>QEWY01000613.1:679147-1909708 GCA_006503575.1 Baylisascaris schroederi
GAAAAGGCGTGTCAAAGGGCGTGCTTTTTCACTTGTCTTCTAAGATCATCCTAGTGGTTGGCAAGAGCTCGTAAATGTAGTGTATATCGGTGTAATATTTTCACGTACGTCATTGGGCACTTCACTCAGGGTAACCGTATCCATTACATTTATATCTGTATCTATGGATCTAAGCCAGAAACCAAATTCCAGATCAACGTCTAAATGAACAAATCAGTTCTTATAAATATGTTGATTTATACCAGAAACTTGAGAATATTCTCAATTTTCTCAATTCTCTAGCATAAATCAACATTTTATATCGAACAGTTCAACAGTATATCTCACACAAATCGACACGCATAAGCTATATCACTTTTCCATGAAATATCATGCGTAAGTAATCATGATGGTCAAGAATAAGCTTATTGGATTGAATCCTTTTTTGGCATTTTATGAAAATTCCGCCTTGATATGTTTCTGCAGTCCGTAAATGTTCCATATAGCGCGAAAAGCAAAACAACAGAACCTTTTTTTTGCATCAAAAAACCTCTTTTTACAGACGTTCTTGATTGCCTATGGTCATGTGAGGCAAAATTATGAAATCTTTTACGCTTCCAATTTCTTTCTTGAGGGGGAAGTATTTTCCGGAAAAAAATGCGGCTATTTGTTTATGTCATTTATTCACTAATAAAAATAAATTTATCTTTTCTTGTGTTATCTAATGGAAAAACGAATTAAGCTACTGTCACACTAAAATGATTCAAACGAAAAATTCTTTCATATAGAAAAACTTGTTACCATTTTCTTCGTAATTATGATATTTTTACATAAATGTAATAGATCAACGATTCTTTGATTCATAGCGAATATATGGTCGAAACTAAGTGGCATTTTTGAAGGATTTTATCCAATTTGCAGTTCAACTTCTCCAATAGAGTGAAATGATTTCTTATTGGTCATAATCACTTCAAATTTTTCAAGGTGAGGGCGGCTCCCTCCAACGGAAACGCCTTCTTAGAATCATTGATCTTATTGAGTGAAGTTTATTAGCAGTTTTTGACGAGCATTGTTTCACTATCAACGACATCTTCAATTTTGTATATCCGATAGCCTCTGAAACTTTCCCACTCGAAAAGAGCGCAATGCATATAAACTAGAAAAGGTGATAGCGTTAAAGAGGTGACCTTACGTGAGGAAAGTGCTACGTACGCTAGGGTTAAGGCAAGCGTTAAAGGTGACGAATTCGGCTGAACCCGAAGAGAGAGGCTTGTGTGAATAAGCGGTGCACACGTCGATGAAGCTAACGTTCCATCACCGATCGTTCGCTCACAACTAGAATGCGATCATGTGAATTGCGTTATGTTACTATCTGTCGGTTTTATCGGGTTTTATCGGCGTGAAAAGTGCCACGGTGACGCGCATTTATTACGCATTGCTACAATCAACATTTTCCTTGTTGCAGCTCCCTCTCGCTTGAAAGTTACAAAATAACGATCGTAATGTTCGAGAGAAGTTTAAATTGTTTCATGCCCGAAGCTCAGCAACATATTCCCGAAGAGTGCACTTAAAGTGATTACTACAGATTCTAACACTGAAGGAAGGGAAGTTGTATTGAAGGGGAAGAGTAGGAGGTTGGCGACGAGGAGGACAAAGAGAAGCAAAGGAAGGGAGTGTTTTTTATCAACAGATCTGTAAACATTTCCTGTCTGTTAAAGAGTCTCGTTAATGAAGAGTAATATTTGTTGAACCTAATCAAGTGAAGTCAGTTGTTTTATAATGTAATCCTTCAACTGCTGCCTTGACGAGGTTATTGCCTATAAATAGGTTTCTACCTAATCGCATTACTTAACTTTTGCTACCGTTCCATAAAACAACACCCTCCATCTGTGGGTCATTTCTAATCTTTATTCTTGAATGAAATTTTACGAAACACATGAACATCTGCAGTACTTATCACTCATCTAAGGAATTTAAAAAAAAAGCGGGAGGTTTTATTCTTTCATGTGAGGAAGGTGGAAAATCTTTTTCTTTCAGTTTTTTTCCTTTTTTTCCTTTATTTTGCACATGAAAACTGTCGTGAGCATGATCGGCAGAAAACATCATCCGGCTCACCAATGCGATGTGATTTTTATGTTTTTTTTTTGTATTTTTTGTATGCAGTGTAGGCTTGTGTCTTATACGATCCATCACACTGATTTAGCTTAGAACCAGAAGTCGCCATCGATGAATTTTATTGTATTCGTAATTATGTGCTCTGATTAACCCATAAATCCCACCTGAGCGCAACCGATTGTTTAGTAAAAGTGCTTATTAAACAAAATTGTTTACTTTATCTTTCATCACTAATGAAAAAACTATTCTATTATCGTTCGCTGTTGTTCTTTGCTTTTTTTTTTCCATAGTTGAAATCAGTTGTCACAAATCCCTTTTAAAAATAGCGGGAAGAAGAGGCTTTTTTGTGAATTTAGGGATGACGACGAATGGGAGGATGAGGGTCGTCGTTCGCCAACTCGATCACGAGCTTCCACTAGTAACCATTCGGAAATTGAGAAGCGACGCAGAGACCGTATGAATGAGTTGATCTCCCAGCTGAGTGCGCTCGTGCCGGCTGCATTTAAGCGTAAACTCGACAAATTGTCTGTGTTGCGACTCACGTTGCAACACATCAACTCGATAAGTTCGTTTACCTTTGTTTGAATGAGTTTATAGCTAAGTGATAGCTGATATGCTAATTTTGAGATTTGCCACTACGTTTATGCGATGAACGAATAATCTTTTCAAATATGTTTAATCAAAAAACAATGAGAATTCATTCAAAAAAAGCTTTCAGAAATGGATGAATGCGATAATTTAATACGTTGTAATATCTCTAATACATTGCTGCTGAAATAATTTTGAAATACATTAGAATCTTGAAGAAGAATATAATTCCCATTGCATTTAGTTTCACGTATAAAACACTGCAACGCTACTATGCCTTTCTGGTTCTCAAAAAAGATTTGTATGCAATCCGTACATTTTTACTGAATCTTCAGAAAGATATTCAGGAGAGGGGAAGAATATTAATGCACTTGTCACTATATGATGCGAAACTAAGCGATGCAATTAATTTTAAGGCTCAACGGGCGACAGAGAGCTGGATTACAGTGGATGTGCGAAACACTTACCTCTACCTGAACTTTTGTTCCTACTCGAAAAGGTTAGAAAGCGTTTAATTTTCTAATTCAGTGCTTTCCATTTTGTTGGAAACCAAATTTCCGATTTCTAACTGATAGAAAAAGAGAAGGAGTTTCAATGCATTTGATTTTAAACTATTTTACACAGCTCATGTGGCGATTGTCGATCATTGTGGTTTTTGAAATCCAATACATATTATCTGTCTGGAAAAATCTCATCAGCAGCAGAAATATAAAGAATTTCATCGAAGCGCATTAAAAAATTGATGCTTTTGTTGTATAGCAAATACTGTTTGAGTAAGTCTAACTTAAATCAAATGCTTCCAAGGTTTACTTCTTATATGAGCATAGGGTGTTGGTCAGTGACGCGATACTCGAGAAGTTTTCCTCGTAAAATCTAGAAACAACTCTTCAACAAATAGATAATCTTACTCATTGGCCGTACAATGTATCAGTAGCGGGATACTTCACTTAGTACAGTCAATACTGTACAGTTTTTCGACGGTTCAGAAAAATGTGTTCAAGGGGTTATTACTGTGCTTTCACTAAAAGGAAAAAGAAATGTTCGTGTAAGCAATGAGAACAGCCGCTTGAATCAGCAAAGTAAACAGTTAGGGTCATTGCACTCTTTTCTTTTGCCTCTTTATGCCGTCGTCGATGCTGATGCAACAAATGACTCCATAGAAGCGTCCATTATTATCTGCCTATATCTAGTATGGAGAATAATTTCAACCGTTATTGCAATTATGGAAATGTTGCCTCTATCCCGAAAGAGATTTATATTTCCGATGCAGACCCAGTGCGTATTTTCGCTTATTTTGTTTCTATCACCGTGCATTATTTCTGAGATTTAACGTTTTTGCAACATTGCTTTCTTTCAAAAAATTTCGGCTGTTGAATCCGATTCATGCTGACAATTCCGGTGAAATGGTAACTTGAGTTAGCTAAAAAAAAAAAAAATTAGCGAATAGGTATGCACATGAGTCACTATCGATCAGTGCAGGTGAATAGTTTCTAGCCAAAAGCTTCATCGAGTTGATTAAGTAGCTCCGATATCAATTAAGAGATACCTTATGTTTCTTAGCGAATACTGTATGAGGTAATTTTAGTGTATCGATAGTTTCATCGTTGTAACGGATCTCGATTCGGGTAATATTCTCTATGCTTCGGAGAGTATTGCTGAAAGCACCTCAGTGACAGCCGATGAAATCATCTCAAGGTGCGTTCTTATAGTTTGAATTGCAGTGCAAATTGACAATTGCGATTTAATCGATGGAGCAAATTCCAATTGTACCTTGTTATTACTACTTTTTGCAAGGTTTTACATTCTACTTGTGCAAAGGTTTACAAGTTCAGTTGAAAACATTTGGCAAGCATCGCTGCTGCATTTTAGATATCGATAAAACGCCTTTTACTGAGACAAATTATTGAACAGAATAGCAAGAGTTTCATTTGTTATGAAAACGTTGAGAATGCATCTACAGAGAACAATTGAGACCGCTTATATTCGCGATTAAGGTATGGTTCTGCTCGACGAGAAAGAGGAACTCATTTTGTGAAAACGCCAAAAATACTTGCTGATTGACAAAAGAGCGAGATAATTCGCTGTTGCAAAGCATTGAATTCGATCGGTTACTTATAGCTGGCGTAGTGATAAATAGTTTAGCAATTTCTTGCTTATATGCGATAGGTAGAAACCTTTCAGCGTTCTATAAGGATATTCGTATAGGAAAACTGAATGAAACAAAAATCCTCAATTATCAATAAAATTTCAGGAATTGGTTCGACCTTCTTCATCCAGACGATACGCAAGCGTTTAAAAACGAAATGATGACATTTTTTGCTGACAGCAGGACCTCTAACGATACGGGTGCCACATATTGCAAGTTTTTTAAAACTATATATTATAAGTGATCGTTCATAGTATATCTCAGCGTCAAATTCTATTTGAATACAAAACATTCAGTTATGAGGATGACGGAATCAGAAACGGCCTAGTTGAGGGAAGGATGGCAAACTCTCATCAAAGGAAATCTTTCGGTAATTATTCGAATAGACCTCGATTGGTATATTCTTGAGCGTCGAGCATTTAGAGTTAGGAATTTTCAGATTTATGGTCATCACACATATCTTTTTTAAAGTGACTCTTCTAGCGCCTCATACACATGAACCGAAAATCTTAAATAATCGCAGCTTACTTCAACAGCATAAAGATGCTGAAAAGGTTTAAAAGGTTGATGACAGGATGGTGTTCATTTATTTTCATAAAATTTTTTCGGAAGGAAGTGATAAAAATCTTCGTTTAATAGCCCTTTTCCATGGTGGCATATCCCTTTCTTGCAAGAAACTGCTAGCAACAAGGTTAACTATATCATCCGTAGACGAAAAAGTGTTGAAGGGAAGGGATGAAGCTGAGGAAATTAGAGAGCGAGCACACTAGGTATGTTTCGATTGCAGTTTTTGCATAATACTCGAAATTTTCTTTGGCTACGTGCAACAGCCTTGGCTTGTATCCGAACGGGATACTAGAGTAAACGATCGCTCCCTTCCACCTCTTCACCTGTTTCTGCAATGAAATTTGCTTCCACTAAAAAATTTCATGGAATTTTTCAATGAAAATTAAATTTAGGAGAGTACTGATGTTTGTTTTCACCTATTCACATCAATTCATAAATTCCATTCATGTGGTTCTTCTCCACAGATTCTCATATTCCCACCTATTAAGTCCAAAAATAAAGAGAAGCCAGCAACTCTTGTCATTTCTGTCAAACGTCCAGTCATCTTCCTTTCATTTGTTGAAAAGGGCGGAATGGAAGTAAATCCTCATTCCATTGTATTGAGCTTCGTTTCGGGAGGATATCGAGTGAAAAATCCTGCTTGCCAAGTCTAAAGCACGTCTTTCAGTTAGCGATTCGGTGAGTTCGAGTACAGGTCATTTTTCACAGCGAGCAGATTTCAATACTGGTCTCAAACGTTCTTTCGTCTGCCGAATGAAACTAAATTCAGAGCAGTAAGTTGCGCTTCTGCTAAATGCTGACTTGTTTAAATCCTTTCCTCTGTTTCTCCACTTATGCTTATTTGTTAGTGGGCAAATAAAACCGAACAGAACGCCAAGTATTTGGAACTTCAAAGGTGAATGCCATTCATAAAGTGGTCATATACCGTGAGTAGCGCATTAAGTGAAAGAAATTGAGATCTGCGTAGTTTTCTAACACTTGTACGGCCTTCACGCGCTTCACTAAGAGCTTCAACTTATCTGAAGCGGTATTCTAAGTCAGGTACTGGCGTCGAATACACCCTTTTCTGTAAGCAGAATTTCTCTCGAAAAGTGTTCGCTATTTCAAAGGAACTGTTGCAATATTAGCGCTGCAAATCGCTCTATACCGTAAACGAAATTTTCTCCCTCGTGCCGAAGAAAAGCACTCTAGCAGCTGAATATAAACATCCTTCCATAGCACAACGCTTCTTGTAACGCAAATTTTTGATATGTAAAATCATCGGAGTGCTGTAAAATAGAAATGAACTTTAGCAAGCTTTTCCACATTGCTGAATACTAGACAGCAGTCATATGCACTAGATAAAAAATCATGATCCATGTCGTCCATGCAATTGGCTATCCACTTGAGGGAGTTTAGTTTTGTATGGCTTTATTGACGCTGTTATGTGAAGATCTTAACTTCAGAAGCAGCTCAACAACAAATCCCTATTGTAAGTATCGATGTTTCGGATTCTTGCAAAAAAGCAACACGCCGATTGCTGTGCTTCTGCTAATGAAAAGCAGCGATGAGTTCCGTAAGCATTTCGAACCCATTTGATTAGCTAATGTTCGATCGTGATAACTGAGCGGGTGATTCAAGCATAATAAATTCAGTAGTGTTCAAGCGAAGTTTTCCAAGAAACTAAACGGTTACTTTGAGGGAAAGATTTATTTGAGAAGGGGCGCTTTGCAAACTGCCAAGAGATGTACTGTTACATGTGCATGAGTGTAATGGTTAATTCCATTCAGAAGTGTTTTTATGCAGTAATTTCATGAAGTACATAACTCTACTTTGAAAAGGCGAATAAATGTTGCATGTCGCATAAACATATAATGCCTTATTATATTTGGTCCATTTGAAGAGAATTCTATATTTTTTTTGTTGTTTGAAGCATACATTGTGCAATGCTTAACCTACTCTCTATTTTCTCTTCAGTTAATTGCAGAAAAACAGAAGTTCATAGTAAGAGTGTTCATGATAACTTATTGCACCATAAAACAGAACGGGGCAATTTTTATATAAATTGTGCAGTGTAAGAGTAGAATTCAAGAATAGGAGGTTGACAGTTATTAACGAGGATTGGGAACTTTGCCGCTGGCCCCCTATTCAGCTCTAGCCGCGAGTCAAAAAATATAGTTCCCGAGTGAAAATCGCTGGAAAGACATATATATATATATATATATATATATATATAACGGCTGTAAATAGGTTAGGGATAGTGCTTCACGAAATGAAAATAATGGAAGTTTGAAAAACGTCGCAAAAATATTTTCAATCTGAGCGCAGTTGCCATTCTCGAAAACTTTGCAGTCTAGCATAATCTTCTCAGAAAACCTAGCTGATTGCGTTTGTCTTAACTGAATAAGCTGATCAATGACAGCCTGGTAACTAAACTTTCTGAGAGATATTAGCGATGCTTAGAAAAAAATATCGGTTCGCTTCATTCACTCTCGCCTATCAAACGAATGTTTTTGTTGATGTCGTGATCGCCGCAATTTTTGAGATGCCCCGACAGCGTTTCAAGAAAAATTCTAAGTGGAATGACGGGATCTTTCATGGACGTTTGTATATGTCTGTCAATCGGCGATATTTCAATTGTAGATTGATTATTTCGTTTACTCTCAGTTGCTTTTCGATTGTCACCTTTTTGCCACTAATGTTAGGTTTGCAATTTTCAGATGCAGGAGAAAGATTTCAAATGAAGATCTCTGTTAACGGAAGGATTACGCATTGCGATCCTGAGTAAGCTGCATATAATTCACTTTTCTTTCAGTTGTATTCGAGTTAGACTTTCAATATTACCCCTGAATTGATGTGAAATATCCTTAAAGTTTCGCACGCACCTTAATAGGCAAGTTCATTTTTCCTCTATAATTACATCGTTGTTTTCATTGAGTGCAATTTCAGGCTTTCAGCTATTTTGGGTTACCTCCCACATCGGTTACTTGGCACTAGCTACTACGACATTGTCTATGAGGGAGATTTGCTTGATGTTTCTCATCATCACAAACAAGGTAATAGTGTGCCTTTTACAAAGATCACTCAAACGAGCAAAATTTAGAAGTGTCTCATAGCGGAGTCATTGCATTCAATCAATATGAATGTAATAAAATTCTAAGTTTGCATTGAATTCTCAAATATTTGTTGTATTGCATTTAACAGGATAACTCAGAAAAGAAACTAATCATAACAAATAATTAAAATTACCAACAGCACATAAATTTGTTGTTAATTTTCAGTAACACATATTACCTAGCCAATAGTTTTTTTTTTTTCAAAAAGGCCTATAATTTTCAACAAAATGATAGAATCGACATAAAGTTCAATTAGTTGAGTGCAAATTTCTAAAATCGAGTCGAGTTCTTTGTTTGTAGTCACTTATAACTTCTCATGAATTTGGTTACTCCTTGTGATGAATTTGCATTTTTTCAAAAGTTGCCACATGTTTTCATTTCTCTTTTGAGTAAATCAATGATAAAAGGTGACTGAGGTGATGATAATCAATTTCCAGTTGTGAAATCGAACGAACCCCGTGAAGCGAGTTATAGATTGAGGTGTGAATCGGAAAATTGCCTCATGATCGACTCTCTTTGGCGTCCGTTTGTAAATCCGTGGACATCGGAAATGCAGTTTATCAACATCATGCATTCAGCAAGGTATTTTACAAAGTAACTTCCTTAACAGTACCACATTTTCGAAATTACCGCACTCCCTCGCCCCCATTATTTTTGATTCTTTTCCCTCGTTATTTCGGGGTGGGTGATTCAAATAACTTAAATTGTTATTGACAGGGTTCACTTTTCTGAGACTAATCGACGAAAATTCGGCTAGAAAAAATTTTGTGAACTCAATAAAATGGCAGAGAAAAAAGTCTGTAAATTTCTCAGTCGATGAGAAAATTATTCTGTTTTTTTTTTTTTTTCATTTGCTGAAAAATTTGTTTGCAGTGCCCTCCGAAATGATGAGGAACTGAGTGCAGCACAAAGTACGCTTAAGCAGTTGTTATCCGGCAAGCGTGGTGCAGGTTCCTATTTTATTTTCTATTATACTGACGCTTCTTGCAAAGTAATTAATTGCTCTTGAACTGTCGTGGAGCAGTATACTGCTGAACATGTAAATATGGTTTTGATTTGTTGCTGTTTTTGTTAGGGATTTCTGTACGCACATTTCCATGAATAGTGAAGTGGTGACGGCTCGAATGAAATAATATCACTCAAATTGGAGAACATTTAGAAAGATTACGATGATGAACGATACTCTGAAAGTTTTTTTCGCTTTTGTTCAGTGCAGAAAATTTTTTTCACTCTCATCTTAACTCATGTGCGTCTCCAAAAGGCTGCCTTTTTTTGAACCGAGAACTTAGATGATGCAATTCATAAATTAAAATATTGTTGTCTTGATAAGAAGATTTCACAATTGTCGTTTTTTCTTTATTGCTTTGTTGCTTCCCATTCTAGCCAGAATATGAAAGTGACTATTGCGGTAATTCCAGTAGGTGTGCTTGATACTTTTCAGTTCGAGACTCGCATTATAAAAGTGGACCTGAATAAGATAGAAATTTGCATATGCATCTAAATTCAGCAGAGAAATTTCGCCGCTATTGGGTATCGTATCGAAAGCAACATATTATCAAAGACGCCGCTGGGCCATTTCAATCAACCCTAATCCAATAATCCGTGAATAAATTATTGATTTATTTGAGTTATTTCCAGAATTATTTGAACTGTTCAGAACGGCTGAGAGCCGCTCCTGTTACGCAGCAGTCGTGTTACTTAGCATGGGGCGGATGAAGTAGCAAAACCAAATTTGTTGAGAACGCTCCCATTTTTGTGTGTGGTGATTTTCGGTCAAGACAATACCGCTTACGATGCTTATCTGAAACAACCACTGGATGAAGCTTTTCTCGGATGGATTCATATAGCCATTGAACATCAAAGTTGGGACTTTCTAGCACGCGTATGACAAATTTGGTGTTTTCATAGAGTGAAGCCGTGAAGCAGGATTCAAACTTTCTAGGATGCATGATTTTATGGTTGGTGCTTGAGGCTTCCTTAGTTCATGTTATCATGAATTCATGATGGGTGATTCAAACAAAACTCCAAATAATCAGCGAACGCTGAATGTTTTCCTCCGCTGAATGTTTTTAAATTAAAATAAGAATCGATTTTTTGTATTGTCCGTGACTGTATTTTCCTCGAAAAACATCGCTTTCATCATGTCACAGGCGCAGTCATTTATTTTACTATTCGTTTTTAATCGAAGCATCATATTTTGCTTATCACAAATTCTCCCCACTTATCGTATTTAACAAAAACAACGCGTTCTTTAGAGCGTAAATTCAATATCTCCCGTTGCGTATCATAAGGGAGCTGCATAAGGCATTATCGGGTATAGTCAACATACAAGGGAATTTAGCTCGACGCTGCAGCATCAAGTTGTTTTGAATGATCCAAACACCATGCAATTCCTTAATCAAAAGACCGCCACACTGCAATTTACCACAGTTTTACATCTGATAAATGCATTCTCCAGGCCAGATTGAGAAAACCGCTCAAATTTTCGCAGGGCAATTCGAGAAATTTCCATTTTTATTGGGAAAATGCCTAAGCTTTTTCTCCGTTTCACAGTGACAGAGTGCATGCCAGGTCAAATGGCCTTATGCACGATGCTGTACTTTATAATACATCCCCTCTGTGTGCAGGGATCAGAAGTTTTAAGGGAAATATCCACTCTATGGTTTAGCTCGTTTGATAAAGCTTGAAATAAGTAGAGTTTCTCCGAGTTTCTTTTGTTTAAAATATGTGGTGCGGTTCCGATAATTTATAGCATATCTTGGATAGTCGGTTCGTCAGAGTTCCCAGTGATCGTGGCAATGAAAGGGTGATGGTTTGTTGTTTCTGAGTGTGTTCCCACTCGGCTTCGGCTTCGGTCTGCTGATAATTTTGGCCTTGATGAATTGATTGATAATGACGATTATATTCATTCGAATAACGCAATTGTTTATGAAGCAGCGCTGGGGACATGCTTTATCCGTTCACCGCTGATACATTTTCTTCATTAAACAATTTTAAATTTTGAACCAACCATTCACCATATTCTCAAATGCCAGGAATTCCCTAATGATATCGGAAAGGAACATGGATTACTGAAAAATGCTAGAAAGTGATAGTTGCAAACAAGCCTCGTTGGTTTTCATTCGAAAAAATACAAATAATAACACATATTGCGCTTGGCGGCTCTACAAGCATAGCCGCATGAGTGATGCGTTCATGCTTGAGATCTTGTAAGTTCATTGCTTCTTGCACATGATATCTTCTGTTTACGACTTACGACATCGTGGACTTTTCGCCTGTTTCATTTTTCGTTAATTTTCTACGCGTCTCAAACTTCAGAGATTTCCAGTCCAGTTGAAATTTTCCAGGACTGACCAGTTCATTGTATAATAAATCAACGAAGTCATAAGCATGATGCACACATGCAGAATTGCCTAGACTAGTACAATTATTTTTGCAGCACTGCCCGCAGAAATCTCCTCTATTATAAATTTTTTTTTAGTAAACGGTGAAAAACAGGTATGTGCAACTAGTGTTGTTTAATTTTTTTCGCTACTAGCAAAATTTCATCCCGAATGTGATGGAATATTTTACAAATTCTGAAAAGTTCTTCCATTATCGTATAAAAAGGAAGTGCTGCATTTCGGTATTTTTATGGAACAAATTGATGAGGGCAAATCTCCGAAACAGAAGTGTAAAACCTACTCATAAATATAGGAATTTAATTCTATCTATCCAATTCTATACTAGATGAGTTTTAGCGAATTTACTGCCAATAGAAACTCATAAGTTACCAACTACTACAAATGGCATGACGTATCTTGGCTTCCGATGGCGTTTCTTCGATATTCCTAGGAAATCAAGTATCCACTTGCTGCTTTGTAAATTTTCAGATGCGATATCATTAAGTTTCTTCTCAGCAACTTGATATTATGAGCCAAACTTATATAATTGCAAAAAACGAAAAGTTTCAGGTTCTGCGGCTATGGTACCAATCTTAGGAGCTGCTCGTTTTGGAGAGGCAATCGAGAAATAAGTATATTACATATCATCGATAGTACTACCAGTCTCATGTAATATCGAAGTTGTTGAATCATCATTGTTTATCGAGATCATTTCCAGCGCAGTAAAAAGTTTTTAAGCCTCAAAGTACGTTTTAAGTGCACAATTACTGAGCAGCGCAGCGAAAACAAGCCATATATGCATCCATTTATGAATATAATGACAATTGGAATAAAGTTCTACTTCAAGTTGTGCTAAACAGTCTTTCAATGTGGCTGTAATATAAATATGTTCCGTTACTTCGCACTGTGTTCGCAAATTACATGTTGCACCTACAGCGACTAATCACTAATAGGTTTTATGGCCGCTCAATAATGATAGGTCGCGACAGTCGTAGTTTAGATAACAGTAAACAGTAATTTGAACGTCGAGGTTTTGTGTGCTGCCAATAGAAAACACTCTTCCAGTTCTTTTATTTTATTTGAGAAATGGGTATTTATTTTCCGGCGATTTTACTTCTAGCTATTTGAGAGTCCTACTTGTTCACCGTAACGGAGAAAGAATGAAACAATGATGCAGTGCACGGATGAAAATGACGAATGTGTAAGATTGAGCGCAATAAATATATATGCTGTTTTCGTTGCTGACTCGATAGAAATTCCCTATGAGCAAAAATGATCGTTTGTATTTCAAGTTCGTTTCGGATGAAATGATGCCTCTGAGAATTCCCTCGGATGGCCGTATTCGATATATTCATTCTGCTAACTTAATGCAAATAATAGCGAAGCTTGTTCTTTTCGTGTGTTTACAATGCAAGATCTCTTTTGTACCTCTTGTCGCTAGTGGACGTTGAAGTATTTTGATTGTTAAGGTATCTTGCTGAAGAATTTATTAACAATTTTATGTGTTTTAAACTTAAAAGAGATTTATTTCGCAATATTCCACGATTTCATCTCCAGTGGTGCATTTCCAACAATCGATTATACAATGTGATACGTCGCAGTCATAGAAATATGAAGAGAGATCTTGAATGAGATTCACAAACGAATATGAGGCAACAATGGTTTTTCTTAGAGTAGCAACTAATGCAGTTGGTTATTGAGTACTCGAATAAGAAAATTCAACAAATCACTGCGTGTTAACCGTGAAAAGTGTTTCTGAGAGGAAGGGAAAAGTGATTCGTGGCAAAGAAAGGATGCACCTTATTACTTCAACAGCAACAAATCAGATAATTGCTACAAAAGATATCAAGCATAAGTACCGATACAGAAACCGCGAAGAGCACGGAAATCGTCCATCGTTCTTGCCTTCGTTTAGTTAGTTACAAAATGAATTCACACTTTTACTTACAGACGTGGGTCTGTAAGTAAAAATTTCTTGTGTCAAGAAAGATCGTGTATTTCGTTCAGCAATTCAGATACATCTGCATTTTGATAGGCCATTTATCACAGGACTCCCGAAGAACTTTGGTCATTGAAAACACTGAAAACATTGAAAACTTGAATTAAAACATTTTTTTCTTCAGTTTCAAAATGCCCCAAGGGCAAACTTTTCACAGCATTCGGCTTTAAATGATGAGAAAATGAACGTGCACTTATAGAGGGCATATTTCCGTGGTCACAAATATAATATAGTGACCTTTCAGAATATTTTCCAACGAGTGCTAAAAACGTTACGATACTTTAATTGCCACTAATGGCTCAAAATGGATCGATATTTATGCCGATTTCACGAATAAGTTATTCGAAACAGCATCTATATTATATTGTTTGAACCAGACATGGATAAACATCTGAAAAAAATGTGAAGAAAAAACATATTTCATCTGCATCCACATATACTGATCACACAAAAGAATTGATCCCAAATAAAGATAAGATCGCTCACTGCTGCTTTTATTTTTGCATTAACTTTAGCAAATGACAGAAATAATACGGAATAAGCACTTTTGCAATTGGTATGCAACGTTGTATTCCTTGCAGTGAACTAAAAATGAATGACTTAACTTTGTAAATATTCTTGTTTGCACCTCACACAAGATGACCCACCACGTGAAGGAATACAAATGCAACGACATTTTTGTGAATTTGCACATATGCAACGAAGTGCTTAATGATTATGCGTAGATGCAACGACGTTTTCATGGCTTTCCTTGGGGGATGAGGACGCCACATAAATGAGGAGGTCCTCTATATCGAGCTGCTCTATGAGAGAAAAGAGTGAGTTTCAAGAAATGAAAAATATGTGTTGGCTCATTTTCCTGGAGAAATCTAGTCGAGGAGAGTCGTGAACAACAGAGAATGCTGACGCAGACATTACTCAAAATTTTCCATTTCTAGAAAATAGAAGACTTTTTATAAATGTGGATGGAAAACTTTCAAGAGTTTGAAACTTTTGCTCCGATATCTCATTGTAGATTATCTCAGAAAACAAAACAAATTTTTTTAAATCATAATATGCGACGTATTTTCTGATATGAGCAAAAACTACCGAAAGAGCGTCAACTGTTGAAAAAAAAAATCACTCCTTTCTCCAAATTCATGTTTAATGGTACGTTCCTAATCCTCTCATTCGTTTCTTGCAAATGAGTTTTCGTTTTTTTCCATCTCTAGGATTACTTATCTTGACCGTTTGAGAGTTGCATTCCCCTGGTTTCGGAGCTGAGCTGTTTGAGAGATTGCAGTTCGAGAGAATTAAGGTTTACAGGTGAAATTTTTTGAGTGTTGCATTTTTGCTGTCGGAATTGTGTCTACGGAAATCATGGCTTTCGTATTCTGTGGGAAAATCCATGATGCTGGCTTCTTCCTCTACTCTTCCCTCAGCTTCACATATAATTTAATAAAAAAAAAGATTTATTGAACATCGCCAATTTCCTACTGCAATTATGGGTGCTGAATTTCATATTGTGTTCTCTGTGCAGATGTTTTAACTTGTGAGGTATGTTTCATTCACACTTTCAATATCACTCGTTCGCGCATAGTATAAAATAATGGTTGTTTTCTTGCAGCATCTCCACTATGGAAACGATTGTGCTACGCAACATGACCTGTTATACCTCTATCATCTTAACTCATCAGTGAGTTGCTGCATACGTTATAGCTGCTGACACTCATTAAAAAACTTGATATTGATGACTCCAAATAAAAGAGTAGTTTCTCTTTCCTTTTCTTGCAAATTTTTTCTATAGGGACCGAATATAACAGGAGGACAGCACCAAAGATATAAAGCGCAATTTCTAGCGGCTTCATCCTAAAAAGTTCTCGTCTATGCTGCAAGCTAATAAGTATTAAAATTTCACAATAAGCCTAACGATTCGAAATGGCACCGAAAATGTTTTCAACGAGTGAGCTAAAGCAAATGTAAAAATGCGAAAAAACATTGGTGCAAAGCGAGTTTCGTTAATTTGGCTCATTCCAATACATGACTGGCACTCGCTTCCATAATTTTCAATGGCTCATTTAATATATACTGCCAAAGAGAAAAGTGTGTTATAGTGATACAACTCCTTGCTATACACAACACTTGTTTGAGGTTTAAAGGTGTTATTCTTTAAGCATATTAAAGAATCATATGTACGAGGAAATGTTTTTTCTGCTCTAAACTACATCAATCAGCATGCTTGTAATTGTTGGAAAGATGATATTGACACCACCGATGGCGGAATTTAATCGTAATGTAACACGCCCCTTATTGTGAACTGTCACAAAATGAAACACTCAATTATCAACCTAGAAGTTTCCTTTTAAAGTTTAAAGGCTCTGTGATTGTACTTATTTCAGTTCATTTAGAGCTTCTATTCAGTAAGCAGCATGCCACATCAGATCATGAGTATGAAGGCAGACAATATTCACATGAGTAAACCTTCCTGTTGGCCAATCTTAAAAATTTGCGAATCAGTCAGACCTCCATGATATATTTCCTCAATATCGCTGCCAAGAAGCAATACACTTTTTTGGAATATAGATATTGCATCCATGATCCTATGTGGTGGATCACAACGTGTAAGGCAACGAAATTTCTATATTATGGCAAAACCTCATGTATAGCATGACCAACAAACCAAGTGTTGCATTCTAACAGGTAAATGCATCCCGTATACATTGTGTCACCGTTAAAAAGAGAGGAAGAGATGAGGATGGCTTAAGCTGGGATTAGTTATAAAGTGGTCACCCGAAACCGGCCAGTTTGAGCTGCATTTCTTGGCCCTCTAAAGAAATGCATCATTCGGATGCAGTTGGTTATTGCATATACGTTCGTTCGCTGATGCCTCGCTGTTGCGTTGCCGACTCCGACGATCCCACAGCTTCAATAGGCTCTGCACAGAAAATTAGCTATCCATAGCGCCTCCTATTTTGGCGTTGTTTGGCAATGAATTGTTACTTCACTTCAATAGCTATCCTCAAGTCTGTCTCAATAATTAGTCGCTTTCGAATGCAGCAAAATTCAAATTTTATCTAACCCCTCTAACAATAAAATACTCTCCAATAAACCATCATCTACTCTCAAAATGGCGGCACATCACTTATAGCAGAACTGAAGCTAATTTTTTCCTGTTTGAATTGCTTTGACTATTATTATCTTTGTCTATTCAATAATAGTGCCGTTTAATATTAATTACTATCGTTAATTTTTATGTTAAAATTGCTTCTTTACGTGGCTTCAGCTTTGGAGGAAACATTTTTTGGACCAAATCTTCGGATTTATTTGCCTCTAAAATTTTCAAGTTCTCATAATTCAAACTGGAATTCAAATAGCAAAATCGTCCAGTGTGAATACAATCGATAACGAAAGCAAAATAAATTAGTTAGCATGACGAGTGCGCATATAATGGACGTATATGTTCGCCGTTTAGAGTCACTCAAGCGTATCAATCCTCTCTAACCTTCCACTTTCACTCTGCACTGAAGTGAAACATGGACGAAACGTTGAATGATGACAGCTCTTTGGTCTCAGTGACGAGGGATTAACCCGACCAGACAATTCAAAAATGCAACTTAACATCTGAACGAGGAGAAAGCAAAAAATCGGGACATCTCTAAACGACGAACCACCAGAAGGTGTCGTAATATTGCATAACGTTAACGTTAATTGTGTATGAAAACATTTGATTTGATGGCAACCGCACTACATTTTCTTGTTGTTATTCAAAGGTTACGTTTCCTCTACTTCTGACTTCAAAAAAATTGTAATAAAGTGCTGCGCATATGCTTGTAGTTCTTCGAATGAATGAAAGCGTTCTGCTGAGATGAGAGATACGAAAACCTTGGAAACTTACAACTGCAGATGGACTTCGAATCCTATGGATATCGATAAGTTGCACGCTGAATCGGGGTCGGCGTGAAGTTTGAGATTGTGGAGCGGCCACATATAAGATTTTTTTGGTAAATATTTGTCGAAATTGTAGTTGAAATGAGGAGCTCATTCCGAAATAAATAGCAAAATTGAGCGGATATGTGAGAATAATTAAGAAGTTTCTGAAATTGAACGTCTGTTGATGGATAAAAAACTATCGCTCGCCAAACGGAAATTTTTCCATCAACAACGACTTCCTAGTTAATTTTGCATAATTAAAAACAATACCAGGTCTTCGATCGTTTATTTTTTTTCTTCGTCTAGTTCCATCTCTAATTAAATCGTTAACGGAAAGATTCCGAAAAAAAAACTGGCACTCTTCCAAGTCACATCTTTTGATATATTGCACTGGTTTAGGACTAAACAAAGTAAGTAAAATATATTTCAACCATTCAATCAAAATCGACAAAACTCAAAAAATACGTAAGAATAGGCTTCCGTTTGAACACAACATAGCAATGGCGCTAACTATCCAGCCTTGTGCTACTGATATCATATAAGTTTTGATAATTTGTTACAGAGTTCCAACATAGACGCAGCGATAAAAAATCGCGTATTCATTGCTTCAGTAGTTCTCTTCACTTACTTTAAACAAGCATTTATACTAAAGTTGATTCAACTAGTAGTACTGCTTTAATATCAGCACTTAATAACTTATTACATCTATTAATAGTACTTCTATAAAGGACTTATAAAACGCACACACCTTATAATGATGAGATTATTGATCGGTTGATACATAGAAAGAGGCATAAGCCCATAGACAACAACAACGAAATGAAAAAGGAAGATAAGCGCTACAGGAATCTCGATAAGAAGGAAGATTGCGATTACGACGACGAGCATTTTTGTTGTGGCGTGCATTAAACGTGCTGGTGAGTGCAACGAAAGTCGCGTTGGAGATGTCTGCAAATAAGTGATTCATTGCTAAACATAGTCATATCATTCTTGAAAGCAAATCAGAGACGCATCAACTGATAGATATTGAGGATCGACACTATTGTATTTTGAAGTGATTTACTGCGGATTTAAAAAAAAGAGATTCAAGACGAATTTGGTATGCGCATTACTTCTAGTCATCTGGATGAGAGTAGCAACGGTTAGCAAATGCTTTCGCTTTTCTCATATCAGCAATGCCAGATTCCTCTCCTCCTTCGCCTCTAAATCTTTTCATCGCAACTGTGTTCCATCGTTCTCCATTCATCTATTATAGGCAAGGAAACTGCCATCATCCAGTGCACACTAGCGACAGTATTATGTGAATGTACTAGACGATTTGAAGGAACTTTCGTGCAGTTGGTTAACAACCGAAGCAAAAGAGATAATTAATTCGCAATATATATATATATATATATATATATATAATATATATATATATATATATATATATATATACGGAATTTGTTACAAATCAATTGTAAACCATAAATTGACCTCGCATAGAGGTCAACTTATGGTTTACATTGTACTATTCAAAAAAGGTAGATCTAGCTTCAGTGCCCTTCGAGTTAAAACCATCCGATGGACATAAAGGTGAATAAACATATACATATGCGCAGAAGCGGGCATCGCGCTAATGCGTTTTGCGAAACAAATTTATGAAAGGACATAAAAATACAACAAAATTGAAGACCGCAGCGAAATAGGAAATATGCAAGTGCTTAGGTGAATTGCGAGAATGAGAAGTTGGGAAAAAGAAAATTGGGTTGGGAAATTCCTTCAAAAATTGAGTCGAACGGGAAATTCTAAGGATAAAAAACAGAAGATGCGAAATCGAAAAGAAGGATCCCTAATTCAGCATTTTCTTAAACTGAAAGCATCGCCGGAGCTTCTCCTACGCAATTTCAATATCTGCACCTGCGACCATGCATTTATCTAATTTCGGTCACTTATCACTTGATATACTACACATCAGCAAACCATAGCCATGAGCATGCAGCATTCATAGCCGCAAAATGGTTCATTCAACGAAACCTCAGGTTTCCTTCTGCACCAACCATAGACGCTAAGAAATGTAGAAACTGAACCTTCTTCGGGAATAAGAGATCGAAACTTCAGTTTCCAATAGGTTTTCGACCGGCTGCTTAGAATCACTAGAACATACTGCACCACGACGCAATGTTGCTATCCTATCAAACACATTTTTCTTCTTCGTCATTAAGTTAGCGGAGTATTCGATGCTTTTCGGATCCTCTTCGAGAATAACGCTATACCTTGTCACGCATGTACCCCTGCCTTGTTTCCATTGCCTTCTTTTTCACCGAACAACCTCAGCTTGGAACGCTTGGAAAGATGGAGTCCAGAGGCAAGGTTTCAAGTTATTACTTTTTTTTTCAAGTTATTACTTTTTCTAACATTCCCCTAAACCTCTGCATATTCTCACGTAATTAATGACCGCGTTCTCTCAGGTTCTCATTAGCTTACAGCATTCATCTGGTTGGGGAATCTCAGCAACATTCCCTTCGCTATGGCCAGCCTCTCCATTTCGGATACAGCCGGACTTCGTTGCACATGTTAACAATAAAGTGGCTCCACTCTCACTAGTTTTGGTTTCCTACCTGTCTGCACATTAATCGTATATAAACAACGCCGATATTTGTCAAACATACTATCAGATTCATTGATTTTACAGGCAACACTTTAGCTTTTCTGGATATCACATATGACTGAAATGAACAGCAATTTCGTCTCGTGATTTTATTTATTAAATCATAAAGGAATAAACCTTTTTATACCTCTTAAACAAGAATCGCCGCACAATTATGACATAAATGAAATCGAAAAGTACCGTTTTTCTTGACGGAAATGATTGGAAACTGCGCTTTCGATCGGCCTCGTTTATCGTTCGAAACAGCTTTCCGGTAAAAACGATGAGGAGTGCACAAGGGACACTATGAACGAATACGGCCCGATAACAAAGCATTACTGAATAGAACGCATTCGCACCGATCGTCTAGAAAAAATATAATTGCTAAGGAAAGTTTTTTCAAGATGTTAATGGACGCATTTGGAAACGCGCCCGATTAAGAAAAGCTTCATAATGGCACGACAGCAACAGAAAATCGGTTTGATATCTAGAGCTGAACCTAAGTGAATGAGATACATATTGTTTTTGACATCCGCGATATGTTCAATTGGTAGACAATTTATCAGTGGGTTTAATGAAACTTAGTGAAAGGAAGAAGGCTCGTGTTTTCAACAAAAAAGGGAATTTAAGTGCAGGATTTACTTGTACCATCAATTTTTTATACCTCACTTAGACCTGCACCTCAATAATACCTTTAAAATTTCTCGAGGTTTGCCACCATGAATAATTCTCCTAACAGCCTCATCAAGAAATGATCGCTCATATTATACTGGCTGATTATCTGAGTCTATTTCGCATAAAGAAAAACAATTTAAGTGAAGATTGTGAATGTGTTTGTTAGTTATCGTACTCATGCAATTCGCCGCTTGCTCGTTTAAAAATGCTAATAAAAATTGCCTAAATGAAGGCATGAAATGAGCGAATAAATTTTCAACAAGCTCTCATCGATATTCCTAATTTGCATGTCAATGCTACTTCCTAGTTTTTCATTCGGCGTTCACTGAACTTCCACGATTTGGCCGTCCCATTTTCGGAAATATTGAGCGATAAAAGCGTTATTAGCTGCAAAAATAATTCGAAACTCACACACAACACACACGAATATTATTTGCTAAAAACATTTCAAAACTTCCGAGTGCAAAATCCACTAATGTGGAGTTGAGGTGAGAACATCTATTGCAGTTGTTCTTAGCAGATAAACGTGGACATTCCGCAAAATTGTCGACACTGAAGAAACTAGAAACATATTGGTTGCTGATTTGCAGTAAAGTGAAAGTCAATTTGAAAGAAAGATAAAATTATGCAAGGAGTATATAGATAATAAATATGTAGAGCTAAGAGTAAATAGAAGGCATAGGGTACATGGAGGTATGTATAGAGATGTAAAATAATACACTTAAACATGTGCAAGTAAATATAACTATGAATTAGTTATTAAAGATGTAGAACTAAGAATGTAGAAGGTCTACAGATATTCAGCTAAAGTTACGCACATACCAAAGGTAATTGTATAGCTCATATATCAAAGGCATATGAAAATGTGGTGAAAATAATCAGCAATTATGTTTGTATGCGCCGAAGATGATGAATCGACGAATTTTACGCATTCATATGCCTGCTTTCAGCTATTGACAGCAACGCGTGGATCGTTTTTTAAATAATACGCATGGGGCCTTCAAGGTTTATATGAATAACAAAGAAGGGGCTTGCAGGTCACTAAAAAGGAATTAAATTCCTCAAGACATGTAAGTAAAATTTTCAATTCGTGGCGATATGCGCAAAAGCCAGACAACAATTTCCTATGACCGAATTTTCTCGTTGACATCAATTATAGTGTTCACTATGTTCGTTACGCATCGATCGAGTGACAAAATGATGTGTGCACGTTTACAATATATTTCAAGTTTATTGAAGGTGCAATTTAATATCTGACGTATTGCTAGTAAACTTTCTTTTTGCAAAGCATTTTTCTCCTCAGATTCTACCAAAAATTCTCAAACATCAGAGTGCAGATATGACAAAAAATGTGGAGGAAAAGATGTCCTTTCTTCTGAAACAATTGAAGCGATTAGTTTTTCTGAAGTGCAACAAGCTGAATTCTCACTGGCTAAGAACACAAAGGTGCTAGTGTTATGGTTTGTGCCGATAGTCCAGCACGAATGTATGAATCAAACATGTGATGTTTTCCGTATATGTAAAAAATTATCCACAGAAAGAGCCAAGAAACAACTGAAAACGTTTTTGTTCAAAGCGTTATGAAGATAAGCGTCCAATAAGTGAGTTTCTTGAAATGTCTCTAGAAATTTCACAAACTGATGAAAACCAACTCCAACAAGATAGTCGCGGAAAAGGTCGAAAAGCTTTTCTGCCACCACATTGGGATCTGCTTTCATTAAAGCAATCAGTTCATACCGCAAGTTTCCAGGCGTTAAACGTCGAAATTTCCGTTTATAACGGAAAGCATTTGAAGCTCAACTGTTATGCGTAATTCTTGTACAGTCAATGAAACTGAATTGAAAGCAGGCCCAAGTACAAAAGTTCACTTCGTATATTTTTATATCACTGCGGTAAATAAAAGGTGTCGAATAAGAAATGAGTTGTTCAAGCTTAATTTTTATTAGATCAGATTCAAAAGGAACCTTTTCGATAAGCGGTGCATAGAGGCGGATGCAGAGACGTGACTGTTGGTTGAGTTGTAATGAAACGGAAGATTGGAAGAGCATCAGAGGTAGCTCGTTTATTAATGCAGCCAATACGATGACTGCAATCATCTGACGCGTTCGTACTGGATTGCAATACCTGCACACCATTGAAGGCACACACACGTAAACGTATCGTTGAATTGCCAGGAATACGGTCAACCAAATTGCTGTTGTATGAAATCTGCACAATGAAACATCGTCAAGCAAAACAAACAAGCATTGCGCATATGTGGTAATGGGCAGAGAGAAATGCAAACATGGATCGAGCAGTAGTTCCTTTTAGTATGCTATTGCAGTATAATCCCGTTCTGTCCACCTCAAAAATGACCGAGATGCAGCTGCTTAAGACTAAAGTGACATAATACGAAGCTAACCAACTGTTATTAAATCCTCCCCCCTTATATTGTGTGACCGATTATATCTCATAGACATAATGGCTATTCACGGAGTCCTATAATTTCAGTGTATATTTTGCATAATGACAACAATTATTACCTCGTTCACAGTTGTTTCTAGAAATATTCACCTTTCGCAGTAAAGGATTATGTGTAGAAGTTGGGAGAAGGATGGTCAAAAAAATAAGCCAAAGTTTTCGTTGGAGAAGCATAGGAATAATGACTATAAACAGCAAAAGCAACAGATATGTGCATCGAAACATTTTTTGTCCATTTAGGTTTCGGCATGTACTCGAAAGGCTTTTGCTGCTGATAGGAAATTCTATTCTATCACAAGAGAATTGATTCAGCTGAAAAGGTGAGGTGGTAGGTATCACGTATAATGCACTCGAATAAGCTTATAATTAAAAAATATGCATTATAAAAAGTTATCTAGTGCTCAACATCGATACTTATTAAGGTAGCGTTAAATTGAAAAGTGGTAATTTTGCTTGTCCTCTTCGACATGTCGATTTACTTCTTAGCAAATCTGTACCATTCTTCATGCCAATTGCTATCGATGGACTAGAAAGAGTAGTACGAAGCTTATAATAGCAACTGACTTTGTTCAGAATGAATTGCGCTGAAACAATACCACTTATAAACGATATTGAGAAAGCGTTTGATGGATTCATCACCACTTCCCATTGGGTGTCGCTCGCAAAGTGAACCGACCGGGTTTTAGTGAAAAATTATTTCTTTGATCAAAAAAGAAAACTATGGAAAAACTCTCGAAACAAAATTTTTTCAATCGAGTCTTAAATAGGAGGGAAGCCTCGGTGAGTGTTGTAACGGCGCAGTCATTGTAGAATTGAGATATTGAGCGATCGTACAGATAAACAACGAACATTGTAGGAAAGTGAACAGCGAAGTAGGAGTGAAAACGACACCAAAACTCGTTGAGTCCTTCGTTTTGGTCGATGAGAAAACCACCCAGTGTGTAATAATAGATGAACCACGGACACGACGATAGTCCTATAACAATTTACTTTCATATCTCCTAATATTATCAATTTTATTGTTCGTTTGTTTCTGAACCTATTGGAGCTTTGTGGATATTGGGGCAACATTGTGCTGTTCACTGTATGGTTAGATGGGGAGATGGGGAGCCATCATTTGTATAAGTGGCGCATATGCAACGATATGCACTGCATAGGTAGTTTAAACAGACAGCTGCAACTGGGGAGTGATTTTTATATTGGTCGAGTAGAGATTGTAAATATCCGAGTTTTTGAAAAAATATTTATGGAAAGGGCGCTTCAGAGATTTATGTCTTCATAAAAAGGTGACAAGCCAAACGAAAACGAAATTGAACATAGCTCAAAACGGCCATCATTAAATCGGATAATATTTGGAAGTCTCTCGTAACGAACATTGAGATATAATTCCGATATTTTTTTAGTAATATGTCTCCAATATTCTTTTAGTAACGCTTGCGCTGTATAGAATATGCGGTTGCTCCTATTATCTCTATATTGTTATGCTTGAAATGGCATTTCTTTAGATGCGAGCAATTATGTGGGTAATTGATTCGGAGGAGGTGGTGCGAGCTTGCTTTAAGTGGCACTTTACGAAATGCCCGAGATGGTTTAGTATCTAGTCAACTCAGAAATACGTCTAAACCCTTCTTGACGCATCTAATCACAAAACAACTATGAAGCAATACAGTAAGATCAAGCATACCCACCAGTCATTAGTTCAGCGACGGCCATTGCGAGAAGAATATGGTTGGTAGGAGTACGAAGATTGCGATGGGAAAGGACAAGCACAACGAGAGAGTTGCTGATGAGAGTTATAAGTATAATGATCGGAGCGGCTAACCCATAGATGGGTCTTGCTAACCATAGCGGTTGAGAGTTCGACAAATTGAGTACATGACAACTGCCCACATATGTGTCCTGAGAAATGTTGTTACACGCTAGCAATAAAGGCGACTCCATAGAAGTCAATATACCAATTTTACGATATCATCGCCGTATTGCTGAAATAGAAAACCTTTGCTGGGCTTTCATTTCTAACGAACTACGAATCGAACAAATCTGCGAGCATATACGCGAAAACAATACTCTTAAGGGCAATGAGTTTTTCTCTAAATAAGCATGTATTAATGCTAACGGTAACGACGAGACGGCAAATTTTCATGGCTGAAACCACTCGTATCAACGTGAAGTTTTCACCTATTTTATAAACAAAGTGAAATAGTACGCTTGCTACTTCTGTCAAAAATGCAGAGATGGTGCACTTCATACACCTTTATGAATAGTTGGCGCTCCTATAAAGAATTCGACGTGCCCAACATATCCAATAGACGCGCAAATAAACCATCCGAACTATATTCATTGAAAGCAGCTTTAAAGTTGACGGTCAAAGCAACAAATTGTAGGGCCTTTAATGAAAGCGCAGAGTAAAACCAATAAGAATAAAGTGAGCTTAAAGGACTCTAACAGATAGCAAATGAAAGAGACGAGGATAAAACGGCACTTAAAATGACTCGTACATCCTAGCCGGTAGCATTTAATCTTCGACAGAGATGATGGTAAAATTTGCAACAACCTTTACGATGCAGGTAGATGCACCCATATTGAATGTAGCTCAATGAAAGACGGCAAATTTTTTTTACCCTAGTGGAATTTGAGACGATAGCATTCTGCGTTCATCATTTAAGCTGATTCATTTTTAATTCTTCCAAACAGCTAGTTTGCAAGTGCTTAACAAGGCACCAGCTTTACCTTTTTTCCTCAAGTTAGGCAGAAGAGAGGAATGAATGCCCAGCTGCGAACAAAGACAACTGGCAGATAGTGGCAGTCAACGCTTTAAAGATTTATACAACATTTGTGAGATAATGAATCGATTTTGCGAAATTCCTTTCGCGAAATGGTGTTATCTGTGTATTTTCTGTTCACAGATTTCTCTCAAGAGCAAAATCTGTTGCGGTACAATTCTGCAACAATTAATAAAAAAAAATCCATCCTAACTTTATTTTAGCATTGAAAGAACAATAAAAGTTGAGGAATTTGTAAGAAGTATCGAACTTGTTTATGCAATTCTACTAAAAAAGAAGATAGAAACCATCGCCTGTTTTCGATTATTTTCATTTGATTTCACATATAGAAATTTCTTCACATAGAGAAACATTTGATTTCAAGGCACAAGAAAATACAGCGGAACCTACAGAGGTTCCACTTCGGAGCTTTTTTCGGGACGCTCCAGCATTAGCAAATTGTAAAGCCGAAAATTTGCGATCAGAAGAGAGCTTTCACTCACGTCGCTATAGCTTCAATTAAAGCACCCTCAAATGCGCACAATGAAATACGAACCTTCAGAAATGAAGAAACAATAGAGGATTTCGGAAAAGCTTACCTAGTCAAAAGTGTGCCCCGTGCTTTCAATTTCCGTTCATATTTGTGATTGCAGTGGCATTATGATAAAGTTGTAGCTACATTTTCATTTGCAGGTCACATGATGACGTCATATCGGTGTGTGTCTCTCTGTCTGTCATTTGGTTTCAACTAAAGCTACAAAATTTCATTGGTTTAACACATACTGTAAATGGACCTCGATATCAACTTCCGAAGTGATCCATCAGTTTCGAAGAGTTATGGACAATAAAAGGTGCGGAAAAGTTTGCGAAATTTGCAGCCAGTCGTGTCGCAATCGCGAACCAATTCCGTGATTCACCTTCGAATTATTTACCTGCGAGCGTCGCAAGATCGATGCTCTTCGATGTTGTGGCTACTTACAAATGTAATGATGCATGAATGTATTGCTATTTTTATCAATGAAAGCGCCTATTCTGTTCCTATTATTGTGACTATGTCGTATGCCTTTACATCAACTGAAAATTGTTGTCGTTTTAATTCTGACAATAATGTGCACGTTCGTCACTATATAAGCAGCGGTTTTGTCTCAGTGAACGTTCTTGCTTGATCTCAACAACGATCATCCGACCAGCCTTCCTTCTCGACATTCACCACACCTGGTGCCCGAGGTGTACCTCTGTTCGGTGATGTCGGGACCTATTCGTCAACTAGTGGCCCCAACAAGAGCCAGACTCATCCAGTATCTGGGAAATGTACCAGACTACGAGGAGCTACCCATCGGTGATGTCGGATCACCTTGCGAGCTCCAGACGGAGCTGAAACACCATGTCGTCCGCATCTCCAGAATGGCCGACTTGATCAGTTGGAAACACGACGAATGGACGCAGCTGATTAAAAAATCCCCCTAATCACGCCAAGGATGAAGAAGAACTGTACGAAGAAATGACACGAAGCGAAGGGAACTTTCTAGAAGTATGGCTTCAAAGCCAAGAGAAACTGGAGGAAATTCGAGAAAATCTCGACGAAGTCAATCAACAGCCACGAGACCATGATGAAAAGCGAAGCGACATCAAACGCCATAGTAGCCAGGAAGAAGAAGCAGCACAAAACGACGACACGCAACATAGACCGCCATTGAACACAACCAACGCCAGCGCTAATGCGCTAATGCCCAGGAATAGGATACGGCCAACCCGCCAGCAACACCTGGACTTGCTTTACCAACGCAACACCTGTCAATTTATGCAGGTGATCCATCACGCTTTAATGAGTTTTTGGATTTCTTTCGCGATGCAGTCCACAGACAAAACATATCTCAAGTACAAAAGTACCATTATTTACTTGGATGCTTAAAAGGACGTGCTCATGCCGCCACTGAGGGTTTATCGGGCACCAGGTGTGGTGAATGTCGAGAAGGAAGGCTGGTCGGATGATCGTTGTTGAGATCAAGCAAGAACGTTCACTGAGACAAAACCGCTGCTTATATAGTGACGAACGTGCACATTATTGTCAGAATTAAAACGACAACAATTTTCAGTTGATGTAAAGGCATACGACATAGTCACAACAATAGGAACAGAATAGGCGCTTTCATTGGTAAAAATAGCAATACATTCATGCATTTGCAATCGTTTAGGCTATCATTACATTTGTAAGTAGCCACAACAACATCGAAGAGCATCGATCTTGCGACGCTCGCAGGTAAATAATTCGAAGGTGAATCACGGAATTGGTTCGCGATTGCGATAAGTCGAGTTTCAAAAAATCAGTTTTTTAAAGGAAGGTTTCGCTACCGAATAATTAAACGTGTGAACACCTTATTCGATCCATTTTATTTGCTGATACCCTTCGAAAGTGGTTGACAGGCAAGGGTAGTGCCAAAGCACATACTGCACCAGTTCTTCTGGCACAATTCCCCGCTTGTTCTTTCTTACAAGCTTTTGCTTGAAGTGCTCTCTGAAGAGTGGTACAAAGTTCTGGATCTGTACAACACGTCGTCTAATGCTTGTTTTAATTAGCAAAATTAGTACAGTTTCAAGCAAAATTGCCAGTTGCATTTTACAAGTACGGTAGCATGCAACATTATAGAAATGATACTGAAAAATGACGTGAATAAAGAAATCACTTGCAGAAATATGCGAAAAAAATTAGAACAAAAAATTAGAACAAAAATACTGACTTCCTATTCGAACCTAATCAGACTAAGCGGTTTCTTGAACTGTTAATGGCAAAAAAAAAAAGAACACAATAATATATTCATATTTCGGCCGAGCAGATGGCTTGTATAAATGTCTTTTCTCGTCTCTCCCCCCCCCTCCTCTCCTTCCGCAAAAGAATCGCTTTTAAAACCTGGCCGTGCTTTACGAAGCAACGGGCCGGAAACTACTTGCAGACTTTTAGCTCCACTTGGATATCCGTAACTCCTTTGGAGTTTGGACCAACTTGAAATTTGTTATTTGGAGTTGCCCTATCGTATACGTTACACTAAGCAGATTTTGCGATTCTAGTTATACTGACTTCCTATTCGAACCTACCAAGGAGGTAGACAGACATTACACAAACATACATGTGAATGCAGATATAAACTCGGCACGCGCCCTTTGCAAATGCAAGTCAACCACTCATGCGAAAGTGTGTGAAGTTCATTTCGTGTTTTTCATTTTTCACCTGCAAGGCACAAAAAGCATGAGAAGAAACAAATGAGAACTCCGTTTCAAAAAAGTGGAAAAGCCTGCCAAACAAGGCGACATGATTGGTGCTTTTGCAGTTCTGCCCAACAGGCCGACCGGCTTCATAAACTGGCAAGTATTAATAAAACATGCGTAAAGATGCATTCGTGTTGTCAATGATCTGAAAGCTTAGATCAATGACATTTTAAATGATATGATCACATGCAGGATTCGCCACAAATGTAAATTTTCTGCGACATGACTACCATAAAATGTAATCCGATCAGCTCCAAAATACACGCTTATATGAGCGTTTTTAGTATGTGAAGGTTTGTAGAAGATTAACGGAGCGATCTGAAAGCAGATGTAGGATATCACCTTATGATGTGGGTAAAATTGGCGAAATTTCATATCCTAGCTTCCGCCATTGCCGTGCTGAAACTCAAGAAAAAAAATCGAAAAACTAGCGCTCCAGAGAATTTTATCCTTTACGGCATAATGGACACGGAAGCAGAGACCATACATACACATATGCACAGGCAACTGTAATACTCTCCAGCGGCAGAACGCCGCAAAGTTGTGATTATGTCCGTAGCAGCGGAATGATGAAGCTCTCAACCTAAGTACTGCTTCGCTCGCAATGATAGTTTCGAGAAAAAGCAAGTTCCAGTAAAACACCTTCTGACTTGAAATAATAGCGTTTATGTGACCTAGAGAACTACATTTTTGCACTTTTTGATGCACACTTCCTGATTTGAATGGCACTTTTCAACTTCGCATTGGGATTTGAGGTTGCTAAAATTTGCTGTCACAGAATGAAACCTTGAAGCAATCGATGTGCCAAAAAGTAAATCGAAATGTTAAAGCAAGATTTGAAAACGATTCACATTAGAGATTGAAAGGAGAACAAGAAGAGAAACCTACATTTTGAATGCTCCACATATATGACTGCCGAGAATCATTTAGTGCCTTTTTTCAGCTAAATGCTACGTGCTTTACTGCCTAGACTGTATTGGTAGTTTCTAGATAAGTGACGACTCAGTCAAAAGGTGAGGTCACTTAAGATTGAGTTGACTCGTCGCTTAAGGTTGAGTGTTTTTCTTACCATCAATATCGGCCTGTGACGTGAAGGATTCTTCCTAGCCGTCGTTCTTATTACGATGTTCATCTATGCTACAGTAGGGTTTGCCCAAATACTTACTGCGCTCTCATAAAACTGCTCGAACTTCGCGAAGCAGTGAGAGCCGTCGATTCGTCCCTCTCTCTCCAAAACGTCCTTTATTTGCGGAAGAACGACTTCTGTTCCAATTGAATGATTGCTCTTCATTATACGAAATGGCTAGTGAAACTGATTTAAGACATAAGCAACGTCCGTTATAACGAAGGGCACATTTTAAGAGGAAGTGATAATCTGAACAGCAAACCTATAACGCAACATATGGGATTCCGCGAAGAAAGATTCTCAAACTTTTGGAAAATACAAGCGGATGCAAAATGGGAGGAGAAAAATGGAATACAATTAGAGCTGAAATGATGGACAGGGAGTAATACTCTCCCACATTAACAATAGAAAAAGGATTGTGCAAAATGCAATTTCCTTCCGCTTAATAGCAAACGACGGCTGACTTCCGAGCAAATAATGAATTCCTCTTGAATGCCGAAAGCGAAAAACAAGCTATAGCCATAGTCAAACAACGCCTCAAATAAAACCCATATGCATTTTGCTTCATTTATATTGGCCCAAGAGAGGCTTTGTTTCTTTTCGTTTTTGCATCACTTGTCACATGGGAAAGTTTTTTCACTAGAATTTTAGTGATTTCCTATTAGCATGGAAATCATTTTAAAGCCGATCACTCTAATTTAGCTCATCTAGAGGATGCAAAACCATTTTCAAGGATCTACACGAATCAGAAAGCAATAATGCTGTTGTGGCAGAGAAGCTGCAAAAAGATGCATCCATGCATCTGGCCATTCATACAAATATTCTATAGGTGATTCGTTTAATGCGCTTCTGCAAATCTGCATTTGTTTTTTTAAAGCCCATATTTGTGCGTACGCTCACAAAGACTACAGGTGCGAGGGATAGGAAATTTCGCAAATACAATTTCCATTCTATGACGACCGATTTTAATAAGTGTCAGATTGATACAACGACTTCTAAAAGTCGTAGACACCTAAAAGATGTACGAATTTATGTGAGTTTCATATTTTGATATGAGTCTAGTCGCATTTTTCACCTGTCGGACTGTAGTTATACAACCGACGCGATCAAAAAACGAATTTGTTTATTAGATTTGTATAAGCAATCGTTTTGTTCAAAAGATGAACGCATGTCTTATTATTTGCCGATGATTTATTGGTCAGACCGATTTGTTCATAGCCAATGCAAAAGCGCATATCTTGCTAGCTCATTTTGCACGCCTTTCTAGTGGGTTGTGATGCAATTCGGCTAGCTGCACAACTCATGCAATATTCTAGAGATATTGAACTGTCTTAATCTTCTACCAAGTAATTTGAGAACTATTATAGGAGATCACCCCAAGTATTCGTTATACTCAAATACGTTAATAAGCTTGGCATCACTGATTCTCGAATTGAAACTTCCGGGCAACAAATGAGGTACTTAAGCATGTGTTGCAGATGCAAATTTGCAATGCGCATAAACACAAACTTGAGGATAAGGCGTCTTTGAAGATAATATGAATTTACTTTTGGCTGCATATGAGCGGAAAACTCCGAAATGCGCGCACATTATAAGATTGTTCGACATATCATTGTTTCACATAGAACGAGACGAAAACGTACCACTTTTGCATTTTGCTGTTTTAAAGTATATCGCTGATATTATCAGCAATTCTTTAGCCTCTCAGTTTTAAATCTTTTCGAGACGATCATTACGAGTACGTCCCTATCCCGACGGCCATTGTTTGTCACAATGAAGCAAATTGGGGCTTACAAAGTTTGGTTTATTCCGCTGAAGTTCACTCTTTCAGCGCATTTTCATTCAATGAAAATTTAATGGATTGACCATCGGGTCAATGCATTTGTTATTCCGGAAGTGAGCGTCGAAAAAGAGATGCCAAAAACCCTTTCCGAATGTTCAGTGGCCGATAAAATTGCTTAATTCAGCAAAAAACAAGCTCTATGCGCGATTAGTGAAAATCAGACATCCTTACGGTGAGTGAATAGCGCACGTTTGATTAATTCGTTACGAAAAAAATATTCATTTAAGCAAAAACGCTTTTTTTTTGGCGAACAAATGCAATAAATCGCAGTGTAATCGCGATGGTAGCCATTCTACTCATATTTCTGTGCAAAATACATCAAAACTAATTGATGACTGTTGTTATTAGTGGGCCACAATGGGTGAATGCTATATCACTAGATAACAGACGCTCAAACCTAAGAGCATTAAGGCAAAACATGTGAATAGCGCAAATTATTTGCAGTAATCACATTTAGTTTTGTTCATAGAGTACATACCCACTGCAATAATTGCAGAAAAGCATTGATATAAAAAGGTGACTGGGAGTTATGATTGTAGAGGCGTTGAGGAAACCTTTAACGGTGATGTGCTTTATGAAAAGCCAATAAAACAAATTTCAAGACATTACAATCGTAAGAAATGAAAACTCCAACGAGAAATGTACTTCGAATGCGAATAATTCTCGATTCTATTGGCCTTTAGCAACCAAACGTTTATTCATCACAACAACTGCAATCAACAAATCATCGAATGCCTTATTCTCATATGATGTTGAAAATTTTCTAAGTAAATTATTGACTTGAAGGTGAGTACTAAAGGGGTATATTGCGTATGTAAAATTGGTGGAAAAATGTAAGTGAAACGAACTTTGTGAGAGTAAAATCAGCTAGCAGAACTGTAGAATTAGTCGTTCAAATGGCCTTTCGATGTCTTGCATATATTTTAGAATACTAGTGATGGCTTCTACTCCGCAAGTATGTGGCTATAGTCTTGAGTTAGGTTGTCTTGTTTCGTGATGGTTTTAAATAACTACAGAAAAGAGATCAGTGAGAAATAAGTTTCAAAACACTCTCCCCTTGCTCTCTCTCCTTGTCATCCTCCCATTTTCGTTCCTTTCCTGTCTATTTCTTTCTCCTTCTTCCGTCAACTCTGTTTCTCTCCACTGCTTCATGTGGTGAAAAGCATTGCGGAACAAATAAACATTTCGATCCTAGTTTACCTAAAAAGTGTTTTGACGAGAACTTCGTTGCCTTGCGCTCATTTGAGGAGCTATTATATGATTAACTAAAAAAGAAACGTTTACAGTGCACCTTAACAAACTTTGATTATCATCGACAGCCGCTGTGATTACCTCACTAAGATTGGTGCCTATTAGCAAGTTAAACATTTGTTCAACTCACCTCACCTCTAATAACAGAAGTAATGCAAACAATACTACAAATGAGATATCTGAAGTGACTAGCGTTAGCACATGAAGAGAAAGCGGATGTATAGCGCAGCATCTAAAAAAATAGCTAACGACGAGTGATGCGATACGCCAATTGAACACCTTCAGTGAGTGAATTGAAGGCACTTAACGACCTCACAAAGATAAAAGGACGCAAGAGCGTATAATTCATTGAAAACATTGAAACGAAGGCGAGAGAATATTTTATGAATAATAGCAATTGCGAGTGAACGCACGTTCTAGAGTGCACTTTGCTGATGATGAAGCGTGAATGAAGCCTCACTTGAAAGTCTCTTATGAAAACCGAAAAGTCCTTCGTTATAATGCCAAACAAGCCGTTCATCGAGAAAGATCAACTATATTTTAAGTACAACAAATATCGCTTAATACCTCTAGCTTTATCACCTCCATTATTTTACTGTTGCTAAAGGAAAATCGGCCAATTTTCACCAGCAACAGTGCTAAAACTTTAAACAATCAAAATTATATGTTAAATCAAATACGGAAGCATCGTTGTGAAAGACAAAACAGAAACGTTAGCTTACGGGCAGAAAAAGTCACGTATTTAGCGAACAAAAACAAAAAAAGGCGAAAGAAAGAAAATGTTGGAAATTGTTTTCAGCTCCTTCATTCACTTTTCTATTGCAAATTGGTGCTAATACTGTGAAACATATGTCCTTCTACATAAAAACCTATTCTTCTTTAAGCAACGTACGCATTTCGTTTTGCAGCCGAGATCTTTGCTCGCGCTATTAGCTCTTATAACAAAAGAGCATTGTCAATGATCGTTTGACAGCACAGGTTCCACATCTCCTTTCACGTAGAAATATCTTTCCAGTTCGCATTCTGGAAGTGCAAGTTTATATATATATATATATATATATATATATAAGCCTGCAGATTGTATGATGTGACTCGACTGTATTCGTAAACTGGCTGCACAGCTGCAAATTATGATACGGCTAGGGCTTACCTAAAAAGTCTTTTTTCATACTATATCAACTATTTTTTGGAAGCAAAAAATGTTGGAAGGAAAGAGGAAGAAATGATTGCCGCAAATAACTTTGTATATAATATGCATCGACTTTTCAACCATTATAAATGAGATTTGAGGTAAACACAAGCGAATTGTGTATGGTCAAACAGAATTCTGCTATAATGCATCAGCAATTTTACTGGCTATGATATGGGGGGGGGGGGGGGTTGCGAACAACGAGGCTTACTCACAAATAGTTTTTTTCAATTCCTCATCTACTTTCATTCCAGTCTTGGAAAATATTCCGACAAGAGATCAACTCCTCTTTTGGTAAGTCCTTTCGATTCATGGAAAAAATAGGCAACAAGTGACAATAATCCACTAAAAATTAAAGCATCCAGAAAATAGGAGTTTCACACAGCTCTCCAGATTCATAAGAAAATCGCTTCTTCCCACGACTCGCTTTCCTCACTTTCTTATGGTCGGAACACTTGCTGTTTCACAAACACGCATACCCGCATGCGGAAAATTGAGGCATGGATAAAGAAGCAACCGAAAATTAGAGTTAGGAGAGTAAAAGCAATTTGCTAGGTGTGAGGGAGCACTCAGCGCTTCCTGCGAATCATGGTTTTCATTGGTTCATGGCAAGATGCCATGGGATTGCTTGCATCGAACTATTTGCAAAGATTCAGTGGCTAATTTGTTCTTTTTCTTATATTGCTTCAGGCCTTGCGCTGGTCACCTCTACAGTAAGAATACACTCCTGCATCTATTCTACTTTCAGGACCTTAAACCGGGTTTGCTTTTGTTGGAAATCATGAGAGAAGACTTCGACGATATGCGGTTGTCGATAATTTATTCAACAACATCACTGCTTCTGCTATGCTAGCGACCGCCAGGTGCTAGTGATTCGTAATTTCCTCTACAGCCATTCCGATTTCCACTGATTCTATATCTGCTTTGTGCTCACAACAGAGAAACTGTCTTCCCACGTCATCCTCAGCTTCTATTAAAGTTTTTTCGCCACTTTCCTTTCCACAGAATTGACTAATTTGCACCTCGCTAGGTCTGCCTCATTTAATTTGCTCATTTTTGATTTACCATTTCATGTTATCATCGTATTAGAGATTGGGATTTTCATATCTTTGGAAGAAATCTTGTTTCGAATCGTTTGAAATCTCGCAGCGATCCGTTAAATCTGCTTGCTGATATTCAACGAAATACCTTCGCAACAATTCCCTTTCATCTCTGTTTTTTGTTATTTGTAGACGGTAACACCTCAACACCATGCAACGAGGAAGCCTCAAGGTATTATTCAATATTTCAGCATCTCTATCTTCCCAGTGAAGTACAGCTGTGTGATCTTTCAGTGCACTTCATCGAATAAACTCCGATACATGATTCCTGTTCACACATATTTGTCAGCTCGTTTCTTGAACTTCTTTTCCTCACCTTTAACCATTCTATGAATGAACTGAAGCAATGGGTTTGTCATATCTATATTCCATTCTGTTCAAGCAGCTTACATGAGGAGAACGCATGCATGATCTTCTCTGCCATTTCTCTAAAGGTTTTCCCAACATGGCGAATAGGCATTAACCTATGAAGTGTGAGTAAAGAAAGTGACATAAACATGAGATTGGATCAAGGCTAGGGATCATGCGCACAGCTTCTAGCGCCCCAACAGTTAGATGCTAATCAGTAATGTTAACGTAAAAACTACCAATAAATCGATATCTGCAAGGTGATATAATCGTTGCAGTATTCAGAATGGCAGTTTCATGTGGTATAGTGTAGTATCTCTCGGTGATATAATGTCACTTATTCCACTGAACATGTCGAGTATTTGGATGGAGCAACGCTTTAGCGGGTAATTGGTCATAGTTTTAAGCTATCCCTGCCTATAGTCGGCGAAAGCGTTGAATGACCACTGAAATGGTGGAACGAAATCGAGTGGAAGTGCTCGATTGCAATATGTTCAAGTTGTTATCAGATAGAGAGATATTTGAAAGTTAAGAACATAGCATGATATTTAGTGAGGTGTAGGATGATGGAAAGAGTGATAGCGTGAAACCTCGAGATTAGTAGCAGAGCTATGAATGGCATTCGGCACTGCAACAAATGCAGCATAGATTGCAGCAAGTCCAATTCGTTCTGCGCAAGAAGATGATATCGTCCAAGGTAAAACAGGTAGTCCTAGATGAAGACAGCTCTTGTGGGCATGATTGATATGTGGCTGTAGAAATGAGGAAGAGAAATGTGAGATTAAAGCTGGATTTGTAAAGCGAAAGCACAAAAGAAGCTGGTCAGTTGGGGAATCAGCAAAAATCTATTATCTCCTCTATCGGTTGTATCGGTTAGGAACTTGGTGGTAGCTCCAAAAATGACTCCCAAAGCCGGTAAAGAAATGTAACCGGATGGCTAGTTTAGTATTGGGAGCAGCACGAAATTTAAGAGATCGGCCTTGATTGTCGGCATTAGGTATAAAGGAGACCTTATTGGCGTTGCTTGAGGTAACTGGAAATCAATCAAGTGAGGAACTGTAGAAGGCTCTTCTGGTATCTAGGTGAGTGGGTTAAAATTGGCACTAAAGGCAAGTTCAACTGCTAAAATCGTGAAATCCTTTAAGGAAACGAATAATTTGCCAACCGCTCGCACCAAAGTGTTCCCCTGGATTCCAATAAGGCGCTCATAAAGGCATTACTATGGTGCATTAGGAGTGTTAAAGTCCAGGATATGATGCGTCATGCGAAATATACATATGTGAGAAGTTTAGACCTAAGAAGATCAGGGAGTTGGTAGCGTCAGCTTAGAGAGCCTTCGTGAGTGTACCATGAAATGCGACAGATACTCGGAAAATGGGAAGAAATGCCTCAGGTCTTGCGTAATAACTACCTAATGTTCCTAGTCGTGGCTGTAAGCTTTCACACAAAACAAGCCATAAAGTTTTGAAATAGGCTGAACTATAGGATATTCAACCACTGAAAGCAACTAAAAGGGTTCGAAGACTCAGTGACGGCATGTGACATAACGCTGTACTTTCTGTCGAACAAAGACGAGACCTCCTTGCATGCAGTAACTATCCCATAGTAACGCAAATTTGTACTCTGTGCAGAAGTGGTGAAGTTTACAATGTGCGTCATCGATAATTAAGCGTGTTTCACCTGCACCTATATTAAATAAAGTTGACGTACAACCTCAACAGCGTCACATCTCTCTATTACCACCAATAATTCACACCTGTTCTAGTCAGAAGCGATGATATGCTTAAGCTGTGCCTGTTGTACGATTGGAATGCTACATTCATATCGTTTACTTTAAATGGGCCACAACTAGTGAATGACTGAAATCAAAGAATGTATCGAAATAATGCGCCGAAGGAAGCACAGTATTGAGCAGACTGTGCAACGCAGTATTTACAGCGTGTTAAAGCGAGATGGATCGACGAGTTGCCCCTAGACAACAAATTGGTTTAGCGGCTGAATTGCAGAAAAAAAACCGTGGTGTTCAGTTTTTATCTGGAATTTAACCTGCAATTGTGAAGGGAAAGCGAGTAAATTTGTTATATATGCGTTTGGAGGTAAACCACCATCAGTTAAGGTGACCGCGCTGAATCAGGATCGCGTAAACAATGACAAAGCACTCGATAATATCGGAACCATTCATTGCTTGGCCTTAGAACTCCTCATCTTCTACAAGAAATAAATAAAATTCAGGAAAACTGTTGCAAACATACTGAGGTTGGCTGGCGCACATTCAAATAACTGCTCAAGAAAGCGATTGAAAATGCGGACAAAAAGGTGTGAGTTTAAAAGATCAGAAGAAAGAAAACTCGTTTAAGCAAAGACTCGTTTTGGTTTGCAGTACATTCGTTTGTCCTTACAAGCTTGATTTCATTTCCACCTATTTCCCGTGAATGGGTGGATTTTCGGCCTCTATAGGAATTAATAGTCACATGCATACCTGAGTGCTGCCACAAACAATTCCTATAAAAACTCCATATTTCGCTATCACTCTTTCCATAATACGAAGAAAAATTCCAGTCATTCCATCAATGTAAAACAACTTTCTTCTATCTTCAGCAAGCTATTTGGTATCGTTCTTAGTCGTGAGTTCTACCACATGATATTCACATATTTTCACAAATACACGAGCGGCGATAGACGTAGTTCATACCGTCGCTATCGGAACTGATTTTGAGACATAATGGAATGCCATTTATTTCCTTTATATCTCGAACTTTGGATGGGCTGTCAGCTAGCGGGAGATGAAGGGAGATTTCGTCACGGTGGCATAAGCATTAACATAGCACAGTAAAGCTTGGCTCTTTTCAAGCGTGAATCTGCTAATGTTCAGAATATCATCAAAACTTTGGTATGCTCGATCAGAGTTACCACTTGACAATACAATGCTCACCATTATAATACAATCAGCTGTAATTACTACTCACTACGGTTCTTACATAAGGTGTTATGTCGACATTTCGCGTCATTCATCAGTGTGATTTCACAACGAAATAATCTTGTCACATTTGATAGAGTGTCACTGATTACCAGCGTTTGAAGTTAACACTAATTTCATCACAAATGATGAATAAGGATGATTAAGTGAAAAGTAAATAAAAGCTTGAAGAGGACAGATAATATTTACTGCTATCTGAGACAGAAGCAGAAAAGCCTAACTTTTCCTTGGAATTTGATGCAAAAGTATGACAGATAAACATCGATTCAATGCATATACAAAAAGTCTAATGGAAATAGGTCGCAATCTACAGTATGGCAATGAGTAAGTGCTAATCACCTAGGAATATGAGTATAATATAATGTTGAATGCGAAGAAAAGAAAGGGAGGTTTAGAATTAGCAACAATAGAAAATGCACGATGAACAATTTAGTGCATAAAGTTTTATGATGCATGCGATGAACATCATCGTCACAGTATACCTCTGACCACATTTGATAATATAAGAAAATTTTTAGCATAAAATGAAGTATACAGTTTATTAGTGCCCAGAATGGTTGACATATGACCGAAATGAATGCTCTGAGCAAAGAAAAGAAGGGCAAAAGTTGACTAAAGCGAAACACTACCTGAACTATGATCAGGAAAAAATTGAAGTAGCTACTACAGCTGAAAATAAAACCAGTGTGCTAATAAATATTTTCGTAATTATTAACCTCGATTCAATTGTCCTTTCTTTTGTCCACTATGCAGAAGAACTTTCCTGCACCTGAATTGTCACGTTCTTCGCTTCAGCTATACAAGTCTCAATACTGTTTAGGCAAATTCATAAAACTGTTGAATGGTTTCTTCAATTTACCTAGCAAATATCGACATTTTTTTACACGAAAACTTACTTAACTGTGCACAAGTTCACGGAATTATTGTTGGAAATGATAGTTATAAAAAGAGCGTGCAAAATTAGTAATCTCTAATGCCAGTTTTCCTATAAAAATTTTTATTTTCGCATTTCCTAAATTAGAATTGATTACAGTCGAATTGAAACATATTTCGCATACTTTCTACTTGCTAAAATTTGTCGCTAATACAATCCTATAGAAAGAGAATTGATTGGATACATTTTAATAATTCAAACGATATTTCTAAATAAGCCATTTTCGCACAGAAGTGAGCCTTGAGTGAAAAAATTCCTCTTCTTTGTTTATACGATGCTGCAATCTTAGTGTATTTATCAATAAAAAGTCATTGATGAATGATGTTAATCTCTTACAGCACATTATCAAGCTATATATAATACAGTACTCTAGTCTGTAGCTTGTATTACTGTGCAAATAAGAGAATCTGCTAGTTCCATGAAGGAGTTGATTGGTCATAATGCGAATTTTATATGGAAACCACAGCAAGATAAGAAAGCCTATAATGTTGTCACTATTGCTAATCTCGAAAATATGATCCTGGCCATTTAAATTGCTCAAAACATTTAAAATTCATGACTACTGAAAACTTGTAAGCCATCGACATATCTACCCATATGCTGATAATGATTATCAGTTTCGTAGTATTCTACTATATTCCGTTATCGGTTTACTATATCCTATATCTAGGCAGCTAATTCTCATAAAAACGACGCTGACCTGCTTATATACGAAATCTTCAAGTCTTTATATGTCTTATTGACAGCATTGCATATAACGCATTTAACCCCTTCTACTGTTGTCTTGCACATTTACCGTCATAGTTGCCTAACCACGCTTCCTTTCTTATGACATGAAGAAACATGCTTGCTCAACTTATTGGAGGATATTTGAAATAGATCGTCGCAATTATTCTGCGAAAGATTACTAAAGAGAATGTTGAACTCCGCACTAAGTATGTGGGTTATTAGTGCGTTTGAAAACGTCTTCAAAATTATCAAAGCTGTGGAAACAGTTCAGCATTGAGCAGAGCTTTACGGCATTGCAGTAACTGTTTCTGTAAGTGGAAGAAGCTATTATGGTACGCAATAAAGTAGAAAGCTTGCAATTATGTCTGCATTAATGGAAATTTGAAACTAACAAATCGATCGCTTTTAAAAGCAGTTTCAGCCTGATTTTACAAATCGTTCCCGGTGAAAACTCCTCCGTATAAAACATCACTTAATAAATCGAATTTATTTGCACTAAATTCACAGAGAATAAACGTGGCATGAAGTAAATTAATCGCCTTTCAACATTTCATTTAGCTGAAATGCAAATGCAATTTTTGAGGATACAAAATTGTGTCAGTAATTCGTAATTTCATAAATGGAGCTTAAGCCACCAAGAAACATTTTCAATGGATGCGATCACGGCATATGACGATTGTTTCCTGCTCTCCTCAACGGCTTTCAAAGTGCAGTTCGCCGATTCTTTCTCACTGGCTGTGATCGTTGAAAGTTTATAATTCTTTGCCATTTATTCTCCGCTGTGGTAGAGGGCAATGCGAGGACCCTACTTATTTTGCCTGATCTTATTAACTAAAGTAACCATCACGCTCACTAAAAAGTTCAAACATTTTCTGTCGAGTATTGGACAGTTGTCTAATAAACGCCAGCCGGGAAGTGCGAGACTCCCACGTTTCCTCTTTTCAAATGCCAGTGTTGCGTGTGCAATGCGTTCATAATGCAGGAAAAACAAATCATTGAAAGTTTTTGAGCGATAATATGCGTACAGTGGTGAAAACCTCCAAAAAAGCAGTAAAAACCGGTAGAATATTTCTAAATATTTCTTAGAACAGCCGCTTTTGCAGTATTGAGCGGAAAAAATGCAGGCGAACAATTATTATTTGGAAAATTGGAACCGCTGAAAAAATCGACCGGCAAAGTGCACCTTGAAAGTACACTTTTTGAAGCGTGATTCACTACATTGACTTTTTCATATGAGAAGTGATGATGAGTTGTGGCCGTTATGTAGTGCCCTTCTTTAGCGCAATTTGCATAAATTTGCAAGCGCATTACTCTGCAGTGTTCATTTCGTCTTTGTTAGTGGCCTGCCTCTCAGGAGAAAACAGGAAAATAATGATAAAGAAGAGGTGAAAAAGAAGAGATATATCCGCAAAAATCGTTTCTTCATCGTTCGATGAAGAAAATGAGTGAAAATCGATACGCAACGATATTCGCAATAAATTAAGCATCATTAAGCTCGGTTCGATATTACAGTTTCCTTAGGATATTTCGTTTTTAACTACAAAATTCCACTGTATAGTTCTAACTTTTTGGAATGAATTCTAAGCGTTATTTTAGGTATTTTCATTGCAGCGATAAGCTCGATCACATTCTGGCTTCTGTCGCATAAGTAATATCACCGCTTATGTTATTTGAAATTGAGCTCTCGGAAGGAAATCAAATACAAAGTTTCTGCGAGGTGATAAGAAACTTTAAACGCTTATTAGTCCATTTATTTACTTTTCAGTAAGCAGCCTGAGGATGTGTGAAACAAGAAAAAGTCGCATCAGACGAAATATTGAAATCTTTTAGGAAAATTTTGAGTGGATTTTTCAACAATAGAAGAAAATGACAGTGGAAAAGGATGCATATCAAAAAGCGTCAGACTGCTTTTTAGAAAGCGAATGAATTATGCGGACGCGTTTGACGCTTTTATTTTGCTTTTTTCTTCTTCTTTTTTTTCACGCGATGCTTGTTGCGGAAAGCTTTTGCGTCACTATAGAGGCATCCTGATATTCTTTCTTCATCACTCTTTTGCTTTACTCTCCAGTTGATGAAATAAATTTTGGTCGCCCTTTTGCCATTTGAAATTACTGCATAATTTCCCTAAGAAAATCTTTTACGATAAAACATGATTATAGCCAAAGTGAAATGAGAATTATGTTTTAATGCCTCGAAACAGCAGTCAACTTAATATTGAAAAATTAGGAATCCTGGAGAAATACAGCAGAAGACATTTATCAAAAAAGAAAAATCCAACTGAGAAATATAAATTTCTGTCAGCAAAGGTAAATTTCTCCACCTTTCGGTGAATAATTTGTAAGTTTATGGCGCAGAAAAAGATTTTCATTTATGCATCCCAATGGACATTTAGGAAAGCTGTTAAATGGAAAAGAAGTTGGCTCAATTTCTATAGCAAACCTATGTTAACATACAAGGGAGTTCGATAATGAAGACAGCATGGGAAAAGGAAAGAAAGAGGAGGAGATAGAGGAGAAATGAGAATGAATGAAAAAACAAGCATTCTGCGTGATTATCGCTGCGAACGGCCGCAATAGTAATAATAGAGGGAAATTCAATTGCAACTAAGCGGAATGATTCGCCATCGCATATATGGCGATGAGCGTTCATCTGCAAATTTATGTGAGACCACGCAGTTATGCAGAAAAGAACCAATAGCGAATAACTTACGCTAATAAATACTCAACGAGGAGAATGCAATAAATGTTAAATTTTCAGCAAAGAGAATGTGTGCTTCTCGCTTATAGATTGATGTTTGCATGCAGATCCTCAATGAAGTATAATTCGGTAATATAAATGTAATTTGCCGCTGCTAAGCTCAACCAACATAAATATAAACGAGCTATAGCAGTACTGATGTCATCTTATTTATTGTCGCCATAACTCATCTCCACTGATCGCCACTTTCGCGTAAGAACGCCAATAAAGAGTGTCGATTTCGACAAAAGGGGTGCGTTCACGTGAAGTGTAAATCAACATAGTTATTATGACATCATATAGTCGCAAATTGAATTGCAGCAATGCATCGTTACATTGAGGTTGCGTCACTGACTGAAAGCTCAAACTTGGCTACGCATTCTTCACAAGTCATCGTTACGGATCTGCTCAACAAATATGCTCATCCTTGAACGCATCATACTCACGAAATATGCGCGTAATATGGCAACAGTAGATGAAGCTTTTCAAACACTGAGACGGAAACCTGAACTCTACGAAACACCGCAATTAAGAAATTCGGGAAATGGAACTTCAACGTGATTCTGGCAATAACTGAACTAGTGAGTGAGAATAAAAACTGTATTCTTGAAAAAGAATGAAATTTCGGAAGTGAAGCCGAACTCCTTATGCAACCTCAGCATGTATTCGGATGGGGTCAACAAATGTATGAAGGTTTCAGTGGTGTTATATGTTTATATCACATGTTCGGCGCATCGGATCATACTCGTAAAATGCAAATTCTAATTAAATTACGAAATTTTCCGCAACCTGCGAGCATCAGAACGAGCAGTAAATGAATAAACGGCTAAAAAAGTACAATGAAATTTCGCATTTCTATGTGGATTGGATGAGAAAAAGAAAACTTCTGAAGGTATTTTAAGAAGGACACTAAGCTCATTTTTTACTACATGATGCAGTAATAATTGAATATCAGAGGAGGAACAGAATCATCACATCAATTGAAAATCAGCCGAGTAAGACGGATACTACGGACCTATGAGGAAAGCACTCATTGTTGCTATCAACTTAGCGTTTTGAAGGGGGCCTGGGGAAGAGTGGCCGTCGCCATGTGAAATGATGAATCATACCTCTTCGGGAGTTTGAGTTCTCAGAATCCCCCACCGCAGAGCGGGCAATTCCTGAGCGAGGAGGCTGTTGAAGCAGAAGGTGGAAAACGTCTGGTTCTGTTAAGGGACTTTTCATATCATTCATGCTGTTGTGGTGTATCATTTTCACGGGAAGCTGCAATACGAATAATGTTGCAGTCTTGGGTGTCGCTGGCAACTCGCTTGATATAGAAATCGGGATTGCAGTCCAAGACGCATATTTTTGCCAAATAAAGTTCCATGCTTTGTCAAATGCAGGTGGCAGCTAAATTTTAGAAACTACTTAGAAGGAAAAGGTGTTCACTTCGTGGCTAGTGAAAAATGACCAAGATAATGTTATGTTGTGTTGGGATAAGGAAGTGGAATGAAGGCCACTTTTATGTTGCAAGAGTGATACGAAATGAGATGAGGAACTGTCCATCCCATCGCCCGCTCCGCCTCGATGTCCGTAGAGTAGACACCAGTTATCTGTGGTAAGGAGGAATTTGGATTGATAAGGAAGGGGAAAAGTGGGAGAAACGCGATGTGGGGAACGCGATACAAATTCATGATGCATTTTAATGCGGAGGTCCCCGCGAGAACAGGGCGATGGCGGTGAACTCTGAACACTAGTATGAACCAATGAATCCACTACAACAGCGTGGCGAATCAGCCGTTCACTGATAAGCATGCTGGCGCTAAGACAACAGTACTACGCAGAAGTAAAACAAATCATATTTGATCCAATTCAATACTCAAAAGATATTGCCATAAGAGATCAGGGAAACACAGGAATCAGGGTGATGCTGCGTTGACGCCTCGGTCAACGCAGCTTTCAAATTGCTGAAGCGTCTCGACTGCCACTCTTTGATCCGTAGCCGTCAATTAGCTAACAACCGCATTCCACTAGCACCTAGGCGAAAACGTCGACTAATCCACGAACTGTATGTCCACCAACAGCACGTTCCTGCCCAAATCGTATATGTCGTTGCCATCATTGCACAACTCCTGTTCGCTTAAAGCACGTGTTCGGTGGGTTATGCATCGCTCTCTGTTGCACCTGCCTTTCTCTCTCTCATTCATCTTGCACCACATTGTTGCATGTGACTGGCGTAACGTTCTATTTCTTCACTCCGACCTTTGTCAATCAGTGAGAAAATTGCCTCGCTTTATCATCCCTGCAGCTTTCTTAGCAACCTTAAAGCACGAACTTCCATGCTTGTCTAAGAACTTATTCATATTTCACCATAAAATTTTCCACTTCTTCTTTTGCATCGAATTTTTTCTCTGCCAGTTTGCTTGCTACCCACTGCTAACAATTTCAACAGCAAATTCAATCACCTTGGCCACTAAATATGCATCAGACGCATCCAACCTTACAAACTCTTTTCAAAGTATGTTATGTGAAAGCATTCTCCAACTTTGAGGTTGCGAAAGGAGGAACAACTGGCCAATTATTCGGCTCTATTGGGAGTTATCACATACGCAAAGTTTATTGCCTAGCTTCTTCATCGTCTTTTTTGGCCTTTCCAGTGCGAACACCAATGCTATTCGAAATCCTTAAGCTCCTCTTATGAACGAATTTTTGTGCAGTAGCCTTTAGCACTTCAAACATTTTAAAGAATTCACTGAGCACGTTTTCCAACCACTCGGAGAATGTGCGCTAATTGCACTTTATTTTTGAACTGCGCCCTAACAGTTTTTTGAACGAGTCCTCAGAAAGAAACGCACTAATAAAGTATCTTCTCATTAATCTCGATGTATCTTCGGTGGCAATCTTTCATTTTAGTGGCAACTTTTCATTCTATGTGGCTTGTGAAACTATTCGACTTCATTTCGCTAAGCCAGTAACAAGAACGATTTCTGACAGCTTATCATCGACCACCGCTTTTGGTGTGACGCCCTTGGTATTTCAGCATATTCGGTAACTTTTTTAGCATGCTGGCAAGTAATTTGTAGCATACTGGACCTTTCCCATGAAATTTGTAGCACCAAGCTTTCTCAAGCTCACACTCTTTTGCAGCATACGAAACTTAATCAAAACAATGGTATTCATATGTTGTCTATTAAAGTATGCCTATATAATGCACTTTGTTGACGATGTATTTATTGCAGTCTCGCCACCCTATCTCAAATGTTCTCATCGATTTCCAAAGCTTCGAAGCCTCATCAGACCTACGAACTTGATGAGCTGCAGCTCCGTTTTTGAAATTTTCGAGTTCGGGATTACATGCAAGTTCTTGGCACACTGATTGCCGCTTTTTTGTGTGAAGGTGATTCGATCTTCATAAAAAACGACGCCTTCTCCAACATGCCATCATAATAAAAGTTATATCGAGTTTTAGGAGGAGATACACACTCTACACATACACACTCTATATACACTCCACATAAGCTCTCCGCCTTGGCCGTGCAATCAGGCGACCACAACTCAAAACGTCCATCCCTACGGTGGTGGTCCTCAAATAGATTTTGAATTGAATTGCCAAGACCCAGTGTTCCTCCTATTAGTCGCAGTCCAATGCTCTCAAACTTAAAATCTTCCTTACATTGTGCAGCTCAATTGATGATAGAATAAGCTGCATCACTGTCCTTTCCTCAATATGTCACAGCGCTTAACAATTTCATTCTCTAGCGCTTCAGCTTCTATCACATTCTCCACAACTTTCAGTTTTCCACGTGCTAACTACCATCCCAAGCGCTCTTCAACAATAATAAGCGCCATTACACATAGCTCCCATGGTGCTTCTCACCAAAGTTAAGCTCCTCCGTTTGTGTACTCCAAGAGCCATAGGCGTTAGCTTAGCATCGTTTGTGAACCTCACTAGCACTAAATTTCTCCACTTGTAGGACTTCAAGCGCATCAGTACACACTCGAATGCTTTCAGCATGCTCCAGGAGCCCCTAGCACCGTAGTAGCAGCAACAATAACTAACACTACTTAAGATCCACCCACCGCTTTGCTCACCGCTGGACCTACCTTTCGATTACCTGTTGCGTAATCGAAAGTAATCATTTGGCTGAAGTATGCTTGCTATTGCATGACCAAGCAGTAATTGAATATTAGAACACTAAGCGCATCTTCACACGTTTTGAACAACAATCTAACGCGATGAAACTCATAGCAAACGCACTCACCGCTTACACTGTAATTGAAAATTCACCCAGCTGATTATTGGCAAGCTACAAGCTTTAATAAAACTGCTTCGTCGAGATAGAGCTCATAACTTTGAATACCTATGTCAGTATTCAAGTAATAATATCTTACGAGATCACTGTATATACAGGCAAGGTTGCAGTAAAAAGTCACAGCAGAATCCAACTTTTAAAAATGAAGATAAAATTAAGAAAAGATAAGATCTCGAAGCTGCAATGAAGGATGCAAGCACATTCATCATCACCTCAAAAAAAAAAAAGAAAAAAAAAGAAAGAAAAATTAAGCGTGTCCACATCAAAAATCGAACTTTCTTATAGGGAAAAAGTTGCACATGAGAAAGCAAATTATTGATTTTTTAAAGCTTTTTCGTGCCCAGTTTTCAGCGCCTGTTAGAAGTTGTGTGCTTTGAAGCATAATGGGGAATAGATAACGTGAGCTGACAATCTCCATCCGGTTCTTGTCTGTTCTCAAAGCGGTTCGAATTATTGACAAGCGCTATGCTGGAAACTATAATGCTTTATCCTAAACATTTTCAGAATTTTTCTGTTGGAAATTTAAAATTTATTGTTCTTCTAGACGGAGGAATTGAATTACGGATGTTAGCTCATCCCAGCTGATTCAAAAAAAAAACTAACTTTCATAATCACTTCATCTGAAAAGTCTCGCCTACAACACAAGTACACTCCCTCCGTCTACATGGGATAGAACTCGTTTTTCTCGTATTAAATGGTCATGCATATTTCGTTTTTCCTTGGTAAAAGCTCGCAGAGAAGGATAATAGCAACTGCAATCCATAAAGCACGTTATTTTGTTGGAGAAATTTTACGGCAGCGTTGTTCTGATTTTGCCTTCCTGCTCAATGATGTCGGCCTTGAAATGGTCATGATTTTCATGGGGCAAAATTAGTTTCCTAGGAAATAGGAAAGCAAATCATATTACAGCACACTGTTGCTTATACCAGACAGGTCATTCACAGCGCATAGCCCAACACAAATTGACCACAACCTGTAAAAACGTTAGTGACGATGGAAAGCAATGGAAGCACGCGTGCATTCAGCTCGTCAACAATTTCTTTCCGACTTTGGGATTGCCACGCAGCTAGGTATCGACTAGACGTGCTGATATGAAAATATCCTTGATCGGAATCACTACTAAACACAGTTGGACTCAAGAAAAATCGGCTCCTATTTTTTTGCGTTTTAATACGAATTAATTTCTCGTTATGTCATCTAGCTACACTCTATTCATCCGTTCTTAGATAAACATATTTTCAATAACCTAAACAAATAATGAGGAAAGCACGAATGATGGCTGGCAGAATATTTTTGCTCTTTAAGTCTATCCTTATTTTTGCCGCTCACCCAACTTTTTGTCTCGTTTGTTCGTTGCAGCCGTCTGTCGCCGACAACTGCCACTAAAAATGGTGCGAAGAGTGAAGTGCTGTGAACGGTAAAAAACGATCTTTTCTTAAAATTTTTGAAAGGATGTTATTTGTGGAAGAATTTCTTATGAATGAAAATTTCCTCTCGTCGGAAATCCTCCAACAAAATTCATCCCTATCCAAAGTCTGCATTATTGCTAAGGGTCCACATTACTGCACCGAAAAATGTGCTGAAAAACATGCCTCTAGTGGAGCGATAGGTGGAGTGCATTATACGAGAAAAATTTCAGAAACGTTTGAAAACGTAAGAATGGAGGAAGAAAAATGAGAAAGTAAGAAGGAAGAGAAAGGAACCGACAATGAAAAGTCAGAGACATTATGCAGCCTACATTTGTTTAGTGTCTATAATGTCGCCATCATCATCTTTGTCGTCGCTATAATTTATTGCTGACGTTCGATGTTGGAAACCTCACAACTGCATATACGTCATTCTTCGTACTGAGTTTCGACTGCTTGCAGAGAAACGTGAGAACTGAGAAAAACGAAACCAACATGTCGATGAGAAACGGATTCCATACCATACCGCCGGTAAATCAGTCACATTATCAAATTGCATTGTCGCAGGAAGGTGAAAATTTCTGCACGAGCATTTTTATAGACATCCTCTGTCGCCCTCGCTTAGCTACTCTAGTTCCTTCCAAATATCGTTCATTACGAACTTTTAAGAAATTTTAGCCTCCTATGTGATTTTTAAAAAACAGTACATATTAGAGATGTCATAACTATCCGTCTGCATATATATTTCAACTTTTAGATCAATCATAACGCTTCCAAAGAAATTTAAATAATAGCTACCTAGGTGCTAAATTATTTTCAAAAATCATATTTGAACTTTCCTTTTCAAGATGCACTAAGAGCAGTCATTTTTAAGGAAATTTTGAACTGATAAAGATGCCTTCATTCTTACATTTCACCTTTAAAGGTCTAGCTGCAGCTGTTGATTTCAAGATTTAAAAAAAAAAGAAAAAAAACTTTGATACCCAAAAAGTAGTTTCATTTAGGTGGCGATGTGTATTTTAGAGTTTCTTCTAAACGATAAACTGCTAGCTGACGATCAACGTAACGAGGTGAATGCATCATATGATGTTCAAATATTTCGAAATAAGTATCTAAACATCAGATTGTGCACCAATTCGTAAAATGTTTCATAGAAAAGTTCATCCAAAATCTGACATAAATCATATTATCAAATGAACAGTTCGAAATCCGCGTTGTTATGATCAGTTTGTAAACCATGAACACTTGCAACACCATATCCGCTAAGCATCCAGCCGGATAGGTGCGGTCACTACACTTCGCCAGTTTAGTATCTCTGATGATAACTCCGAACTGCTTAACTAAGTTTATTCGGTCCGTTTCTGAGGCGAAGCCAAAGGGCTAATGTAGATATGACAACATTTACGAACGAAACTTTCGATAAACGGCCTTGCTAATGAGAGAAACGTATGAAGATAAACATCAGTCTGTTGAACACTGAAAATGGATTAGAAATTGTACAGCAATGATTCGGATAAATGCCTGAATTGTGCAACACCAATTCTGCACCTACTGCAGAAAGGACCTGAGCACATCTGTCAGTGATTTCACAATTAAAAACACAACAATGAACGAGGAAACACACGAGTTTCCTCAAAGAACGTTGAAATTCTGTCACCTCCAACACATTTCAGAGCAGGGAATAAGAGTAATAGAATGAAAATAAATAAAAAGTTGAAAAGAAAAATTGATAGATCTCCTCTGTATGAAAAAGATTGCACAGAGACAATTATTTACAACCAAATCCAGGCTATTCCGAAATTTTTCAAAGGATTCCAATAAAATTTGAGAGCCTAACGCAATTTCTCGCCGTCTTGCTTATACACTATAGTAGAATAAAAATGATAGACCAATTGTGATCAATGCCTGCGTTGGCGTAATGGTTCACAAATTGCGCGGTGAAATTACGGCAAGGACAGTTAATGGCAGACCATGGTGCTGCTGTGTTTGAAACTATAGATGCAAAAAAATTAGGTAGAGGAAATTGCCGGATTGATTTCCGGAGAAACGAAATTGTTCCAGAAGAAATCACATCTAGCACAAGCTTCAGACTTCTTTCTAGTGAAGTGAAATGTTGACGGCGCGCGTGTTTGAGCATAAATGACTTTAAATCGAGCTCGTTGGGAGCACTCTCAGAAAAATCGAACTTTTTAAGTAGCTATAACCAACAGCTTCACTCGTGCAACGTTTTGCGAAGTCTACGTAACACAAAAAAAGCGGCCAATGGAAGAAAAAGTAGAACAAAGTTTTATAGAGTTACAGCTATTTATATAATTCATTCACCGGATATACTCACGCTTGTCGAATCGTTAGAGAAAGAGTTCGATTTCCATCAAAATGAGCAAATTTATCAGCAATATAAGCGTAAAGCTTTGAGATTGCTTTACTCACATTGTATATTTAAAATGGTAATACACGCGAAAAACGATACTTCTTAGATATGAATGAGCCTATCATATATATGTGACAGGTTACGAGAGACAAAGTTACTTCGAACGTGCGCTGTCTCAAAATAACATGTTTGCGCACTTTTTGCAGGTTTGTTTTGCATAACCGCATTATGCCGACGTCGTATATTTGCATATGTGTGTATGCGTGTCTATCCGTTTGTCTGTGCGATAGTTACGATTCCGAGACCATTGCAGATCGAGTTAAAAAATTTGATAAGCGCAATTCACATTATGAAATAACCTCCTATCCCATTATTCACATTGCCGGATCATTTTAAGAATGATGCTACATACATCTGAAGGTGTGAAAAATATGTGCACAATTCGTGCCGGGTGACTCTTTGGTTTACGTCCACCGAATCCTAGAAAAGCTAATTTTTTCTCAAAAATTTGTAGGGGCAATGGAGTCACACATCATGCCATCCTCTTTGGGACTTTTCTGTTCTTGTCTAAGATACGACTGGAAAATCATTTCACGCATCTAAATATTAGAGCTGCTCGAAATGAAAAATTTCGCTTCAAAAACAAGCATCAGGAAATAACTTTGTAAACGAACCATATACACTTTGAAAAACGAATTATGCAGCGTCGTTCTTATACGTTGAATTCATTGTTCGGTTATTTAAATAATAAAGAAAGAAACACTAACGAACTAATAAAGTCCTAAAAAAAACAAACGAAAACGAAATATGCCATATCACGTAGTTGTTCATTTATTGTGGACTTATCTATGCTCACAAATAATACTCCGAAGTCATCTTTTGGGTTCAGAAGAAGACAACTTTGTAAAAGAGTATTTGTATTTCTAGCAAAACGAGAAAAAAAACTGCTAATGTTATTTTGTATTAGACTATTTTAGATCGTCGTAGAGCAGTGCAAGCATTTCAAGATATAAGAACTTGGTAAATCCTCTTATCAGACAGATTCATAGACGATCTTTTAGGTAGCTGTACCACAAGCAAAGGTACCACTGACGTTATTTCCAACACAAAAGTGCACTAGCCCAAGATGAGCAATATAAAACGAAATAACATAGCGCAGGCATGTGGCTCTTTAGTAAAGAAGTTTGTGCAGCTAACTTACAGCTAAGTACTTTTCTTGGCTAAGGTACATATGCCTGAAAAGCGTGAATGTCCTCGATAGACGAGTTGCCCTCGCGAGTGGTAATGAGAGGATGTCATATGCGTTGCTTGCAGTAATGATTAGAAACGAAAGCCGATCTCAATTAGGCGGCATGAATCTTGACCCTTTTTTGAAGCTTTTATTAACACTGACGAAAGAGAGGCAGCAAGTAGGACGACAGCTCGCACCGCCTCTTCCTGTCCTTATTGAACGTCCCATGCTGGAATAAGCACCACTGCCCTCTATATTTTACGCTACTTCTTCCTTTCTATCTCCCCCCCTCCCCTCCCCCCCCTTCCCCTTTCCACTCTTCTTCTACAGCAATTCCATAGCACTCACACCACTCGCTCTAGCCACCTATTCAATAAACATAATACCAACAAGAATTGAAGTATAACTTTTCTAATGAATTATGAGACCTCATTATATGATGATCACACTAGATATCTGAGCCACCGCGGAAAATGTAAGCAATCTATTTGCCTACTAAATCGGCTATGATAGCTCATTGGCGACCTCCAAAAATATTTTCCATCATCATTCGCATCCAAACGCTTAAATGAATCAATGATCCGGCAACCTCATCAGAACATTCAAATGAAATAAACTTCTACAAACGTCCACCGACAACATTATTTTTTTCTTCCCGAATATCGCAATGACCACAAGATGATAGCTGCAGCAAGTGCCTATTATTTCAGTTCAGTATCAGATTCCTAGCATCATTGCGGTGCAAAAGGGAACAGAAAAAACCACTTTAGTTGAACGAGCCGCGGTGATTCGTACTGCATCTGAAATCTTTGAAGGCTGGCAAAGTGCCGGAAGTGTTATATTCTGTGAAATTGCAAATGCGTAAATGCCTTTTCCTTTACAATTACACTTGCCGAAAGAGCAAAAAAAAGGTCTCAAAAATTGATTTACTAAGAGTTTTTAAGAGATTTTGGGCAAGCAGTTTTTGATGGGATTTTAATCTCAAAATTTTTCTCTTTTTGAAGAACCCACTGAAAAGATGACTAAGAAATTACCTTAATAAGAGAAGTTCATTGTTTCCTTTTGCAGCAGTTTTTGAAAAAATTGCAATTCAATACACACGACAAATGCGTGCACCCTTCCCTTAATTTTATGGGAATATCGCAATTCAGTCTTTTTTAACAGAAATTTGCAGCCCACAGTTTGTGAGTTCACAGCTTACTAATTGGCATGTTAGCAGATGTTGCTTTTTTAGCAGTGAAGTTGAAGTGTGAGCAGCAATATTCATAGGAAATGTGTCACTTCAGTGAAGCGCTAATGGTGAGCTTCATAAAGTGTAAAATTCTTCGTTTCGGATGATTTCTCTTCGGAATTTCTGTAACTTTTGATTCCTCCCTTCTCTTGTTGTCTCCAAAATTTCACTTTCTTCCAATGCTCGCTTATCGTCTGTTATCAGCACATTTTCATGGAATCCCAAAATTTTAGGCTAGCTTCCTCCATGTAACCGTCGAAAAGGGAGGGATAGAGGAACGCGTTGATCACGCATGATTCACATCTCATCCAGAAGTACTGAACGAGATGATTTACGATGAACAATTGAATGCAGTTTTGATGCTTGTGCCCGAACTACATCGTTGATTAGGATTCGAATTTTCGTAGCGGCAATATTATGAATTTAGGCTGAATTTCCCAAAGGAATAGAATTGGTACATGAAAATATAAAGAGACGAGAAAATGCAGCAATATGTTTTTGCTTTATGAGGCAGAATGCATGAATAACTGATAAGATGACAGTCTTCAAAATGTAGTGCAACTTTCACTGCTCATGATTAAAATTCACGGAAATTTTATTGCTCGTCTAAACAAAATTTTGCCCACTAAAGGAATGCGAATTTTATCGATTCACTCAAACTTTCCTATGAATAAGCTTGTTTTTCAATATTTCAAAGAGCTCTCACCAAAAACACAACGGAAAATTATTTCAATCGTTGGGAACATGTGAGATGCAACCTTTCAAGGCAACTCGTAAAAGGAGTGAGTTCAACCACTTTAATTCTTTTGTTCGGGCATAAGAAAGATGAATGATGCTTGCAGTTGCATAAGTAAGAAATAGCTGAATATCTGTAGTCAATAGTTAAGAATCCACATAAAAACAGCATGACTAGACAAACAAATCCCAAAGAAATGGAGGAGATGATATAATTCCTCATAATCATACGCCTCAACGCCTTTAGTACAGGGGTTGTCTACGGATTTCTTGTTACATCATAACGCTATCGTCTACAACTTATTCGATAAACAGTTTTTAGACCATCTACGTCATCACATCCCGCTGCAGTCACTTCCCTGCAGGAAGACAAAGGGCTACCGGAAACGGCACACAGATAAAGGCGGATGATTATTTACTCTCTTACCTGATATTTAACAGCCATATCACGTAGAGAAAAGAAGGAAAACTGCTAGATGGATAATATAAAAGAATTAATTTTTTCATATGAAAGCTGGGTGCTGATCAGAGTAGAGAAAATTGCCTCATTTTGGCAATAAATGGTGCTAGGTGTTACTCGACCATCCAAGACGCAACACATGGCATTCGATTGGTTCTGCTGCGAGCTTTTGCCTAATTGCGAAGCTGCTACTAAGTAAACATGCAGTACCGCTTGAATGGAGGTAGCGTGGAGTCGTAAACGATAATGGTTTTAAGGAAGAAAGGTGAAGGAAGGCTTTATTGGAATGGAGATCGCGGAAAATGGATTATTAGAGATCGAAGATCGGTCATCTGTACTGTTGGAATGAGAGGGGGGAGGTGAAGGAAACAGCCTATGAGGAATTGCGAAAGTTGAAGAAAATGGGGCTCAACGCAACGATAAGCGAATTAAACGGCTGACCAAAATCGAACTGGAGACTATATATGAAAACTGATTTTGAATTATTCATTGAAGCAATATACTCGTTTTGTAGCGAAGATACTTTTTTTTCAGTTATCACAATCGCATCGCTGCAAATAGTCGTTTTAAACATGGTGCAATGCCAACCAACTTTAGTAACCTCCCTCACGGGCTCGCTCACCCCTTGCTTCCACGACGAAATCATCTGAAATTTTTCGGTCGTTTCGCCTTTATTGAACTCTGTTCCCCTCTAAATCCATCACATAAAATTTTCTATTCATCAATTTTCCGCTCCTTCTCCTCCCGGACACTATAGGATTGTAAACACCTAAAAAGATCCTGTCGACTTGACGGCAGCAACTACTAGACGAAGGTTCAGCTGTAAATATAGGTTTCACGATAAGCAGTGGACGGTTAATTAATTGTTGCTACAATTTCTGTGCCTATCTACACAAGTGAACTGGAGATCAACTGCTAGAGCCGCTCATCCCGTGACTTTATGGCCTCTCGAGAGTGTTCCTAGCTAGGATGGAAATGCAGGTTGCAACTCAATTCCAATCAAACGTTCATGCCGTGCACCGAAGCTTCACTGGAAAAAGTGCGTCCTATCGAATATCACATCAATTCAATCAGCATAGCTATGAGTTATGTACTTGACGAGCTTGGATTCTCATTAGTGACGCATAATAGGCAGCAAGATTTGAGTGAGCACTGCCCACTAAATGAAGATGTGAAAGGATTCTAAACGATAAGTTTAAATGCTACTAATTTGATCCAGCAAGTGCCTTTTAGGATTTCTCAATCAATGCCCCCTGGAAGAAATAGCTGTTGTGATCTGTTTACTTCGAACGATCTGCCTCCATACACACATACTCCTAGAAGTGCGCAACAATAGTCGCTCTAATGCTGCATTAATAAGCCGTCAATTTCCACGGTTATAGAATTCTCTAGGAACTGCAAAGCTTTGGTCAGAGCGCCTCGCAACTGATTCGCATTCCAAGGATTTGCGGAAAGAGAGATATGGTACACGGTGAATTTTAGTACAATCGCCTAAATTTTGAGAGATGAGGAGGAGGGGGGGGGGGTAGGTGAAGTAAGGGTTCAGCATAGGAAGGTATAAAGATCTTGGATAGGACTCATACGCTTCTTCACACTCAAATAACTGACTATAACGGGGTATCGTTTATTTTTCTTAACAATAGAAGTCGATAAGCTGTCAGCAAATGGTTCAGACTGTCACAAATAACTGACCACAAGTGCGCTCAAAATCTCCAAAGCAAAGCGAGTGATGAACTTTTTCTCTACAGCTGACCTTTTTTCGAAGAAACTTAATCTCGATCCCATGTTAGCGCAGTTGAAGGACCCCACATTGTTCTAACAAATTCATGTGTTCAGCAAACCGCCGACAATCAGATAGTTCTTTGCTTTACTGTTTTCCAACTGGTTGGGCGTTATGCAGTATAATAATGAAACAGTGGAGGCTGATTATTCTCGAATCGTTCCCATTCATTAAAAAAAAGAAAAAAAAACTCGAAAAAAGTCAACTTTTGGCTCAAACGGGTTCCCAAGTTGAAGCTGTCAGACAGACAAACAGAAAAGCACAATACACATAGATAGATATATGTTTTGAAAATACAAATTCGCTAAGACAAAATATTGCTGCTCTTCGTTACAAGAGGCAATTTACGAAACATTGCATTCCATCGAAATCTACAATAATCTTGCAAACTCAAATAAAATGCACGATATGGCAAGAGTAATGCTTGCAGTTATTATTATATGTATGCATTTGTCAAACGCTCAATTATATTCATATTGAAAAAGAATTCATGCAATTGCCTGGTCGACTAACTGCTAAACCTATTTTTGAAAATTTTTTATTGCATGAATCGGTGAGATATTCCCCCAAGAAGAATAGAGGATAAGATCACATTGCTTGTCGCTATCTTTTACGTCGAATGTATTTTAACTTACTTAACGAAACTGCATAGAAAGAAAAGCCATTACTTAATCTTGTGTGAAATAATCCTGTTTTACATTTTTGTGTGCCACTTTTACGTCATTAATAAACAAAGATCAGCTTCGGAGATTCCCATCTGTCTTCTTATGAGAGGAAATTGTACAGTTGATGAGAACCGAGCGATTGGTCATCATCGAAGATAAGCATTTTTTGTGTGTAAATCAAACAAATATATCTGGAACGTCCATATATATTTCCGAAATGAAAAAAAAAATTCACCATTTTAGATGGGGATTTTGTTCAAAGATACTCGACATCATAGCATATCACCTATGCCGCTGGCTGCATCTTTCCCCATCGATGTGAACCGTTATTTTCAGTCATCAGCGATAATTTAGGCATGAATTTTTTCCAGCGTAATTCGTTCGGTCACCTAATTATTCCACTTAATTATTTATTCATTTACATATACATCAATCACTCGCTTAATTTCACGCTCTATTTATTGCTATGCACGCACGCACCACAAAAACCCTTTGAAGCTTACAGCTGCATAAGCCTCGAAGCGATAGTCCTAGCTAGAAGCAACTCAAGTTTTTAAGATTTATAAGACTTGAACGGCTGTACAGGTGTTGTCTGTGGAAATCTTGAACGTAAGGTGTTCAAGATTTACCGAAACAATACAAGCGCAAAGACAGGTAGTAGATAAGACAAAGGAAACAATAACGAAATGAAAAAAGTAAAATCGGTAAGGTGTTCAAACGAACATATGTAAAGCATCCCATCGTCGACGAGCAAGAGCGGCAATAATCTGAACACAAAAGTGACTCAAGCGTAGTTTGAAAGATGAAAAAGTGGGTGCATTAATGATGCTGGCAAGAAGCAGATTCCAGGTTCTCAGCATACGAAATTGCAAACTCTGCGGAAAATTGTCTGACTGCAACAGTTTTTGCCGAACTAGAAGTGACGCCTCGTTGATTAAGAGAGAATGCAAAATGGAACATTTCTGTGGACGGAATGCAGGAAAAGCCGTGAACAATTCTGTAACAGAGAATCTAATCAAATTTGACCTAGCACATCAGTGATTTGAGGTTACTGGTTGCGTAGTTTGGCTCATACAGATCACTGTAAATTTTTGTGAAAGGCGGTGCTCGTGAAGCTTCTTAAACATTATCTGATGGTGTGATATCGGAAGGCAAATAAGACGATTATATATGGCTACAGTAGGTTCATAATAAATAACGAAGGTTTTTCGACAATGCTAAACAAACTTATGCGGGAAAACGCGGAGAATACAGACTGCAATTTCGATGAGTTTACGACAACAGTGAACACTCTATCTCCAATAGCGATGAGGATCAATTACAACAGAATAGATATGGAGTATGCCTCCAGAAGAAAGGAATTTGCTTCAACACTTCTCCCTTCGGCAAAAATTTATGCCGAAAACATGCTCCGATACTATCAGGTATTTTTTATGAGAACTATTTAGTTATCATAAATTTGGCCCTTTGGACAATGCATCAACATTCTTTTGTAGTATATAGAAATCGCGAGTAGGGTCATAAAAAATATAATAAATTTTAGGGTTCTCAGCAAATAACCTGATATTGATATTTCTTTGAATATTATCGCAAGCACTCTTAATGTAAACAAAAAATAAAAATATAAAACTGACGACAATAAACCTTGCATCAAAGCCAAATATGTTTTAAAAAAAAATTGAGCGCGCTAATCTGCAAAATGCCCATTACATTTGGAGTGAATTCTCATCACCAACTTACAAATACTCGAGGGAATGCCAACTTAATAAAACCCGATTATTGCGTTGACCAATATAATTCACATTTATAACGCAAAATTTTTTCATTTGGGTAGTTTGAATAGATGCACTTACTGTCGTCTATGGGTTAGATCAAGTGGGGAATTTTAAAATGAATTTGAATGAACTGTGGTGCTAATGAATTCGTTGTGTGTGTTGAACATAGTTTACCTGATCAGGTCACGATTGATTCAGTTATTTCTATTGCGCATTTATCACACCATTCTCTTCGCTCTATTGTAAAAGCAATCTCACCTGCCAATTGAAAAATAAAACACTCAACCCGACTCGATAAAAAATGTTTATTTTTCTCGACTAACTCCACCTTTAAAATGATCAATTAAAAACTCTACTTCCAAAATGATCACATAACTTTGCTCAATTCTCATTCTTTCTTTGTCATTTACCTGTGCAAGTAACATACTAATTTATACGTTCACAAATATACGGGAAGTGATATTTTGAAAAAAATAAAATAAAAGTAAAAAATAAAAAACAGCACACTTGTTCGCATCTAGTAGGTTAAGAAAAGTAATCTAAACAAACGTTTAAAAGAAAACTGGTGTATATGTCACCTACTAGACGTATCAGTGGGATCAACAAAACCGGTGATAAATTATAAGAGAGATCAGGTTGATTATAGGTGAAAAAGGAATTCATTTAAAGCTGTCGTAATGGTCGCCTGATTCTCAAAATTTTATTATGAATAAATATTAAGCAAACTTCTTCAACGAGATAGGTGCCTTTTCTCTGTTCAATTCATTTACTTCCTTGCTCCTTTCTGCAAACAATTTTCAACCATTTATGGTCTATGATGCGCATCCCACAAACTTCTAGCTGTGATAACATATTAACAGATTATCGCATGTGCGAATTTTCCTCGTTATAGAAGAGTTTTGCTTCACACATCAAAAACATTGCAGCGATATACACATTATCTTTCAGAATGCCAAAAAAAAAAAAATTTCTGGCTGGATTCATTGACTTCTATCGTGATCAACGCTCCGCTTCTACCACTCTATACATTGAGCAATGAGATGAGTAAACATCGATTAATCTGCGATTACCATTCGAATTTGTCGGAGGAATGATAGTGTTTGAAATAGTGGAAATTTTTGAAGAATTATGAAATATGAACGTGAGTTAGGTGTTTTGAGCAAGTCATTAATCGCAGTTATAGATAAGCCTTAAACTAGATCCCTTAATAATTGCTGATCAGAAGGAAAAATTCTTCAGTATTTGAACATTCGTTATTGTTTTGTTTCGTTGCATTTATCGATCTGGCATTTGCTGAAGTGCAAAGATCCACACCATATAAGTGCTTGGAACTGTTGTCAAATTTCAAGAGGACTTTACACGCTCGTGCTGAACGCATTTTCTTTTGCATAGCTTGTGCCGAATAAGGTTTTGTCGAACATGGTAAATAACTGAATGGTGACTGCAATAACGATGCATTGCGAAAAGATGACAACTTATCATTGAAGGCATTCGACATTCTAACTGAAGCACTGTGGATCACAATTGTAAACTTCAGCAGCGTAATTCGGCCAACTTAGCTTATGCTTAAACTTAGGTTTAAATTGATCTAATGGCCGTAACTGCTGCTATGCTACTTGATAAGGAATTGGACATTCTACGACCCCTCATCCCAAAAGAAAAGATCATAGTGAAAACATCACCCAATATGGCAGACCTTAGCACCATTCCATAGGTACCACAGAGCGCTGAAAATTCAGTAATAGTCGAAAACAGAGGTAATTTCTCGGAAGGTTTGCTTCAAAACATTCAAACAATTTTTGAATGTTTTGTAAAGGAAATGTGATCCATAGATCGAAAGCGTTAAAAGTGTAATTCTGAGATAATACTGACGTAAAGTCCTTCATGTGCGTTACGTTAGTATATGGTGCTTACATACTCCAGGAAAACGGAATTAAGAAAAGAGAGAGAAAATCTTTTTGAGGCAAAAACAAACATTACGCGGGTATGAGCAGAAACACAATAGACGGCTGTTAGTAGACTAGATAGTTATTAAGAATGCAAGAAGAATAGATTACCTATGAGAACAAAAGGTGACCACGTTTCGGCCCTTATCCGTTTGAAGTGTGCACCTAAACTATGCGCGGGCCATCGTCAAAACGAAACGTATACGAGGCTATATAGACAACTTAACCAGGAGTAGAGAAAAGTAGAAAGGAATGAAAAAGGCGAGCTTTTATCTGAATGAATAAAAAATGTAAATTAAGAGAAAAATGTAGTAAATATAAAAGTTGTAAACGATAACACTAATCTCATCACTATAATCCGAAATAATAAAGGAAAATCCAAGCTTAAGGACGGTATAATAGAAGAACCAGTATAAAAAGTAAAGTATATTTACAATTTGTCTATAAATTTAGGAATAGATTGTACGATAAAAGCAAATATATATTAAAGCACTTAGTCGACAGAAGTGCACCATAAACACAAGTGATGATAAATGATAATCGATAAACCTAAGTGTAGATGTTAACGGCCTTGACCACACAGCGGTAACATGTAGAGCAATATTTCTTTGATCTGTGTTTAATACTAGACCTATCGAAGTAATATAACATTTGAAGCACACTAAAACATTCTCAGGACTAAATATTAATTTAAAATACTTAGAAGAGAACCCTAATACTAATACAGAAATTGAAGTTTTATTGCAAGTAAAACAAATGCATGGATGGAAGATGGAATAAAGAAGATATAGGGTGATATGTTATTATGATGTGAATTGTGTGAATAAATGCTCCGTTGAGAAATACAGTATTGAAGAGTGATAATTGATAAAACTTTGTATATATGGTCAAAGCGATCGTACTATGAAGTGTAAGCACAAGTGGAGCAATATTAATTTTTTGATCGCCAATTTTGCACCACTTACAATAATAGAGTTGTCGACTATAGGAATTTTCACTGATCACATCGTCTATTTGCTTCGTATAGCTAAAAGCATCTGCGAAAAATGCGCATCTGCAAAATGTGTGAATGTAAATCTGCGCACATATGAAGAAAAGTGCTAAAATATTCAATACTGGAAGAGCGCTATGCCGTCCGCTTTCCATGCTGAAACTCAATACGCTTTCCACATTTGATTTATAAAGGTGGCAAATTTTCTTTTCCATCTTTTCGTTCATTTTTCCTTTTCTTCCTTCCGTTTCTTTTTACATTAGGGTTCTTTTTTTTTTCCACACTTTCCACTAGTTGGTTAATCGCTGTTTTCATGCACAAAGTGAGCATAATCGAAAGCGTTGATTAAGACATGTTGATTAAACCTTGCAATGCATCACATACACCTATATTTATTAGTAAATACTCGTTATAAAAACCTTTTCTATCTTCGCACATCAATAATGTGCTAACTAAGCGCAATGTTCAAATGTACAATTGCCATAGGGTACAAACCAGCATAACGTTGATGATGCATACGCTTGTGCTGTACTCATCTGCAACTGCTGAATATGTGCGTTCATTGTAATGTGTTTTTCCACATGAATTATTACTGCTTTCCTTTAATTCATCGTTGTGTTGTTTTTATTTGTCGTCAATCGTGCCATTCTGTATCGCAACAGAGGTGATGTTTATATGTCGAACACTATTGTTTCTCCTGGGGTTGCATGATGATGGCTCAATTAGCCGAAGCATTGCCCAAAATGAATAAAGCTCCATGAAAACATACTCAACGCAATGCGAGGTCGGATCAACATATTTCACTCAACTCTGCACTGTTCTTTAGAAATCAGGTCTACTTGTAAAAGTATTTGGCACGCCACCCACTCTAGTGGTATGCATCCACTAAGCAGTCAGCAGGTACGCAGCCGACAATGGACTTAAGGCCCACTAATCAACGTTCTGAGCTCGTAGCCCAAAATACCCAGTAGCTGGTCACTCCACCTTGAACCGGTTGAGCCCCCACGTAAGGGTGTTGGGACCTGTTTTCCCCCTCTACCCGTGATTTGTCCCCGAAGGACTTCCAAAATTCCTCCTCTTTCGAGGTTCAACCAGATGCTGTGCAATCTGGCAACAATACGGAAGGTTAGGATTTTTTGAAGCCTCAGTAAAATAAACAACAGTAGGACGGAGGGGATAACACGACAGCAGGGGGTTGGGGAAGGAGGGACGCCGCTCCGACAGTCCCTTGGCACGAATGGTACCATCTCCGCGCCAACGAGCACCAGGAACTCCTCACGCCCGAGACACTCGGCGACGGGACTGCACATCTCTACGATCCGAATCGACCCCCGCGAAGATGACACCTCACTCGAAAAGCTAGAAGCACACTGATATCCTGAAATCAAATAAACTGTCCTTTTATAGATATCGAACCCTTGCAAGGCATTTGTAGAGAGTTTGTTGTATCCCGTGATCCGTTGATCTACGATTTATTGATCATCTCTTGCAAAGGGAAGGAGTGGTGGAAGGGGAGGAAGGGGAGTGAGCTCATTTGCGATTCCGATTGTTCGTTCATATGATATTTGCAAATTTTTGTCTACTATAGCAAAGGCTGAATCTAAATTTGTGGTATGGAGTTCTCTTTCGACTGATTCATGTCAACCAAATATCATCGCTTCACCTTTTCAGCATCAGCCTTTTCAAGTATGAATAGAAAGACACGGACATATACATGTGCAGAGATGATCTTTCCAATAATTCGCCTGCAAAATCGAGAACTTCTCGAGTCGTTGAAAAGAGTGTCTACATTCAATACAAAATTTCATGACGAAATTGTCTGTGCTCCTCATGCAAGGGCCTTTGATGTGGTCTGCAATGAAATTCTATTTTTAAAACTGGAAAAGTGTGTTCTCATTGGTTGTTTACTGAAATGAATCAGGGCACTTTTTTGTGGTCAAAGCTTCCAAGATAGAATTGGGAATAGCCATTCCACCTTCTACTCAGTTCGTTGTATTTCTTTATCCAGGTGTTTCTTTCCTGAAATAGTCCAAAATGAGGTGAAAAGTGAGTATTATTCAGGGGAGCGTTTCGTCATTGAAATCCTTTTTTTAAATGCATTACAGAGTTCTCCTTCTCGAAATAAACATCTTTTGATAGGCGCTTGAAACATTGTACATCTCAAGAATAGTTTAGGCAGCTTAGCTGTTAGAGCCTTTGAAATCGGTCTCAAAGCGAGCATTTGTGCTATCGCTATTGCAATTAGAGACGACGCCCTGATTTGTTCGAAAATTCAACGCCATCGTTCATTGTCTGATAGGGAAAGTTAATCACCAGAATCGAAAATGTGGTTCTTTCTTAGAGAAATTGATGAGGCGGATTACTCAATCGTTGACACATAATTCTCGATGTTTATATTTAAGTAATGAACATCTGTATGCTGTCTCAAAGAGATAATATTCTTATATTTGCGATCCCTCCAATAAACCCATTTTCTGCATTTGTTGCATTACATCTCCAAGCCATTCTCCCTCAATACTGTAGATGAGCTTTTTCGATTGATGAGAGAGGTTAGTTGTAGCAATAGTGCGAGATAAGTGTGTAGCCCCAAAATGTTTGTTTTTCGACGTTTACACGTAATTTCATAGCATATGCCCATTTATATCCAATTGAAATGTACTCACTCGAGGTGTGGAAGCTAATTTATTGTAAATTGAATATGCTAAGACGTTCGACGTTGTTTGCTAAAGCAAGCTTTTGCACAACTTGAGTTGATGACATTTGCAGTTGGTTATTGAAGTGATTGAGATGCTTCTTCACTTCAGAAATAGGGCGTCGAGTTTGCAGCTATCCTTATATAATCGGCAGTGTTCATGAAGGCGGTTTGCTTCTGCTATTGCCATTCGTATTGTACATAAATGATGTATCAGTTAACTCATCAAGTGTTTGTAAACTGCCCATAGGTGATCTCTATGTATATCGATTTCTGCATGACCCCGCTATTCATCTTAATATCCTGCAAAGTGACATTGCTGCCTTCGATAAATGATCAAATCTTGGCAACTAGACGTTTTGCTGCATACTTCATGCTAATCATCGCCACGAATGTTTCCTACTGCTAAATCATAAAACTTTCCCGTCATCAAACGATGGAAATCGCAATAGTCAAGATTTGTGCTGAAGTTCACGTTGCACTAAAATTGCTGGCTAATAGTATTCTTCATGCTTTGCATCATAAACGCCTTGAACGCTATCATTTAGTGAACGCTATCTACTGCCATCCCATTATGAAATATTATACGTCAGTATGGTCGCCATACCTTATCGGCGATAATTCGTATAAAAATTGTTGGAAACGGCCTTATATACCCCAATCATGAGGCTTGTTTAAGAGTATTTAGTCTCGAATAGTTGGAAAATCGTCGACTGACGTTTGATCTGATTCCATGTTTCAAAATCGTACGAGGTTTTTCTGATACATATTTGGAAAGTTTGTTCTCAATCAGCGTGATTCCCTGAGAAATCCTTTATAATCTCCAATTCCTGATTCTCTATTTGAAATGAACTCCCTCGCAAGATGCAGAAGTACGGAATTTATGTTCATGAATGGTATCGAATCATTGAAGCTAAGAGCAGTCACTTATCTATTTTACCGAGTCCATCATGCCTCTATTTTGATATCGTTGTGGTCCACCTTTTTCATTTATACTTCACTGTTCGTTAGTTCGTTTGCGACATTCTCTTATCTTATTATCATTAGCTATACGAAGTCACAAAATGTTTTATTTTCTCCTAATACATCACTGCTGTATTCGCGTACACCATTGTTTTGTGTTTCTCTTTTTGTGCTGCGATGTATGTATTCCAATTGTTATTGCAGTTCTTTCCCTCTTCTCTTTACCTGACCCGCTTTTTTTCTTACGTTCGTCGCATTCTTAATAACGTTTTTCAATCGGAAGTGGTCTGTATTCACTCTACCAAGGCTTTTCACTCGATTACATATCGGAAACTGTTGATAATGTGGAGACCTATGGGAGAGGTGGCGCTATTTTAGCCTCGTTAAAATTTTTTTGTGCGGACGAAGTATGGGCGTGAAAGTTGGGAACGACTTATCCTCGCTTCAAGCTCACTGTCGATAACATGAAGATACAGAGATAGTTGCGTCCATTACTAACTTGCCCGCAGGGGATTATTTCAAGTATTTTTTCATGAACACCTGAGTCACCAATGGCAAACTTGTCCGCACGATAAAGTGTAAAATTTCTGCTTATTCAAAACGAAAACACTCATGGAGCCACCGACTGTTTACGCGGAGCCACCGAGATGGGGCTGTGGATTTGCCACTTTACGTAATTGGACTACAGGTTCTCCCACTTGTGGCTGGGCCACGGTTTTGCTTATACTGTCTAACGTTACGTTTCTTTTCGGCATTTATAGTTGCGCTGCCTTGTTTTGCAGTTTCCCACTCATTTCTTCATTCCTTTGCCTTCATTTTATCTCATCTTCGTCATTCTTGCAGCATTTGCGCGTTGCTTGGGGAATGCGTCAGGGCTTGCACACATTGAACTCATTTATGCTGTAATTTATTTCCCATGATTGTTTTGCCATTTTGGTTTTTCGTATTCGATTTTATGCGTTTTGCTTTTAATTTCCGTGCCTGCTCGATCTACCGTGCTTCTTTGTGGTGGTATTCAACTCCTCGACAATGTTTGTGTTCGTTTATGTCACATTAGAGTTCTTGCGTTCTCCATCTTTTTCCATAGAGTGTTTGTTGCTCTGCAAAGCAATCTTTTGTAGTTGCGATGGGCTCAGACGACGTATCATTTCGTGGAGCAAAAGGATCGGGTGGGCAAGGCGGTGGTAGAGGCTTTCGTAGAGGTACGTACCGCTTGTTGTTACAAACTCATTTCTCATGCGCTTTTGCAGGTTTACATTGTAAAAGTGCACGCTTCTACGTGTGTTTGTCTGCCTGGTGCTTTCAACCTGTAAGCCGCTAAGGCTAGACTTAAGAAAGTTGGTGGGGTTATGGACGCTGAAAGATAGTGAAAAAGTTGCAGACATTTTACTGTGGTCAGGCTTCAGTTTCGTAGCTGCTGGTGACAGAACGGTGAAACTTTTGCCAAAAATTTTGCATGGAAAATCGGACGAGTTAAAATAGAAGGCATTTACTCTGTATATTTTATTTGTCAGTAACTCATGAGAATTGATTGGTAAGTTGAACCGAATACGAGATCGCTCACGGCGCTAGCCCCCTTTGGTACACTGTTCCATTTATTTCATTTAAAATGGGTCACTCTGAGTAAAATGAGCCTTGGTTATGAATGAGACCGGAACTAGGTCCAACCCAGGCCAATATAAAGCACTGTTGCCTGTCAGTCTGTTTTCTCATAGTTTTTGCTTTTGATATAAGAGAGGAGCAACCTATGCAGTATCACACTGGAAGGACGTGGGGAAGAAATATTAGATGCCGAATAAGATCGAGATGTATTTGGATCAGAAGGTTTGGTGATGATGGTTCTGCAATCCTGTTTTGTTTAATTGATGAAACTTTCAGGGAGAGGTTTCGGAGGTGATCATGGTAGGTCACCAGGAGGAGGGTTTCGTGAAGGGCGCAGTGGGGGTGGAGAGTTGTCGGTGCGTGGACGTGGTGGTGGTTTTTCTCCACGTGGACGTGGCGGAGGATTTTCTCCACGCGGGCACGATGGCGGCCGATTTTTCCGTGGTGCTAAAGGAGGACGAGGTGGTGGATTCAACAGTCCCAGATGTAATGAAAAAACTTGGATTACTGTGTTTGGGGACACTTTTTGACACTGGATTAGTATCCATCGTCTTTGGATGCTTCTCGCTTTCCGCCATTTTACACCAGATTTTGCTTTGATCGGCGAAATGCCTAGAAATCTGTTCGTTCTTTTAACCATTATTTCTCTGCATGAAAGTTGAATAAGCTTATTTCCACCAAGTGGCTTCAAAATTATTGCGGTAATTAGAGAACGTTTTGGTATAAGTGCATATTGAAAGGACGTTGAGGATGACGTTGTTCAATTGGTCTGTCGTGTCTGTATGTGCAAATGTTTTTTTTATGAATGCACACATAAATGTATGATTTCAGGGGAACGTGGAGGACAACATGGCTTTCGCGGACGAGGCGGTGGCGATAGGGGAGGACGTGGGCATTCGTTCAGTGATCGAAAACGTTATTTCAACAGCAACGAGATGGATGAAAAACGGAACAAGATGAATTTGGAAGGAGAAGATGACGGAGGTGACTGTCCATGTTTGCATTATTCCACTTTGTCCTCTTCTGTGTTGCATTCGTAGGGCAACTTTTATGTTGGGTAGCTATTGATGAAATATATATTCTGGACAACAAAAATATATGACATTGGTGACGCGGCAGACATCAAGGGCGCGGGGAATGGTGGGATTACAAGTTTCGGGTTTCATAGCTGAGATTCTCCAAAGCCATCAAGTACTAGCGTAGCAGTTGTTCTGTGTTAGAAGGAAAAGAAAGTGCGCGAATCGTCCTCATATAAATATATGCTTGTATCTAATCTCGATCACTTACACTTTTGAAATTAGATCTCTAAGATGAAAGAGGTAAGCATTGAGCATACATTTGGGTAGTGTTTGCTACGGGCGAAAGGAATTTCATATTTTTTGTATCATACCGGGATATGTTCTCCCTTCTATGCGTTGTTTTATTGTTTGTTTGTTTGTTTGTTTTTCATCTGATCTATAAGCATTCTCTTTGCATTACTTCATTTTAGTAATCCATTAGGAAACTTTAAAATGACTTCTCCTCAGGTGATGCATCACTCGAATTCGGCAAGAAGTCCATGAAAGGCATAAAAAGGAAGGCTCACTCGGCACCGACGACTCCAGTCGTTACTCAGAAGAAAAAAATCGAGAAAGAAAACGAAAAAGTTAGAGAAGACAGTGAGGTGAGTTCTCAATTGTTTTTCGTTGTTACCTTTATGGATGCTGAAACCAAAAGTGATTATGATGTTAAGGTCAGTGCATGTAGATTTATCTTTTAAAAGTGTAATGAAGAGGTAAAATACGTATCGGATTAGCACATTTCTAGCAAATATGCCATAATGTTAACGAAGCGACTGCATTTTCACGGCAGAATCCTAATTGAGTTAACTAGATCTATTGAAAACAGTTAGTAGGAAGAATGTAATATGGGATTCACTTGAAATAAGTTATGATGGAATTTTTTTCGTGTAGATTTTTAAGTATGAATAGAGATGCGATTGAAAACAGCAATTAGATGTTCACTTCTAGTGTGCATCAACATATCAGCAAATATTTGTTATGACATTAATAGGTGATGTTAGCGAAGCATTGGACTAAAATTCCAATTTTTATTCTTAATTGGGTAAAAGGAATTTAACGGGACTTGCGATGAGTTATTGACTCGATTGATTGTTGCAGGAGGTAGATGATGAGTCGGGTATGGAAGAAAGCAAAGAAGATGGTGAGACTTTTGCTTGTTTTGGTCATTTTATTAGAATTGAGTATTTCGAATGCGCATTTGCTTCTTCATAGGGCTCGAATGCTAAAACTTATATGATTTAGAAGACGTCAAAATTTGAAATCGATAATGTTGCTATGGAGAAAATGCTTCATTTTATGGCATTTTAAGAGATTCTCATGATTCGCGAACTTCTTAGGTGACCCTTTTCGCCTTTTATTATTCCTTGAAGAACGATTGCTTTTAGGCGTTTTCGCAAAATATGTGTGTTATGATGCTGTAGATGAAGTGCTATTTCATTTAACTAAGAATTCCACGAAATTTGCTGTTCCGATCTTCTCATCTTTGTACGTTGGAAGTTCAGCGTTAATTAAATTCATTTTTAGAGAGCACCTTATTAGCGAAGAAAAAAGGCAAAAAGGCGATCGTCAACGGAGTGAAGGCGAAGAAGCCAAAAGTGGTAGAAGAAGATGACGATGAAGATGAGGTACCGTTGTCGAACAGATTAACAACCATGTCACTTTAAATTTCTTCTCGATTTATCTGAATAATCATGGCAGTTAGTGGGTGATAATACGTGGGAAGTGAGTGTTAAAGCCCATCATATCCAGGTAACGGTGTATGTGTGTATCGCAGTATCCTGGCGACGAATGAGAGAGTATACGCATTGAAACGAATAATTTTGCTGCTCCGATGCAAGTTTGTTGTTATTGAAAATACTGTAAAATCCTTACTGATATATGTACGGATTTTCAGAAGAGTGTCCGTTGGTGTTGGCCTCTGAAACGATTCCGTTCGCAGTTCCCCACGAACTTCAATATCCCAACTGCAGTACTAGCTGACGTATCTTAATGCAGCCAAAATTTAGCCGACTTGAAATTAATCGGCTTGCAGAGATAGTTGTGGCAGAAAGGGTGGAACATAAGGTAAGGTTACCTAGATGGTTGAATAATGGCCAATGGTAGAAACGCTGGTTTTATTTTGGAAAGCCAATTTTTAGATGCCGGCGATGATGTATGAATTCTTCACTTTTAGCCGAATGGTTTGTGTGGTGAAAACAGTGCTGAGCCGGCATGATTCGCTTCAGTTAGCGGTTACGATGGGCTGCTGAGCGACAGACTGGTCAAAGGTTTTATTGGTGGCCACGTGATTATAAGTATAAATTAGAAGCACTGCTCATCGAAAAGGCGTCATTTCTTGGGTCCTCTTTCGTCAGTCTTTTTCCTTCTGTTGTTCATCCTTCGAGTTTTTAAATCTCATGGCTTCACCGTTTTCCTCCAAATGAAATTTTACTTTTGACTAAATTTTCCTTTTAGTTCTTGCGTGACTTATTTTGGGGCGGTTTATGAGTTAGTGATTAGGGCTGTTAGCTGAGCTGGGATGAGCAATTTCACTAGCTAGCAAAAAAGATTCTGATTTTAAACATACATGAGCAGTTTCTCTGTCCTTCTCCTCCCTAAGTCCTCCTATCTTCTTCTTCACGCATTTAAACCTTCGTTGCATACAACGAACTTATATCATCATATACGGAGTGTATGCAACTGTGACGGTGGAAAGCTCAAAAATCAGGAGTGATCGCTCATGCATGGTCTCTAAAAAATCAATTACTGCCCAGTGCACGGGGCTTGATTTACCATCATTTTTCACATATTGTTTCTGCAACAAAACACCAACACTTTCATCCCTATCTTCACTTTTTGTGTTATTATAGCAATTTATTGATTTTAGAATGCAGTGACTTTTTCATTCGAAAAGATGAAGATATTTTCATCACAAATGGTTGAGAGTCAAAGATCGCACAAAAAAGAGTGCATAGATAATATAAAATTAACACAGCAAACCAAATTTCGACCGCTTGATCAAATGTATTCAATTAACCGTTTTGCTTCGTTTCAATAGCATCCAACTATGTGATATCGTCCTTATGCAGTTGTTTTATGGTATACGAAAATAATTGTCGTGCAAGATATGTGTTCATATATCCTTGTGGGAGGGGGGGCAGTGGGGTCCGGTGAGATTTAATTTTCATAGAATATAGTGTGAGAATTCTTCTTTTACAGGAGGATGAGGACGAGGAAGAAAGTGACTATGACAGTATGGACGACGAAGAAAATGGTCAGTTCTAGTTTTTTTTTTAGGAGGAGGGGATAGGTTCCCGGTTGGTTCATTTTGAAGTTGTGACACAACTCGTCGAACTTTCTCAGTGACATTCCAAGGTCTCCCATCTCTACGTACAAACGCTTCTGAACTTGTCGCACTTTTTGATCTCGTTCCACCGTTTTCATTGCTGGTATTCTTTGCAAGCTGCATAAAGCTTTTGAAGGGTTGCTTCTGGGAAAATAAAAGAGAAATAAAAGAAGAAGCAGGATTATCAGATATTTTGTCAGTATTGTTCTTCACCGCCGTCTTCGCCTTAGTGAAGTGGCCAGAGAATTGGTTTTGAGAAACCTTCCGTCACTTCAGAAGCAAAATCAAGTTATCCTCTTTCAGAAGGTGTTACAGCTTTTCGAAGAAGACAGAGATTTTCTTGATAGATTTGTAGTGGGTGATGAGGCCTTAATTCATCACTGGGATTCAAAATCAGAAGAGGCCTGCAGGGAATGGAGGCATACTGGCTCTTTGAATAAGGGCAGACCCACTTGGGGCTATCACTTGGGAAAGTTGTGTGGTCCTTTTTTGGGGCAAAAAAAGAATCTTCTTGATCGACTACCTAGGAAGAAAAAAGACACTTGTAAATACTACTTCCTGAGAAAATCGAGAAAAAAAGAAGAGGCAGTCCGACCCAAGGAATTTTGCTTTTGTATGTGATCTCTCTCTCACTCTCCACGACGTTCTAAGTTTCGATTACCGCAACTCAAGATTACGACATTACTCAATTTCACTGGCCAGCAGGCAGTTCGAAGCTGATACCGAGTCTTTATTTCCTTTTTGCACATTTCAAATCGGTACGAATGGGTCGGCTATAGAGATCTATTTTACTTCACGTGATAGGTTGTTCTTTTTCAGTAATTTGTTACCGTTGAAAGGTAGATATCGAAAGTGGATTGATTATTTTCGATTATAGTGCATAATTGCTTTCTTCTAATTGATACTGCAAGTATGCGATTGTACTAGCGTCCTTAGATTTCTATATGTTGCATTTGCTCGTTTCGTATTTCACGGTACCATCCTTGTTTTAGGCATTAATATATTTTTTTTTTATTTTATGATTTCTTTCCTGCTAATCAAGTCGATCGATTTTGTTCAGTGAAACGGACTCACAGATCCTAAATCATCGTCGGGTCATAGAGAGAGTTGCTGCCTTATCTTCCATAAAATGAGACAAGAGAGGGGGAATGGATACCTTCGGTCGTATTGTGGTCGGCATCTGTATGTTTAGCAGGTGACAATGCTGATCGAAGTTATACGCTACCCAAGTATCCTTTAAGGTGGCAGCTTGACTGAGACCTATTTGAAAACCAATTGCTATACTCATATGCAAACAAAACTACGTCCTTCACACTGTGGCGCCCGTACACAAGCTTCCTTTTCATCTAGATTGTCGGCTTTCGGCTGCAGATGCTGGAAAATCCAGAACCTCATAACTTATGAACCAAAAATCTTACAAAAGAAATAAAAACGTCTTCAGGCCTTTGAATGCAGCGCAAAATAAAAGTGGTTGCGTCGACTAAATTTGATTTCGAACCAATTTGCCATAAATGTTGTGCTTCATGCCTCGTAATGCCTCTCATATTTCTTTCGGGTAAATGTTTTTCCTACACTCTCACTAGGTGTTTTAGTGCAAACTGATTTCACATCCTGAAGACAAACAGTGCAATCACTCTTTTCACTACTGAGTTGGTAATTTCGCACGCACCGTGTAAGGCAAAAACTTTGAAAGATAAGGCAAGTTTATAGTTACCAAATTGCTGTCAATCCTCATATTGGCATACTTCGAACCAATGAATTCCTGACCTTAAGTTTTCGCTTACTTCAAAAATGTGGCTGCTGGAGTCTATAACCATCAAACGATACTCATACGAAGTTTAGCAGCAATTTCGCAACTTTGAAGAGTTGGTTCTTTAACATCCGAGTGCGCCAAAATTAGGTTGAATGAAAAGATACAGAGAGCCAGTCATGATGTGGATTGCAGCGTGATCTTTTTTTTTTAGAATTTTGCGTGACTCATTTTTTATTTTGCTTTCTTTTTACATCAACAGATGTCACGAATCTTCTTCCTTCTCTATGTGGTTGGTGTTGATTCGTTACCCGTCTTGTGGCTACTGGCGGTTGCATCATCATTCATGTTATGCAACTTGGTTTTCAGGTTAGCTTTGTTTGCAAACACCTCTCATTTAGTTGCTGCTGGATTGCATAGAGATGCAGTTGTTAGAGCAAAAAAGAAAGTGAAAGTTTTGCAGATGTCCCAGAAAAGGCGAAAAAAAAGATGCCATCTGCAGAGGAGCAATCAGACGAAGAGGATGAAGAGGATGACGAAGACGAGGAAGAGGAAGGCGATGAAAGTGACGAGGAGAGTCTTGAAGATGAAGACGATGAGGAGGAAGCTGAACCCGGTAAGAAAATATTGAATGTCCTGTACGATCGTTGTTGTTGTCGGTAGGAAAAGACATAGAAAAGTTGAATTGCCGTACAATTTCGGATGGAACACTCAAAACTGTAGTATACTCTTGCCCGTAACGTTATCATCGTATTCTCAGTAGTTTTTTTCACTGTGAGGTTTCAGTGTTCGGGTAGAATAAACTGTGCCACGATGAAGGGAAGGAGCACTGCCCACTCACCCTGTTCTGCTTTGAAAGCATGATTTCTATGAGTTCGCTTTCGTATTTGTTAGTAATTTTGGAATTCATATTTAGATTCGTGACCGGTGGTCGGGAATTAGCTGTTTTGTTATAAGTTAAAAAAAGGAAATACAGAGGTAATGCGTATTTAGAGATGCTAGCTCCGAAATCCACTACGAAGACACCGGTAGTGAAAAGTGCGGTAAAGACACCGAGTACGACGGTGAAAGGTACGGTAAAGACACCGAGTGCGGCGGTGAAAGATACGGTAAAGACACCGAGTGCGACGGTGAAAGGTACGGTAAAGACACCGAGTGCGGCGGTGAAAAGTACGGTAAAGACACCGAGTGCGACGGTGAAAAGTGCGGTAAAGACACCGAGTGCGACGGTGAAAAGTGCGGTAAAGACACCGAGTACGACGGTGAAAAGTGCAATGAAATCGCCGGGTGCGACGAAGTCCAACAAGAAAGTGAGCATTACGGATCCAGTCACGGCAACCCCAGACACGGCATCGTCGAAGGTAGTGATGTTTGAAAGACGTTATCGTTGGAAGGACAAAATTTGTAGGGATAGTTGGCATAGAAGTTGCAGGGATGATCAGAGTAGAAATCTTCAAAAGGTGCGCATTGCTAGTCGTTGAAGTCTCATAATGTAAGTGCGCTAGGGTGAATAAAGCGAACGATAAGCATGTCACAGTAAACGGTCCTCAGGGCTGATGTGCTTGTCGACTGAATCCATCGTAACAGCTCATGCACGTTTCCTTCATGGTCCCATTGAATTTTCACCTGATAGGAATAGTCACAGATTTTAAAAAGAATTGCTGAATTGTGCATAACTTAAGTGATCGTCCAATCTAACACATTTTTTTATTTCATGTTGCGATGCGTTTATTTCCAAAGTCTCATTCGACTTAGAGGAATTTCATACAATAAGAGTTGTCCTCCATTTGCATATTTGGTCGTATTCGTGGTTTGTATGCGTCTGCCGATTTCAGAACAAGACGCCAGTAACTCCTTATCCAGGCAAGAAGCCGGGTTCTGCAGCTAAGCCAGTCGAGCAGAAGCTGAAATTCGACGACGACAGCGACGAGGATGAAGAAGATGAAGACGAAGAGGAAGAAAGCGGCGATGGGAATGAGGATCAAGAAGATGAGGAAGAAGAAAGTGAAGATGAGGATGAGGATGAAGAAGGAGAGGAAGAGGACGAAGAAGAAGAAGAAGATGAGGAAGAGGAAGTACGTTTCTAGCCATTTCAAATGAATTATTTTTTTATTATCTTGTGTTCGCAATTGTTATGAGGCGACTGATGTAACCGGTTCTAAGAGTGGCTCAACATGGGACGTTTAAACTATCTAGCAGTTTGATAGCTAAACGAAAAGCCGGCTTGCAAGTGTGCTTGCTGGCGTCCATAGTTAAGCATTCGCATATATCAGTAATGCCTCGCCAAAAAATATCATAGAATTCTGTAAAAAACATTTCTTTCAAAGTGATCACCTTTCCGGCAAGTTGTTCATCGGCCCTTGGCTTCTGTCCTTTCCACTCATATTTCTGGTGAGTATTTCCACTTATGGCACTCTCCTATCCTGAATAGTTGAAAAGAAAGGCGAGTGGATTTCCGTTCATCACCTTATAAAAGGTTTTTGGAGAGTAGCACTATATGTGAGTGGGAGGTTTAAGTTGTACATGTACTGTAATTGAGAGCGGTGCACTACTAATCAAGAACAGGAGCAATTCAATTTGAAGGTGAAACAGGTTGTCAAGAAGGTGGCCGGTGGTGCTGAGGCTCAGAAAAAGGTTGAGAAGAAGGAAGGAGCCACTACAATAGGAAAGGTCAAGGAAAAGGTCGTCAGCACTGCTGATAGCAAAAGTCTGAAGCGAAAGGCAGGCGAGTCGGTTGACGCTGTGTCCCCTACGTCGAGCAAGTTCATTAAAGTATCTTTTTATTTCGCTTCTTTATTTTTCCTCCAAAATGGAGTTGGGTTGAGGGAAATATTTTGTGGTCATCGGCGCACTAGGAAGACGACAAGTCTTATGGATGACGATTGTTAAAAGTTCATTTTTTTAAAGAGCTTTTATGGGTTATTCGAAGGATTTTTGTCGCCGTGATGAAGAAGAATCCTCTTCACTCTGCCTCCACTTTATTTTCTTTGACGTTCTTAAGTCGGAAACATTTGCGTTGCAAAGACAGTGGTTGGATTTCATCTCGCACAGCCTATTTGCACTATTCGAACAATAGCGGTTATTCGAATTTTAGTGGTTTAGTGGTTGTCTTAGATTAGAATCATGCTTTATCGATGAACATTGATTCAGTGTTCAGAAATAAGACAAAAGTTTATCTCGTTGCACAGACGCAAGTATCCTTAGCGGAATGGTTCCATGGTCAGAGTATCCATAGCGTAGGCCTCCCTTAATTTTATACTCTGAACACTCATTACAGCGCACGGATGTTGTGATGGACGTGTATTTATCGATCTCGTGCGTTTACGTGCCGCATAACCAAATTAGTAGGAAGGGTTATTATCGAATGCACACTCTGTTGAAGCACCGGGTGATACAGCATTGCACAAAGATGACATTGAAGAGTGTGTTTTTATTTGTGTAGTTTAAAAAAAGAATTGCTTACAGGGGCTCGAAAACGAAAGAGCTCCAGTTTTCCCCGATCCGTCGATGATGAAACGATCAGACCACACACGGTGTCATGCGGAACGTTTGAGGCTTTTCGTCAGTCCCCACGTTAGGCATGCAATATTTGCCAGCATGTGAAATTGTTGAGTTCCTCGGTCTTCTTCACATTTGGTAGCCAATTTTTGGGTCTTTATTTCAAAGTATGTTCAAAGTGTAACTGTTTTCAAGCTGGAAAACTCGAAGGACGTTCTGAGTGAAGAAGAACGCCGAAGAAATGAGAGAGATCGAAAATCGCTGTTTGTTCGTGGCTTCAGTAAGAACACAACGTTGCCACAGCTGAAAGCACTTCATCCGGACATCATCTCTGTGCGTCATATGCCGAATCGCACGTGAGTATAATAATTGCTGACTTTGTTATCACACTGAAACAGTAGTAAGTCAACTTGCGTTTCACCCGATGGCAAAACCGTGAAGCAGAATTAAAGAATACTGCTTTCAGATGTGATCAACATAAGGCCCCGTTTTTTAATGTTTCGTCACGTCGATGGAGTAAACGTTTCGATGCGCAAGTAAATTTGTTGCCTTCATGTGTAAAATCAGTCTCAGCTGTCTTTCAGCAAACCGCAGTCTCATTAAAGAATGTTTAATATCATTTGTTTGCTGCAAATTCTTTAACATGGCAGTATTAAATTAGCACAAGTAGTTATCAGGGTGTTCTATTAAAGTGCCTCTGAATATAATAGTGTCGAATAGTACAGTATATGAAAGTATTTCGTGATGAAGTTATAAACTTTTTTGTCTTAAATTATGTCACTTACATTAACTTTGTTTTTGCAGTTTCGCATGGCTCATTTTTGCGAGCGAAAACCACTGCGATAAGGCGTTTGAGACAATCTCAAAGCAGAGCGTGAACGGCAAACAGCTTACAGTGGATTTCTGTGGCGTTAAATCGAAAAATCCCCCGAAGCAGGCTGATAAAAATCAGCAACCGATCAATCCACTGGAGCTCTACATTAGCGGTTTCCCCGCTTCAACATCTAAAGATCAGATAAAAGTTCTCTTCCGCAGTGCGACGAGTATCACGTTCCCGCCTGCGGCAAAGGCGAAGAACAAGCTGTGAGCTTTTGCCCGATTTTAAGCAGTTGGCTGACATAGCTGGGAATTGCACTGAAGCCGATCTTATTGAATAATGCGAAAGGGGCACTGATGTAATATCGGGCAGTTTTATCTTCGTTAAACTTCAAAACCTTTGTGGATAAGTGTTGAAGGATTTTCTGTGAAGAAAAATTTTATGCAGATTTCTAGCTACCTAAGCGTTGGTGAATAGCGTTGGCATATTTTAAGTGCTTGCAGTTTTAATCTCTTCGAATTTTCTAGCTTTTATTTTCTGACAACAACTTGCAACATATTTTCTAGATTCTGCTTCGTGAAATTCGACAATGCGAAGGACGCAAGAGCTGCCTTCGAAAAAGGAAGAACACTGAAAATTGGTGGTGCACCTGTAGATGTGCTATACGCACGTTTGAAGAAAGGTATTTGTTTTCATTGGGTGTAGTTTTAGTTATTTTTTTCTAGCGTTGAGATGATGAGATGAAACAGAAATTTTCACTGAAGGGAAAATTCTCATAGACGGTGAAGCAGGGCTTAATGTTTGAGTTCGGCGAAATGTTGTATGGGATTTAACGAAAAATCGTCTAAAGCAACACTTGTGAATTCATTTTGATTACATATAGATCAAATCGTATCCTGCTTATTCTGTTTTTCAAGGGTCTCATGTCTGTTGCGTAACATGGTGATGTGGAGAAAATAGTGTCAAATAGTCGAGTTCATATGGGAGATTATTCACACCTCACGTATAAATTTATTGTGCACTACTAAATCACCAACTAGCTGCTGCTTTAAAGAATTTCCCATGAAGGTCTTGAGCAGATAATGTCTGGAATATTCCGTCGTGTGTGATTGCTATTCATGCGACTTGCATTTGAGATGAGAAAGCGATGAAGGAAGGGCAGAAGACGGAGGAGAAGAAGAGCGCGCAGAAGGAAACGGTAAAGCCACCCTCCAAGATGGAAGTTAAACCGATTATGGAGGTGCCAAAAAAAGCAGTAGAAGAAGACGAATCGGACGAGGACGATAGTGAAGATGAGGAGGAGATTGAATCGTCAGATGAAGGAATCGAAGAAATAGTTTGTTTTTCATTGGTTGATGTTATTAAAGTAAATTGGTGTGGGGAGGGGGGATAGAGGAGGGTGAAGGTGGGGGCATTTATTCAAAATATTTTAAGCCTGTAAAGCGAATAATTCCATTGTTCTGATCCCAGTTTGCTTTTCCAGACCAATCTCCTTCCATTCCACCCCTCCTCCCTTCCCTGCAGCTGTTCTCGCGATAATGCTTTGTTGATTTAGTAGCGGTGTTGGGAGAGAGGAGATAGTTGTTAATGAGTCAAAGGGCACAATTTCTATCCTCTCTTTAACAGCGAGGAATGATCAGCAAGCAGATGTGTCTCTTATTAAGTGTTTAAAGTGATAGATTGTAGGCTTGAAAATGAAGTTGGTTTATATGGCCTTCATGAATGGAAGTTCGAATTTTCGTTTAATTGAGAGAATGAAGCATTCCTAATGTTCATGCACAGAAAGTTAGCATAGTGGAAGAAATAAGCACTCGAGTTAATAATTTAAGGGAAGCCTGGTGTACCTCTACAAAATTTCTGCTGCATTTTTTAGACGTAATTCTCTGTCTGCATTCCCACCTTCTTTTGCCTCCTGTTAATCTCTTTTCATACTCCGTCTTCGGCAACACATGAGCCTTATCGCCATGGAGACTCAATCCTTATACACAGCTGTGTCTCTGCTCATATTAGCTCACCGTTGGGATAGTAAAGTACGTAAAGTGGATGAAGCGAGTAATATACTGTAGAAATTTGGGAAATGCAATTTCAATAATTAAGGTCGATGCAACTTAAATTTGCAGGTGACGTCTACTAAGAAGGCTGATAACAAAGCCGGTAAGGGAGCATCGAAAAACGGGCAAAACAAAGACGATGAGGAAGATGAGATGGAGGACGAGGAACTGGATGAAGACGACGAAGAGGAGGAAAGTGACTAGAGATGAGGATGCTCAACGCTTGCCATTTGTTTTGATTATATTCAAAATATTATTGATTAGCACGAGCAGTAGCAGCCCGTTATGATTTGATGTAGCGATCGATCACCTCAGCGGGTTGTTTTGTGTGGCACAGGGTAGGGTTGTCTCCTATTAATGGGCATCTCCACTTATAAACGTTTTCGGCAATTCCATTTCGTTTTCTTTCTCATCCTGAAATAGTCTTTGTAATGAATGCATTGTCTTTTCATAGTTCCATGCATAATTCACTGAACAAATGTTTACTAAATAGGTGGGTATAGTGCTTCGTTCATCTTACGGTTGTATTCCACTCAGTACCAACTATTGTCGTATGTCCAAAATTTTTCAATGTGTTGTCAAGGAGGATTCATTCAGTCGACCGGATATGGCGTTCCGCAAATTCGTCACATTTTCTGCAATGAAGTTCATCAGTTGCCCTATTAGCCGAGCTGATTACTTCACTACTGTGAATGGTATTCACTGAGTTACAACTGCTTCTTCTTCCAGTAACACCTATGTTTTAAATCGCCTACTAGAGGAATATGTTATCGCAACTCCGTGGCCTTCTAATAGTATCGTATTGAATCTCGAGGAGTTTCATTGCAAAGGCACTCATGCTTTTGCAAAAGTGATAAAAGTTCTACTGCGATTAGTGCGCTACATGAAGTTGTGCATCGTAAACGAGGTTTTACTGTATCGGTATCTTCTTTTCTTTGTAGAGGATGTGACAATGAAAGTCCTCAACATCCCATAACTTAATTGCCATAGAGGCTGAACGCTTTAGCCCACCGCTGAAATGCTTCCTCTCATTTCAGACCTCTGCTAGAGGACGGCCACTGATTTGCACTAATAACTTTTAGAGTATACGTTGTTGATTAATGCACTGTTGATTTTATTTCAGTTTTAAAATTTATTACGTTCCGTTGACTGTTGTTTTGAACTATGGAGTGTTCTGCTTCATGAGAATGTTTCTGGGGGTATTGCCCTCTTGTTGTCTTGGGTGTTGATGTTGAGATCGATGTTGGATTGTTATATCGCCCGATTTATTCATTGCATAACTATGGACATGCTATGGAATTTACCGTTTCTCCGATCACCATTGCATCAAATTGATTTAACTGTTACCTGTTCACATTTCAATAAACATTCAAAAATTTGTTGCTCTCTGTGCTGTTCACGACGTTGTTTTCAACGATTAAGTGACATGTACCTAAAGGTGGTGGTTTTATGCATCGGGTAGAACAGTTTTTCTGGCAAGTAAACTTCGATGAAGATAAAACTTCCCATTGTCTAGTAAATTGTTCATCTCCTAACTGTTATCTAATTGAATTATTGCAAATTTTGGCAGAATCATCTGCGATGGCTTTGTAGCATATCAAGGTTATTTTGTGAACGATTTGAAATATGTAATAAAAGAGGTGGTTTATTTCGAACCGGGTCTGTCTACAAGAATTGTTTTGTCCAACCCTCAAAATCACTGCTTCACTTAAAAGTATTTGAGATCCAGGGAAGGGGGGGGGGGGTGCTGTTGTGACCCTTACCCAAGTGGGACGTGCAAATTTGTTGGCGTTTAGGTGTATCGAAAGAACGTATGGGTTTGTGATGAATGTGATTGTGTAGGCAAGTGCTTTTCGCTTAATATCGCCGAAAATTTGGTTCCGGTTGTGAAAGTGCTTAGCAGAAAGTGTTGCAAAGTATTGAGGTAGAATGGCGTTTTTGTAATAAAATACAAATAAAAACAGACGTGCAAGCTTAGATAAGAAAGGGGTGATGGTGTTATGTTATTCATACTGAAAGAAAGAGAAATTTGGGATTTGAAAGCATTCTACTGATCTAGCGTTCGTTTATGATTGTATCGGTTTTTGCTTTCCGAAGGCGACCGAGTTCAATGTGACCAGTAATCCAAAGAGGGCTAAGAGACTCTTTGCGATAAGCATCTGTGTTGATCGTTCTTTGAGTTTCTAATCGTAGGTTGACTGAAGAAGAGTGCTTTGCGATCAAATACCATCCCAAATGAAGTGACACTTATGGACGGAAAGGTGTGTGGTAATGTTAGAGAAGCATACTGCAGTAGAGATACGTCATGAAATTCTCGGAAGGTAAGCTTGAGGTACGTTCGGTGCATTTCTGCCCTTCAATTCGGAGGTTCGACGTCTCTTTGCGAGTCTAAAAACATGTTATTTGAGGTGGTTATAAAAGCCATAAACGACACAGAAAGTACACCGTCACAAAAACACTAAGTACATGTATCCATTTTAGGGAACGAAGGGAATCGCACTGCACTGAAATGAGCGCCACTGATGAGAGGGTCTTCGATTGAATGACAGCCACTATTGTGAACACTAAACAAGTTGGAGACGGTCAACGAGGGGCGTGGCGATTTTCATTGTGCATTCGATGCGCCTCGTCGGATCGAAACATTGTCGCAGTTTGGCTATCATAGGCGAGCATCTTGCGCGTGAGCACACCTCCATTCAGCAACGTCGTCCTCTCTCGTCGTCGGTGTGTTGTTGTAGTTTGAGAGCGTTATCGCCTGAATGGTTCCTCATTTCGTACTCATATTACACTCTCAACATTCCACATTTCGTTGATGAAGCCGTTTTTTTAAATGTTCTCTTTATTAACTTACGCAACAATGTCGAATTTTGAGACGCGCAGTTATACTGTCATCTGCATCGCTCTTGCTTGTCATAATTTTTCATCTTTCTTAAAGTTGCTTTGTACTTTGTTTTGCGTTGTCGTATGTTTGAGAATATCATCGCCTCAATGGTTATCACAGGTTGCAACTCTTTTTGTGCGGTTGCCCAGAGTTCTTGTTTCGTCTCGTATTAAATTCAGTCAGTTTAAGTTAATGGAACTGAGCTGTTCATTGAGAACAGACTTGTTTTCGATACGCTGAATAGGTATATAGAGATTAGTTGATATCTGCATGTTTAATGCTTGAAACGTTTCATATTTAAATTGCCACAAATTCCTACTTGTTATCGGTGTGTATATAGGGATTGAGTTGCTCGAGCTTAGGTAATGGTTGAAGTTTGTTCGGACCGACATCTGTGAAAGTTGTATCTTGCTTTTTTTATTAAAATAAATCAGCTCATCCAAAAGGTTTGGACTAATTTCGCCTTCAAAATTCAAGTCTCAGATCAGCCTCAAAAAAAAGAGCCATTTAGCGAGATAAGAGCCATTATGATCAACAATGTCTTGCCGATGTGAAGCAATAGCATCTTATAGTATAAAGGGGAGGTAGGGAGTGAGAAAAGGTCTAGAAATTCACTAGTCGATGAAGATGGTATTGCTGATGAAGGGATAGGACGATTCTGATGATGGAGGGGGCTGACCCAGACAAGACGAGGCGAAAAGAGATCTTTGAATGTGATCCTCCTGTATGCCGACTAGCCGGCTGGGGGTGTTTATATACAGCTCCAGCTAACTGTTAGAGTTCATTCGGAGTTGCAGCCGATCCCAAAACATCAGACAGCGTTCGGAACAAACTCGCAACAGTTTTATTTTCCTATGACGTTATCAGAATGTGTTTACGATGTGCACATAGTGCAGAGTGCATTGTGCACTACATTCACTTGCAGTTCTGAATAATATCACCTAATGGGCTGTTGACGGTTTTTTCGACACCATTGTTCCCAACTTTGTTTTTCTTTCGTTGAGTTCCCGGGAGGTCGGGAAAAAGGATATTCCGCTCTCTAAACACCTGCAGCAGTTTGCCAACACTCAGCTACCTGACTTGATATGGAGCGCTTTTTTGAGGTGGAGGTTTTTTCGTGATGTTTCCAGTAGAATCTGAAAATTGAACATGTTGGAAGCAATTGCCATGTAACCAGCTGCGGCCACATGCTGATTTCGATCTTATGATCGAACCTACTGCAAGTTGTGTCACACTTTTATTCATCTTGAAGTTAAACTGTTGGGTGTACTGTGAGAAATAAGCCAAGCGAATTGTTAGCACTATTGATCTCGTTTGAATTTTTGAAAAATTAGACTCTCATGTATGGTTTTTTTTTTTTTTTGAGTTTTGTTGTTTGCTTGTTCTGACGGATGGCAAATGAGTTGTTTTCAGTGGATGAATAACGGAACTGAATGCAAGTGCCACCGGCTGGCTGTAAGCCTCAGTAAGACGCTTGAAAGTGATCATATCGAAGCTCAGTTCCGCAAAGCGATCTTATCGATCACCAATGTTTGCTTTCATCTTTTTTTTTTCCAGTTTTATTGCTTTTTATTAATCAGATAGTAGTCTTATAATGGGGGGTTTTTTTTTTGCAGTTATCACAGATGCTTTTCCTGAGATCGTGAGTTTTAAGTGAAAGCGGCTGAATGGGCAAAATATCGATGTAGGTTGGTTACTCATTGTTCATGAGCTGCTCATTTACAGCAACAACCTAACTTTTATTACTGCTGAACTATTCCATGGTACAGGAAAGGATGATGCGTCGATGAATATATTTGCTGGAAGTTCCAATCATTCACTCACCATTATGGCTTAATTTTCATGAAGTGAACCGAAATTAAGAGCATAAAATGTACAGCGAAACGTTCATTTTAACTCTTTTTTTTTTTCAAATCTGAAATGGAATTCAAACTCGATCAACCCTTCCTTCTTAATACTTCGTTTGAAATACTTTATCATTTCTTTTTTTTTTGTTTTTATTTGTTTCAGATTTCTTTTTATTAGATGTTTTAGATGGGATTTAATGTGGATATTCTCATGCTTACTGCATTATAGGAGGAATATGAAAAAGTGGCAAGATTTAGATACAAAGAGGACGCTCTTGCCTCTCTGCTTGGTCGTCTTTTTCTGCGACAGGTTTCTTTTGCTTCTTTTCATTTCCCGGCTCTTTTGAATAATTTATTTACGCAGTTTTTTTAGTATCGGCTGATCTAATTGCTCCATCGATACAAAGATTCCGTACGCCTGAGATTTATAAAAGTTGTAGTCGCATGTCTTGCAATTCTCGTTTAGAGACCCTCTTATTCTTAAGCCCTACTCATTCCCACTGCTTCATAATTGATAACATTCCCATTCCCACTGCTTCCCCTTACTCACTTCGTACACATATCGACTTTAAAAATTTCAGGACGCTATTTATTTCGGAACTTATGCAATTCTAATATACAGTATGCTAGTTGAGGCGTGGCTGAATAATAGGTGCACTTATGCATCGGATAACGGAAGCGTTGCGTGGAAAATTTGGAATCTTTTTTTAAATTTGACGAGTGAGCATGACGTGGAAATGATCAGGATTTGTAAGATGGTCGACCCTTTGTAGTAAGTATCATACAACAACGAGTGCTTATTATTCCAAATCTGTGAGCTAATTGATTGTGGCACTTCTTGAAATGCCCTTCATCGAACGATTCATTTTTATAGGCGACTCGGCGATTGGCCGATGTCGATTGGAGTGAAATTGAATTTAGACGCACCGAGAAAGGCAAACCATTTCTGGCTAAGCCAGCGGGTATTACTTTCGGCATAAATGTTTCACATCAAGGTGATTACGTCGCCTTCGCAAGCAGTTGCACCGATAAGGTTGTTTATGCTTCTTTTTTTTATATCTACGAATAATTTCTTATGTGAAGGTGTTGCTTCAGTGCTCTAAGGTTTATTGACGATGTTCTGCTCGTATTGGAAATCTGCAAGCGCATCGTTATTAGCGCAGTTTTTGAAGTTTGTTTTCGATTTTATTCTGGCATAAGAGTTCACTGAAAAGAAAAAAGACAGCAGGCACCTAAACTTCAATAATATAACACACTTTCTTATATTTCAGATGGTAATAAGTACATTTATGATCAACGGAGGCAATATTTATTCTCGGCTTTCCACTTCGCGAATCCTGCGGCATCGGATGATCATTTCTGTCAAATAATGGAATAATAGCTATTTAGATTGGTGTGGACTGTATGCGCTTGGACAAAGATCGTAACAACAAATCGGCAGACGAGTATATAAATTCAATGGCAAAGTCGGCAAGCGTTGAAGAACTTCGAATGATGCGCTCACAGGCAACCGAACAAATGAAGATGACCTATTTCTATCGATACTGGTGCCTCAAAGAAGCCGTCCTCAAGGTACATTTGCTTTTCGTAGATCTTTAAAAGAAGGAGGGGCTAAAAAATGTTCGCTTCGAGGTGAAGGAACGGTGTCCTACATCTTGAAACAAGAGGCGCTGGCTGAATCATTGCCTTCGTTTATCGTACAGCAAAGTGATTGAGAGGAAATGTTCTAAACGAGATTGCAAGAAATGTTCCATTATGAACGGAGAGGATGAATCTACGATTAGCGAATCCCACTTTTGAGTTTCAGGCGACGGGAGAAGGCTTGTTATCGGATTTGCGGCGATTAGATTTCCGTGTTGATCCATCGGAGCGCTATCGACCGAGATGCTTCATCACCACAACAACGGTTTCACTCGATGGTAAACCGCAGAATCAGTGGATTTTTGAAGAAACGTTCATTGACGATCGACACGCGGCTGCAGTGAGTTTAAAGATTTGTTGTTTTGGTTGCATTTCAAAGCGTGTTTAATTTTCATCTGTGTTTAAGCGGAATGACGCTGTTCACCTAACTTACCTTTATTCCACATTTAAAAGGATTATGGGTGAATTCATAGTTTATGAACTGATAATATTTCAACTTGCTGGACCGAGTTTCAGTTTCGATAAAATCGTAGTCTAACCAAAACACTTGGTTATCAACTGCGATACGTGGAGCTAAATCGACTCCATGAAGAGATCTTTAATCGTTAAATTGGGCAGTAGTTGGTGTAATAAGAAAACAAGGAGGAACATCAAAACAATTACCAGTGTTAGTTTGCGCTTTTTTATTGAATCATTTTATTTGAATAAGTGAATAAACAAATAAGCATGATGTAACACTGGAGCATTAGACTATGGCATTGGGTCGCCTAGCTGGGTTTTGTTCTTCCAAATACTTTCAAAGGGTCACCTCGATGACATACCTTCTTTCCTCGCGAGTGAATTATCGCTGCAGAATGGAGTGACGTTACATTTTATGTGTAACGCTTGAGTGTTATGCCTTGTTAGTCTTCGATTACGTTTGTATTGTCAAGGTGATATTTTCTCATTTTGGTCTTTTCATAACTGATCTAGTGATTTGAGTCTCATTCCTGAAGTGATAGTGTGGTTCTATAAAGTGCAAAAAAATTTGCTAGATGTTTGTAAAATCGAGGAGTTGGGACGCAATCCAACATGGAAATGCTGCTGGATAGTGAAGATGTAAATATATTCTTTTGTTGTCGAGAGATACGCTCTTTTATGATGCGATCGATGATGACTTATGTTGCTTCCTCTATATTTCAAATTGCAGGTTTGTCGGGAGAAGAAATTGCCGAAGACGTGTTCGTTTTACGCGGACCCGGAAAGGCGAATCTTCTTTGGTACGGTCGATATGGACTTTCTTCTAGAGGGGGCCACAGTTCTCAATCCAATGCTAACCGACGGCGCACAAGAATGGCAAAGCTTTAACTCAAAACCGAGGAAAAATTTCTAATTTAATAGTTCGGTGCATTTCATTACTAACCGTAAGTACGTCATATGTGATCGTCGTTGTTTTCCGTCGACTTTACATGCAGTGCTGTGCTCAAACAGTCCATGATCTTAAAGATATCAGGCTAGGACTACATGTAGAATGGGGTAAGGGTGGATGGATGCAAGAAGCAATTATCTCCCTGCAATTTTTCAACTACAGACTACGCACCGCCTTTTATATGCTTTAAACAAAATTCCTATCGAATTTTTCATCGCTTTTCACTTCCACCAACGTTTTCTCAGTTTTGCATGCAACCTTTTAATTAACACTTTATGTATGGTTTATAAAAATGCCCACTGCATTTTTTAAATCTCCTAAAACTTGGATGGGTGTGCAACTTGCCTATGCAGATTAGGCCGTCGAAAGCCGCAGTTTCCATCTTCAACCTTAAGAGTTCGTTCAGGTGACATGAGATCCAAGCGTTACGGTTTTCTTGAATTTTGGAGTACATGAAGCATTCAAAGCTTCAACGAGGAGAAAGCTTTACTTCTTCGGCTCTGCCCACTATGTCTAGTGGTATTTTAAAACTTTGAATTGTCGCCCATTTTTTTGCGTCTAACTCTGCAAGATGCTATTTACGTTTATATGTTTGTCGTAGCGCTTTATGTGCCTCCTGAGCGACGTTGTTTTTCTTTCTGGATGATGACTGCATTTATTCAGAACAAAATTGCCTACAAGTGGCTCCCCTTATCTTTTTGTTTTTCGCCGCTTGCATATGTCGAATCCATCTATAACAGTCGTCCACTCACATCGCCTCATGATCTGTAGCCCGACCACCTGCGCAAAGCCCCTCGTCGACATTTATGTTGGTGGAGAGTGGAAGCTGTAGTGCGGTGAAACAGGATGTACATAATTCTTTACTCAGCATGCATTAACAGCCAAGAGAGCATCTGCGCCGGCCAACGAAACGAAACCGTCGAAGGGAATGCGCACTGAAGGAGAACATTAAATTGGACGACAACAGCAGGCACTCTGTGCGCTGTCCACTCACTCGTTTCTGAATGTCACAGCGATGCCTTCTGTTGATAGAACTTTGCAACTTGATATGTATACTCAAAAACAAAACCATAATATGCCATTTTTATGTGAAAGATTATCAGACGCGCATAGCAGCCGCAGCTGCAGTGCAACAATGCGCAAGCATGCCAGCAGAGATGGCGGCGCCCATCAATTACAGTAATTGCAATGCAACAAAGAAATATTTAAAGCACAACGTGCGAGTGCACATGCCTCTTTAAGTAATCAGATAGTGGCATCTTTCTGGGATCTCAGATGAGCGCCGCTTCTCACCGGATTAACTAATGAAGCGAAAAGCAATCGGCGCAAAATGCGCGTATACCAAGGGGGAAAGCAATAACAAAGAACAGAAATGAAGGGAGTTCTGCATTAGGAAGGCTCAGAGTGCAGAAGGGCGTCCGTTCGGCCTAACTTGGTGGCTATGAAGGAGGAGGTGGAGTCGGTTTTATGTGAAATGCTGACGATCCATAATGTAACAACAAAAACACCAGTGGCAGTTTGCAGAAAGTAATGACCGCGTTAAGCGCAACCTCCTATCCGCAGTTCCTAAATTTTTACTTCACCGCTGGAAGCCTTACCAACAAACGAAAACTGAACTCACTACTATAAAACCATTCCAGACTTGGGCATCCTTCAGGAACAGTTGAGTTCAGGTCTTCTGTGCATGATACGGTTCCAACGCTACGAGCATCGCTGAGGGGGAATTCGCATCGTGAATCGAACGCGACCACTTTGATAAAACAACATACTTTACTTGGCCAAAGTTTACGTTGTGGGACAATGCAAGCTAGAGCCAGTCAGCCACCAAGCTGCCATGACTGGGCAACTTATCCTCACAAGCAAAAATCATCACACCACTTATAAACCACTCATCCAAGACCTGCCACAAAAACGAAAACATTCATGAAAGTTAGCAAAAGCATACCCCCTGCACAGAACGTTTTCAGCACGTAGGCTGCAAAAGTACGTCTGGCATATGAAGACTTCATAAAAAGCAAGAAAAAAGGCCGCTAGCGCAATAGGGTTTTAAGAAGCTCACCTGGAAGACTGTGGTGAAAGCCAGTTTGAATATTCACTCATCGGGCAGTTTTCAAAATTCGACCCGTCGAACCGATTAATCGCTACGTTCCCCACTATTAGTCTTGGTTCGGGCCTAGGTTAACCTATACTCCAAACTATCATTCATTTTTTTATTGTCAGCCGCTCGCCACCTATCGGTTAAGCCAACCAGTCAGCTGGAAGTGCAACACTCGAACCGGTTCGATCTGTCGGATTTCACAGGATGCCCGATGACCAGCGTGCTTTGATAACAGGGAAGTTTGCAGCTTGTGCAAATTTTACAGCGAAGGACATTAGAGTGCAGTACCTACAAATTCACATCGAAAACTCAGTCAACCTAAAGATTCACGGAGATGAGCCACCCGGTTTACGGATTCAAGCACGAGAATATCAAGCAAATTTCAACATCACTCACTATCAGACTACAATGAAATCACCAGATGAAAGGACTCGTAACGATCAAACAAAATCAACGTCTATCTGAGGACTCAGTAAGCCATTTGAAAACATGGCCAGCTGCTTCCAGCAATCCTCATCGTTGCGTTAAAGAAAAATTGTATTTACGCTTCGGAGAAAAAAATTCATGGTTGAAAATTGAAGATCTACTTTTTTCCATTAGTCATTAAGCAGGGAAATATATGAAAAGAAAGAAATATTGCCTACAAAACAAAACAAAGGACAATGTAGTGAAAAGTTCCATGAACAGAAAATCCCGACCAGCATCAGTCGACGAAAAAAAATTCCTTTTTACTTTAAGAACGAGAGAGTTTTCTTTCAACGGCATCAATCTTCTTTTCACTTATTTTCTTTTCGCTGCTGCGTTGATTTCCGGAGCATAATTTGAAAAATGTGGAAGCTGAACTTTTCTTTTATCTCTACAAGTTTTAGGCAAACAATTGGAAATGTTGTTTCGAATAGCCGAACTGGTGCCGATCGGTTTATATAATGCTAGCGTTCATTTATCAGTATCGTTCCATCCAGCATAAACGTGCGCATCGTTCAGCCGTTTACTGGTGGAGGAACAGGTGAACTGTTCTTTGATCTCACGTACGCCTCGTATTGAGGGCTTTCACGGAAAATTCTAATCTTGCGTTGAATGGATTTCGCCGTCTCTTGATGCACGTTTGTCGGATCTTTAGCCATAGCCTGTAATTCTTAGTCAGTCAAATATTCTCAGTCAGCTACCAAGGTCTTTTTGTCATAAGAAAAATCAGCCAATGAATAAAGCGTAATTTCAGAATTTTGACCACTCTTGTCTTCAAATATGAGAACTGAAGAAAAGAGCGCACAACTATAAAATCAATCAACCTCTTCCTAATTTGGGAGCGCACAACTAACTTCTTCCTAACGTGGTGTTAATTTTGACATCAAAAAAAAACTTGGAAGAGAGGTTCAGAAGTCATTTGATGAAAAGTGCTCCAACCTCATAATCACTTCCATGGGCTTCGATCATGCGCGTACAAAACTCGACATCTCGAGGCAGTAACTTGTAGACACGCTCACGCCTCTGTCGAAGGAGATCAGCTCGTTTATCTCTCTCAAGCGCCAGCACGATCGGATCACGCTTAACAACTTTCATCGGCTCTTGTGTTACAGCCGTTTTTGTTGTAAACGTTGTGACAGTCACTTTCTGAAAATGCATACATCCCTCTCTGCGAGCAGTCAACGAAGAAGCATGATCAGCTATGCTAGATTTATGCGGATCTCTTTCATACATTCAATGTCACCACCACTTTGCAATAATAAACTTTCTTCACTTGGTTGTCTCATGATGAAGTCAGTTTTAGTCCAATCCAGAGTTAAACGACGGTCACTGTTTGATGGCGAGTGAAAGCCTCGCGACCCCTAGCCTCACCAACTGATTCTGCTGTGACCGGACCTACCCGTCGTTATTTCTTCCCTGGGTCCCATCAGGTCTCCTAAGTGCATAATACAACAAGCCTGGTGGGGTCAATAGCGCCTGATGAGAACAGAACTGACATCACCTAAAACGAGACGATATGAAGTTCTCAACTGACCAATTAATAACACATAAGAAGGCAACAGCAGTCATTTGCTGCAAGTGAATAAACAATTTTATTGCAGGTTTAGACAAACCCCAGTGATGTGTTCTCCAAGCTCGATATTGGTATTCTTCATTAGTTCAGGATGCTCTTCTGCCAATTTAGCTACATTCTCGGCAAACTGATTGGGTGATCCGGCCGCATCGAGAGTGATAACAGTCTTATCGACGACCACTGAAGGCATTCCAAGTGATTACTTCACGGGTTTCCGATGTCTGAGTATATAAACATGATTTGAGCACACAACCAAAAATTTCTGAGGGAAAAACTTTAAACTTAGTAGACTCAAGTAAAGACTCGCATAATTTTCTATAGCTCTCGCTTTCGGCCTCTCTGGGATCCCTCTGTTCACCTCAAAGCCATCACTTTGTTTCGCGATGCACTGTATTTGTTTTTGCTTGACTGACCACAGTTTTTGTCGTTCGGTTGCCTCACATTTCAATCTTCTACTGCAACAATTCAGTATTCTACCCTTTCGCTCTAGGAGAATGTGGATGTCCTGGGAAGCAAGAGTGCCATCCCTAACATTTTGACCGAACGACTCCTCGAAAATTACTCGGTCATTGAATAAAAAGACTGACGATATTGCGTTACAGTAATACGAAAGCAGATCCAAATAGGTCAACCACATCGGCATTTTAGCGTGTGCTTTATCACCAAATATTAAAAAGTGACTGTATTTTGCAATTAGCCAACAATTCCGTCAAATAGCCGAAATGCTATGGATACCGTTCATTGGCATTTTTAAAATAAAACTTGCTCGTCGCAGTTAGAGCGATTCCAAAGGTGCGGATTTTTTATGCGCAATTTGATTTTATAGGGTTTCACAAATAAACTGCTGTAAAACACGCATATTTTTGATTAACAAAAAGAGTTCTTCGAGGAAGGGAACTGAAACCTCCAGCGAATCTATCAGAAAAAGTATTGCAGAATTGAAGGATCCTCGAAGAAATGAAAACTGATTTGATAACGATAAAATAGCAGATGTTTTTTCCATCCACTATTCAGTTACAAAGATAAATGAAGCAAAAAGAGATTTTAAATGAGCGAAAAAAAGTTACAGGAAATAAGGCAAAAAACTTTTAGCATCCTAAACAGTTTAACAAGATTTTTTTTTACGATACGTTGAAAAGACCTTTTTTAAAGTCCCCATTCAGGCATGCTTTATGATGTCGGTGCTTGATAGGAATTTGCACGCAAACCTTCAATCGGGCATTTCCACTGAAATGACCACAGAACTCAAATTCCCTTCGAATCGCCTCACAATTTTGTGCCATGATAAATCAAATATGCATTAATTTTTCCTTTTCTCTCGGCACGTTCTCTCTTTATGCGATTCTTGGACCGTAAAGTCTATTTGATAGATCGTTGTTATGTTCTATGCTCATTAAAATGTTCACTTGCAAGTGCTTCCAATTATGTTTCACCGTTCCGGGAATAACGAAATAAAATTGCGACGAAACACGGCAAACAGTCAATAAATAGTTGAAGGCATGTAACAATTTATTCCCATAAATTTTCTATAAAAGATCAGTCTTCCGATTCAAGCGGTTATTTCATTCTCATGGATAAGTTTTTCAACAGCAAAACATGACAGATCAACTTCACTGCTGCTAAATAGAGATGGGCTTGTTGTGTTAATTACGCCTTCTTAATATCAACACAACATTCATTGCTTTCTAATCGATTGAGAGTCTGAATCAACGATAGTGCACAAAACGTTAACAATGTTCGCTGAACATTTCCAAGAAGATTTAGCAACTTCTTGTAAAGTCGTGTGAAGTTTTTTGAGGAGGAAATCTGTTAGCGCTGGATGGGTTCGTAAGTGATGTACGTTTTGATCTAGGGCTGTTTGGAGAAACTTCTCGGGTATTTTATTACCTTACAGCGTGTAAGACAACGTTAACATTCCGTTGCTTTCCCAGGCTCCACCAATCAGTCTGTCCCCCTCATCTCTGAAACCTCGGCGATAACTACGTAATAACTCCCCCCCCCTGGGATGTGATGCATCAGAAAGTGGCGACGCTGGAAAGTGAATAAATCGCGAAATAATGGAATTAAGGCATGGATACCATCTTAACCTTAAACATTAGTAGTAGGCCTGTTCCTGTGTTAATCTGGCGGGGAATATAACCGTGACTCATGATTCAGTGCACAAGCGCATTACCTCTTAAATCTATCCCATATGAAACCAATGAAATTCTGAAATTTTTTGCTCCCATCGTTACTAATCTACGTTGCATAATCGATTTAAATTGATTCAGTGAATCAAAAAAGTAAAGGCAATGACAGGAATAAAGCTATGTTTATTTAAATCACAAAGCTCTCATCAAGACAAAGAAGTGGCAGAGATTCTAAAATATGGCACTTAATATCAGATAATCAGCAGTTTCTGTTATGGTTTTCAAAGAACTGAAGTGTTAATAAAGACATGAAACTGCAAGAAGTGCTCTCGGTACGGATTCAATAAACATTGTAGGAATGAACGACATTCTGTGCATGAGAAAACTAAACGAAATTGAAAAAGACGAGAAAAACATACCCTGGTCACCGCTAGGTATATCGCCAATTGTGATTACCTCAGTTGTTTTGTGTTCGTGTTGCTCCTTATTTGGCCCCTCACATGGACAACTTTGCAGAACAGTCGGTGGCGGTATAACCTAAACAGTTGACGGTTTTAAATCTAATATTCATCAAACAAGCAATACATATAAATATTTTGAAAGAGCGATTCGGTTTAAAATGCCTCAACGTGATTGAGAATACAAATGGAAAAAAAAGCAATGAGAACAAATCAACATCCAGCATTTTCTGGATGAACATAAGCATAAGTTTTACGACCACACGACAGCACTCAGTTACCTTCTTTTAAACGGAACGAATGTCAGCATAAAATTTTTCGCTGAGTAGAACGAAGGCAATTAAAAACCATGAGTATTATAACACAAACAATACATATACCTCTTCAACTATTTCGTTAGAAGTATCGATCGTTACTGTTGGCGGAGCCGTCTTCTAAATGAAAATAGCTTTAGAAGCATAAATGAGAACTTTGCAAGAAAATTATCAAATTTTGGAGACCTTATTATCTGAAAATAAAATCAGTTCGATTAAAGTGCGGAAAACATTTTGATTTGTGCAATAAAATTATAATACTTTTAGAAAGCAATCTGCTATTTTCTTTCACAAAGCTCATACGGCAGATATCATTCGCCTCGGAACTGCCTTGCGAAGCAAAATTCTTGAATCTCAAAGGAACAACTGCTCGCTTTCTCTGGCATAGTTATTAAACGACTGATAAACTCGATCTCTTTTTCTTAGGTTCGATCTTTCTATATCGAGTGTCAAGCGATTTTACCAAATTTTTTTTTACAGCGAGAAGCTTTATTTCATAGTGATAGGTCGCATGAAACGTAGCACAAAACTTTTCAAATAGGTTTAAAACAAAAATAAAAAACTCCAAAAAGCTACTAAGAATAGATTTTCTTCGAAAGTTCTTGTTAAAAAAGCAGTTGAAAAACAACCAAATGCGAAAACATTGGGAATCGGAAAATGAGACTGTAGAAGCAAAATTCCCACTTTAATCGCAAAGACCATAGCAGTCATTATACCGCTCTCAGCTAGCCATACCTCGTCCGCTGCAAATCATCCTTCTCTATATTGATCTTTCTTTTTTTCTACACGGAAACGCATTCTTACACTCTACAATCTTATGAGCATACCAAGCTTCAATACCCCTTAGATTATCCAGGAGAGACAGCATTAAGAAACTGACTGTCCAACATAAAGCAACTAATAGTCACTTATTTTTTGCAGCAAATAATTTGAATGGTGAGCATAATTTATAGGGAAGCATGGTTTGCAGATGTATACACTCATTTGCAGGTGCATGCATTCATTTGCAGATGCACGCATTCACTTGCAGATGCATGCATTCATTTGCAGATGGATGCATTCATTTGCAGATCATTTGCAGATGCATGCATTCACTTGCAGATGCATGTATTCATTTGCAGATGCATGCACTCACTCAACATGCCGCTAAATAACATAGGAAGTTGCGAATAAGAGTCACGAAATTGCGACACTTTAGTGGTTTTTTTTGTGCCTCAACAAAACTCCACCAAATGCATTTTTTTAGTGACTCAAATTTGCCTATAGCTTTAGCAACTCAAATGCGAACAGAACTCAACAAAATTTTGCAAAAAAAAAACGATAAAATTTCTTTTCAAACAATCTATAAATCTCTAATGATCGTCTAATAGCGCATAACTGTCTTCATGCACAACATATAACAGGAAACATTCTACTTTAAAAATTTCTTTTAGTAGACGAATGCATCCAGATTTACAGTCTCGAGATCTCCGATTTCGATAGTTCGACCGACGATTTTTCTGCCATACAACAGTGCAAAAACGATAACTGCAAGTAATTCGAGCGTGTGTCGAGTAGCGGACTAAGCTAAGCTGTGATGTTCAGTTAGTGAAATTTACCGATACTTAGTTCACCGAACAATAGGTTAATAGGGATGTAACTCCATCGTATGCCAGGAACTATTTTCAAACAACGAAAACTTTTATGCGCTCCACCGATGGAGTAATGCAAGCAAAAAGTCAAAAAGACTGAAGTCAGAAAAGGATAAATGTGTCTGTCGATTGCAGCTTATTTATTTCAGATAGTGCTTCCCAACCCCTCTCAAAACTGAAATTAGGAAGCTGCATATTTCTAATCAGACACTGAAAGAGTCGAAAAACAAAACGACGAAAAACACATCCGGTGAACGTGATGGCTAGTGTGTGCTGGTCATTTAATTTGCAAATGTTAGTGCCATGCTTTATTCAGAACACAAAAAGCAACGTAAAGAAAAAAAGCACCATGTGCAAAGTATAATGAAGAGCGATGCACAATACGTGCGACTGTGCTTAGCAAAAAGAAACTAGTGAGAAAATATTGCAAAATTAAATGCTCCACAATGATGTGAACGGCAACCATTCGAAATCAACCTCTATACATCTAAGAATTTTCAACAAAAAAGATGTGTTCAACAATGACGATGCTTCATTTCAGTTAGTATTTGCTGAATTTCAATTCAGTTCTACGCCTCCTTTCTGCTGCCAACCAACACGCTGAAGTTTTGACAACAGAAGGCCAGCATACGGAACGTACTAATTGATTTCAAGTAGAAGACTCACGAATCAAAGCGACTGTAGATGTTTCAAAGATGCTAAATCGTTTCCCTCCAAGGGAATGTCCTAATGAACGACAAAACGCTAAGGAGCATCTCCGGCTTATCCGATCATACTTTCGCTGTCGTTGAAACCACTGATTCCCTTCCTGTTCTAATATACAAATCATATTTTCTTGCATAAAGGTTATATTATTTCAAAGCGCATCAAAACCGACTAAAAACAAGTGTGAGAGTCTGAAAGTGACCCACACAACTCAAAAAGGAATACGTTCAGTTAAAGATCATACCGCTTAGGTAAACCCTCATTAGAGACTTAGTTCTGCTCCCTCGTTAGTTCAATCCGCATGCGATAAGGAAAACAATTCGATAAAATATTGTAGCATGTAGTTAAAGAGGGGGTGGCGCAAGAAGGGAACTGCTATGTTGGGGAGCGGTGATTTCTTTAAAATGTGGGTCTGTCGGCTCAATTTAGAAAGGACATAGTCTGATGTCATCCCCAGCATTGAAATGTACAACTTTATTCACGAAGATTTGCTAAATCAGAATTGCTAACAATCATGAAAAACTCCAGTCGACCAGCAAGTCGTTCATAAAAAGATCCATCTGATCAAACCGCTATAGAAATTCATGGCCGTCAACTTTTGCTGAATTGCACCTATTTCTTGCCGCCTATAAACTGCTTTCCGCTGCAAACGCTGCGCAACACCGAAAATTGTTCTCAAAATCCCAGAGGTCAGAATAAAATATATATATACGATAGGATGATGCTCGTATTCCCCTTCAGATTTTTTGTCGAATATGCGAAACCGAACAGCCGAAATAAAATTGCAAGTCATCTCCACTTTAAGTGTGGAGCCCAAAATTCAATGGGGAGCCCAAAATTTAATGTCGAATCGCGTCTAGCGCAGTCTTCCAGGTGGCGCGATGCGCGTTGCGTTAAAAAAAACAAACAAAAAAAAAACACTTTTCATACTACCTGAAGTGCCAAGACGTCAATAACAAAGATCAAACATATTCCTAGATAAGAATGACTGAATATACCTTGAATTCTTCAGCTGCATGTGCATCGCCTCGATCTTCAACCGCCGCCGCGTCATCCAACTTTCCATCAAGGACCACACCAGCAACGCCGCCAGATATGGTTTCCTTAGCGTCCACGATTCCACCTGATGGTTCCACAATTTCCTTTACCTTTTCCTGTCTTTCTTGTATTCTCTCCTGCGAAACTTGCTTAGAAAACTGCTCATCAAATAACTCTTGTGCGCGGAGCCCATCCAAACGTCCTCCTGGAGTAAACCCTGACTCCCCAATTGCAACAGATCGTTCGAGACGTCCTTCTTCAATGTGTTTTACAGCGGACAGCTCTTTCTTCTGATACGGCTTCGCAGCAACATGTTCATCCACAGTCAACTCCTCCGGCCCCTGCTCCTCCCTCCGTTCTCCCTCTCGCGGCTTTGGCTCAGCCGACTGGTCCGAAGAGAACTGTTCTAGCGGCTTCTGCTCGATATGTTCCGTGGGAACTGAGTCCAACTGAACACGTGCACTGTCGGAAACATGCTCCTCTACGCCTCCTTTCGACATACCCCCAGAACTTTCTCGCGGAGAATGCCACTCGTGCAGCTCCTCTTCAGTACGTTGTGCAGGAAAAGAGTGAGGCACTTCATGCGGCTTTTCGGAAATATGTTCATAAGCGGTTACATCCTCTGGCCGGTATTGCTCTTTCTGTTCTTCCATCTGTGGTTTGGATTCAGAAGGCTGTTCTGCAGACGGCTGTTCAACCTGTTGTTCCGGATTTCCAGCAGGAACGTACGCGAGCTTTCCGCATAGGTTCTCGGCAAATTGCTCCTCTGCATTGGGTTCCACCGGCCCCAGTTGCTCCTCTTCCGGTTCATCTTGCATGACCGGCTTGAAAGGTTGTTCGGCAGATGGTTGTCCGAGATCTGCAGCGGATTCCAGCGGCTTATTTTGCTCCTCCTCCAGTTTTTCTTGTACCGAGACCTCAGAAGGCTGTTCTGAAAACACTTGTTCGGGGAGTTCGTGTTTTACGTCTTCTGTAGGAACAGACTCCAGCTCTCCATATGGTTCCTGGGGAATGTTTTGATCTGTCTCGAACTCCTCGGGCCCGTATTGCGCTTTCTGTTCTTTCCCTTGTGGACTGGATTCAGAAGGTTGTTCTGCAGAGGGTTGTTCAACCACCTCATGCTCCAGATTTTCAATAGGAAGGCATTCGGGCTCTTCACACGGCTTCTCGGCAGATTGCTGATCTGCACTCAATTCTACTGGCCTTTTTTGCTCCTCTTTCGGTTCATCTTTTACGCTCGCCTCAGACGGTTGTTCAGCAAATGATTGTTCAGCTGGTTCATGTTCCACGCATTCTGTGGGAACGGACTCCGGCTCCGGATATGCCTCTTTGACAGCATGTTGATCTGCAGTCAATTCCTCCGGCTCGCGTTGCTCCTTTTGTCTTCCCTGTTGGGATACGGATTCAGTAGGCTGTTCCGCATTTGGTCGCTCGCTCAGTCCATGTTCCACATGTTCTTTTAGAACATACTCGGGCTCCCCGTATGGCTCCTCCGTAATACATTGATCGGCAGTCAATTCCTCTAACCCGAGTTGCTCCTCCTTCCCTTTCTTCTCTGTTGCGTATTCAGAAGGCGGTTCCGCATATGGTTGTTCGAACAGTCCATGCATCACATGTTCTGCTGGGATGTATTCGGGCTCTCCAGATAAATTCTTGGCAATATGTTGATCTGCAGCCAATTCTTTCGGCCCAAATTGGTCCTTCTGCTGTTCCTTTCGTGTTATGGATTCAGAACGCTGTTCTGCAGGAATGTTTTCGAGCAATCTATGTTCCAAATGTCCTGTAGGAACGTACTCCAGCTCCTGACATGCCTCTTTGGCAATGTGTTGATCTGTAGTCAATTCCTCCGACCTGTGCTCTTCTTCCTGTTTTTCCTCCTTTGGCTCGGAGTTAGAAGGATGTTCAAGCAGTTCACGTTCTCCGTGGTCAGAAGGAAGAAGTGCCGGCTCTCCATGTGGTCTTTCGGCGATAAGTTCCTCTGGCGCCAGTTCATTCGGGCCGAATTGCTCCGCCTGCATTCCCTCTTGCGGTTTGGATTCAAAAAGCTGTTCCGAAGGTGGCTCGAGCACTTCATGTTTTACATGATCTGCAGGAACAGACTCCGGCTCTCCATATGGCTTTTCGGAGACACACTGATCTGCATTTAGTTCATCTAGCCTGCTTTGCACCTCCTTCGGTTCTTCTTGCACCGCTGCCTCAGCAATCCCTTCTGCATATGGCTGTTCGAGTACACTGTGTTCTACACTCTCTGTAGGAATAGACTCTGACTCTCCATGTGGCTTCTGGGTAACGTTTTGGTCGGCAGCCAATTCTTCCGGCTTGTGTTGCTCCTCCTGTTTCTCCTCTTGCGGTATGGATTCAGAAGGCTGTTCCACACATGGTCGTTCGAGCAGTTCATTTTCCATATGTTTTGTTGGGACGTACTCCGGCTCTCCGTACGGCTTCTCGCCATTATGTTGATTGGCAACCAATTTCTCTGGCTCGTGTTGCTCCTCCTGTTTTCCCTCTTCTGACTTCGACTCGAAACATTGTTCGAGCAGTTCATGTCGTACATGTTCCGTGGGCAAGTACTCTGGCTCTGGACATGCCCGTTCGCCAACATGTTGATCTGCAGGTAATTCGTCTGACCCTTGTTGCTCTTTCTTCTGCTCACCTTGTACCATCGGCTCAGTAGGCTGTTCTGTAGAAGGCTGTTCAAACACGTCATATTCCACATGTCCTGCCGCAACATACTCAGGCTCAGGATATGCTCCATCGGCAATATATTCGTCGGCAACCGACTTCTCTGGCTGCTGCTGTTCCTCTTCTATCCTCTCTTCTCCCTTGAACTCTGAAAGCTCTTCCGAAGGTGGTTGTTCAAACGCCTCACGTTCCATACGTTCTGTGGGAATGAGCTCTGTCTCTTCATACGGTTTTTCAGCGATTTGTTGGTCTGTCATCAATTCCTCCAGCCCGTGTTGCTCTTTATATTTCCTCTCTTGTGGCTGGGATTCAGAAAACGGTTCTGGAGATGGCTGCTCAAACAATTTACGTTCTGTGGCAACGGACTCTGGCCCTCCATATGGGTTTTCCGTAGTGTGTTGATCGGTCTTCAATCCCTCATCCCCTTGTCTCTTCCTCGATCCTCCCTTTTCTGGCTTGGATTCAGAAGGCTCTTCTGGGGATGGCTGTTCGAGAAGTTCCACATGTTCTGTGGGAATGTACTCGGGCTCTCCGTATGGTCTCTCAGCACAGTGTTGATCGGCAATCAATTTCCCGGGCACGTGTTCCTCCTCCTCCGATTTTTCCTGTGAAATTAACTCAGAAGGACCTTCTGCAGAGAGTTGTTCGAGCAGTTCATGTTCAACATGTTCTTTGGTAACAGGTTCTGGTCGCTCATTTTGCCTTTCGGTAACATGTTGACAGGCAGTCAATTCATCCGGTTCATGTCGCTCCTCCTGTTCTCTTCCCCCTGAAATGGACTCCGAAGGATCTTTCGCAGATGGCTGTTCAAGCAGTTCATGTTCCACAGGTTCTGTGAGAACAAGCTCCGGCTCTCCGCATGGCGTTTTGGTAATATGTTGTTCGGCAGCCAGAGCCTCCCCCGTTTGCTGCTCCTTCTGCTTTTCTTGTCGTGGATTGAATTCAAAATGCTGTTCTGTGAAAGGCTGCTCGGGCTGTTCATTTTTTACGTGTTCTGTAGGAGTGGACTGAGGCTCTTCGCGTGGTTTCTCCGCAGTATGGTTATTTGCGGTCGGATTTTCCTGCAGGCGTTGCTGCGCCTCTTCTCCCTCTCTTGGCTTGGAATCAAAAAGCTGTTCTGTAGATGGCTGTTCTTCATGTATTTTCTGTGTAGCATGGTCCTCTGCTGTGAGTTCTTGTAATATGTGGCTCGCGTCCTGTACCTTTTCCTGTGGCATTAATTGAGAAGACTCCTCAGTGGAGACCTGTCCTAGCAATTCTGATCCGAGGTGCAATTCTTCCCCCGGTTGCTGAGCGGCACGTTCTTCCACTTTTGATTGTTCCGATTTGTATTGCTGGTCTTCTTCTCTCTCCTCGGGTCTCAATTCATCTGACTGTTTTGTTGAGGGTTGTTCTAGGAATTCTTGTTCCATGTCTGCATGGGCATATTCTGACCCTTGCTCATGCTGCGTTAATTCTTCTATCGCGTGTTTTTTCTCAGCCGCATCTTCATGTGGGAATAAATCGTAAGACTGTAGTGCTAGAGGTTGTTCTAGTGGTTCTCGCTGCATGTTTTCTGCTGAGATAGCTGTTTCCTGAGATACCTCAAAACCATTTTGGAGTATTGGTTGTTCTTTTAGTTTTTGTGACCATTCATCTGGCTCTATTTCCGAGATGTTCTCAGAAAGCTGTTCAGCATTCTTGCTATCTAGTCTCCCACGGTCTTCCTCATCTTTAAGTAGCTCGTCTCCCTCTGCGCGATCTTCGGATGGCTCGTTTACTTCGTGTTGTTGTTGTTCTTCTCCTTTCTCAGCATGAGTTTTGACAATCTCGAAGTGCTGCTCAGTTTGCCCGATCTTTTGCTGCTCCACATTCTCTACTGCTTCAACATCTGGTCCTTCTCGCAGCGGTTGCTGTGTAGCCTGTTCCTCCAATGTTAATTCTTTAGTTTCTTTCTCTGCTTCCTGTGGTACCATTTCGGCAAGCTGCTGGGTTAGAAATCCCTCAAGAGGTTGTTTTTGCTCGACAGCACATTCTTGTTCATGTCTGTCATCGTGTTCCTGCGACGTTACTTCTTCTGGCTTCAGCTGACTATCGTAGGCAGTTTTTACATCCATGCTCTCGTCCTGTTTATCGTCACTGTCACTATTTCGTTGAAGGTTTTCTCTTGACGGTTCCTCGTTTTCGTGAATGTGTTCTCCTTCTGCGACAGTCACCGACAGCTGCTTATTCTGTTTGATTGAAATCAAGTCATTACAGTAGCTAAATTGAAATTACCAACTTTTCAGGATGGATTAACAGAAATCCTAAGGCTAAGGTTTTGTCAACAGAACTTCTAAGTAAACGGGATCACAAACAGACTTGAGGATAATCTCGAATCAAAAAGTTCATCATCGAATGCCGTCTACAACTTAGAGGTTTTTTAAAGTGGAGCGAATTCGGTGCCAACATGATGGTGCATAATGTGGTCTCGTTCATGCAAGCTAACGAAAGTGCAAGGTGAAAGTGCGCGGACATGCTATGGTGAATGCGATGATATAAGAAGACACTTACCGCATCCGCTGCTTTACCCTCTTCTTCATGCACTTCCTCAACATTTTCATGAACCTCTCTCAGCTGCTGTAATCAAGAATGCATCTGAGATTCTAGTATGGTAAGATTTTCAGGTTTTTCTTAAATCCAGATTGTTTTTCTCCATAGATACTACCTCTATCCAATTTAAGATCCAAGATGCACCAGATTTATAGAATGCGTTTCGTTTCGGTAGCATTTTTCTAGCCAACTAATTTTTGTGGAAATCTTTTTATAAATCCCACTAGTCGATCATTATGATGAAATCATTTCCACGCACTGCATACTGTTTTTTCTTATAAAAAGAACAACTTTCCCCTAACCAATTTAAGGAAAATAACACCTCCACTGCATCGGATTCGCTGCCCATTATTCTATTTTAATGTTATTATAAATCATTGTTAAGTTTTTGCAAGCTGCATAAATATATGATAAATGTATAGAGTTGTGCATTGCCAATTTATTGCAGCAAATGCGAGCAAATTATAGTTTTAGTTCAACAGAATAAACTTGAGAGCCCAGTTTCAAAGATTTTTTTCAAAGATTTTTTCAAGTTTCAAAGATTTAGGCGGTTTACTGATTCACATATTTCTTTGAATGAGTGACAGATCGATGTTATTTTGAACGATGAATTTTCGGTCGTTTCGTTCCGTGACAAATGACCTTAATGAAAGATGAACTAGACAAGAGGAAGGGAAAGGGCAAGGAGATGACTGACCTCGGCGGTATGCGTCTCTTCATGTGTGTTTTCGAGTTCGGGTGAACGACCCTTTTTCTTGTGTCGACGACTGACCACAGCTGTGAATTCACCTCCCTCTACCTGGTCTGCGTCGTTTATTTCAATCGATTCCCCCTGCAGCTTTCCAAAATCACCACATTTGTAAAAGAGAAATTAAGAATTTCTGCGCAACAAGTGAAGATAGAGCAGTATAAATTAGTGGACGTTTAGTGCTTCCTAATTTCCGCGTTTTAATTCAGGTTCAGTTCTCGAAAACATCCACATAAATACACGAAAATAATAAAGCACTTAAACGATATTCAGTTTTCACTATGAACATGCATACCTTCAACGCCTTCATTACCACATAGCGAGCGACATTATAAGAGCGTTGTTCAGATTTATTCTAGCGATGTGCTATGCGGCAAAGGACCAATCATCGATTATTTCGACATCGTCCCAGTCTTGAAATGAAGCAAGAAGTGGGAAACCATAGGAGTAGGCAACATTAAGTTGAGTAACTATAACTTTGAACTTTGTATGCATATTACAAACGCGATGAAGCAGCGTGAGATTCTTCTTACCTCAACAAACTGTACCTCATCGGGAGAAGGCATATGATGCTCCATTTCCGACTTACGATTTCTCTTCTTCTTTTGCTTCTTTGAAGCGTCGCCTATCATTTCCTTTGTTGCCTCATCGATTGCTTGTGCATGCTGAATAGAGAAAACAATTAGACGCTTCACCTATCACAATCATAAACGTAGCAAAAGTAAACTTCAAACTCAAAAAGTGCAGGAAAAAAAAACGAGGATTTATTTTCTTTTCTTAACGAAGACAGCTCTTAATGAGTCCATTGAAACAAGCAGCAGAACAACACAACTGCAATCAGGAGTTAAGGAAGTGTTTTCACAATGTGAATGATAAACACTATAAATTACAACGAATTCGGAACAGGTGGGAAAATTTAGAGAGTTAAGCAATATATGAATATTAACGTGATCGCGTAGAGAATCGTTACCTCATCTCGTTGCTGAAATTCGTCATGTTTTTCAGATTCCGGACGATGTCCCTTTTGTTTCCGCTGCTTCTTGCCTTTTGTTTCACCGACGTGTTCGTTATGCTCCAGTGGCTCATTGTGCTGTTCGTCATCACGTTTTTCATCCGAAGAGGCACGCTGGAAACATTTTTCAAACTGCCACTGCATCAACCACTTTCGGGCTTTTTAAACTAGCAACTTTTTAAACAGTTACCAAAGCAAGATGATAAGTGCACTTTTTTTAAAGAAGCTTTCAAATAACCTCCTCTAGGAAATGAAAATCTTTGATGCAGTATATTTTTACTTATTTAACCACAAAAAACAATGCTGCTACTCTTTGAGAAGGCGGTTATCGATGATTAATTTTTCTGGTAATTTCCAAACATTTAGCATACATTGATGTCTGCTGCCAACGTTTGATGCTGTTCCTCTAATGCGGGTTCTTCGACGGTTGGCACTTCTTCGCTTACGATTTGCTCATCTTTGCTCGAATCATGTGCGAAGCTCGGCATCTCCTTGAAAGCTTTTGCTTTAACATCCTCTCGTTAGAATACCTCCCAAGGTTACTAAACTGAATACGTAGGCCCACAGGATGCCCAGCAAACGTACTGCCACAATCCACATATCGCTTCTAATTTCTAACAATTACTGAGGAATAACAAATACGAAGGGAACTGCGCTAAAAAGTTGGCAAAAGACGAAACACAAGAGCGAAACCATAATGAATTCTTGCAGTGATTAATTTAGAATAGGTTTCTTTTCAAATGTTTAATCTAATTGTTTGATGCTTACTTCCGCTGGCTTCAAATCATCGGGAGCAACAGGTGCATCATTCAACGGTAAACCATCCTCTTCTGCTATTGGGCTCGGCCCTTCTGGTACTGTCACCTTTTTCTGAAATGATCCGTGAATACTCCAATTATTCAGCGTAAAGAACTGAAGCCTGGAAAATTTAAACAGTAATATTGTCCTGACTCGAAATTTGTGCTAGTAATCACAAATCATAGAATTAGAAGGAGGATTAATTCTAATTCTACGATTTATGCATTCCCAGCCAAGGGAAAAGAGATGGTTTTAACGTTAGAGTGGTGCAGCATTCAAAATACCAAAAGTGTGATTTCCTCCTCATGTCGTATCCTGTCAAGATGCTTAAATGCATCAAATAATAAATAACTAATAGCAGAATGTGCAAACGGAATGGAACATTTTGGTTCTAAACAACAACGAAATTTGTTGTTGCTGGCATGCAGCAGGTTTGATGTGTTTCAAATGAGTAGTTCAGAAAGCGGGCTTGAAAGGTTTACAAGCTGATTGTGAAACTAACTGCAGAACTCACCGCAGCATCAACAACTACAGAACCCTCGGCCACTTCGCCTTTTTTCTCGTCCACTATATTCTCCTTCGTACATTCAGTGATTTCAGTGGGTTCAGGTGCTGTAGGTGCTTCGATGCCTTTTCCGTCATCATGCACATCCTTCGTCATATGGTCATCGACATGCTGGTGCTTAGAAGGTGCTGAGGAAATTGGTGCTGCATCTTCCTCTTTCTAAAACTCATGCTCGGAATCGTGCCTACGCATGAATCCTGCACTTGGGAAATGCTTTTATAATATTACGTGCAATGATTCAGATCCACTAACAACGTAAAGGTCTTAGCTTAAACACTTTGCCTACTCAAAAAAATAAAAAATAAAAAATCAAAACTTTGAGGCTTCACAAAGGGTGTGGTATGCCATCAAGCCGATCTTATATTTGCACAATGATTCTAGCAGAAAACAAATGCGCCCAGATTGAAATCAGGAAAAAAAAGAATGAGTCCGTATAAATCTTAGATCCTCCTATAGCCATCGGCAAAAACGGTAAATGAATGGTTATTTAAATTTAAAATCGAAATGCACGATCTCCTTAGAAAGGATGAAGGAGAAAATTTTCGTAGCTGTGTGTGGCAATTTCAAGGTTCAAAAGTGGAATGAAATGAACGACTGTCTACGAAAAAATGAAGGCGAATCTCAATATGCGCAAATGTGAGCTGTATTAATCCAAAAACAAAAACCAGCTCTACACCAACAGGCAGAAAATTTTCTTCGTTGCAAACGCAAAGCAACAGATGCCTTCCATTCGCGTTGTGAAGCATCTCAGATCGTACAATATGCGAATGAAGAGCACAACGAAGAGTTATACCACAACAGGTTCAATTTGAACATGAGGTGGTTCCGTTTCCATAGTCATTTCATTAGTGAATAACTCTAGCACTGCGGATGCTTCACTAACTTATTGCTTTATCTAAACTCTGCAAGCTATAAACCATTCCAAGAGCATTTCAAGTGCGGACTTACAGCAAAAAAAAAAAAAAAATGCTGATTCAACACTGCAGTGAACATATATGACGCGATCGAAAGAAAACGTAAAGATGGAGTACTGCCAAAACCATACGGCCCTCAACATCTATGCATCCGCTCTCCGGCAAGATCACTGGCACACCGCATGCAGTAATGCGTGAAGTACAATATGTGAAGAGAGCTAAGCAACCTTTCTGCTTCTGAAGTTGGATAACTGAACGCTAATAAGTGCATTAAAACCGCGTGTCCACAACGTTCCACGTAACAAACGCAGCAGGTGGGACCGCGAGAGTGAAGCTGCCATGATTTGCGCTTTTGCATATTGCTCACCCTAACAACCAGTCCCACAGGTGTTAGGAGACCTTCATGTTTTGATCGAATCGAACCCCTGCACAAAGTTTTAAAAAAATTTCTTTTTCCTTTCGACCCGACCAATGGAGGACAAAAATCCTGCTGGTAAAAAAGCATCCAAGTTTTCCGGTATCTCTAAATATTTACAATTTCTCTCGAAGCTCAAATTGAGTACAGGAAGTTAATATATAGTGCATATTACACTCACCAAATTCCTCAACTTCAGCTTCGGTGGTTTCTTGGCTGAAATTACTGCAAGGCAGACATTCAGCCAGACACACACAAACACTCATATGAACGCGGAGTGATAACGTTGTCACAATTTTTTCGCAACGTAAATTTAAGCGGCTATGAACCTCGTGGCAGTCCCCTTTCTGAAACTCGCATTTAGGAACCTCAGATGCGTAAATAACAGAGACAGGTAGATGTACATGCAACTCGACCGACAACTGCTGTTTTTCAAAAGTACGGAAACGCAAGAAAATATATGTTGCAGAAGGCCTTGTAAAATGAGTGGGATTACCTTTAGTTGCACTTCTTCAGCAATGGGTTGCTGCTGGGCCATCGGTATTTCTGCCCCTTTCTTACCCTTCTTCTTTGACTTTGTGGGTACAGACTCAGACGGTGCCGACTGTTTAGCTTTCCTTTCTTTGGTGTCAGTGTCAGGTTCAGGCGGTGCGCGCTGTTCAATTTCTTTCTCTTTGGTGTCAGCGTCAGATTCTGGCGGTGCACGCTGTTTTGTTTTTTTCTCCTTGGTGCCGGCGTCAGGTTCAGGCAGTGCACGCTGTTTACCTTTTTTCTCTTTGGTGTCAGCGTCGGACTCACGTGGTGCACGCTGTTTACCTTTTTTCTCCTTGCTGTCAGCTTCAGATTCAGGTGGTGCCGACTGTTTGGCTTTCCTCTCTTTGATCCCAGCGTCTGGCTCCTTTTTCTCCGCTTCTAATTCCTTGGTAGGAACTTTTGGCTCCTTCTTTTCGGCTTTTGGAGTCTTCACACTGATCTCTTTTGTATCGTTCTTCGGTTCTTTAACAGTTCCTTTTCGCTTTTCCGGCTTAAATTCAAGTTTTTAAGAAGGATATTCATGCAAATCACGAGAAAGGTCTTCTAGGTAGAATAAGAGGATACCAGCAAAAAGTATATATATATATATATATATATAATATATTTGTTATTGTGATGCAAAAATCAAATACGCTGAAAGCTTTTAGTGTCCTCGAAGCAAGTAGTAAGAACTTCTTGCTGAGTTTTAACGCTAATGATATTTTCTGATAGTTCGATAGCCACTTTTTTACCCAATAAATCGCTGGCTTCTATCTTCAATGGGTCAAGATTAAAGCAATCGCTTTCATCGATCCTGCTTTAATGTTCGCCGATTTGTTCTAATTACATATTTCAAATAACCAAAAATGCGTATTAGAAGCCTTAATGGGAACCCCATGAAAATAAGAATGGAAAGCAAATCGTAATTGGATCTGATTTTCGAAATTTCTTTTAGTAAGAAGAATGAAGTACACTAGAAACCTCAACCCGTGGGCGTTTCTCGTCTACTTCTTCGGTTTCGTTCTTAACCTTTTCTTTTTTAGGCGTTTGTTGCTTCGGCTGTACTACCTTCTTCTCCACAGGCTCTTCAATTAGTCTCTTCTCTTTCTGAAAGCATACAACAATTAATATGCTTAAGGAAAAATAGTTTTTAAAAGTTTTTTTTTCACGAATCAAAAGCCAAGTTGCATATTGTAGCAAAATTTATGGGAAAAGTGAACGAATCAGCTGAGCCACTTACGGGCTAAAAAATGTCTCATTTGAATATGTCAACAGAGATCGTTAAATCTGGGACTGATAGAGGACACAACGACTGAGCTCACAAGAACGCCACCTTGCAGCGGGCCGCTTTCAATGCGATAAATTGCGCGAGAAATCCGTTGCGGCAGATTGTTAAGTCAAGGAAGAGTATCTCAACGTCGAGAAAGACATTTTGAATAAGTGGATAAGGCACAATTCATTCATTAGACGTAACAGTGAGGCCGCAAATAACCTATTGTATCAATATTTCGGTATGCGATTCAATTCGTTAAAAGCAGTGCGATTCAAAACGCCATTTAAAACATTGTATGCAGAACCCTTTGACGTATTTTCGAACACTTGGTATGAATGAACTTTTGAGATGATTTATCAGTCGCTCAAGAAGAAGAAAAGAAGTGAAGATGTAAGGTCTTGCAGCGCTGGGGAGGGTTGAGGGATAGAAGAGATGAAGGGCACGGAAACATATAGACAGACGGGCAGCGAATACCCGGATGCACCCGCATAAAACCGAAGCCTTCCTGCTCCATCTACCGGCGAGAACGCCAAAACGTTGCAACGCGGAAAACTTCCACCTCAGCATTTTGACGTCTTAATAAGACGAAGTAAACGAAGAATCCGCCCCTGCTCGATGTTCTAGTTAAAATAACAGCGAATGAGAAAGATTTCGAAGCGAATGCATCGGAAAAAACAAAGGTAGCAGCCAGTCTCATCGACTGGCAATTTGAAATTAATGCACCTTGATCTTTTTCGGTTTCGGCAATGCAGATGTCGATGCTTTTTGCTTGGCCAACTCTTTCTCGAGCCGCTTCTGCTCTCTTGCTCGTTGACGTTCGGCGATTTCTTCCGGAGTTCGCTGCAAAAATTCGCTCGTTATTCGCTATTTCACAATCGTCCGATAAAAATATTTCGCAAGGAGGCAACATACCTGCTTCGCTTCCTTCATCTTGCGAGGCGTTGGCGTCGGAGCGTTAAGTCTGCAATTATGTCTTTTTAAATTTGCTATTAGAATCAGAGATTTGATCTTCACCTCACTTTATAACACTTTACAAGAGCGGTTTGAGACACACTTAAGCCCAAGTGGAAGCTTAAAATTTGAGACCCATTTGTGCACACACAAATGGTGGCAATGAATGATAGATAACAAGCAGCACTTCCATACTTCACAGAGATTACAAAAACGAGGATGGTTTAACCACAGAATTGTTAAAGTATTCAAATGTTATGTCTTCTCAAAAATATGAAAACGCTATGAAGCAATTACCACAAGGATAATAAAAATGCCACCATAAACTGTCGGAAATACTTACGTCGGTAGGCGAAACCCAGTGAAAACTGTGTTAGTTTGCCTGAAAAAAAAAACCATCAAGGAGGAAATGAAACAAAACGAGTCAATTTAAAAGGCTGATTATTTTTGTTTTGTTTTGTTTTTGTTTTTTGAATAATCCGATCTAGATAAAAGCATAAAGAGTGATGCGTGTTGCTGATGTGTCGACTTAGTATTAATCATTTTCCGATCCTTGCTTATCCCTTTAATTCGTGCTATCTATGCAAACAAAAAATCGACGGAAACAAAAAATGTCAATGTTGTATGTTTGGCGAAATTCATCTACAACTTTCAAAGCATACGAGAAATCCTCTTCATAGAAGTCCTTCATAGAAATCTTTTAGGAAAAACTCCGTCCGAAAAAAACAAAACAAAACAAACAAAGAAGGGGGAACCGGATATATACAAGATCGAAATGATTCGTATGCATTACTTCAAGTGCTGAAACTAGGCTAACTTTGGAGTACGATTGCAAAAACCAACTTCACAAATCAAGTATTTATTAACAGACTGGATCTGCGTCACTTTGTGGCCATCAGCAACATTGGCGACGGTTGAAAAGAAAAAACGCTCCGATCCTACATGCAGCCAGCAGTTGAGGTGTTGAATTTTTTAATCGAAGTGAAGCAACTTTCAGACACGTTGGTTTTCACATTTTAATGCATAAAGTTACAACTAAGCAGAGTTTATTACAGTGGTTTTCACTCACCAGTTATGTTTAGCTTGCATCCTTCGACGATAGGCATTGCGCTTGCATGCGGCTGCATTCTTAAGCGAACGAATGCGATGTGCCCTCTTTACTTGCTTCACTGAACGCATTGCTGCCCTTCACCGATTGTTAGTATTGACAGACGCCTTGTATGTTTTCGATTTGCTTCGTTTTGTTTTGATTAGCGAATTTCGTTCAGACGAAACTAATCGTTTCCAGTCAACTCCAATTAACGTTTCTTATTCTCAATCAATTTAAACGAGGAACGCACGTTCATCACTTAACAAATCAATAAAACATTTATTAATCAACTCAACGAGCAATTAGTAATGAAAGAGTAGCTGAATCAATGGATTATCATCGATCTCATGAAAACAACCTTTTAAGGGTAAATTAGAAAACGTCACCTATGAAGTAGAAGACAAAAAATCTTTTAACATATTAAAACGATACCAATATGCTATACTTTAAACGACTGTATTCACCAACGTTAGTGGATCTCGATAAGCTTGCAAGAAAAAAACCAAATGAAATGTTCTATTTTTTTTATAAGAATTTCCAAATTCGGTAGGCCAACACAACCTTATTAACGCCTATTAAATTTCTCAAAACACTTCTTGCGCTTCTATGCAGTTTAACAAAGATGAAATACAATAAGCCAACGGAATTATCTCTTAGATTTGAGTTAAACTTCTCAAAGTTGCGGCATGTAAAATGTACCCACTTTAAGCTCATATATGATTAGCCACCTATTATTTACATGCGAAACAATTCCACTGATTCAATAGGTTATGTTGGATAAGCAAAATCTACTAAGAAATTCAATTTCAAACATCACATGAAAGCTACCTCCGCAACATTTTCGTCGATGTGGCTTCCTAACAGAAAAAAAACGACGTTCAGCAATTGCTCTGATACTTACGAAAAGATGTAAGTATGCTCATAATAATGCAATACTAAATGCTTGAAGCTTATGACGGAACGAGTTAACAAAGTAAAACTGAAACAGAAATTGTGCAAAATGATGTAGTGAAGAAACGCCATGAGCCTATTAGTTTTTCGGGCATCAAGGGTATGCGGAGAGGAGATGGGAGGGGGCGGGGAGGTGGGGGCGGCAAGGAGGGAGCGGAAGAAGAAAGCAGTTGATCAAGTAAGGTTGCATTTGTGAAAGAGGTTGACTGAGGTAGATAAAAAACTATACCGTAAAAATCAATGGAAAATGGATATGCTTGCTGACTGGCGAGTTCACTAAACCTGGAAGCCTTTAAATGCCTTAAACGGGGATTCTGCGGATAGGAAAGAGTGGATCTGAAGAGAAAATTGTGCGAATTATAAGGAAGTGCAAATGGAAAGTGTATTAACGGATGTAGCAAAAACCCATTTCCCAATGCAGAACACGAAAATTTTGGAAGATTTCGCTGAAAATTAATAACTGTTCTTCCTATTCAAAAGCGATCTGATTGCATAAATCTCTCCATCCTTCAACATCACATTATGGTGTATTTCCATATCGTTTTCCCATCTTCAACTTGAAAGCAACAAAAAAGCTGCTACAATCTGCACACGTAATACATGACTTAGCAAAAGTCCTCAAATCTAAATTGAAAAGAGTACTGAAAGACGCGCAAAACTCGTTTACGGTTTCAAACTCTACATTATCGCATATAAATACACAACAAACTGGGTCGACGACGGTCATAAGCGATCTATAGGTAACGGATTTGAAACGCTAACTGAAAGTGAATCGAAAGAAGGAACAGCCCGTCAATCGGCAACGACCTTCAACTGTACAAACAACTTATGCCATACGTGCACTCGACGTCATCAAATCAGTTGTCAGACGGAACTGCTGTGCACCACAGTGGATCGATGCTTACAGCTAACAACTCACATCCTCCCCATCCAACATACACTCAAAACTGATTCTATTAAAGTGGAAACTCCAGAAGTTCGTATTTAGATAAGAATAAAATCGTGTGCAATAATTTTTCGAGATGAAAAATGCAAATTTATTGGAAATTCACTCGAGTAAATCATAAAGTCAATGGTCGGGCGAATGATTACATTCCTTTAAAAAACGAATGCATCGAATTCATAAATTAAGCGGGCTTCCGAATCACAATGTGGATGAGGTGTGAATAACGACGAAATATACGAAAAAGTGCACTCTAAATAACGCAAAAAACGCATTCACATATTATTTATATAATGAATCTCGTCGGCAAAACGTTAACACCGTAAACCTACTAGGAAATGAAAGAAGGTTCCATTTGCAAAACGTATGATGACTTGAAAACAGTCATTCGACAACGACGCTCATCAGTGGTGCAAGATAGTGAAGGCCATTTTGGTGATCACGTGTTTGCGGTCGAGGAACACTATCTGAGCATCTGCCGACTGCAAACAAAACAACTGAATGCTCAGCCATAATACTAGCCGGTAACCAATTGCAAACAAGTGTTTTTTTTGCGCCAGCACTATCAAACATCGCAAGAATTTCGCATCAAACATGGAATTGTTATTTTCACTCGGTTGCACTTAAATTTGTGCGGAACGCCTATCTATTTTGGATGCCGACAGTAAAAATTCTGCGGAAACGCCCTCAAATCGATTCCTTTGCAATTGCTATTCTTCGTTAACAAAGACTCATTAAGATGATTAAAAAGCTAACGAAATTTAACGATCTCGATGACGGAGGTAAAGAAAAAAGTATTTCATGGGACATTTTTATTTATTTATTTATTTTTTTTTTGCTTCATGTTTCGGCAAACTAGAGTAGGCCAACACCCCAGAAAGCTGCAAATATCGTATAAACGATCAAAATATGTTGACAACTGTGAAGGAGATTACCCTCGAGTGAAAACCGCGCAGGTCTTAAAAAAAAACGGAAGCGAAAAGGACTCGTTCGATACATTTGCTTCACTCGTTCGATACATTTCCTTCTTTAGACATTATGTGCAACCAAAAATTATCTTCTTGTCACAAAATTGGAGGCCGAGCAAAAACCTGGGCACAAAAGCTTCAAGTTCAGACACGTGGACTGGAATTCAAGCAAAAGCACTATAATCGAAAGGCTAATCGTTACAGAGAGGCCGTATTGTTGTTTGCAGCTGAAAGTTATGGTTATCAAGCGACGCGTAGAACGGCTTTTCGCGGAATAATAGAGAAACCATCTCTGTTGTCCCACATTGGAAATTGCGTCATAAGGGTTTAAGGCCAATAGAACAGTTACACTGTTTGTCCACTCGAATTCATATGAAATATTTAAACAAGGAGTTGTTTTTTGAAAGTGTTTAAAATCTAAACTGTCGAGCACAGACAATATTACTGCCGGAAGTGATAACGCAATGTGCTTTCATTTTGCCTGCTACGTCATCAAGAAAAAACAATCGCAAACAATAGAGATGAGTGATCGGCAACACGATGCCATAGAAATGCGTCTGTTTCGCTTTGAGAATAGCAAATGGGATATTTTTGGGAAAATTCCTTTTTTTTTTCTTTCGCATATAATATACAACAACGATCAATGGAAAAGCATAATCGTGCATGAAGAAAAAATCGCTTTTATGCAGCATTATTAATATGCACCGTTCACACTGAAAAAAAAACTTATGAAAACGTGAATTTCAAAATGTAAATTACAATCTCATAATGAGATTAGTGTAATGAGTATGCATATGTTTTATTTCTGATAAAAAAGTTGTCAATCACTCGTTTTTCAATTTATTTTCACTCGAATAGTGGTACCGTCTTTTGAGTCGCTGATACTACAAATGTCGAAGAACTTTTTAGCCAATGAGAAACATGAACAAAACAAACTGTGAAACGAATGCAATCGCAGATAATTGTTTGGAAGTAATTTCTATTGTTTGCGATAGACTTGTTACGAAATAATAAGGTACTTTTATTTTATTACATACTGTACTTCGATGTCCCATTTCAGCAAAGACCTTCTTTATCCACAAAAATTTAGAATATTCCTAGATGTCCCACTAAAGCAACTCGCTTCGGCAAAATCCTTAAATCCTATTTTGCTTCCGCAAAAATATGTTATGGCAAGAAAACCGGATGAAACCAACCGCCAAGCATTTTTTTCATGTGACTGCAAAGCGAACGATTGCATGCGGTGAATTGCGAAAGTATAGAGTGCACAGTAGGGCGGACGCAAGTGGCCGGCGAGTTCAGAGTTCCCATGCGAAACGTACTGAGAGATGAAGAAGCAACGAAATATTTTCGACACGTCACAGTGAAGATCGGATCGAAAACGTTTCGATGCAGAGGCAGTTAAAATCGCACTAGTGAACACAAGAAAATGTGCGGAAATGCGAAGCACGCCTGCAGCAGCACCCACGAATCGATACGCCCGTCGAGCATCACAAGTCCGTTGGTGCGAAGCGATGGCGTCGATTCACGCAAACAGCCAGCCGCTCAGCCAGCCAACCAGCAGGCACCCGGCTCATTGTATTAAAAACAAAAAATTGTGACAGAGATTTCGATGTTGAGCAGTTTCTTTTTCTTGATCAGAAAACGTTGCGCTCTCCTTCATTCCTAGGTGACTGGTGGAATGATCCCGACTTATGGCCGAGTTCCGGTGGCGTTCGTGCATATCACGTGGCAACTTGCTTTCCTCCTGCCTCAAATTTTCAAGGCGTAATATGGTCTAGCTGCTAGTACATTTCGAATCTATTTCCTGTGCTAAACGCAACTCTGCAACCAATCAGGGTAAAGTCACGAAATCTGAATCTACACAGCATGATGATCTCCCATAACTATTTTCAGGTCCTTCCATCAAATATGAGGTGTGTGATTAACAGTTGCAAATATCTGAAAATTCACATATGAAATCATTGGATTGGAAACCAAACGGAAAAGTAAGTGAAACTTTTGCAGAGGATTCTTATGGAGACTGAGTTCGGTCGAAGTATGGACGCATCATTGAGCAATTTTTTTATTCATTGGAAATTTATGAAAACAGCACATTACTCTATGATAATTTCACTTATTTCTCACTATCCTAACAAAACAGAATTTCTTCAATTCTTGCAATTGCAATATTCCTTCACGATTCATTTTAAGATCCACATGGAAGCTTATATTTCAGCTGTGCAGAGAAGATGAGCAATGAAAAAAAGCAAGCGAAGCTTCGAAAGTGCACAGAAAGCAAAGATAATCAAGAATTTTCTCTGACTGAAGCTCCATATTTGCTATCTAAGAATGTGTTCTGTAGTGGCTAAAGAGTTCGAAGATCGCAGGCGGTGCCTCTCAAATTTATTCACAAAATTTGTTTCGTAACGATGCTATCTAAGGGCTCCTTCACCTACGTTGTGCTGAAGCCACATCAACTGAATGGAAAATCGAGCTAGAGTGAACCTCCACGATATGCTCTTTTGCAATCCGCTTATCAGACCTACCGTCTTCGTAAATAACCAACAAAAAATAACTGTAGAAAATTAATGCGATCGCTAATGCAAACCTCTAGCAGAGTTGTCTCATCGTGAGCAGACCAGTGCAAAATGCATGCAAATTTTTGATTCCTTTAAATAGCTATAATTTTTTTCTATGTTGATAGAGCAACGTAAGCAAAGAGTGTGCACTGTAACCACCATACTTCGTAACTACAAATTCCGGCTCTTCAAAGTTGAATTTACCAAACAAATAGATTGACAGAAGAACAAAGATTCATAGTGAGAAGCAAAATGCCCAACAGGATGCACATTTGTAAGCAAATGAAAACTAAGAAACTTTGAGCAATTAAAAATGGTCGTCTTTTAAATAAGACATCAGAGGAGCACTTATCTGCATTGCACGATTATGCACTGCCAATTACACACCTTCCAATAGCGCTTTTGCATGTATCGAATGCTGCCTATTGCCGAAACGAACTGCCAACAACCTTGCGCGTTCTTCGCTTCGAAATAGCAGCACACAATGGAAAGCACATCGACAGTATCCGCCTTTGCAAGTGAATAAAACTGACAACGTTCAGGTAGAGTTATAATGTAAGTGAAGGTAAGGAATTAATAAGCTGGAATACGCTAAGTTTTCCCTTTGCCTATACTGTTTGAGCCTCAGTGAATTAATAGTTCGTTTCAAGTTTTAATAACACGTGGGTGATTCAAACCTAACACTTAGTAGAGAATCATAGTGAATAAATGCACTACCGTAAGCAAATAAGTAGACGCAAAACGACCAAACAACAGATCGACGAGGCTGCAAAGTTTGGGAAAGGTGGTTGCACGTCGTTGAATGGGGGGATCTCTGTTTGCTCAGAAGAACTACACTCACTGCAGACATCACCGTACTATCATGCAATGTTATAGCGTCATGAATCCCACCCACCACATGTTCTCATGTGTGCAGCATTAATTGATCGATCGATTTCTTTGGCTTCAAGACCTCAATTTGGTAGCTTAACCTAATGTTGCCTTCGAGGTTCAAACGCAACAAAAACCAAAGTTCTAGTCGTCGGCTAAAGTACTGCATAACTCTCATTATTTGTTTTCATTTATATCATAAACAGTAATAAATTTCACGCTTTTTAGGCACTTATGGAAATTCCCATTTGAAAAGCGCATTACGATAACACTGTGGTCGTGGATATGTGCGCTAATACCTGCCTTCTGTCAGGTAGCTCCGTTTCGAAAATGTTGAAGCTGGCGCTACGAAATTTGGTGGTGTCAAGCGCATTACAGGATGTCCTTCTCCACTGACATCCAAGTTTTGAAACAAAAAAAAATTGCAACCACTTAATGTCTCAAAATTCGCACGCATTTTATTTTTCACTTTATATCGGTCGGATCATAAGAACCGAATGTGTTATATAAGATAGGTATGGTGAAATTATTGAAAATATCAGTACATTACTATCTCCAATTTATTATATATTGGGGATGCACAAAACTGATCAGTGTGACGTTTTGCCATGAAAAAAAAACAGCACTATACAAAAATTTTAGCAGAAAATATGTGCAATGTTGTGGAAAATCGACATTATACAATAGAGTGCATATTGCAAAATATGCGTCTCATGCTTATTCGATAGGTTAAAAAAATTGAAGATTTGTTAAGTTGGAAGGGGCACCTTAATAATGTAGAGTGATTTGCTACGAAAATGTAGATGTATCCAGCATTAACATATGTTTGACGGCATTAACACAAAAGATAGAAAGGAACATCAGTGATTTCAGATCACCGCTTAACAACTTCATAAATAGTATTTTCTCATCTAGGAAAGTAATCTATATGAAAGCTAATCCCCCGAAGGTGTTACATATTTCGGACAACTAGCTCCAGAAATCGTAATAAAATTTTCTTTAATAACCAAATGATCATTTTTGAGAATATTCTACGGTGCAATGGTACCTGCAAAAATTTTTATATTTACGTAAGGCATATGCAAATTATACAAGCGATACATCGGTACGCACATCGCTTCATTTATTTAGGACGTATAGAAGTTCATATTACTTAAGTCGTATAGACATAGAAACAGGAAAATGATAATTTTAAAGGTGAGCAAAAATCGTCTATTATTTCAACTTTAAATTCTCTCATTCGAATGCACATATGGAAATGCTTAAGCCACTCAAATGTTTTATTAAATATTGAAACGAGTAAAGAGAACATACAAGAGAAACGCTTGAAACGAACGAAGAGATACGTGATTAAGGAGAGTTTACAAATGGCATCTAACAAGAGTACATTACAAAGAACCTGTTTCATTTTTATTCTATATTCTCATTTTTTTATCGACATAGAAAGATTCCTTTAGAAAGCAGAAATGATAGCTTTCGTTTGTAGTTAGTTAGACGGTGTTTGAATGCGAAATGCTCACGCTCAAAAATTCATTAAATCGCTTTAATTGAAAATCACGGGTTAGGTGGCATAATAAATTAACATAGGAGAGAAATTTCTTTGCAATCAACGAAATTAAGTTCAGACTTTGTTTATATTAGTATAGTCACTATAGAGTGGACAATATTAGGTGAGAAGGATTAAAGTAAGCATAGTTGAAAAGATTTCAATGTAATCATTTCTGAATAGTTGGAGAGGCTGACTTCTTAGTAGGTAGCGGTATTAGGAGGAATGGGTTTAAGAAATGTAAAATATATGGATATACATTAGGCGGAAAATCCATGCTATAAAAGAAACACATTCGAAAATATATATCTGAAGAGTGAGCCGATCTCAAAGTGTATAAAAGTGAATAAGCGAATCTTATCGAGCTCGCAAGCACATTATGTCAAGCAGTTGTAACATATAAAGTTGCTTTGCTGCAAACAACGATCACATAACGGCGACTATGTATCAGAGGGAGTGTTAATGCTTGCCAACAACAAAAACAATGGGGCGAAGAGCGATCGCCGTTGTGCAGCTAGCTGCACTATACAAGAAAAAAAAAAAGCCCCCCAACGCTCACTCACTGTCCGTGCTGAACTGTTTGCTGCTATATCAAAAGGGCTGCTGTACCTAAATTCCTTGCGCAGAGTAACATACGCTTAGTTGGGTCGAAGCTAAATTAATACGAATCCTCTCCAATATCTAACTCCACCTAGAAACTATGCAAACTGAGGATTAAAAAAACCGAGTACATATATATTGAACCAAGAAGATCATGAATTTCTTGCCCTGACTAAATCGGATTCTTTTTTTTCCTGTTTAAATTATGACAGTCAATTATATCAGTGTTTCTCGGTACGCGTATGCAAGCGGCCAAAATATCTGGATCACATGTGAGCGTATCTCTCCCAGTTTTCGGAAGTTTCACAGCTCATAATTTCTGCTTCAAATCTGGGGTAGACGATTTTCGCACGAAAATTGTAGTTTGCTAATTAGGAAAATTGGTCAACACTTTTTAATTCAATGAAACATTAAAACTGCAAGGAACGGCTTGATTTCAGTTACCTAGCTTCAGCGATCTGCAAGCTTGGTCAGAAAATGGGTCGAAGGAGTCTAAATTTTTGCATTCTTTAGATGAAACGTCTTCAAAACTTCTGAAGTTTCCAATTATTTCCAATGCTCGTCTAGCACATGATTGCAGCTAACTTCACGAACAGCCTCAAATTTGAGGTGACTCTCTCTGTCGCTTTTTAATTGAACCAAGATGAAGTGCGCTATATCCATGTATAACATCTGTTAGTGAAATTGTTGCTAGTTTGACTGAAAGAAGCTACAAAAGCACAAAACTAATACACATTCCCAGTAACAAAAGTGTTGCCGGTATTAGCCGTGATATCACTGTTGCTTTCAATCCGACGCACAGAATTCTTCCACCTTAAGAGTAGTGAAAGAGGGAGGGTGGGGGGGGGGGGGGGGGGGGGGGGGAGGGGGAGAGAGAGAGAGATTGGACAGTCATGATCGTTTTGGAGGAAACGATGGAAGAAATATCGATTGATGCTTTAGATGCCTTATCACTTCTACCATTTCATAAGTCCAAGAGAACATTTAGCGTCCTTTACTAGTAGCTAAACAAGGATTAGATCTTCAATTTTTACAGCAAACATCAGCAAAAAGTGTCAGAAAATTTTTCTCATATAGTGACTGCTTAAAAGGAAGGAAAAGCTGGTATAAATCGAGGTGGAATGCAAAAGAAGGGAAAAAATGTTTGAGTTTAACTATATTCGCCAAGAACGTTTGCAGAAACCAATGAAAACGGAAAAGATTGTATTATGTGCACGTGTGAAAAGAAAGAAAATATACCTTTGCAATACAGATATATCATATAACGTAAAAAATATCAGTTGATAAAAAACTGCTAAATCATAAATTACAGCTGCCGAATATAAATGCAATAGGCTGTTCCAATCAAGTACACAATTCCAATCAGGAAGGAACGATTCATATGTAGAGTGCGCTGAACGTTGTAGCTCATACAAACAGCAAATCTGCATATTCACATAAGGCGATTAGAGTTCAGAAAAGCACAAAAGCCCTATAACGTTAGCTAGCCAAATCAATGCAACGGCTTGTTGAAAAATTATGAAATATGAGCCAGTACTGATGCTATCGTCCAGCTACTAATATAGTTTCAGCACTTCAAAAAAGAAAAGGCATAAACGACCAGCAGATACTGCGCTTCAAAAAGCGAAGAAGCTGAGTGATGCGCTCAACGATAGCCGCATTTATATGCGTTCGCTAACAGAGAAGGGCCGAAATGAAAAGTGGGCAAAAAATTAGCGATGCTGAGTGCATCCGGTCCTTGGAGCATATTCACCTCTCTGCTATGCAAAGAGCATTCTCCATCGGAGCAGCCAGTGCACAAGTGAGTCTCGTTCGACTTAGCTACACCTATCAATGAGCAGCTTGAGCACAAGGTTATTTCTTTTTGTTCAGCAACTTAGTGACGAAACACTTCCGCGGTAAATCTTTTCAATAGCCCACTCAACACCACTACCACAACCAAATTAACGCAACAGAATAGCGTTTACACAGACAATATAGGGACCGTATTTGTTTCCAAGCTGTTCACATCAATTATGTTTCACGCCCCCGTATCTATGTTTTAGCAGTTGAATATAAACAAAAGAGTGAAAAAAAAAATCTTCAGCATGAAAAAGCGACAAATCTCAATGCTTTGGTATGGTCGCGGCTTGAAAGATGGGAGAGTGTGCGGGATGAGTAGATGGGCATCGCCTGATTGGAGATCGCAACTTAAAACCGCCTTTCGCCTTTCTTGCCGCCCACGATCGCGAAATCGACTCCTTCCACATTCCCGTCCTCCGATTTGGTCGGTGAACTGCTGCAGAAAAGCTGGAAAAAACAGCTCCCGTAGATCAGTCAATGTCAAACAACTGCTGTGGGAATGCTGTACACGTAGAATTCGCCAGCAATGTAAAGAATTTTAAGTTGATAGCTATCAACCTGACACATCCGTTTGCTCATTTGCCACTGTAGTAGCACTTTGGTAAATTGATTAGCAAAACGCCGTTCCATATATCAACAGAGTTCAATGAATCTGATGCAGGGCAAAATCAACTTTCTGCGATACAATACAGCCTTGGAAGGGTTCATGTGGATAGTGCGATGAAAAGAAGCCGGTAAATACCCGTATATGCTATTTGACTAGCATGAGCAGTCGGTGTCATTAGTTGAAAGCATTGCACTCACAACAGAGAGCAAATATTTGAAGAAATAGACGAGTGCCCTACACTCACTGTCTAATTCTGATTTAATCATGAACCTTTATATGCTGCACGTTATACTTGCGCAAAAAAGTTTGTAATTTCAAATCAGAGGGGAAGGATTGATCGCGATAAATTTTTGTATGGCGATCGAATGCAACACTTAGTGAATGAACAACAAATCAGAAGCCACTGTTTAAAACTAAAAGGGGGTGGAAATTAAAAGAGACAGCCAACGCCGACTAGGAGATTGGTGAAAACTGATCAATACAAGGAATCTCGCCAACGTAATCTTCATGAGCCACGCTTCTCGTCCATAATATACACAGTACGGTGTGCCTTATTTTGTTTCTCGCTCCATATCCAGTGGGAACGAATTGTTTTCCTCCATCAATTTTACGGACTTTTGAAATAAATAAGAACCTCAAGTTTCTCATCCACGAAATAGGGATCTCTTTGTCTATAGAAGATTCTCTCCGGCGCAGAGTTTTGGAAAAGAACGATGAGGGTGGAAGAGAGGATGGGTTGGGGATTGTGCACTAGTTGCAAAGCAGCACTTCTATGACTGCAAATATAACTCTTACAGATGCAAGTTTTCTAAAACTTTCAAAGTTTTCAGGTGAATGAGGAAGCGGTGTGAGAGGAGTGAGTTGTTCTTGTCAAAGAAAAAGGCAAGTAGGAGGCAGTGCGAAATATGAATTTCATGTTCTCTTTCAGTAATAAAGGAAAAACCGAAAAGGTCCTGATGTCCTAAATAAAATATGACCATTGATATGAGCTTAACTGCCCGGTTCTTATGCAACATCTCAACGTAAGAATACCATTAGGTTATGATCAATATCTATTTTATTACCATGAAAGCATGTGTTTCACTTCCTCATAAACAAAGGAACAATGGGAAATAGGATAGCTGAACATCGATTAAAGCAGATCCGTCAATTAGAAACGTCGGAACGCTGTACTGCAAGGAAACATCTCTTTCTGGAGAAGAAACAAAGAAAGAAACATATCACACATTCGTCTCGTTTAACATTTCGACGGCGAATACTCAGCAACGCCCACGTGTTATGTATCATCAATGAGAATTCTTAGAATCAGCAAGATACATGCAATCTGCACCTGCGATCTACGAACACCTTTAGATATTTGATCACCAGATCTACTTGATTTCTTACAGGTACTGTATATAATGCTTTCCATCTTTTCCTCTCCTCACATTGCATCACCGAAGTAGGAAGGGAGGAGGTGTCATCGCTTTTTTGCAGAAGAAGCAAGGTTTGCCGAAAAGTTATTTTGCCATCTCTTTTGCCAAAATCTAAAAAAAAAAGGAATTCTTTTTCAGCAACTATCAAAATTAGATTCTCGAACGTAAAAATAATACAAAGACTTCTCACACTTAAAAGCACCTGCAGAGAGTACACAGAGCTAACATCACCTGAGAATGGCTCATATTTTCACGTCGTTAACATATCTTAATTCCCCCCAAAAAAAAAACTAAATTTCAAAAGAAATTTTCTGCACAATAACAGGCGAAACAATCAGAACGAAGCTCCTTAAATACGTTCGATTTTCAAGTATGAGAAGTCCTTAATATAAAGAAATGCCAAAAATAGGTGCGCAGCATGCATAGTTCTTTAATCGAACTAAGGCTTATAACGAGAAGACGAACAGTTACGAAATGAGGAAAGTGCCAAGAAAATTATACTGGAATGCTTGCAAATAGCACTTATCGAAAACACGTGAGCTACACAACAAGGCGTGTGCTGGGTGCACTTTCTGACACAATATTAGCAAATCCCACATCACTAACGCCACACAGGAACAACACTCTCGCTTCACTTTCACCGATGTTATTGTCGAGTGATTCAACAACAACCTGCAGTCTTGTTGTGCCCTTTGTACCGTCTATGTGTTCTGCAACGCATGGATGGAGTTTGATTAGTTCGAGAAGATTGAGCAGACAATTGAATTGTCAACCAAGAGAAGATATCTTCTTCCAATAAGGCAAATTCTTCAGCATATTTACGAGGTCAAAATCGCTTTCATTCCAGGTGGAGATTTGCTTGAAATATCCGCTTAAAAAATCGGTGATGAGAATCGCACCATCTTACCACACACACTACATTCTTAATACGCGATGCAGTAGAGCGCGATAGCGAAAACGAGTGCAAATGTGGGGTGGGAGAGCGAATTCTAAGTGTGCAAGGTCCTTTTCTGAAGTTTTCGAGAAAAACCGGAAAGAACTGATAACTGGACATCCTGCATCAATTTCGGGATGATTGCTGTTTTTTTTGTTTTTGTTTTTGTTTTTTTTTTTTTTTGGTTATTCACGGAGCTGCATACTAAAAAGCTATAGGCGTTTTATATTGTAATAAGGCGAATGCAATTTTGGAGGATTTGAAATCGAAATGTGAGACTCCAAGGAGGTTGTCAACGTTGCTTTGCCTGCCAGGATATTAGGGCTTTAATTAACTAAACATCTATTTGTTTCCCTCAATTTGAAAGGATTTCCTCGGCAAATGCTTCCCTTGATTAACGAAAGATGTGCAAATTATAGGCTGTTAAAAGATTTCAATGTGTCGATAAAGCAAGGTCCTTTTTTTCGATATTCCTTTCAATCAAATAGGAACAGCGCTCATCGTGGACGAACATAGAGCAGAACTGGCTAAACAAGAGAAAGAAAGTAACCTGAATACTTCACCTCTGCTCAAGTTGCTATAGGATCGAATGGGGGAAGTGTACTCGACTATATTGATAGTATAGAATGAAGGAGAACAAAGCTCCCATACGATATCCTGAAACCAATAGACGCGCTTTCTTAGCAGGCAAATCGCAGGAAACGGAGAAACGAAAATGGCATATGGGTTGAAGACACAATGCCAAAGAAAAAACATATGAGATGGCAGCTGCTAAGCGATACAAGGCACTGTTATGCGCTGATGAATCAAACACACATATGCATTCCTTGGTTATGATGAGGAAGCACACAAAATTAGATGCACGAAAGGCTAAATGAAATGCGGCTCATGAAGCTAACATCAATAAGTGAGGCACCGATCAGTGTCAGCCTTGACTTTTTTAAATTGTATTGCAGATATCATCACTTGGCAACCTTAGAGTAATGTTATCCAACCCACATGGCACATGGTTTTCATTCCTTCACGAAATTGTCATCTCATATACAACGATGGGACTGCAATTATCGAAGTGAAAACTGTAACGATCATGCTAATATCAGAGCAAAAGCTGTTAAGGTCACTAGCACTGATAAAACAATTGTTAAAAGTACTCTGGCACATCCCATCACCTAAAACAGGATATTACTTTTAGTACAACAAAAAATGTGCCCTAAGCCTGACTCATAAACCAAAGGCAACGTGTTCGTAGCAATGCAGCAAGAAACATGTGAATTCATAATGGCACTCGGATATTGGCCTCCTTCTGAGGGTTTAGTTGCAAGTGTCTGTAACGTATGAAACACAATGCGAAAACATTTGTCGTACATATAGCTAATTGTAAGTGCCAAATTCAGATGTTTGGGGTCAACGTTGTCTGAGTTCAGTGCTTCCAATAACTGCTGTTTTTGAGTGCCATTCGAACTTCCGCCCATGTGAAATCTTTGTTAGGTACTTCTACTGTTTAGTGTGACTGCCGGTGTTTGCCTATCGTTTGCACCTCATCCAATGAATAGATTTGAACAGTTTATTCATACTCTCACTGATTCGATCCACTGTATCCTTTTTTTCATAATACAGCACTCGTAGCATTCAAAAACACTCGTTACAGCCATATATTCAAGAGGAGCTAATGCAGTTCGCTTGAAAGAATGTGGTATACATTAGAAGCGAAAACGGGTTGCAAGGATGGCCTCACATCGAAAAACAATAAAGGGGAACACACCAAACAAAATGTTCGCTTTTCTGCTGCTAATTAGCTCTCTGATATCAAATTTGCTGCTAATATTGTAAAATCGGTGCGCCAATACGTCGAACAATGTACCCACTGTAAATCAATTCAAGGCGTAGGGGGAGTGATATTAAAGAGCGAGGCTCATACTCCAACGGTACTGAAAGTTTTCACAGCTTTCTAAAAAGGATGCAAAATCGAGTATGAAGATGGGGGGAAAGTGTGCTAATGAAAAGAACGGCAGGAACATGGCCAATCTAGCTTGAATTCATTCATAGCGTCAACAGAGATCTTTTTGATCATCTGATTGGCGTAAAATCTTACCGAAATTCATTCCATCTTAGCGCTGGCGATCTGTCACTGAATGCATAGAGAAGCTGATGCGTTTTTAGTGGCGTTGCGCAACGTTTCCAAATTATTTAGAACGCTTTTTTTTTGCAAATTAAAGTTCCACACCTGCCTCATAATCCACAACATTCATTTATAGGCTTAAAAATTTTTTCGCACACTTTCTCGCCGAATCATACTCCTAATCACGAAATCACCTTCATTTATTATAGAACGTAAACGATTTCGAAGTTTTGTTTTATTCACTTCTCACAAGTCTTCCAACCAAACCCAAAGAAATATAAGCAACAATTTCAAGTATTGTTGATAAGAGCTTCGTCTCCATCGCCGCCCTCATTCCTTTCCTTTCGTCTCCGAAGCAGCATTTGCCACTGATGTCTATTTTTCATCATTCGAAATAAATGCAATCATTTGTTGTTTCATGATCTATTCTTCAATCTCCAAAATTATAAATTCCATTTCATTAGCCTCAAATTGTTACAAAATCTTAAGGCTATTACTTGCATAGATGACAGCCATTTTGATTAACGTTTATCGATTACTATGATGCACAAAACAACACCAAATTATTCATAGGAGTATCATTACTGCAGCTGGAAAAGCCGAGTTGTATGCTATCGCATCTCACTGTAGTACGATATTAGAGAGGATTCTCGAAATGCAGCGAGATACAAAGAATATATGTAATGATGAAAATGAATCTCAAAATTAGACCAGTGCCCTTAGTTTACTGCCCGTTACTTTCTGCAGCTTTAAAGTAGACGGCCATACTTACGCTGCTATAATAAGAAAAAATGAAGTTCTATTCCCTGTCACTACAAAAACTGTCAAGTAAGAAGCAAGGGTAAAAGGCCTTCGCTTCGGCTGATGGCATCTCTGAGGATTATGCAACTGTAAATCTAAGAGGTTCCGATTCGATCCACTGTAGAGCTTAAGAGGGACAAAAATACAGCCGACAATGAAAACGGCCATAGATCGCAGACCAGAGAACGACGAAGGAACCCACCGAAGCAAATTTAAGCTTGCCCCATTTCTATAAGCTACTGGTGTTTACTGAGAGTCGACACTGTGATAATTTCACGATAGCTAGATCAAAAATATTTTCCGTTTTCGTATTTCACGATGTGTTCCTAGAGAATCTACGCACAATTCCACGGAAACGTAACACTTTGAGGGTGCAGAAAGATGAAACCTCCCCATGAACAGATTTCTTAGGCAAAACAATCTTCAAAATTTGCGCTACACTATTAGACACTGAAAGATGAAACAATAATACGAAAAAAGTGAAAAAAAGGTTGATCGATCAGTTTAAACGAGAAATGAGGATTTCGGTACTCCTAAATTCGCAACTGACCGCGCCACCTTCTGAAAAGATCCACGAAAAAAGAGGAAAATTTCATGGAAAAATATAAGCAAATCAGCTAGTGCAGATTACCTATGTACAATGATTGAACACCAACGACAAGTAGATGAAATATCGTGAAAAACAGCGCCGTTTAGTCGGCGTTCTTCAGGCCTTCTTTGTAAGCGACGAGGTCCCTTTCGTATCGCTTCTTATCCTCTTCTGCCTTCTTCTCCCATTTCTATAAGAAATCGGTAATTGAACTAAAAAGCAGTCTACAAAGATTCGAAAAATCTTATTAGATGCGAAACAAAGTTTTAAATCTATATTGACAGCCGATCGTTTATAAGCATTAGAAGAGCTTTCTCGGTGGTCATTATTCACAGCAGTAAAACGTTTAAAATGAATGAAAAATTCCCGAGCAAATAAAAGCATAGTTTAAAATCATCCTATTAATCCAACTATATGATGCCCAACTTCAGTTATTTCGAGTGACCAAAAAGGAATGACATAGAAATTTATACGCCTACCGATTTGTCGGATAGTTTCGCCCATTCGGCGCCAGCGGCTTTTGCGACATCGGCTACACCCATTCCTGGCTTCTTGAGACGATCGCGATTTTCTTGCATCCAAAAGAAGAATGCTGACATGGCACGTTTCGGTGCATTAGGGTCCTTCGCTTTCTTGCTGATGCCTTTTTTAGCACCCTGAATACTCGTCATTAAAGAAGATGAAAACATTCAACAAAACGCTAAGAAAATATAACACACGTGCATAGCGTAGAATCAAGTGTGCTTTTCATGCGACTTTGGGTTGAAATTGCCATTTTATTGTAGCCTCATAAGGACTATGTTGCCGTCTTAGTGACGGTGGAAACAATTGCACTGCGAATGTTTTCCTACGATTGAGAAAAGTGGAAGGGGATTTAGAAGGATGGAACTATAGCAGTATACTGGAGTGTCGTCTGCATTAGCGTGATAAAACCTCTTTTCATTCTTCAGTCGCCGTGAACATATGCGAAAGATGCAAATGTAGCGGCACCTACGTGCAATAACCACATTGTCGTTCTACGCTGTATTCATTTCCGGGCATAGAAATTCCGCATTTCACAAAGCTGATGACATCATCAATAAGGCAGATGGCTGTGAAACTTTATCGCACTTTCTACTAATTTTCCTTCCTCGCTCCGCTCAAAAAAAAAAAAAAAAAAACTGTAATCCCTGGCATTGCTATGCGACAATTTTCAAAAGAGTTGACTTACTTCAACTCAGTTATAGTAACGCTCACTAAACGATGCCACTCAAATGCTCATAGCTGGGTGGCGAAACAGTCATTACTTGAGCGGAATAATAACCCAAACGGACATGGTGCAGCTCCATGAGTTTGTTTTCTCGACACCACTTTTTGGAGTTTATAGCTATTGAAATGAACCATCCCTAAAGCCGAAAGCATATAACCCCAATATTACAAGATATGTAAGTAATACTTTCTCATAAAACTTTGCTTTTGAGCACTTTAACGCAAATTCGCCTTGTAAAAGAATGACGTGTCAGCATGCCGTCTGCATGTAGGCATGCGTGTCGAGATGTCCGTCTTTCCGGCACTTACCAATCGTGAACAACTGAAGCTGGACCCATGAAAATTTGTGGATTTTACGTACACCATAGGATGACCTTCCTTATTATATTTTACGCCAACGCTTTAAATTCGAAAAGAGTTAGAGGCAACTAAAGGAACCCAAATGCGAGCAATAAAATCTGAGCACATTTTATGTCGATTAGTTTTTCATTTTATGTTTAAAGTCACAAGAATTTTAGTAGAAGATTTATGTGAGTGACCAAATAACAAACATCGTTACACTGCACGTTTTATTTTTTGTTGGCAACCGTTGAAAGTGGTCGGCCATAAGCGGAATGCAAAAACGCATATTGTGTCAGTCTTTCTGGCGATCTTCGACATCTGTTTCACAATAAAGATTTCATGATATAGTATAGTTCTTTTCTATCATGGAACTTTGTTTATCCATGTTGCTTTCATATTTGCTTTCCAAGATTCCTCTATGAATGCTGCTTTATTGCACTTTCTGTTTTCATATGTGTCAGCTCTTCCTGTGGTTCAAATCGTGCTTCATTTTATCGTTTTCTCCTTCGACTAATGTCCCTCGTTTCATCAGAAGAAATAGCGTCATACAAGCTAAAGATATCGCGCCCTGGCACCTTTGCCTCCTGGAGGTGGACGGCGGGGGGGAGATGGGAGACGAATATCAACAGCCCACTTTCGTCGGGGACAAAACAAAACTGTCAATTACCATTCATGCCCTTTCTCGGGAAACTACTTGTGGTTTACGCGTAGTGATTTGAGAAGCAAAGGTTGCAAGTATAAAACTAGGCTTGTATCAGTACTGAAGTTAGAATCCTCGGGGTGCAAGTCAACGTTGTGGGTGGTCGTTTTGGAGGAGTTAGTTGAAATAGGAGCGAAAGAGTGGCAGGCTGCTGCAGCAAGGCATCGAAATAAACGCCCTAACGCAGTCGCTCATCTGTTCGCTATCCCCAGTCGCTACCCGACATTCGTTTCGATGCGATCGCTGCTTGACGACAAGAGGAACACAGTGGAACGCAACGCACACAACGATCGCAGACGCGATGCGGGTTTAGTGGTCGCTGTGTTGCGCACACATTGCACCCAACGCATAGCATCAACACACTCGCCAGCATCGCAACTCCGCGACGCTTTATGATGCACCCTTGTCGCAACACACACACCCCTCTATCAGCTTGTTACTTTCAAGCTTGGACACCCGGGAGAATGTAGCAATCCTTACTGCTACGTTTATGAACCAATCCCCTAATTTTAATTTTATTAGAAAATCATCACTCCTTTTATAGAATATTCTTGAGCATATAAATTTGTAGTGTGAGCTGCATAGTGCACTCACTATTCACACAACTGATACAGTTATAACCACGGAGTAGAACGATCACACAGCAGTCATGAACACATTCTTCAATGTGCACTAATAATTTGAGGAATTTAAAGATGCAAAAAAGAATTGAAAGTTTCGTCTGTATGTTTGATAATCCATTGCTTTATTCACTTAGCGAACATCAACAATAAAAAAAAAACAGCTGGGAGTCAAATACTAACTAATAAAGCTCCAAAGTGAAATGGCGAATTTAAAGAGGAAAACGAGATTGTCGTCATCATCGACAATTGCAAATAGGAATTGAGAGAAAGCGATTTAATGGATTCTACAGCATTTACATTTGAAAAGAACTGAATCACTTCAACGAATTTAATTCGTTATCAGAGGTAATTGATGCGTTAACAGCAACTGAACAGGGTTCTGCAATCGTGCGCAAGAGACATTTGCTTTATCTTAGTGTGTAAGCATTAAAAAAAGTGAAAAAATGAAATGAATGCAGGTGCTAAATTACATAGATGTTCACCTTAGTTCCATCATCAACGCAAAATACCATTACCTATGAACAACCTTCGGTGGTCATTCATGGTCACTAAATATTTCCAATACTTTTCTTTCACTCTTCCACGCTGATGTTATGTAAATCAAACTCCCGTACTGTTTTTGACTATGTTTTTCCGCGATAAACTTTAGTTTTTTTAATATATTACGTGATTACGTGCATGAAACTCCTTGTACTAACACTCTTCTTGTTTGAGAGCTTCTAGCATACTTAAATAGTTTGCATTATGGATATATATACGAAGACTACCAGTGGCGTTTAAATGTTGGATGACTAGAGAGAACAATTTCACACAGGTGAACAAAAAAAAAGAAGAAAAAATGTTATTTGCCATCGCCTTTTTTCTGAGAAATGCTCCGAGCAGTGATAATTTGGAATGCTAATAGGTATAAAGAAAGCTTTGGTAAGGGTGATGACGAGCGTCCGATATAATAACAAAGACAGTGAAAATCGTTCAAAGCTTCCTATTTCGGCTTTGTTTTTCAAAATCGCATTTCACACATTTATTCTTGTATAAAAGAACGAGTGCTGTCGTTCAGAGATGAGTCGACAGTGAGCCCAATGGGAATACGGTAAACACTCTGCTTAAGACTTGTAAGGGTTTTCCTACGTAAGCGGCGCAAAATGTAACAATACAGGAAATTGCAAATATTATGTTTATGAATGTTTATCAAACTTAATGAACTTTATGATGAATTTTATAGCAGAAATTACACAACTATACGCAATATTGAAATGTTTCATTGTGAACATTTTTATCGAGTTCCACAATGGACTTCAAATCAAATGCTATTGTTTTCGGGAAAATAAAGAAAACACATCAGCTAAATCGTGCAGGTGAAACGATTATAATTTTATGACTTCAAAGCGATGCCAATATGAAATTCTTCAATAGTGAACCACATGGGGAAATAATACTTCTCGTAGTGGAAATCAAATAAAACTTTATACCCAAAAGACATTGAAAAAGCAATAAAGGAAATAGAGATGAAAAATAAAAATTGATGTAAATGAAGAGACCAACTTGCTTAGCCATTTGATGGAATTTCCGTTGAAATCGAACGAGTGGAACACAGCAAAAATTCACAACGAATATGCGAACTTCGAATGTTCAATATATTTCGCTGAGCACAGCGAGTGTGGAGACCTCTGTGTGTTGATGCCAACTATTCCCTTCTATAAGAGAAATGCCGTGTCCTCTGCGTTCTATGACTTATGAGCCATTTCCAATCATTCTGCATCCCTTTTTTCACGTTTTTTTCAGTCCGTTTTCACTTTGTTGTGTTAATATGAGTGAGATGCCTTCCCAACTTGGAAAACTTCGTAAAAAATTCGCATTTAAATAAATCGAGAGGCTCTTTTTTGAACTGAAATTGGACCCGTGCTCTAGTCGTCTGACTCTGCCACCGTCGTCATTTGTCCAACGAAAGCCGCCAGTGTTTCTCCCTCTCGCGCTCTCCTCGTCTGATACTCTCTCGCTTAACACGACCCTGACATCGTAGGGTTTGAAATTCGATAAGAAATTTCCCCGTGAATTTGTGATTATATTGAAAAGTGAAGTCATAAAAAAATAATTGTTTCAGAGCATAGAGACGAGTAGCATAGAAAAAAATTCCTGCAAAATTTGAAATATAAAGGAGTGGATTTGATCATTCGATGGCCTTGTTCAGATTCTTTAGATTACCTTTAATACACCTATGAAAACGGATATCAAAACTTCAGAGAATTTAACGAACTACTGATATGCACATGAGTTATCTATTCACTGATAGCATTCACGGAGTATTTCATTTAGAGTTAGCGAATCAAAGCTTCTAAATGTTTTATGTCCCCCCCACCCCCCCCCCCCCACACACACACACACACACACACAGAAAGTAATAACGCAGCGATTCTAGGCCTCATTTTCATTACTCGCACTCTTTCCAGAGAACAAAATTTCGACGCGATCCTGCTCCAGCTATTATTGCACCTTTAACTGACGCAAAAGATAATAGATATTGCAAGAAGCCGCCACGGGGGACGTTTGCAACGAATGCTCAAATCGCTCTAGCCCTCTTTGAGTTGATCCTTTACACGTCAGATTTTATTGTCGTTCATCATCACTGGTTATCCAACTTCAAATAGACTTTATGATGAATTGCTACACTGAAATGTTTGCATACACTTTGCCTATATATACTACACAAAAATGCACCACCTTACTGGCGCACTTAGTTCTATTACCTATAAACCTGTATATATTAGAATTTCTTCACCTGCATTCTTCGAATTGAGGCAAAATTTTGTGCTTTTAGAAAACGCGGAAGAGAAAAGAGCATTCGCAGCAAAATTTTTTCGAGATTTCTAGCCAACATCTAATAAAAACTATTGACGCATTGGCTGAGAATGTTCGAGGCTGCAGTGCAGTCGTATATTGGTTTTGATGCACTAAGATACAGTGCCAACGGTTGGAAAGAACGGTGAATCGGGCAACATTTTCTCACTTAAAACACTAGATAAACGCATTGCCAATCGTCATTCTGAAGTATCTTAGCGTCATTTGCGAGGAGGATGCTCATTATTAGCAAAACTGCAACAAGCGGAGAAATAAGCCAGAGAGTTTTGTGCTGCAGTTCTTCCCACCGGCCAACCATATCGTTACACAGTCAACGAGTAACAAAGCAAGCATGATAATGTGCCAAATTCTTAACTGATCCAATCGCACATATTAATTTTTTTTAAACGAGAGGATCACACTCTCGCAATACCCCATTCACCTGCGAACCAATGTCTACCTGTGTATATGTGTATGTGCCCGTCTTCTCAGTTGTTTCAACCTGAGAACTGCTGTGACAAGAGCTACAGGTATATTGCGCAGCATATGATGGATTTCCACACTGACTTACTGACTGATCCATCAAACTCGAAAGCGTTATGACCATTTAAAGGTACTAAAAATGTTTGCACGCATTTTGCGATCTGATTGTATTTTCTTTCATACTAATGGATTCACAAAGAAAAGAATGTTTTATGAAGGATTTATACAGGCCATTGAATCGGTTAAGACTGAAATATTTTCGTTATTTGTTAATGTTCTATGAAAGCGGTTGGTCTAGTGAGCGCAACTGTATTTTTGCACATATTTATTGTTCCATATATGTGGTGCCTTCTCTTTTGGCACACTTTTTCACTTGCCTAAAGACCCGATTGGTGTGAACCACCGGTATCATAAATTAGTGACAAATAATGTATTTTAGAAATAAAACATTCAAGCTAACATCTCGCACAAATCATCTATAAAAGAACTGCTTTTTATGAACCAGTTGGGAGCAAATTTCGTACAAATTTTTTCGATATCTATAACGCTCTCCGAAGGTTTTGGATCATCTTCATAACTGGTATAAGTTGCGAGGTGGTCTACGTTCTAACTGCCAATGTTCATAGACTAGGTTCAATGATCCTGAGTAGGAACTGTCGTGCGGTCATGCAAATACACAATTAGACAAGATGTCGAAGCAGCAGGCAGGGTGTTGGGCATGACGTGTTCTACAAATATAAATGAGAAGAAAATGCAAGTACAAATGCGGAAGTGCAGGAAAATATGGGTGAAGTTATGGCTACAATCTGTGGCAAATCAGCTAACGTGACAGACGCTTTCGCGAAATTTCTCGCTTGACGCAAAAAAAAAAAAGAAAAAAAACTCTTAAAATCTTCTCCACTCATGGCAAATTTACCAAACGGCCTAGAATATTGTGAAGTATTCAACTGTGCACTGAAATATATGAAAATACCGATTTCATAAAGGGTCTTTATCTGCAGTTTATTTACGAGATGATAGATAGAAGTTAAATTCTAATTTTTAATGAGTCACTTATCATATTCGCTAAATTTTCTTGAATCAACTTTAACTTTAGCCGATCGTTTATCCAATTATATCGCTCATACAACATTCCATTCTAAGATAAATTTGCAGCAAGTGTATGAGGAGCGTAGAAATTTTTGCTTTAATATTTTATGGCTTCTTTGGGAGGGTATCATGCCGATATTAAAATTTAAAAATTTTTTAGATAGTAGCTATACTTTCCGAGTTGCTTCCGGGTTCTCGCAGGTATTTCATAGCACACAAAACATCGAAGTGATTACAGTGAGAACAGAAATAGTGACGTAATGAGTAAGCTGAAAAAATGCAAATATATTGTAAGGAAATACCTTTAATATTTTCGTTTAACACAGCAATATTTTGTCACAAATAAATTTTTTTAGCGACTTCATAGATTTGACAACGGTATGATTTCCTTATGTCGCAATATTGTTAACATAAAAGAATGCAAATTTCGATCAGAGGAAGGTTCATTTTTTAATGTGAAATATTGTCTCTCGGATATTAACTACAATCGAAAAGGCGCAAAAGTTTAACAAAAATAGTGGTAATGAAGGTAACAAAGGTAAAAATAATTGGTCAACTTATATGTCATGATTAACTATTTTCGTCTGGCATAAACTTAAATCTTGGTGCTAAAATTTATTCCGAGTATAATAATGATAATAATGAAAACAATGAAAGCGACATAATAATACTAGCGCTGATGAGTAATAATTGTAATAATAACACTTTTTAAATTATAATACAAAAACTAATCATCAATAATGATATCAATAATAGTATTAATTTCAATTTTAACATCAATAATAATAATGGTCTCTACCACTGAACCACCGACGCTGGCGACCCAGACAGGACTCGAACCTGCAGTCTTCGCTTATCGATAATCCGGCCTATCAAGTGATCAAGTGAATAATAATGATGAGAATAATAGTAATACTAAGAGTAAAGGTGACATACTAATAAAATAATAGTAACGGCGGCCACGAACGATTTTTTCAAAGAGTTTAAGCTTTTCGAGTTTTACGTTGCCAGCGATAACTAAATTTGTGCCCTAATAGTTGCTTTATGAAGATTGTGCTGTAAAGCACTGCAACTATCACAAAGCGGTGCTAGTGATCTGCCAGCCGATCGACAAATATGCTGGCCATAATACTATGAAGTTCGCTGTCATGAATATAACTATGTAAGATAGTACGCAATGGGACTCTTACATACAGTCCCCAATCATACTAAAAAAACATATTTCCATTAAAAAAAAGAAAACCTCCGTTCTTCGCAAGAGTGCAAATAGTTCATACAATGTTGTGTTCATTAATATTTCTGTTGAAATCTTATCAGTACTGATCTAAAGTGCTATAAGATGAAATGCCTCGTTATCGGTGCTTTGATCTCACCAAATAACGCCAGTGATTCGCGGAAGAGCATTTTGTAATCGTTTTTGGTGAGCTTTTATCAGTGCGTTGTAGTGTCGATATTTCGTCAACGTTGCTCGTTGTTATGAGGGCATTCTATGTCAGTGGTATTCGTCTTAGATATTTTGAAGATATTTTCATTAGAATCTGTATTGTCCGATATGGCAGAAACATAGGCTGATCACATTTTGATAGAGTTAAAAGTAATACACTTCCGATGTCGATGTTGTTTCCAAACATTTCCGCACTTCCTAGAGCGAGGCTCTTTTTTAGAAGCGCTGCGTTTTTTAGGTATCTTGAACTGTTAGACGAACAAGCTGCAAGTTATTCGAATCTGTCTATGAGAATTCACTTCAACAGAAACTTTCATTGCTTTTCCACAGGGTAACTTTAATGGTGAAAGAAAACTATCCCAAATTTACATATTGACCTAAGCAATAGAATTGCTGCAAAATAGCACTAAAATCATCGAATAAAAATAAAAATTTCATAAAATATGAATTTGTTCCTATTCAATGGATGTTTATTGCTATTCAATAAATCAAATAAGACGTTTTTCCGGTTCATATTGCCGTTCTCACGTACTCGATTGTTACAGCGCGTTCTATGTTTGCACACAATTGTAGGTCGATGCGATTGGCGTGCATTCTACGCGTAGCATCACGTTCCCTTTGCTCGCATCGGTTTCTTCGAAGTTCTATACTCATGTATTCGACTTGCCTGCAAAGCCTCAACTCTGATAAACTTGCTGATTTCCGTAGTGATACGGTTACAAAGTAAGTGATACGGTATCAATGCGCTATTGGAAATCACCTGATGATTTCCTTTTGACTTGGTGGCTATAAATATTAATAAATTTTGAAAATGATTTTTTTTTTGAATGAATCTATGTAGTACTGCTACTGTGATCAGCTATCGTGCGTGTACAGATTCGCAAAATATTATCCTTGCGGCGTAAATATACGAGAATGAACAGGTGGGATGGGGGGGGGGGGGGGGGGGAAGAGGCTGTGGTGACTTCCTCTTCTCCAAATCCTTTTTCGAAAAGGCTACTGGAAAAGAGGATTTATTTTAAAGTCCATATAATATTTGGAGTCTTTAAAACACATAACTTTTTTTGAAGGAATATGCTTTTATTATCATTTTTCACATGCAGTACTTAGTTGACACAAAAAAGGTAATCGACGAGTGCCTTACGTTCGATTGATAAACGATAATCAGTGACATTGAAATTATAAGTAAAAAGTTCTCTAATGGGCATTCATGTCGATAGGCGTGGAGTATTCCGAAAAATGGGTAAGACAACTTCGCTAACCTGAAACCTTCACCAGTGCTGCTTTGTACTGCATCCATATCAATCGGAGTGAGTAAAATGATCGTTTCGGAAAAGTTGCCGCTCACTCTCTTCGATTGAGAAAATTTAAATCATATCCTGAGCGAGTAAAGTTTTTATCGCTTTATCTTCACAGTTGAACTCGATATTTCTTTTTCCTTTTTTTTTTTTACTCAAGCTTCCTCCTCTACGTAATTCGTATGACGTTGGCGTTTATTTAAGTCAAATTTTAGGCCATGTTCTGGTATGCGTCAAGCGATGTTCGATGCTATAGTTGGAGATGACGTTTACGAAGAAGATCCAACAGTTAATGGTAAGTTCTCGGAGAATTATAAAATGTTATTCGATCATTGCATCTTAATATAAAGGCTCTCTTGCATTTGAAAGTGCTGACATGTTTGTTCGAGTTGTTTAGAAGCACTCCTATTTTGTAAGATTTCAGAACTGGAGCGGAAATGTGCGGAGCTCTTTGCAAAAGAGAGCGCTTTATTCGTCGCCAGTGGTACTATGGGTAATCTGCTTTCCATAATGTCGCATACGGAGCGCGGAGACGAAATCATCGTTGGAAGAACAGTAAGTGACGTTGTTGTGCAACACATTTTGCTAATCGAAATGCATTTTATGACGCTGACAAATGAATATCTACCTGCTTGTTTGCACATTTACAAATTGCTATAAGAGGTGATTCGACCTGAAGGGTTCATTGCGTCGACAATTCATTACTTTATCTAGCTACATCGCATGGTTTCTCTGCGGCATGCTTATATTGAATGTTGTATTCTTCTGGTCTAGTTGAACATAGCAATGGCGTAACAAGCTACTATTTTAGTCTCACTTGCATCGTTGGGAGCAAGGGAACTACGCACGACTTGCAGGAGTATCCGCAACGACCGTCCCAGTTCTAGATGGTAGATTTTTGAGAGGTTTTCTTTAATGTAACGCAAAAACGAAATGATAGCGTTCACAAGAAAGGAATTACGATTGAATACGAACAAGAGTAATTTGTATAGAGAACACGTGTGGAAACTCAGGCCCAGTCAGAATTGAAGTTATCGTCCTCGGAAGAGATGGCATTTCTTATGATTGTCGTTCTCTTGATTTACAAACATATAAGTGAACATAATGTCAAGATAACCACTTTGATGCCAGTGAGCGATAGACTGAATTGTTTTTTGTTAGAATGAAATATCTTCAAAATTGCTAGCTAATCTTAACTGTTTCAGATGGCACACTTCCGTTGGACGAAATTGAGCTCGCGATACGTGTCGATGACATACATATGCCACGAACTAGAGTGATTTGCATAGAGAACACACATAATTACGCGGGTGGAAAGAGCATACCATTAGAATACCTGAAAAAGGTGACGTCATTTATAAATGATAAACAAAATACATGCTGAAGCAGGAAAATGATGCATAGCGGTCGAGGAGTTGCTTGTAGGATGCGTTCTTGCATACTCTTAAACATAATATAAATATAAATATAGATGTAAATATAAATATAAATATAAATAAATATAAATATAAATATAAATATAAATTAAATATAAGTATATAAACATGCGGAATGACTTCGATTCCTCATTCTAGAATTTCATCTCTAAAATCGTGGGTAGTCGCTGTAAGGTCTAATCAATTCTCATTATGCTTCTGGATTAGTTGCCTTTCCGAGCCTCCATGAGAACGACATCTCTTAAACAAATTTTTATTAACGTATACAGCGTCCCGATCAAAGCTCTTCAGGGCGAGTTTCACACCTGTCGGAATGTGCAATGGCGAAGTCGGCTTGTTCTTTTTATGAACTATGCTGAAAACTTTTTAGGTAACAACTACACTTCATGGAGGCTGTGTGAAATAAACTATTCAATATCTGCTTTATAGATCCGAAAATTAGCTGATGCACACAATTTGTTGGTTCATGTCGATGGTGCGAGATTTTACAATGCGGCAGTGGATTTGGGTGTTAGCATCGCGGAATTGGCTCAACCGGCTGATAGCGTCACAATGTGCTTTTCAAAGGTTTCCTTCCTTTACAATCGAAACCAAACGAATATTGAAGTCGCTTCGCCCACAAGGCAAAAAGATTTCTTTATCTCAGAGAATTATTAAAAGGAACACGAAAGTAGTGAATGATAAACAACTAATGAAGTGAAAAACGGACACAACTCAGCACTTTTTATATAACAGATTTTTTGTTTTACGCATAACGTTTAAACAGAATACTTCAAACCTTGCTTTTTTCTACTTTTTTTGTTACGAAGAGGCGTGGAAATTTTTCTTACCTCTGACAAAATGTCGGTGGAAAAATTACTCTATTTTTCGCCTCATGTTTTCCTACAATGATGGTGCTCATCGCCGGCGAAAGTTGCTCATTAATGAGCGCAAGTAATGGAAGCAAAAACTTCCCATCATGTAGGAGGTTTGTATGCGTATTCTAAACATTATATTGATTTCTGAATGCAGTAAGCAACTCGAAGATAAAGAACAAAAAATTCGAAGGAAATATTCGCTGTTGAAAGAAATTTCTCCCTCCATGTATCCGCATATTTATGCTCATGATTTACTGCGCCGACTGAAATAAAGGTTATGGAAGCAGCCACTCTCATTTCGAATAAATCAAATCCTTCCCACCAACTCTTCAACGCACCGCTTCGTAACCTCTCGAATTCTCTCTTTTCTGAAGCTTTGAGATTCAAATCTCACCTTTGACAGATTTTTCCGTAAGGCGATAGGTTGGGGCGAGAGGACAGATTCCTTATGCTCTGCCGAGTATCTTAAACACTTTTTGAGAAATTTCATGATAACGTCTATAGCCTTCACTCAGTAGTGAAACTTCAAAAACACTTAAACTTCAACGGTAAAACTTTTCTTCTCATAACTTTCTGGAGACAAAGTGCAATTGTTTTTTAAAACTTTACTGAAAGCTTAATTCTTATAAGTATTATAGTAGCACTGTTACTGTTAACATCATGCATAAACTTGCAGTCTCCTAATCTGATGGGTGTAGGGGACAGGCGCCTTATGAATCCCGATCCACAACTCTAATTTAGGAAAGTCACTGAAGTTTCAATCTTGAACACTACCAAAAACGTCAACACCACTCAAATTTCGCTGCAATATATTAATTGTTACGAAATATGTTAATATGAGATAAATCTGGAAGTACTTTTGTTTATGCATGTAGATATTTGTAAAATTTTGTTGCGATGAGGTAGTGACCATGAAATTTAGCCTTATGAGGTAACTGGGAAGGATGTAAGTTTGTATCGTGAGCAAGAGGCCATATTTTTGGAACACATTCCCAGAGATTGTTTCGAATGTGATGTTTTACGCTCATTTCTGTTAACACAAGTGTTTCTTCTTCATGTTACTATGTAACACTTAAACTACGTTTTGCAGACTATTTTATAAATACCGTTACTAATTAATATCTATATTTATTTTCGTGAAAAAATTTTGTTGTAATTTTGCAAGGAAGTTGTCGCAATTGTGTTTCCCAATGGTTCATTGAGGACTGCCATTCTATAGGCTTCTTTCAGTGAACTATCTTTGAACATCGTTAAAAAGTTGAAGAATATCCTGATCTTTGCTAAGAATAAAAAACATACTGCAGGGACTTGGAGCACCTGTTGGCTCAATTATAGTTGGCAACACCGATTTCATCCACAGGTATTAACCAGTAAACTTATAAATAAACGTCACTATTCGCATTTATAATCAATTTAATCATTGTGGCTATAGGCCACCTACGCACAATGCAAATAGACCTAGCGATTCCGCCTTTAGACAATTTCCGAAGAAATGATCGCTAAAAACTGACGTATTGCGTCAGAATTATTGAGTTCAGGTGTACTTTTGCAAATCGGTTATCTACAACGAATGCTTTAGCTGTGGTACCATCATTTGAGTCTTTGATGAAAGTGATTCATCTTTGATCCTTTTCGTTTTTGTTTACTGGTAGTATAGCCAGATTTATCATAACTTACATGAAAAATATAACAGTTGAAGTGTCTTTTCGCATAGAAGAGGATCGATTCCATGTTTACAGATAACAGCTGTAACAATATTGATGCTTTTATAAAGAGTCTGAAGTGTTCAGGTGTCGACGGCATAGGAAGTCAGTAGGAGGAGGCTGGCGTCAAGCGGGTATCCTTGCTGCAGCGGCTATTTATGCACTCGAACACGCTCCTATGACGGTGAGCAACGATCACCACAATGCGCAATATTTGTGCAAATGTAAGATGGTTCTGTTCACAAATGTTCTTTCGAAAGAGTTGACTCACTACTTTTGATCGTAGAAGAGGCTGAAGTGGATAGTTAACTAATGGCTAGAGAAGCAGCATAATTATGGACCAATCGCGTGCGTGTATGGAAGGAGGGACTGTGTGAGGTATGTGAACGAGGAGGGCAAAAGTGGATGTGGAAGAGCTGAGAGATATTGACGCTAGCTGGTAACTCATAATCTCGGCCGCACAAAATTATTTAAGCGATGAGCGATGCCGTTCCAATAAACTGAATGTTTTGAATGTTATTCTATCGTTGCGCAAAGCAAACTACGAAGCGTGGATGCAGTTGAAAGACACTTCATCTTTTCAATCGCAACCTTCTTCAACGCCCTATTCTAACTAATAGTGAGTCCTATTTTATGAAAGAATTGAATGCCTAAGGAGCACCTGTAGATGTCTATTTTTAGGCCAGAGGAGCTATTTGAGAGCACTGTGCTTTCAGCAGTACTGAAATGGATGACGTCTTATAGTTGATCTTGTTAATGAGATTACTTCAGTACATTCGCTCTTTTCAAATGTTTCGGCCATTGCAGTATTAAATGAAGTTACTCCTCGGAACAAGAGCGATATTCTCTTTGCAAAATCGGCTACAAATATGGTTCTTCTAACTGTGCTGCCACCATTTTATCCAGGTGATATAGCAAAAATGCTCAAGGTAATTACTTCCATGTTTACTTACCATCTATCTCACTTTACATGCACAGTTAATATCACTGATGATACTGGTAGAAGACGAAGTGATTCTTACTGGATGTGACCACTAACAAGCGACTTACACATCTCCCTAAAAAATCTTTGTTCTGTTTTTAGGGGGGGGGGGGGGGGGGGGGGGGGGGGGGAGGGGGGGGGGAGAAGCGTGGAACCTAATCTAGCAGAAGGTGCTCCAAAATTCACTTCTTTTCGTCGAAAGTGCAACCGACCGTTTCGGTGTGTTGAAATGGCACTGTAGTCTGTAAATAAGGTACGTGATGTGTTTCCCTACAAGGTTTTACAGGGAAATTATGTATCAGTATTTTATGGTTGGGCGCATCAAAGAGAAAGCGATTTCGGCAAAACATGCATATTTGAGCAAATGTACTTATTTGATGCTTTTCTAAATACTTACTAGCCATCGAAATTGTACGTAAACAAATTGGGCAGTTGAGTAATTACAGTCAGCCATTGAAGGGTGTATTTCAGGAGAGAGGGATATTGGTGATGCCTATCGACGAGAAACGGATTCGAATTGTGCTCAATAATGGTGTTGGAAAGGCCGATATCGACAACTTGGTTTCGGCATATGCAGAATATGTGAATTGTACACATAAGGCTGGTTGAACTGACATCGATTCCATCGATTCCGAATTCAGGGCAAAACTCATTCAATCCTATTGTTGCAAATGTTTTTTTTCTCGAACATTTCAAGCATTCAGTGCAAAAAATGATGTCCGCTGGTATTACTCACCTTTCAGTGAATCTCCTAGAGTATCCAAATAGTGAGAGAAGTGATGTAGACGTTTATAAATAATTTGCTAGTCCTTATTCACTTCGTTTTTCGAATCGATTTGAAGCTTTTTGATATATTTGGTAATGAAAAGCTGACCTTAATAATCTTGCCATCTTGAACTTTTTTTTTCACGGATTATGAATAAAATTAGTAAATTTTAAAGGCGCACTTCATGGCATTGTTAACATACTGAAACAACCTTAATGTACGATCCATCTGAAGGGATATATTCTTGTGCCGTTCTCTTCTTTTGTATTCCATTCTTCTTATCGTTCAAAAAAAAGAGCATTTAGTAAATTTGAAGTATTGATTTCAGTTTCATTGTTACCGAGTGGAAGTCATTGTTTGTGAGGTTGATGCTTTCGATTTTCTATATAATGGAGAGTATTTCCATATTCATTACACTTTAGAGCGCTACGCAAACAAGTCAGTAGTAAAGTCTCAAAGTTAATCGGAATTTTTTCACACTAAAATACTAAAAAAAAAAATTTCCGTATATTTCTATACTTGATACAAATTCTACTAGTTTTTGTATTCAATAATTGCATTTCCAATCGTTCGATGACAAGAGCGATGAATGCTTACGGTGGCTATAATAATGATGAAAACGTCTAAATAGGGTTTTAAAAAACCACGCAATAATAAAACTATTGCCTCATCAACAATTTTTTTAAAGATGAGATGGTGGAATGAAAGCATCGAAGTGTTGTCGGAAACATCAAAAAGCTGTCTCTCTGCATGCCAACCACTCTTTGCGATAATTATTTGAAGATTACTTATCAAATCGGCTGGCTGGTAGTAGTTTTTGCGAATTGTATCCCTTTAATGGAACTTGTTGCATTCATCGCAAATAACATTGATCTGTGCAAGTATTCATACGTTCCTCAATATTACTATGCCATAGAATAAAAAATTTAATTTTAATTCTTACAGTCTATTGCGCTTAATCAGTGATTTCAAACGGCAATCTTCTGATATTTTAATACTCCAATAGTATTGATCAATTTCTATGGATTTCGCAAAATTCCAGCGATTCTTCACCACTCCAAAACGAGGCAGCAGAGAGATATGCAACGTATTATAAGCTGAAGCCTTCTGAGAGTCCTTTCCCTGCGAACTTTTTGTACTACGGTTAACAACTTCTGACAAAAAATTTCAAAAATATGATTATACAGTCAGTATTTCCTCACTGATTACTGGAGAAATATTCCACGAAGTGAAAAAGCTTGTCGGGAAACAAACGGATATTTCAATGATCGCAATTGCGTTCCTTTTGTAATATTCATGTAAAAAAGCAGCTCAAAATGCTTTCCTTTTTTTCAAAAAACTAAGGGAGCTTCAAGGTTTGCGAAATTATTTCCCTTGATTAACAATGAAAGTAGTTGCCGTGAAGTCGACAAATAAATTCCAATTTGTTTGACGTCTGCTAGTGATTGGATTGACCAACTTCTCACTGGACTGCATTGTCTAAGACTCAGCACAACAAATGATCCCTCTAGCCCATGTTCTACTTAGAAATGCGGATAGCCTACACCATCCGACTGCTTCAAATTCTCTGACTTCTGCATTTGAGTTGATGCCCTAAGCAATGCAGCTTGCATAACTTTTTGGCTTTCCACTCCAACGCATAAGATCTAGTGCCCAAGACCCATGAATGCTGTAAAATCCTACCTGCTACCATCAACGTTTGAAATGCATAGATCGAAGAATGGCACATTTTGCATTAAGTAATCATTAAGCAACTACGTGAGTGGTTTTAGAACAACCAGATGCATATATCATTTAGGCCCCGAATCCCATGTGCCTACCAGGCTAGGGTGTTTGTTACGTGCACATTTCTGTAGGATTATGCACGAAAGGCTGTCTGCCCTCACTTTAGATCGAACAGCCTTCATACTTAGTTGACTTAAGGTAGCGATTTATTCAATGCGGGAAGATTAATTTTCTGGTGGGCAGAGTATTGAAATTTTAGAAAATTTCTTCCAAAAAGTGGTTATGCATCTGGAGAATAACGACAACAGATATCACATTTTGCCATGTTGATATAACATTTCTGCTTCAAAGGAAAGGTACGATAAACAGAATAGGAAGTCTCTGTGAAATGCTTTAAAATTCTAAATCCTGAATTGATCGGTGGCCAAAGAATTCAATTTAATGCTGTTTATTGGAAAAGTAGGTCACAGACTCTATTATACCCCAAATCGAATCCGGGATATGTATTCTGCTGCCTAAGTCATCATTCAGCGTGGTTTTTGGTAAGCTGTTGCAGTGTAGTGCAATTATTAACAACTTTCAGCGCAAACAAGGTGGTGTTGGATAACGTAGCCAAGGCGTGCTTGTGTAAGAATTAAACAGGACAGGAAAAGATCAGCCATGATTCCCATGTGGATAATGCGTAGCACCTTACTGAAGGCCACGGGGGATTAAATTGTTTTACTATGGCTGAGCGCACCAAAAAAAAAAATCAGGCAGCTGCAAGCAGTGAATTCACACGTTTGGCTGAACCAATAAAAATAGTCACCATGGAGAACGGTGCTTGGGAAACTTCTTGCGGGATTTTTAGTTTTAGCTTATTTATTCATTTACGATAAAGAGTAAAGATGCGAATTTATGTCCTTATTGAAACTAAAAGCTTGGACCTTGCAACACAAAAATATGATAAAAACGTAGATATTGATTCTTTATTTCTTATATCCACGACATAGTACCACAGTTGAAAGAACAAGTGATTATAAACACTGTCATCCTAACTACTGTTGAATCTCATACAGTGCTAAAGCCAGCAGTATTAAAAGATCACAATCACATGAAGGGGGGCAACAACCAAGAGGCACCACTGACGCGTTGTTTCAATGGTGAAAACAGTGTAGTTTTCTTCAGCGGTAGCCAACTAGACAACCTGGTTACGGAAAAAGCCACAGAATTGTGTTGACATCTAATAAATTTCAAACGTAACGGAACCGAAATATGCTGAACCAGGCGGATTGGGTCCGACCATCTCATTCATAAATAAAGTTCGCATCAGCCAAGTTGTGCAACAAGATAATCGCAAGGGTTTAGCTTAGTTCCGAACACGAGAAATAAAAAACTTGGTTACAATGATTATAAGTGACCCTCATGCTTGTTACATCTTTGTAAATGCACCGTTAGTGGGTTGTGATCACAACAGAATTTCAAACAAAGAATGAGGGAAAGTGTTTTATTTTGTGCTGAAGGTAAACGGTAGGTGCTGCTATTTGAAGGATACCTTCTGCTGCCTCTCAGAAATCGATATAATAGTCAAACTGCCCTCTATCGCATAAAATAATAATATTAGAAGTAGTTTAAGAACTGCAACTGAGAATACGTTTTGCTGACGCATCTGAGCAAAACCCCGAAACAAATTAGCCAGACTTAAATGGAAAGGGGTACGATCTTCAGAGGAAAGGAAAAAGATCGCATTACAGACGTATCTTTCGATATGTTTTGTTGGTCAGCAGACGGTAACAGATACCGGAAAACTATCCCTCGTTTGCAAGGAACGTAGCAAAATAGTTGACACTGGGATATCGAAAAGCGCATCTAGCTGCTGTTGGTTAGAGTGCATATCTGTGATATTTTGCATTTGAATAGTACAGTGACTATTGCTAAAGAATTCATTTTTCATCGATCTGAATACATCGCACGTTCTTAGTGCTCCTCAGTTAATGCATTTTCTATCCCATTAGTTCTCACATTGAGCTGAATCGTGTTATATTTTTCCACAAGGATAGCACCTGCCAGTAAAACGTGCCCTCAATATACCGATAAATAGTTTTTAGTCATTAAGGCATGAGGGTAAGCAAAAACAAGAACATAACTGGCTTCGCTTATAGACTACAACTTTAGAGCCTAATTAAGAATCTACTTCAGTAGAGGCGTTAAGCATTATTGCTTTGATTGCAGTTCTTTTTATTCACTGCAATTATTGTTGTCGGAACATGATTGAGCCACTGCATTTTTTTTTTGAAGTTGATTTTTTCTAAATAAATAGTGCTACGTGATACAATCACCTTGCAAGTTTTGATACTTTTCCACTGGAAATCAAGTTTTGATAATTACACCTGGTTTCTGCTACAAAGTAGAAAATATGATGAAAAGTTATGCTCAGGTTTGCTTGTTAATATGTAACTTATACATACATAATCCGAAAATCTTATGTAGAATGCTGAAACAATGACGCTTTTGCAGATTATTGAAAGTGAAGGCGACAAATATCTCATAATTGTGGATTTACGTCATCAGCAGCTTGCAAAGGATTCATCAAAACTCATCAGTATGCCCAAAGAGCGTACGGTTTTCTAAATTCTCCATGAAAATGTTGAGAAAACCTACTAGTCCATGGAAAAAACTCTATGGGAAACTTACTAGCCTTTTTTCCGGAAATTTTTCGCAACTGCATGAACTCTATTCTATTAGCTACAGAAATATCCTTTTGTTACTCATTATTCATCGGGATTTTATGATCTACAGGAAATGATATAATGTTTCCATTTTTGATAGTTTTTCATAAAATTTCTGAGTAAAGTAAACATCAGCAATCAGAAAAAAAGATTTCTGCTTCTATATTCACTGCTCAAAATTAACTGGGTTCGATCAATTTGGTATCCATTTCATTTTTAATTTACGAGGTGTGTTAGTCTTTGGTTTGACTAACGATTGAAAAATTTTTTATGGCTCTTGCGATGTTTCATTCTCAGAAATACTTCACTTGGCTTCTACTTTGACTTCAGTCCAAGCTCGCGAAAAAATGTTGCACTCTGCGTAGTTTCCCGCCCTATGATCGAAGAACCTTTAACCTGCTTCCTACCGATATCGTTAATCATCGAGCAGACTTTGATTTCAATATTTCGGTTTTCACCGCTCTTGCTTAGCGAACCTCGAGGTGTTTGGTGTCTGTTCGTTCGGACGCTTTGCGGGCGTTTTTGCACTTTTTCCTTCATCGTTATTTCTATTATCTATTCTTCCATCTGTCTACGTTTTTTATTCTCTTCACGTGCATTTTGAATATTTCACCGCATCGAGGCATTTTCCTATATGATTTTCAGAGGTGTGCGACTCGATCTGTCCATTAACCCAAATGATCCGCTAAACCTGTTGGGTTTCTTGAATTTTCTCTGATGCAAATAGCTGGAGTAAGAGAAAAAAATTAGCTAGCTTAGCTGCAGCATTAAAAAATCTTGCTCTCTTCTCAATTGGTTGAAAAACCGAGTTCATCGTAAGCGGTGAATAACAGTTACGATTTGTTTTGCTCTCTGAGAGAAAATTTTGTGTTGAAAAATAGGAGGATGAATTTATAACCATAGGAAAAAGCAAACTAGGTACTCGAAAAATTGAAATCTAAAAAATACTGCACTTTGAAGTCACAGTATGACTGAAGCATTATGCTTAACTCAATATTTAAATCAAATCTAGCATACTTCTTTGAAAATCCAACAAATGATTTATGCCTTCGTGGATTTCAAACTTTGACCATCGTTGATTATTGCAAAGAACTTAGTGCAAAGAGTTAGCTGTTTTGACGAATTTGCTTTCAAATATTGCGGTCTTCTTGCGGAAAAGCTTTGATTCGGCTTTAGGCGTTCGTTATTTATCATATTGTTGTGACATGATGTTGACTCACTTTGTCGTTCATCTAGCGCGAACTTTAATTCCTGGAGAACACACTACTGCGCACCTTTCCACGTTTTCATTTGTATAATAATAAGCTGTTCAGTATCGCTTCCTGTACATGGGAGATAACCTATCAGAACCCCTTTAATCTTTTTGGTGGGAACACCTTCTTGAGCATAGACTTGAAAGAAGTGAGTTGCATTTAAATGAAAAAAACAGAAAAACGACAAATTTTTTAGAAATTTAGAAAAAAAGTTACCCGAAAGTGAAACTCCTGCATCCTTGGTACTCATTCTAGTTGAATAAAAGTTCATAATTTACGAATCACTCAAATGAGGCCATTTCAAGCTATTTTGCACCAAAATCTCAATTCTGTCATGCAAAAGAGTGGATTGTTGCACCTTTCTGCTTAGCAGTCTACAAACTCAAAAATAGTGATCTCAAATTTAGCTCAGAAATGAGGTCCAGCAAAATTTTTATCAGAAGCAGCGAGTCACAGAGTTTTCCGAAAATCAGAAAATGCTGGAGGGGATGATTTTTTATGATATCAACCATTTGCCTGCAAAGTTAGGTGACAAAAATGAAGAATAGTCCCGTCCACAATAAAGACGAAGAAGTGGCAGTTAACTTTGGTTCGTAGGTGCTGGTTCCAGTTTAATGCTATAAGAAGACGAAAAGTTCTAAGAAAGCCGGCAGTGAAAAAGGTACGGCTTGCTTCCGCTATGGTTCGTGGAGCGCTGTTGTGATATCGGGGAATAATGCTCGATTAAGGAAATGCCGAGCATTTCTGCTTAAGCTCACCATTTAACGCAACTCCCACTAGCGGATCCCAGGAAGTGCTTCCTCATTATGCCAACCGTTGCTTCTGGTCAAATGTTTATGCCGGCAACGTCACTGCTGCATGTGTTGAAAAACGGCTTGTTTGCACTTCCTCCCAGTATTATGCAAAAAGACTGTATCTTCTTTTAAGCTTATATTTCAAAGTTTTTTTTTAGAAGAGTCTTACTAGCCGTTAACATAACTTACAAAAGCAATTTAAAGTTCGTTGTATAAGAGTAACTTCTTGTAAGCAAAAATAATCGCAGAGAATTAATAAAACTTCACTTTATTGTAGTGTGAACATTACTGCAACGTTCAGACGATTGTATGCCATCACCTTAAAAAATTACTTTTAATGAACGCAATTCAGTGTAGAGAATCTCTGCGAAGAGAATTTCGCAATTGCGACGAATTTAGACAAATATACAACAGTAAATGCAAAATTTTTCGACAATCGACAAACTAACTGCAAGAAGAGATCTGTCACCTCAATGGAAGTAGAGGAGAAAATATATCATAGAAGATTTATTATTATTCTAATCGCTAGACTCGTCAGTTCTTCTCCAATAGGAGGGCACATTATTATCTATTAGCACAACTCAATCCAATACTAATTCATGCATCGCTGATGCAAATAAAGAACGATCCGCTCATTACAACACCATATTTGCACCAGAAAAAGGTGACTTCACCTTTGCAAAATTTTCACAGCCATATATAAAACACGCAGCTGAATAAATAGCTGCTTCACTCCATTATTTACCGCAGTCGTAGCGAAAATTGAGAGATGCTGGCATCCATTGGATTCGCGCTCTGTCATGCACAACAGGTACGATTGGTTCGCCCTCCTTGCTAATCCCCATTTTTGAATGCCGACTACAGTTTAGAGTTGCACTCAGTGCCACGTTTGACAAGTGGTGCAATTTTGGACCAGCAACCATGTGAAATGCTGACTAGCTTTGCCGAGCTTCCAATTATAGACACAAAAAATGCAAAATATTAAATCATATTCTGTTTCATACTACAGTCACTTAGCACTTCTGTAGGTACGATTTGCTTCTTCTGTTTTAGCGACATTCGCAAATGTTGATTACATCTGAGAAGACGAGTGGCCATTCTTTTTTCGTTTACGTTTTATAGCCTCTCAAGAACGAAGCATTCAAAAAGCAGTTCAGAGGGCGACTCTGTGGAAAATGGGCGTGATCGACGTGCACAAACAAGCATAAGTTTAAGTCGTTAATCCATGCCGGCGAATGCACATCGTCGTCAGCGATTATCGCATTTAACATGTTAAAGCGCTTAACCCTTAATACATAATTCAACAAGAAAAAGAAATAATTCGTTCGTGCTAGTGAGTGAATTTGCCCATCGTTCTAGTGTATTTTGCGTTTACATGACGAGTGCTGAATTCATGCAACCCGCTGTTGTATTGGAAGCTCTCGAATGTAATCATCCAAGATTTGCTTGAGGATTGCCTCAATATACGCTTTGAGCACAAAAAAAAAATCCAATATACGCGTGTCTGGTGCTCTAATCCGATCACTTCGAATTTATCAATGTTTGATACATTGCTTTTGCGAGGGATACTTTTCGATGCAATTTGAGTGTTCCAGCATTTTGAGATGCTGTAATATACAGTGTCCCTTCTTTGTTTACAGTGGATTAAAGTATATATCGGGCTTTTTTTTCAGGATGTAGAGTACTGTGCAAAAGTATGCCGGATAATACAACTAATAATAGCTATATTTATATCATGTGATGGTATTTATACCGTCGATTTTTTAGCAATTGTCATCTGCTTCGTAGTATAAGCATAAATCGTTTGGGGTTCAAATTTCCTACTATCTTCGAGCAGGAAGAAAATTTACGGCAGATGCTTAACAGCGATTATATAGGCAAGGACGATGAAAACTTATGGGTGCCATTTATTTATGGATTTAAAAGCTGTGTGACAGCAGATGAGATGGTGCCGAAAATCAACAGTGCTATCATATAGAGTAACGTTTCGCATCCGCCATCATTCCCAGACTTATTGCTTACACTTTACCAACTTTTTAAAATAACCTAACAATTTTTTATAGCAGAAATTTCGCTCGTATTTTCTTGATCACTACAGTGATTTTCTGAGTTTCCCTTGTTGGCAATACCGTTTTTCTACTCACTTTCAATAAGGAAAGCTCTTTGGGAGTGAGTTATGAACGCTGAAACATGCCATGAACTTTACGTGGAAAAGTTTTAATGTATAACAGCGTAAGTGCTTGAAAAAACCATTTTTTAACAATAGTTGTATTTCACTCGTTTCATTATGAAGCTATTGTTTTGCTACCTTTCGAAAACTTATACGATCTTCGTTTCAGCTAACTGGATACAGCAACCAGTGCAGCTGTGGGCTAGCGTTAGTTGTTCAGAAATCAAAAACAAACACCACAACACCATGTTCTCTTGCACTGCAAATCGGTTGCGCAAATCTTCAGTCGTAAATTTTCTTTCGGTCTGTATCTAACTAGACGGATGGAAGTCTCATATGCAAATTTTATGACGCACTAAAACTCCCTCAGACCTTACGAGAAATGGCCAATTGGAGCCAAACTGAACTTGTGAGGCCATTTTATAGTGCAATTATTACATTCGTAGAATTTAGCGTTGAATCCAGCTTCCTGGTCTTGCTCGCTGATAAAGTGAATCTTTCAAACAGGTGTATGCACATTTGCACAAAAGTAACGCATTGATAAGTCCTGGCAAAACTCATGAAAAGTAATAATATTGATATAGTGATGTCGTGCAAGCGTTCTTGATATGTCCATCCGCTCGCTTCGCGATGTGCATTGCAAGAAAGTTGCAGTAAAGTTGGAGCGTTATTAGGCATGTGCCCCATCATTCAAATTACGAAGGAAAGGGAGTCAAAAAGGGGCCCATGCACGGATTTCATAGATCCTGAGCTGGCAAATTAGCTTGGGGTTGATTCTTCAAAGTAGAACGCAAGTGACATTCTAGGTAGTGTTGAAATGATGTCCGTTGGTTTGTCAGCCCTCGTCGTCATGCTGTTACTTATGACTGACTCGAGTGAATGCGCATCGCTAGGACTAAACGGTCATCGAAATGCGCCATCGATGCAATGCATCGATGAATGTTCATGGAATTCTAATGACTCCAGCTGTAAGCGTTGCCAACGAAACGACAAAGCAATGAAAGGTATGTCGAATAAACTTCACAGATAATTTCTTTCTCAGCACTGATTGCAGCACTCTTATAAAATTATACGAAGACGAATTCTGAGGACTACTCTCACTTACCTTGTTAGCGCTAATGAAATATACTAAGAACCGATCGAAATTGGGCTCAAGGCTTGACATTTACTCATTAGATGTGATCGACTATGTATTAGCAGATGCTTTGCTCATAGGAAATTGGAAACTATGACGTTTGAAGCGATATTCAAAAAAAAAAACCAGAAATGAAGAATTTTATGAAGAACGATTTCAAGCACCGCCGCTTTTTTGTCCATTAACTAGCCTCAGTCGGTAGTCACAGCCAGCTAATCGTTAAGAAATGAAAATTGGTACCACTCGCGGTCAGGAATGGAACTTTTTTCTAAGTTTTCAAAGCTTTAATTGTTCATGAAAGTGGATCCCAGTCCGTAAAAAATCCTAGCCCAAAGCTTTAATACCAATGATAAATCAACATTGAAGAGCGTGAGTAGATATGGTCGCCGCACCATGAAAAACGAGTAAAGCACTCGTTTGTGATAAAAGCGGTGTAGCTCGACCTCATTTGCAACCTATCGGTCAAAAATAAACGGTCTTCAGGCAAAGCTGAGTAGAATACAGTCCTCATGTGTGGTCATTCCAACGGTTGAGGCTCTTGTCATGCACAAATGCTTCGATTGCGAGCTGCTTTGCATTGACATTTTGCGCTTTGTGCTCTAAATCTTTCGTCTGAAGTCTGTCCACTTCCAAAATAGTGATTATGTAAGCATCCGTTCCGAAAATGAAGTTTCCTTTGCAAAAGGGAGCTGGAGGGATGAAAGAGATATCGCGAGAAGCAACTCGTAAGAAGCTAACAGTATATTGGCTCAATGTTATTGAGATGAACGCGTTTCAAGTTCATTCATCACCGAGAAAACATATATGGGCGCTTTCTAGACTTCCCGCATAATGTGTCGAGATGTCTGCAGTAAAGATCAAGGCGCTCAAGACAGACCCATTCTTGCTGCGTCATCGCGCTTTGCTGCTAAAAAATATTTCTCGCTGCCTGACGCATAAGCCAAGTCAGTTAGCGGTGAGTACCATCGAATTCTACTCACTCTCCCCATCAGTCTTCATAAGTGCCAAAATTTTAGTATTTTGATTGGGCGTTTGTGATTCTTTTGCAAGAAAGCAATGAGGCTTACAATTTGGAATTAGAGGGGGAATTTTTGTAATCTGCGTTTTATAGGTCAAATGCATACTATTTCTGATGGAAATTCCAAAAGCTTTCCCACTATTCCTCTGCAATGAGCTCCCCGGGTAAATAGCACCCGCGCAGCCCTTTTCTCTTATTCAGCCATTCCGTGTATGCTGTTGTTCCTGTGCGTCTTATGGCGCCTGTTTTTGAGCGCATATGGGTAGGAGGCTTTGCGTAGGATGTATATTCGTTCCTCGGTGAGTTGACATGCACATTTGTGACTCAAACATGCATGTTTAGGTGCGCGTGTACTGCGCACGATATCTGAATTGGAGTCGGAATTATATTGCTTAATACTTGCGAGATATATGTGGTCTAAGGCATAACTCGTGAGGTAATGGAGCAGTTGTTTATGTTGGAGAGCGGGTGAAGAGATTTTTCGGTATGCCATTTTCAGTGCTTTATTCGCTCTCTAGCAGATTTCCAATTTACCTCAGAAGTACTTTATAGATACTTTGTTTTCAAAAAAAAGTCTATCAGAGACTACCGATTAGTCTTTATGTTTCAAGCACTTAATTTCACCGGTTATTTTAAAAGACCAAACTTCTTTCCTAAAAAGATTTTGCTAATCTCATAGTGCAGTGAGATTATATTTTTTATTATTTTCTTGGTGACTACCTAGAATGTGCTAAAATCATACTTATAGTTGAAGTAGTAATCAATACGTCTTGAGAGAAAGTCGCCATTTGCATTTTCACCTCTTTCTTTATAAGAAGATTTCATCTAGTGCATTACTGGTGTTATCTGCTTTTTGCTGTATACATTCTCGCTGTTTTATCCTATTTGCTGTTGCTTTTATTTCGTCTTTCTCTTGCAAAGATTTTAGACTGCTCTGGATCAAGTGTTCGTCTGGCGTGATTCCGCGCTTACTCAGGTAAGGTGGCTGTCACGAACAATCAAGAGTCACTCAGCTGTTGAAGTTTAACCAATTGTGGCGAATTTGAAAAAACTCACACCTGAGTAAATGAAAAGTTGCAACATTTTTGGCGCTGCTTCAATAACCTTTATGTTGCTATTTCTTCCTTATTTGTGTTCGGTGCAGTATTGCTGTTGACTAGGGCCGGATTCTCTGAATCACAGTGTTACTGACGACAGAGCACGAGAGCATGTCTTTGGAAAGTGTTTATTGTATGTGCCATGCTCAGAGTGTGTTAAGTTGACCTGTTTAAAACGTCTTCTGCGGTACGTTAATGAATTTTTGCGGCAAACGGTTTGCTGAATATCACTATATCAGAGTAATGCAGATGGGAGAATATCTCTCAGCTAAGGTGTTGAGCCATTTTTGTTATTCATATTCTCTTCACATCAAATTCATCATCGATATTTGTGGATGCAGCGTTTCTTCTTCCTGCCCCTGCTCGCATATGTTGTTCTGCAAGTCACAACAGTGTTCTACTGAAAAGTGCAAAAAATGGGCTTTTTATTGCGCCAGCTCGTCTTTTTTAAAAGGTCCTTCTTCAGCGAAAGCTAGCTCTACTCCATTTAAAATGATAAAAATCATTGTGCTTATTGCAGATGCTGAAAATATTTTTCCGCCTCCATCGGAACGTTCACTTCATGAAGTTGTAATCCGACCGGCCGATTTCATCAGCTATAAAAGAATGGCCCCAACCAAAGATGATCTCGATCTCACACAAGCACTTCGAAAACTGCTTAGTCGTGTCTCCTACAAATATCTGTGAGTGCAAATACGATGGTGATTATATTTCACCTATTGACGCGTATTTGACATATGTCGATACGATGCCGAATAGCCATTCCAACTTCATCGCAATGCTGTATTATTGACATTGAATGTGTTCATCCACTTTTGTACTGATGCCACTTCAGGAGCTGAGATTTTGCGAACTTTTGAGTGTGTGAATTGTTTGTGTTCGCAGTTTCCCTCGATTATATACGAAACCTAGTTACGAAAAATTCTTAGCCTATTTTGCCATGTATACTGTTGAGTTAGCTGGAAAATTTCTCACCGCTGGAAAGAATTTAAATGCATCAGAAAGCAACAGTGAAGGGAAGAGGAAAGATAGACACGGTGCATAGGTACAACGAAGGAAGTAATAATTTCTTTACAACTTTAAAACTGTGCTATGCAGTCACAGGCAGGAGATTTTAATTCTTCGATCGTTCCCGTAACAATTTTTCAAACTTTCAAAAAAAAATACTGTCAGGGCTAACGTTCTTTCCACATTTTCCCCACAGCGGATACTTGTTTGGCAAGCTCGAAGAACATACAGTCAGCAAAACAGCGATGATATAAAATCTTTGTTTAGACCCAAACTTTCGGAGTTAGCTGTTCGTTTCATATTTCATTTTATGTAGAAAATATGAACAAATTGCTTTGTCGGCGGACTGAAAGATGTCGCTGTAACTGTTCCGTTTTGGATAAAAGTCCTTTCTGTGAACATTGGAGCTTCACAGCAGCTAACGTGTAGTATTTCTGCAAACAGTAAAATGGCACAGAGGTATGAAGTATGAAAGGATCAGAGATATAGAATTCTGCGCTTCCCTGGAAAGCGGCCCACTAGTTTCATCATGTTTGTTATCATGTTTGCCTCATCAAAGAAGTTGCCAAATTGTCAAGGAAAGGGGAGTATCTGTAGCGTTTTGTCCAAGGTCGTCAATATTGCCCAAGATTCATCCAGATATCCACACAGCTTTGCTTTCACAGGGCTTCCGAAGCTTTTGATTCTTACGGGTGTACAGTTTGTATATGCAGCATAGATTAGGCCACTTGCACCTCGTTTACAAGCCTCAATGGGACCTTGCGTTATTTGTGGAATGATCAGCGATATTCACTGGCTAAATGCTGTAGGGTCAGGCTTTCATGATCTAAGATATACCGTTTTCGATGAATCTCAAAGCTTTCAAAATAAGGCAGGAGAGGAAAAGAGCGATGAAATGTAGTACAACTTCTCTGCGGGAACGCGTTCACTCCTCGCAAGTCTCTATTTGCATGTCGGTGCAGCTATGTTTACCGCAATCACGACTTCGGACGCGAACCTTATCGCCATCAACACCAAATTGACACTCACTCCATTCACTCCATTCGGCTGCTGTTGACTGTGCTGCAATCACAACTTTTACTACAGTTGTATTGACGGGTAGGTTTCTTAAGTCCTATGGAAATTCGGAACTGCTCTTGATGGAAGTCCACTTAAGCTGTTCTTCCTGCTAAAGTTGAGGGCAGTTGGTGGGGAGGACTGGATGGGATGGAACGTGATGGAGAGGAGAAGGAGCATCATATTCTTGTGTGTCAAAATTCCTTATCAACACTCTCCATAGATTTTGTTCTTTTAAATAAACTGTCATCAATTCAAAGCTGAATTCAGTTCCGCTCTCGTTCAACCGAAAAAAAAACGCAAAAAGTTGGCTAACATCCAAGAATGGAATGCCCATTAGTAGTTTCTATCAACTGCCCACTAATTATATACGTCAATACTGCTGTACTCCTCGACCACAGTTATTCCTCCATTGGAAAGTAAGACAAATTATGAACCGCAAGTTTGCGAGCGACGATATCTTGGTTTTGAAGTGCTGAATCTTGTTAGTTTAATAAAAAAATTCTCGCTCCTTCAAAGGTTCTCCCCAAACATTGCTCTGCTTCTGGTGTCTGGTTGAGCAGTCATACCAAGCACCATATTTTATGGATTTGTTTGTTTGTCCTCTTGAGGAAAGGCAAATCATCTTGCAATTTTGAATATTGCGTCTTTCAAAGAAGAGGTCTATCTATATGCGGTCGTGAGAGTGCCGAACAATTAGGTTTGTATTATGTTTCATCCTTCTCGTTACACTGAAAGCCATATTACCGTTGGAGCAATTCTTTTATATCTAAATTAGCGCCCATATTGCATAAGTTTTTTCTTCCGAATGCTACCTCAATGTGTGATTTGATACCACATTTTCTGCTCGTAAGCCTCTGAGCTCATAACATCAACAATTTTCCAAAAAAGGCCTGCCCATTCACATATGCGGTGAGTTCGGTATTTCACCATTGTTAGCGTATTCTTACCTCTTAGAAGTGTTAACTTTTTTGGGATCACATTGCTAATGGTTTTACTAACGAAACCAGAGTTTGCCGAACCAAGATAGAAGGCCTGTGTTCATAGGTATGGAGGCTCGTAGTCTTCGTCGCCGTTTGTAAGGGACGTGCATTCAATGGAGCATGTGGAGGAGGAGAAGGAAGTCTATGTATGAGTCAACAATCTGTTTTAATGTGTCGTTTTTGAAATAACCCAGTTTTGGTAGAGTTTTGAATAGCGAAGTCTGTAAAACCACACGAAACCGCTGCTTTCATAAATCGATCGCATTCAGTAAAGAAGACAAGTACACTTCACCATTAACGAACATGATAAGCCACGTGTGATTCTTACCTCGATTGCTCATTTCAGTGCATCCGTTTTCAATTACCACTGTGTCGTTGCCAACCGACTCAAGAAGGCTGAGATCGTCGTTGAGATTGACCTCATGCAATACACATAAACCGTTGCTGTAAGTGACTGCCTGCAACAATCAATCTGTATAGGCACTGAAGCAGGCAGCAAACTGAAGGCATTCAGAACTGATACAATAAGCAGTTTATTATCCAGAAGTACAACTGCCCCTAAAGAATCAAGAATGGATTTAGCATCAAAAAGAAGACAAGTACACTTCACCATTAACGAACATGATAAGCCACGTGTGATTCTTACCTCGATTGCTCATTTCAGTGCATCCGTTTTCAATTACCACTGTGTCGTTGCCAACCGACTCAAGAAGGCTGAGATCGTCGTTGAGATTGACCTCATGCAATACACATAAACCGTTGCTGTAAGTGACTGCCTGCAACAATCAATCTGTATAGGCACTGAAGCAGGCAGCAAACTGAAGGCATTCAGAACTGATACAATAAGCAGTTTATTATCCAGAAGTACAACTGCCCCTAAAGAATCAAGAATGGATTTAGCATCAAACTAACTTCGTTGGGAGAAATTTGGCGCGGATGAGTACACCGTTGATGAAAGCAGAGAGCAAAGCGCAGTAATGAATGAAAACGAATGTATCAAAAAACCTACCCCACAGGGCGGATTGTTGACACAGATGGATGTGCAATGACTGACTGAGGCTGTGTTTCTGGAATGGTCGAGGACATTTCCCACAATCTGATGATGGGGATGAACAATGAAAGAGCTCTCTTCGGCACATAAACTCCTTGATCGTGAGGGTACTGCAATTTCTAGACGTTAAGCGGAGCTTTAGTTCCATTGGCTGCCGAGTAGCACCTTCAACGATGCTTTATGAGCAGTCTTCAGTAGAAACTTAAAAATATCTTCCTGTCAACGTTCAGGTTTGAATTTGTTCTACGTAATAACGAGTTCTTTTAATGCTTTCGACATCTCGAAGGTGTGCGACTCATTTTCTCTTATGTCCACACTCAGTTTTCGCACTATGCATTATGTGCATCTGTCTTGAAGGCATCTCCATTCATCAAATGATTATGGAAAGCTGCGGAGTGAAAAGGCATGCGTATGTTAAAGGATTATTGCTACGATAACCAAAACTTGCCTGAGATGCAAAACTTGTCCAAATAAACCATCTCTTTATTCTGTTGAAGATGTGCGACACCATTCTCGCTCTTAACGTAGGCGCCGTACAAACGACACTCTTCTCACTGACTGGGCTATAATCTATCGAATAGCACGGCGTACGAAGACCGCTTCCCTCCTGAAATCAGAATCGTAAACCTGAAAATGAAGATCTTTAAATTATTGCTAATTCCAATATTTTACGTCAAATGTAATTTTTTCATACTCAAAAATCATGGGTACTTACTCGAGTAACTCATCATATATTACTAGAAATGCGTCGGTATTGGTTTCAGTTCTAAAAACGCTCATAGATGTTGTGCGCATGTAGATGTTGGTTGAAACAAGTTCAGCAAGGTAAGGCACGATAAGGAAAACAGTTGGATTTATGGAAATGCGGCTTGTAGCCTTCTGATTCGTTAATAGTGATATTCATCAACTAAATTTTCTAAACAAATGAAAAAAGCATCATAGAAACGGTTTCAAGCATAAATAACAGCATGCATCTTGTTTTTGCAAGCAATTAATTGGTAGTTTTTATTTCTAGGCAATCACCAGCAATTTCAATTTAGATTTTGAATATATCATTGAAAAACAGCCGATAAAAATATGCTAAAATTTATCTTCTAAATGAAGTTACCTTTAATTGCTGATGCCAATTGCAGTGTAAATATGGTCACTGCTTTTAATATGTGGCAAATGAATTTTTCTCATCAATTTCCACTTTCATCACTAAAATTTAGAAACTCATAAATTTAGAAACTTATAAACGTTCTCTGTTTCAAAATAAATCATTCTGATGAAGAGCAACGAACAATGTTTTGAGTGCAATAAGCACTACATGCAGTTTGCTCGATGCCATGTAGTCGTTTGGGTTGTGCATCGCTGATGGACTCGAAACCCTTGAAGACGAAATAGGCAACAACTTCATTGTAGCTTGAACATGTCTCTGCAAAGTAATATTGCACACCTTGCAGCGAACGTACACTTCTTCTTCATTCACAAACCATGGTGTTGAAGGGCTGCAAGGATTTTGGAGATAGGTGTGGCCCATTCGTTTTCGTCGGATAACAGAGGTTCTTCACTCTTCACGTCGGCGGTGTGAAGATCGGGATATTTTATCGCTTTTTCGACTGGCTGTTGCAGCACAGCATGCTGCCTGCGGTGCTTATCCATTTGGTAGCCATGTTTTGGCACTGAAAAATGGAACTAATACAATATTTTTACGTAACTTATTCAACAATGAATAGATTATTGATTTCGTTTTCTCATATTGATTTGAAAGATTATTCAAAAACATCAGCAAAGATCCTGCCTACTATGTCTGGGGTCTCTCGGATATCTGGAAACGCGATATCAGATGTGGAGATATGAGCTAGTACTACCATCTCCATCATTTATGAGTGGCAAGACCAGGATAGCCCACAAGAAACTGCTCAATCGAGGATATGGCGAAATTTTGAAGATATGATGCTTTGTTGCGCAGCTGACCGCGCAACACATTGATCTCACGGCTTCACAGTTGACATCAGTGAAGTTTCGATGATGTAAAGTTGTCTCTACTTCCGAAATTGCTGACATTGGGTGCACAATGCAAACCTTCTCTGTCCCTGCAGATTCCAGTAAAACTTGTTCGATTGTAGTAGTCGTGACCAGATGCGTAAACGATCTGTGCGCCATTGAGAGTGCCATCGTGACCATAGAGCTGGCATGTTGAAAAATGCTTGTGATAAACTACAGCCGCACATCCATCCTATAGTAAAACAAAATCTCATATTGAATGCCCACAGTAATTGCATTTTTGACTCGAAGCAAATAATGTAATACTGATGTGGCAACAGTTTGACTGCAACCATCAAAATTTAAGCGCTAATCCGAGATACGCGACAACATATTTTAAGAGTTGCTTCTCATTCGTTAATTACTCGTTAACGTTTCAAAATACTCTCAACTATTGTCGAAGTTTACTAGAAAACAATGCGATCAAATGGCTAGAAAACAGCCACGGCTGCTGAAGCTTTTAGTAAGATTATACGGATTGGCGCTCGACAGACCCCTAAAAATCACAAAGGTATTAAATAGTCAAAAAAGGATGAAAAAAATACTTACAACAGATTTAGCCACATCAACAATACAGTAAGTTAGACAGTCGTGTGCGGTCACTCGCCAAATTTCGGCAATCGACGATGAATTTGAAATGCCACGATGGAAGGTCGGCAAAAAGCATTGAGTGGCTAGAAACGAGTCCTTTTTCCTTCTTTACCTCCATTATAGACAATAGTTAGACGGTTGTTTGAAAACATTTGTTTTTTCGCCATTTTCCTATGCTTGGCCGGTTTGGTAACCTTCGCCATGTGCTAGGAACTAGAGTACTTAAATGCAAATAACCTGATAATAGATGGTTTTACAATAAAAACATTGGTAAAAATGTAAATGAAAATTGACGTTTCTTGGTTTTCTCTCACTGAATTTCTAATTCCCGCTTTACTTGCTCTCAACTCTGCTTGGCTTTAGTACGACAACCAGTTTGAATATAAGATTTTTAAATGCAACGAAACATGTGCCAATGCAACAATGTTGAATTTTTCGCTACAAAGTTCAGAGAATTATTTCAAATTTTGAGCGCATTTCTTCAAGCGAAAATTCTTATCTTTTTCCTCATCACTGGAAAGAGAAAGATGAAAAAGCAACCACAACAAGATCGATGACTAATAACGGGAAACTACAATGAAACCAAAAGGCAACCGCGTTTCAATTCCGCGGTATTTGAAATAAGCATGAAAAAGGTGTAAAGAGTAAAGCACAAGAGCGATTCGATTACCGAATGTGGCCGTGTCGACAAAATAAGCAAGTGTGAGTAAAACGATGGCAACACAATCTGTGTTCATAGTGCGAATGGAATACCAAAACGAGCGATTTGAAATAAAGCAAAAGAATTTTTCAGAGAGTTCGACTGCTGTGTGGCACCAAATAAGTGTCCTATCGATGAACACTACACGACGTATATGTTTCGTATGAAGAAGTGACCTTGTCGGATCCGTTCCCCACAACTTTCTCTAAATGAGTGCCATCACGAACAAATGACCCACATCCACCTATCGCATCGCACATGCATTCCACAAAAGTCGAAAATATACCGAGACACACTTACCACATATTTTTGTTTCAATTCATTCTCAACTTGGCCTCAACACGCCTATATGTTCTGCTTTTTAAAAAGTTTTTTTTCGAAACGTTGCTTGTATTGGCGCATTCATGGAGAGATATTATTGAAGGAAGTTTTATAGCTACCATGGTAGTAGCATATAAATATTTTGGTGAAGAGATGCAGGATCGCAAATTGGAACCACGTTTGTAGATCTTCGGATGGAAGTCTGTGATGCGCTGCAAGAATCGAGCACTCATTCGAAGCGGTGTTTCTTAGATAGACGATGGTTGGCTGAGAGATGGATGTTATGCGCGACTTGTAGCGTATAGCTTACGCAGTCAGCTGAAGTGAAACTATCGTTTCCTGATGAGATGAATGTTGTACTTTTTGCTATTTTTTCCTAACTGATCAAATATGGAACTGCTTTTCATTGTGCTTTATAAATCTTTATGGTCAACACCTGTAAATAGCTTTTCATTCTTTATTTACTCTTCATTTACAATATGCGTACCGCCATATGTAATTTTACAGAGAATATCTTGCTTTGATTTGTAATACGCACAAAAACGTCGCCATCTTCGATCGCGCTAACACAGCCCTCCTCCGACAGTTTTGGTGTGCACAGCCTGAACTTTGGAGTGAGGTCGACGTTCCCTGAATATGATCGTTATTTTATCGTGAAATGATAACTTGTAAGCTGATTTTCCACCTATATCAAGATGGAAAAGTGAAAACAAGTCAGCTTTCCATAATGCTTTCAAGCGCCTTTTATGAACTCATATATCATGCCTTCAAACCGATGTCTGAAGGTATGAAAACTTTTAAGAAAAGCACTCACGAAAATGGTTTTCGGAAGTAGAGAATTTATGAAAGAAGTGGACACTCACGGGAGAGCTTATTAGCTAAAGCTTCCGTACATATCAGTTGAGAAATAACCAAAACTCAATAGTGCTACTTCCTCAGTTATAGAAGAGAAATAAAGAGTCTATAACCTTTTCCCATCTCTGAACAAAAATAGCGCCAAAAAATGAAATATGCGCTTTGATTTTTTGAGTTACTGTATTTCGAGAGCGAATATGCCAATACTCTGATTTCTTTGTAGTAGTCGAATTTGACTGCGAACTTGCACGGTTATAATTTTGAACTGCGATTAGTAACTCCCCCTCAGCCAAAAAATAGAAGTGAGCAGACCTTGGTTGATCCAAAACTGCACCTCGCCATTCGTCAAAAATTCATAAAGTATTAGCTGCCCTTTTTGAACGTTGTAGACAAAGCAAGCTGCTTCATCTGGACGCATTACCACTTCGCTGAGTTCAACAACCATTGAATGGTTTTTCCAGATCTGACCACATTCCTTCAAAAGCACTACATTAAAGAAAGATTGAGATGAAAGTGGAAGAGGATGAATGAGCAGGAATAAAGAAATCACAGGGCGATCGGAACGGCACTCGGAAACCATGTGTGTATGCTTCAGATGCGGTCATCTGGTGCGTGCCTAACGTGAATGCACTAAATTCGACTTCCGTAATATTCTTAAAAATCTTCGCAACTCCTGTGCATCGCCTCATATCAAAAAATTAATACTGGTGAGGCAAGGCCTATGGAGTAAAATGATAGAGCTCGCAAAGAAGGTGAAAACTGCAACAAAACTGCAACTCTGTTTCAAAATTCATTTTTATCTTTTCTTTACCACATACAGTGGAGAAATTTCTTAGGATATCTCAACAGTATTTGATGTGATCATATCGTAATGCTCTGCTTGGCTCTGATGGTGTAATGAAAGCATAGTTATGTAGGAGGAAAGTCAAAATCACCTAAACCTGAAAATCGGACTCCGAAATTGGTACCGCACGAACGCAACCATTGTCCATATCGGATTTCGTTTGATATTCGCCTCCATAAGCGACAGGAATTGCGTTCATAGAAAGGTGAGGCAGCAGCTGCGTTGGAAGCTTCTTCGCGAACGAGAATCGATTGTGCACTTTTGAAGGAAGTATCATCGACACAATCTACAAATTCAGTTACAAATATTGCACGACAATCCATCCCTTATTTTGTTGTTTGCATCATTCACTATGGTTAACTTGCTCTGCAGAAATGAAAACGAAACCTCAAGCAAAAATACTCAAGGCAAGGAGGCCAAAGTATATTGTAAAGCGAAAAAATGATGAATGCTACTGAAATTGATAACTCTATTAAAGGAATTAAAGGTGAGGAATAAATGTTCATAGAACGCAACTGAGAAAAACAATTTGATGTTTCCTCAACAACAATTAAAGTGTCGTGAAATTACATTAAAATCGGACTCGTTGTCGTGAAATTACATTGAAATCGGACTCGAAGTTCATATATTATTTATGGGTTCAGCTAATACAGCAGAACGCCTTAAATTAAGCAACTGAAGACATTCGTCCCTTTACAGGCTAAAGAAAATGCGAACTGCAGACAGCGTCCCTGAAAACGGCGTTCGGCAGTTTTCTATGCGGGTTCTATTAGCCAGAGATATCAACGCACTTTTAAGCGCTTATAAATACTTAAAATCTCTCCGCTCGAGTAAATAAAACCTAAGCTAGAATGCAGTTATCTAGCGAGCCTAAAATTAGCATAAGACTTTGAGTGCATTCAACAAGCAGAATAAACTACCCACCTTCCATATGACCGGAAGAACTGCCGGTGGATTGACAATTATGACGTGCTTAAGCAATTCACTATAGTAGTCCAGCCACAGATATATTCTTGCCTTTAAAACATTTGACCTTATACTGTGTCTTTAAAATTCCCATAAATATATTTTTCACACTCAAAAGCCACGTAAAATACATCAATGTAGGTAGCGGCGCAAAACGATTTCGCAGGACCTGATAGCTGTGATAATTAGGGAATGCTTGTCATGTACCTAGTTATTCACAGAGTTCAAACCTCTTCAGCAATCACTTCTAAAAATAGGTGCTTTCAAATAATTTTCAATTCACACGCAGTATTTTGCTATTTTACTAAGCTGATTACAACAATTTCTACTGAACTAATCGATGATCAGTAAATCACTACCAATATATAACATCAATATTATTGTGGATAAGTTTCTTTAGAAAGCGAGTCATATTTTGAAAATGAAACCGAGAAGTACTTACAGTGAGCAATTTGTTGATCGGCCCCACAGGATTCATATATGGAATGAGTGAAGAACCCTTTTGATCATAAATACAAATCCCGTGCGATGGTTTGCCGGTTTGTTTCTCTCGCTCTAATACTAGACTTTGAAAAAATTCACAATAGCCGAAAAAGATCTTGAGATAATCACTCACACGCACGCTTTTCATAACCTGAAAATAGTCGAAATCATTAGACATTGTTATATCTCGTTTATTTTTTCATCATAGCGATAATGAGCATCGCAAAAACGGGCGGATTTGCGTTATTAGTTATCAACAAACCGATTCTTCGAAAGTTAATTATGGAATTGCGACATGTTATTACAATCGTTGAAGCGTTGTCTCACATTCAAAGGGTGGAAAAATTCCGCACTGATCACGCTTTTTTTTTTTGATAAATTTACAAAATGCTTCTAATGTTCGAAGGATACTGATCAAAAAATGTTCTATAATAGCAGATATGAACAATTTTTTGTGATAACGTTTAATTTGGGATCAAGAATTCCACCTAGCGATTCAGCAAAGTCATATTATCGGAACTTTGAATTGCCTCAGAAATAGAAGCTATAAAATTTCAACCTTTTTCGGATCTTCGAATGGCATCTCAACAAACACGATGCCGTTGTCCTTTTCGTTAACCCAGTCACTCGTTAACCGTGATTGTGTTAGAAAGCGTCCATACTTTTCAACGTCAGATCTTTGGTAGAAATTCTTGATAGCATCTGGTGCATTATACCTGAATGAAATTGTCAGAAAACTCGTGTCAACTATTATAAGCCGTAGTGGACAAGCTAATGCGCAAGAGATGGTGATTAAAATGCACGAATAAAAAAATGCTGAAATGAATATGTTTCAAATTTTCACCGTTAAGAAGCTGAGGGGAATGCATTTGATTTAGCAGAAAAAAATTTCCAGCAATTTAAAACGCATTCTCCGCATGGAATAGTAACTAATGTTCCTTTACTATGCTGTTAATGCGGTTTTTTTCACTCGAAATATTTTCCAATTATATTTTGGTGTTTTTCCGCTGTATTCTTATAGCGTGCATGACAAGGATAAAAGTGCTTAAAATAGTTTTGTGCGATTTGTTTCTTTAACAGTGATGCAATACAAGCTTTTTTACACTAGTCATTATGACTGAATTTTCCCGTTTTTTCGCACTGCCCTGCTTCTGCCATTGTGTTAAGTTCTAATTAAGCTTTGCTGGAAAATCTTCAAATCTATTTCTCATGAGGACTCCTAATTTCTTTATGGGTTGTTTGATTTTGCTGAAAATTCAACGCTTAGAGATTGTTTTCATGGAAATACCAAAGAAATGGTTGACTGCACTAAATATTTCTTCCATACCCACAATTTTTCCCTGAGGAGTGAAAAATGGTTTTTTCTTATGCAGCTATATCAGGCACCACTCAATCATCTCTCCAATGTTGAAGCAATATTTCTTTCATCATTAGTTTTTCCATACAGCTTACGGACTAGGAGTCTGCTCGATACCTGCGCTCCCTGTTGTCTGAATAACTTGATGAAACGCTTTGAAAAATTCACTCTTCAGTATATGTGTGAGGATGGCCCATAACATTTCAGTGGATGAATTTGCTGAGCATTAAAGAGCTAAGAAATCCTAGCACCGAGAACATGGTCATGTATTCGAAGGGTGTCCTGGACAACAATTCTGCAAGGAATTTGGAAAATCTGTATTTTCACTGACCAGTAAAAGCCCGAAAAAGCATCTCAAGAACGCAAAACTTTTCCAAGCAAGCAAAACCTTCCACCTAATATCACTGAAAGCTTCTCGCAGGCTCGAAATTTTCCGTCGAGATCGGAAAATTTTTTTAAGTGACATTTTTCTTATGGATGTGTTGAGAAAGAAGTTCTCAGAACCGCTTCATATAACTTGCGGAATATGGTCGAACAGGCTGGAGGTGATTGGAAACTGTTAAGATACATCTTCTGCTGACCTATAAAGCTATAACTCAATAATCTTCTGCTGACTACTACTAATATCATAATTTCCACCGGTGCGCGAAAAAAGTAGTTTCATCGTTCTCTGTTGCGTTGATCAATCTGAACTGAAGACGGTGCATGCGCTTAATTTTAACAAAGTCGAACAATCCGCAAGAATCAAAAATTTGCCAAAAAGTTTTCATGAGAATTCTAGGACATGTAGGAATGCAAGAGAAAAACTGATTGCGTTTTCGGAAAAAAAACATCGTGAAATGCAGCTAGTTTTAATGAAAAAAGGACTACTGATTACTGTAAATTCTATTATATGAAGAAAACACAACTGTACCCGAGTGTTTTCCTTATACTGATATATTCCTCGAATTTCGCTGCGCATGCTTCGACATTCTGCAAATGTTTCACCATGACGAATAATGTTCACTTTGCAAACTTTTCACCTCACTAAAATTTCGGTGTTTTTTATTTCAGCAAAACGGAACGCAAATAAATTCAGTCTTTTTCTGGATAAAGTAGCATTTGTTCATGCCTGTACGCACTATTTATACCTATAACAGCCGAAATGAACTGTTATATTTTAGTTATTGATGCTCGTTGAAACGCCTTCATAATAAATTACTGTTATTTATATAACCACTAATAAAATGGAATGCTCGTTTAATTGGAATGATTGATTACTCGTTGGCAGCTTTTGGAATGAAATTTCATGCCTCGACAACACATAATACGTGGCGACGTAGCGAAAAAAAAAACTGTTGCTGTTCGGACTACGCTTATAGTAGCCTAACAAAATAAAAACGCTGCAGCTTTCATATGGGAAATATTGCTAGCGATATTCCAATGTTTTAACTAATAAAATTTTTCAATAAACTATCCACAAATGGCTATTGGTCCTTTGCATTCACGAACAAGCAATAATCCCTCACTTTAAACGTTTCTTTCTAAGTGATTTTCTTCGAGCCATTAGACGAAAAATGTTTACGCTGTGGTGCAATGAATCGAAACGAAATGGGGGCTGTAAATGAGCGATCACTGTGTTGACATGGATGCTGTGTTGGGCTCATACATATCTCGCATATCACGCATTTTTGTTCTTCCTACGGCAGCATAGTGTAACGATTTACCCAGTTTGCATTTGCAAATGCTGGTTCATTGATTCATTGCAGTTTCTTTTAAGGAACAGGCTATTTTCTTTAAAATAGGAAATCAATTTCAATTCATAATTACACCTCTTTATTTCGTTTCCTTTACTATATTTTACTTCCTTTACTCTCTATATGAAAGAGCCTAAAGACGACAAAGAATCTGAAAAACTTGGAACACACAGTGCAACTTTCTATGTAGCACAAATGAGTCCCACGGTTTAGTAATAGCGCAATAAATTCTGTAAAATTGCGAAGGCAATAAAAAAAACCTCGTCATATGCTCTCAACCATCGCAACATTTGAAAATCTGTGTTTAACTCTGGTGGTATTTTACCAGCCAAACGAAGCCGAAGAGCCGATAATCGTTCATTCATTGCCATCAACTGTCACCTCACACCTGAAATCGATGCAACTTATTTATTCATCAGAAACATACAAACGGATCGAGTAAACATTCAGCAAATCGTGCTCCTTTAAATATACTCATACAGTCACACCTGTATACACGAAGTGAAAATACAACACGATGCTAATACAACGAACGATGAAAAAAATAGAAGTAAATTATTGATAAATGATGTCGTCTCTTCCGTCACGAATTGAAATTAAGTTCAGAAAGTCACAATTTAATATATATATATAATAGTCAATGCAGTGTCAAAAAACTTGGATATCCACTTTTAAGTGGCATGACAGTGGTTGGAGGGGGTATGGTTTTCAGACTGATACTTTCGAGCAATCTCGCCGGTGTAATTTTATGATAGTATAACTCAGTGAAAACGTTGTTCGATGAGATGTTAGCATAATGTCTCCATCGATCGAGATCAAATGCGGCCGAGTCAGCGTATTTATTTTCATAAAGCGGTTAACTACTTGACTGAAACATAATAACAACGGGCGGAGGGTTGTACTAATTACCACTGAAGAGAGATTCGAGTGGCACCAAAGTTAGATTACTTGACTATGAAGTCGCGTTAGACAAGGTACTAAGCTCAATAAGATACACTCCCTTTAGATCCTCATTATGCCTTTCGCGAAAACAATCGATCATAAAACCGTTGACGTGTAACGCCTTAAAGGCGACATTGGGAAACTACGCAAATATGCTGAAGATGATTTCGCAACACGCACTGGAAAAAGAGACTAAAAACGCGCAAACCCGAAAGCAGGAATTGTGATGGCGTTGCAAGGTTGGTGAATTAACGTAAGGGGATGATAAAAAATTTATATTTGTAAAGCATGAGTGAACCCGCAGCCCTGTTCAGTAGCTCAGATGTACCTGTGTATGCGAAAACTGTGTTCTATCTGATGCTTTTGTCTTTCTTTTTTTCTTTTTCTGATTGTTTATGACGAGGCTTTACATGTGCTATATGTCTTTCATGTATTTCCTGCCAACCTGTAGACATCGTCTGCTGCAATAGAGACAAGAAAATGACCGAACTGGACAAAATATTATCATATGTGCTAACAAGGACTCTAATAAATGGCAGAAGCGCTGCGGTATTTCGTTAACCTTTAGATCCTCATTATGCCTTTCGCGAAAACAATCGATCATAAAACCGTTGACGTGTAACGCCTTAAAGGCGACATTGGGAAACTACGCAAATATGCTGAAGATGATTTCGCAACACGCACTGGAAAAAGAGACTAAAAACGCGCAAACCCGAAAGCAGGAATTGTGATGGCGTTGCAAGGTTGGTGAATTAACGTAAGGGGATGATAAAAAATTTATATTTGTAAAGCATGAGTGAACCCGCAGCCCTGTTCAGTAGCTCAGATGTACCTGTGTATGCGAAAACTGTGTTCTATCTGATGCTTTTGTCTTTCTTTTTTTCTTTTTCTGATTGTTTATGACGAGGCTTTACATGTGCTATATGTCTTTCATGTATTTCCTGCCAACCTGTAGACATCGTCTGCTGCAATAGAGACAAGAAAATGACCGAACTGGACAAAATATTATCATATGTGCTAACAAGGACTCTAATAAATGGCAGAAGCGCTGCGGTATTTCGTTAAACTGTTTTGATGCTCATAGTGTACCGAGTGCATATTTCATTTCCTGCGCGTCCAGTTTATTCCACGAAAGAAATTTTTTGTGCTAACGGTATACATCGGCTATAGTGCATCAGATGAAACAGAGAAAGTAACTTCTATGAAATATTACTCGAATTTATCAGTATGGCGATGTAGGTCTCTGTAGGAAAGGATGATAACGTGATGTAAGAAAGTACGACTAATCTAACCGAAACAGTAACACTAATGAAGCCGTAATTACATCAACTGCTCAAAACAGATACAACAGACTATGCAAGATTATTTCGAAGCAAATGAAGAAGACCATTGAGAGGAGCAATGAGCGATTTTTAGGAGGCAAAGAAAAAAATTTTGTGAAGCACGCAAGAGCGAATTTCTGTCGGATGAGGAAGAATACCTGGCTAGGTGACAAGAGTTGGCTAGAAGTTATAGAAGATGGCAGTCAAGAAGGGGGAGAACACAAGAAGGGCAGCCGAAGGTTATATGGAGCGAAAGGAAATATAAGAGGCAAAGGACGATGTCAGTGACGGCAGTCACTGTTGTCAACAGTGATCTCAAATTTATTCATAATGATCCCGTTTCAGCTGATTGAGCCAGAAAAAGGTGGAGAAGCGTGCGAGAAGATTTGTTATAATATGATCTAGTTTCTCGCTCACCAGATCAGCCAGTTTAAAAGTCACCAACATAAAGTAGAATGTGGAAAATAAAGCATATGGATTTCAGCTAAACCGACTGCTCATATAAACTTAGTTCGATGCAAAATGAAATTCTGTAATTCAGCCAGCACGAAATGAAAATATTATTGAACAGCAAGCGTGGATCATTTCTTTTTTGAGTGCAAATAGCACTTTCACAAGGTGATTGATCATTGCAGAATAAGGTAGAGGTGATTACCTCCATGATTTACACTATAGGCATCAAATTTCGAAAGTTTAACCTCAACGATTCCTCAGTTGAAACTGCTAGACAAAGAAATACACAGAAACTCATGCGTAAGCATTAACAAAACATCTCTGCAGAAGGAAATTTGCAAATATGAGCACAAAATAAATAAATAAGCGAATGAAGTCTTTGCAGTGCGCCGTTTCGCGTTTGGATAGGAGTGACCTGAATAGAATGTCGGAGGAGTCATACCGACGACCAGACGAGTCGCTGCGGGTAGACGCTATCACGCAGCGACACGTAAACTGGCCACTGGGTTGGCACAACCGGTTGGACGGTGTCCGACCGGAATGGACTTGCTATCCATTTGTACTGCTCTGTGCGGACATACTCTTAGTAACCACTCGTTCTGTCGTGATAAGTGACCAAGTCTCAAGGAAGCATAGTCGGTGTGCAGTGACAACGAACTTCAGCAGTTAATTGTTATGTTCATCGACTATTTACTGAATTTCGGAGCTGAACTTTGAAGAACTTTAGTTGTGTACTGATATTTGTAACAGTGAGGATGACATTAAGAGTTTGCAACGGGATATTGGGATCAAGCACATCTGCTATCGGCGCCTTCATACTCTAATACAGTTCGTTGGTGCATGATAACAGACATTGCAATAAGAGAGAGGTAGTGGTTCAGTCTATGAAAGCGGAAATCAGCGCACGGTGGCTTCAATAAGTCATGAAACTTCTAACTCTCCAAGGCTTGTTGTCCAAAGGAAGCTATACTAAAGCCAGCCGAAAATGTAGATCTCACCAAACATGAGCTTAATTTGAGTGCTGTGGTCGGAAAATATGCTTAGGATTCTCGCGTTTTTGTATGAGCCAAATATGAACATTTGTTAGGTGGGCTGCTGCCAACTTTAACGTACATCAATCACTTCCCAAAATTACTGGATTATTTTCCCAAAATTACCCAATTATTTCAATTAGAACATTTTAAGCTCGATTTAGCTGCAATTTCTTGAGCCAGCGTGCTGCATGTCAGCACAACTAATACAGCTAGTATAACAAGAAATGAAAAATGACCACAACATCAGCATTTCAAAACATCGCACAACATTAAAGGCGTAAAATGAGCATGGAACTTCGAATGCAAATGCTGAACTTCTCAAACACTTCTCTGAATTAGTTATGAAAGTATTCATTTTGAAGCTTCATGAATGCATAGTTAAAATTCATCGAAGGTGAGATCATCACTTGAAGCGCAACACTGAAAAATGCTCGGCAATGTGTTCTATGCAACACAGGACCGGTTTTATGAGTATGTGGTGTTGCGATTGCGATAACTTAGACAACGAAATACACGACGGTGCTACTTGCTAAACCTGTTTGCCTCTTTTCTGCTCGATTTGCGGATTTCAGCAAAATATAGAATTATGCAGCAATAGCCACCAATCTTTCGAATGTGTTGCTGAAACAGCAATAATATGAGCCTCGGAAGAGGTATAGTAGTTTCAAAATTCGTTCTCAGACACATTGAGGTGTTTTAGGCTGGCTCGGTTTGAATGAGCTTATTTTTATTCAAATGGCGCAAGACTCTTCATAAGATTTTCATAGCCCGTTGACTGGTTCAATCATCCACCGGCTTTGATTATACGTGACGAACCGTTCGAGAGATGGCTTCCTTGTTCATCCACTTTCTCCCACTTTGACCTAAAAACGACACACATAGTGCAAAAAAGATAAGATGGTTGAACGAGCGATTTTGCAAGCACTGAGAATTAAGTTGGTTCATTCAATTTCGATTGATACCGGATTCCAAAAGTACTTTGTGCTTTTCAAAGTGAATACTGACTGAAAAATATGACAGATTCAAAAGAAAATACTTGATCTGCGTCAAAGCTGCTGTCCACGCCTACGAATAGTGGGTTTTAGCAGTTTGAGACAAGGTTTTACTAAAGGTATTAAAATAATCCTCGGATCGCCTTAACGGAACCAGCAAGAATTGCGCTTGTGATAAAGAGCACATTTTTTAAAATTTCTTTGTCAACATGCCAAGCGCAAGCAATAACTGAAATCACCCGGAATTGTTTTATGTGGACTCGTTTATTTTTTATTTTTTATTTTTTTTGCATCACTCAGTGCGTGCTGAGATTCATTGAAAATACCATTCCCAATCTTGCTCCTCCAGACTTCTTTAGCTTCTGAACTGTTCTTGGCAGTTGCGGTGATGGAACAAACTGCTTACTAAACCGATAAACAACAACAATGCTTGGGAAGCACAAAAAATTGTTCGTACAAAATTTCTATACGTGCAGCACTACCAATGCTATAAGGAATTCGCTAATGCTTGTCGTCACAATTACCCGGCGTTCCTTCTGCACTTCAAAGGAGCAATCTTTCAACACAGATGCCGCAAACATTTTTGCACTCGACTTCATCGAACTATCACAATCGTTGCAACATTCACGTTGTAGACAGTGCCATAAGTATATGACATATGGGGGGCGCCATACATTTCAGCCATAAAAGTCTTAGCCCCAACGATGTATGCTAATGAATTTGCGCAATTCGACATCGAAACTTACGAAAACTGGAGCGAAACTTATCTTCTGCAACAAAAGAATTGCAGCAGCTGTGACGAATGGAAGCGCGTCTTTTCCAGCAGCAAATTTTTGCCGCACTCTCTCCTAAGATCATGTCTATTATTGAATCTACCAATTCAGTTCACATTAGGCCGCTGCTGCACTTCACAATGAAATAATACAGAAGCAGGTCCTTGGCTTTAATTTCTGTAATTTTGTCTATTCTGACACCAATTTTTTGCAACGAAAACTTTCCGCTTCAACGAGAGCGAAGTAACTGAGGAAGCAGCATCATCTTCGTGGGTGGCCATCGGTAGGACAGGTTTCTTTCGTGATCGACAACGTAAGTATTCTATTCGTGTAACGGAGCCGAGTGAGCAACATATCAGCAGCTAAGACGGCAATCCGCCATTAAATTAGATGAGCGATCATAGGGACTGGGTAGATGATCTGAGGTGTGCAGGCATCAGTGAAATTTGAGGAAGTAATTATTTAGTGTTATTTAATTAGAAACGTTTCATAAAAGTGCTCCGTACATTTTGTCGAACTCTAAAACTGGAAAAAATTGTTGCCAGCTCTTTAAATGATTGCAGGTGCTCTTAAATGTCAAGAATGAATAAGCACGGGTTGAACAAGAGTTTAGCTTTCTCCAGATTTCCATATTCAAATCGAATAGCATGTGCATTCTCGTCAGAACTCTGGTGGCTGATGAAATTTCTTGCATGATAATTCAGGGCTTTATGAACTCTTCGAATATCGAGTTACAGAATTTTTGAAAACTGCTGAAGGCTTATAGGCTGCTGATAGCACAGTACTGAGAACATTTTAGTGCTGGGACACGCGTTTTCCTCAACGTGTGCGCAGAAAATGTTTTCGCACATTATTTAAGCATCAAACACTTTTCAGTGGCCAATCTGATGATCTCGATGAAATTTGTGGTCCTGATTTCCTGCAACTTTTGTCCTACTTGTGTCCAGAGTAATTCTTCGGAGTCAATTACAAGATGTTATCTAATTTAAGACTCTGTTCCGTTCATTTCAAGTAATGTCCAATTTCATAAAGGTAAATTAGAACGACCAACTCGAGGCTCACCAAAACTTTCCTGAGCTATTCCAACATTGACGCTGATGAGTATGCATAACACTGCAACATTTGCTGAAGCAAATCAGCATTGTTCTCGCGAAATTAAAATGTTATGGGCAATTAGCATCGAGTTTTTTAAGGTGAAGGCTCACAATAGCTGTGATGAGCCAATACTAAGCAACGGACAAATGCCTTTCGAGTGGTGCGAATTGTGTGACGACGCCCCAATATGCTGACTGAGGTGTTCAATGAGGTAGTGAAAAACACGATGTGACTTTCGCAACAATCTTTTTTCAGTAGCTAATAACAAGTGAATGTTTGCATCATTAATCATTAATAAATGCTGCAGATCTTTTCCAGTAATAATTTCATTGCTTTTAAATGCATAATTATGAAACGGTTGGCTGATTAAGCAAGATTTCTTGATATATGATGCTATATGGAGAGATGGAAACAAGCAACAAAGGCTAACTTCGTTCGATATATTTCGATTACATATGGCTGTATAGACTAGTATGTCCCTTTACTTGTATTCCGAACGAGCCATAGTTTACACAGCTCTGAAGCGCAGCTTCTTCCTCACTTCCCTCCCCTCCCCCATACCTGCTTCCTAATTCTGTAATTCAGCCAGAAATTTGAAATTTATCAAACATCACTACCAGTTTGCACTTTTTGGGCATTGTCTTGCCTGGAAGCAGGCACGGCATGCACAAGCAGCATATTAAACCTACACGCCATCTAGATTGCAACTTGGGAGTTTAGTGAGTCTAACTTGAGAAATGAATGCATGCCTTTGATGGAGAACGAAGGAATTGCAGACAAAAATCACGGAAATGTACATGGTGTTAAAAGAACTTATTGACACGCAAAAGCTGAATTTTAATTACAGGAAATATGCATCACAGCACCGAAAAAGAGGGAAGTTTCGCACATAAAAAATTTTTATTTAAGCTAATTGAGACGGAACACTTTCACCGATTAATGAACTTTTCTCGGAAATTTCCCCTTCTTTCCGTTGAATAAATGATAAAAATCATCCTGTGTAGTCTAAAAGCTTTTTTAATGTTACTTGGCACAACATTCACAAAATTCCAACGAGAGTTCCGCATGTCATTGTCAATGATAACCCACTAGCGTTGCCCTCGCACATTTAACGAGAGCAACTACATTCTTGAGAATATCAGAAATTCTTGCCTACTCGAGCGCAGCAGTGGAAGCAAGCACATACTGTTGCGAATTCACAGCTGTTGCGACCAAAATTTTTCACACTTTCCACAACGACGACCATCAGCAACGTTGCGCAGTTCATTATGCAGAGAGGATAGAAAAGAAGAGATCTGCTTTTTCTGCAACAAACAAAAAAGGCAATGTGGAATTTCTCCTCTGCGTTGATGAAAATGCCAGATCAATATTTTGAATGCTTGAGCAGTTTACGCATCAAAAACAAACAAATAAAAAAACAAAGCAAAACAATGCGATCACATCTATTGCAGTTCTCCATCGTCATCAGCAGCATTCGATTGAGCATAACTTATGAATCTACCGTTATTTTGTGTTTTGCCTCCGGATGTGTTCGTTTGACGAAATGGTCGGTGCTGGCACCAGCAATTCCTGTGCACGACCACAGTGTTGCCACGCCTATGTAAGACAGTTCACGGAACAGCCAGCCGCAAATATTTCCTTCAATATAGGAAAATAAGCAGTCGCATACCTGTTGAAAAATGAGCACATATAAAAAGGTTTCGATGAAAATGCTGGTATCTACTACGACCGGGAAACAGAAAAGTAAAAAATAAGCGGCAGTCCTTCTTGAAAGGGAATGAGTTAGATTATGGCAGATGGTATGAATGATATGGGATCATTCAATAGGCAAATATATACAAGGACAATCATGTCAGCGGACTATAATCCGAGGAATAAGAAACTAGGCAATAATCCGAGGAATATATGTGATTTGTATAGAACTGAAACAACATTGGATGTTAAATCGTAATAGATCAAGGTAGGATAAGGCAAAAGAGAAGGTTGTTGAGCCTTTTTTATATTGACATATTATGCATGTGACGTGCTGTGAATGAGCAGCTTTGTGTTGAAATGAATTAAATAAGGGTTGGGAGCTCTGGAGAACTCTAACACAGTCCGTTTCACAAAGGTGCTTCCCACCACGTTCCGACGACTTTTTGCCTAAATAGGGTTAGCAGCGCTTTTTCAACATTTGAATAAAAGGAAGGAAGCTTTTTTCAAATCATGCAGCCACGGACTTCTCTTACGAATATCTCGTTATTCAAACGGAGCCCACATCAAACAAATACATATATTCCGCCCACTTGCAAGCTTCTGCATATTCACTGCGGAAGTGAGTGCTGTTTGCTGCTTTCTTCGCGCTAGTCACGTTTCATGTGGATCCTAAGGGTATGTGGGATGAAATTAGTACTCCAGTGCAATAAAAGTTATAATCGTCTCTCTGTATTCTCATTGCTGTTGTTCACCCTCTTTTTTTCTGGGCGTTTCTTTAACCACATACAAGCACATATGTGATGTTGCTTAATGTCAAGGTACCGAATATAGCTTTATAGAAAGAACCTTTTTTTCAGGAAGCAGAAAACTGGAACTTCTGTAAGAATTTTTATTTTTACTTTTCTTTTGATAATCATGAACGAACCAAATTAAGTGGAATGAATTGTTGCTGATAGAAGAAATCTCGCTCTTCACAGGACCACTATGACAATCTCTGTAAGAACAATAGGCCTATCACTGGCCAAAAATGACTTCTGAATTGTAACTCTGTTTCATTGATGGTGCTCCTTTCAGAAAATTTCTACCGTTAGCGCTACATGTTGATGAATGAATTCAAATGCCACAATGGGTTACTGATACAGCAAGCACAACAAAACTGCACGTCTCTCCCACCTCCACCTCTCGTACAGCACTCTTGAAGACTTCTTGTTCTGTGCACTGATGAACAGATTGCTAATGCGCCCTTTCCCTGTCTACAATAGAATTTTATTCGCAAATACAAATGTTAAAAGCGCACCTTTTTTTCTTTTCTTTTTTTTTGGAAAAGAATGGGAGACGCATGAGAGTATAACATTTTTATTGCTATTTTCAGAGGAATTTATTTGCGGAAACTGCTATCAATTTCGATCGCTTTACACTATTGAGGCAATCGTTCTCACATTGTTTGATAATATCATTCAATGAGTTGGGATCATGGCGTTTCTTCAGAGATTTTTGGCACGGTTCAGAGGAGGTCAAAGAGCTGCAAGAATCTTTTAGAAGTCATTCTCAGCATTACCTGATTATTGATGCGAAACAGCCCTGAAGCAGCCATGGTAATCACATCAGTCAACCCAATGAACAATCGTAATCGGCTCTTAAATATCATAATCGTGCGACCGGCAACTCTCATAACATGATCCACATTCTCCCCCAAAGAATTTCAAGCAGAAATATTATTGGATAATCATGCAGCATTTTCTTCTGTGATTAGAGTAAGTTAAAAGTGTAAACTCTATTGAAAGATTTCAGCCAGTTATGCGTCGTTCGTTATAGATTTGCTGACGATGTGCACGCAAATCGTAGCAAAAACGCCTGTCCCTTAAGACCAACTCGCTTGCGCGGCTCACAGAAGCGAATCGCATCGGCGACATCAACTGAATACGATGAAGCAGGCAAGCGTTCTTTATTTTTCACTTTGTCTTTTAGCTTAAGACACCAGCCGCCGTGTTTTTCATTCACCTACACCCTTCCATATGCAGAAGCTTTTCTACTCGAATCACCACTCATTCATCCGATTCAGCAATTCAGTCTGCATTCCTCTTGATCACAGCTTCCATTGAGAACAATCGTAATCGGCTCTTAAATATCATAATCGTGCGACCGGCAACTCTCATAACATGATCCACATTCTCCCCCAAAGAATTTCAAGCAGAAATATTATTGGATAATCATGCAGCATTTTCTTCTGTGATTAGAGTAAGTTAAAAGTGTAAACTCTATTGAAAGATTTCAGCCAGTTATGCGTCGTTCGTTATAGATTTGCTGACGATGTGCACGCAAATCGTAGCAAAAACGCCTGTCCCTTAAGACCAACTCGCTTGCGCGGCTCACAGAAGCGAATCGCATCGGCGACATCAACTGAATACGATGAAGCAGGCAAGCGTTCTTTATTTTTCACTTTGTCTTTTAGCTTAAGACACCAGCCGCCGTGTTTTTCATTCACCTACACCCTTCCATATGCAGAAGCTTTTCTACTCGAATCACCACTCATTCATCCGATTCAGCAATTCAGTCTGCATTCCTCTTGATCACAGCTTCCATTGACAACGCTTAACTAGAGGGTCAAAGGGCTCCTTTTTCAGATAAAATATTGCTTGACACCATGTCGTATCACTTCATCAATTGCTGAAAGATTTATATAGAAATAGCGATGACGTCTCGCATCATAGCTATCCCTGGCATGAGATGTGAAACTCTGACTGATGTTATGGATGGCCCCTAGGTGCATGCAATGTTGGCGGTCTAGCCGAGGCACCGGCGTTGTTTTATATGCAGCCATTAATAAAGCTTCATTTTGCACTCTCATGACGACAAAAATGACGTTTTCCGAAAAAAAATCAATCGATGCGGGTGTCATTTTCCTGAGAACTTTAAATTCAATTCCGCTCAGCAGCTCTCTCAGCCACTTTTAGTCAACACTCGTAAATTTTAGAGTACTGAAACAACCCGCGCTGGATCACATTATTGCAATTTTTGTTTTCATCACAAAATATCAGTGGTACGCCTGCCATAATCAAGCACACAAATTGTCGTTGCTTATGTGATGGCGATTAAATGGCAATTAACTGCGAAATATGCCCTTGTTATGCTGACATCGAGCGGCTGCTTATGAGATGAGCTGCAGGCGCAAGCATATGTGGAGACTTTTCTGCCATGTTTCCGTCGGCGGGTGGCGTACCTTATCCATTGATGTGTGAGCACAAGCATGCACTATAATATTAGCGACAATTAAATCGGAAAAAAATTGATCGTACCAGTTACATGCTGAAAAGTTTTTTTTGCCGATGATTTACTTTTCAAATCTTGCAGTACTGAGGGTGACATCAGTTACACATAAATACACTCATCTAGCAACTTCGGCAAGCCCTCTGAAATAAGAAGCATTGGATTTGAACTTCTTGTGGTGACGAGTACCCCTTAATGATTGCACAGCCACACAACTCGCTCGGGAATTCGGTGCTGTGGATGCATGCATTCGCGCCGCATTATTTGCCAAAATGAGATAGCTGAGCGGATACGATTGAATTCTTCGTTTTAGTTGTTTTCTTTCCTTTGCGGCACATCTTGTCGAACCACATAAAGCTCACCCTCACCCGCACTCATCAACCGAACATTCCGCCGACATTTGCGCCTCCATTATTTGCACTTCCATGCAAATGCGGCATTTAAATCATGCATTTGGCATCATCATTCTAGGTACTTGTAAATGACTAAACAGGATCCCTGATATGCGCTTGGGAGTATTGCAATGAAGTTGACAATTTCATATCGGATCAATTCATCGCAATTCAGGGTATATTCAGTGCATGTCGGTAAATTCATTTATTCTTACTCTTAGTTAGGGCTCAAACTTTGGTGTCATTGAATGAAGCCAGCAAAAGTATAGCTCACCTTCTTCAAACAAGTATTTGGCGAATTTGGCAGCATCTTGTACTGAGTATGTCCCGGTAACACATGGATTAGCACATTTCTGTGACTCAATTACACGCAGCGTTAGCTGTAAGCGTAAATCCTTTACATGAAATAACTGCCGTTTGTAGTGATAGAACGAGTAGAATATCATGTTGTGGCAGGGTAGAAAATCCGTATGTTGCATCTTATTGATGGCTTTCGACCGACCTACAGCAAAGTATGAAACTATTAATAGCCACGAAGCGATTACAGTATCAGTTCAGAAACGAGAAAGTTGCAGTGACGTTCGAATTGAACATCGCTCCTTGTCATAGCAGTTATGGGCTCATCTTGTCGCAACAAACAACCTAATGAGCGAGCATCTTTGGATATGCTTAATCCAGAAGTATGTGCACTTGCCTCACTTTGCTGCGATGGCACTTCCGCTTCGTCAGTTGAAGTCTACCGATCAAAATATTGCAATGGTGGTCAACAGCTAATCTTGCTGTCTTTTTCGTTCACGTTTTGTGCTTCTTCCACTGACTCTGTTATGGCTATTTTTGGTCGATAAAGCAGAGGTCTAGATGTTGCGCTGACGGCAACTTTCCTTTAGCCTTTTCTCTTCTTCAACCATCGTTTAAACACTTTTATCATTCCATTCGTTGCAAGATTGCAATTCTCTGTAGGAGGAAAATTTATGGCTAGCAGTATTTTGGACTCCATCAGGCATATGGCTGTGTTTGAGGAGGAGCTGAATGTTATGTAAATGTTGAAGATGGAAATAGGCTTTATATGTGAAATGGAAGCGAGATGATCACACGTCTTCGACGATTTATGAAATTAACCTGTGGCAGTTTCTTATATTCTATAAGCGGATGATTGCTCTTTTGAAGTGTACCCTTTGTTGATTAAGCACTTCTTGCTGTCATTATAGCTCTCTCGAGTTGTTCGCACTCGAAAAGGAAGCGCGATTGATTTTAACGCTTCCATGTATTCATCCGCTTCACACCGATGCAATCAGCCGCAGCATAAGCGCGATGCTTCACATTTGCTAAATTGAAAATTTCATATTCCATCCGGCGCACAAAACAAATAACGAGGCGAAGCCATTATCAATCGAAATTTGATTTGACGTGTTGGCTTACTTTTCAGAGGATACGAGGCTCTATCGCTTCCATGTAATCACTGCTTATCTATCACATATCCAGAAGCAACACTCATGGCGATTTCTCACACAGGATATTGTTAAGAGCGACAGGTCATATATTAGCTAACTACAAAGTATGAACTGCTGTTGTAAAAAGTGTGAGGCCAGTTGGTTATGTGCAAAAAGTAGAGCTCTGTGCTCTTTCGTAGAACGAAAATAGAACCCAAAATATCCTAGAACACCCCGCTTTGAAATCGGATAGAAACCTGTGAGACAAAAATATAAAGCAGATCAGTCCTTTCTTTCGATGAGTTTAACAGTCTTCTTGATAATGGCTTACAGAATGTTAGGCATACTTCTTTCCACTTGGTTTTAGGGAACATTGAGAGAGGATAATAGTGCAGATTACCAGCACAGTTCAACAGATGCCAGTTGCAGAAAATCAGCTTCTTTCGTCTATTCAGACCCTCTTATCTCTGAAACAATTTGCAATATCCTTTTTTACGTAAGTCCGTTCGGCCGTTCATGTATTCGTATATATCACTAACGTTCACGCAGTCAATTAGATAGCCTTTTGCCGGCTGAGTGAATTTGCTTAGTTAAGCAGCGTTTATATGGTCATTCATTCTAACGGTAGTTACGGAAGGTTGCATATATGATTACAATTCAATGGCTTGGATGGCATATAAAGAATCCAAGTCAAGTGGACAAATGAAGAGCTTCATATAGGAAGGGGTATGGTGGAGATATTTGTTGAGGATTTCATCATTTTTGGCTCGAGTGATCCCCACTACATATCTCTATACAAGAGCGGCTTGACTAAGTTTCGTAACATTTATGCGCGATCACATTAATTACCGTTCAGAATTGAGAGGAACATGTTTTATGACCTCAGTGCGCAGAGAGTTGCCCAAGGAAAGAAGTTAATCATAGCGAATTGAAACAGCAATAAGGCGTGCATCCGAGAAGTTAAGTTGAATTTGGGTGTTTTCATCACATTTTGAAGTGCAATTATATCGTTCAATGAAATGCTCTTACTGTATATCGGCTATGCTGACTTCAAAACCCCATTAAAGATTGCAAACACTGGTACGCATATGCATATTTCTTTGCTAAAAAGCCAAGTTGAATAGCGAAATTGAATCAATGAAGGACGCCGTGATGCAACGAGCAGTCAGTCACTTTTCATCCTCGACGGCTTTGAGTTTCGACGCTCTTGACTAATGAATTATTTCACTAGTGCGGCTTTTGCTCTTTGATTCATGAGAGTAATGCACGAAGTTAATTTTTCATTGAAAAGGTCCTCACGTCGAATTGATCGCCTATACTCATAGAATTCATTAAAACGCTCATTGCAAGTACATCGAAATAACGGCATTACGGCATTGATTGATGATGTATTCTTCAGCAATGCTTCATATTTCTATAGGTTACATATATTGACTTCGAATATCTTGTTTAACGAGGATACTTTAGGCTCAGTGGAAGAGGTGAACGCGGCAGGTGCCAAGAGGGAAGTGGCGGAGCAATGCGATTATAGAACTCTCTTCGACATCAGTTAATTCATTAATGACATCATTAGAGACATTTAATAATGTGTTAACACGCTACACGTATACATTCCTCGTTCACATGCCAATGCAACGTTACGTTGAGTTGGTTTATGATAATTTTTTTGCCAATCTTAATCACCTGTGACTATCCACTATTATACCGAATTCATAGTGCATTTCCTCTGCATTGCCATTTGATTCCATTCAGACCTCTACTTGTCATCAGTAACGTGAAGTGGTGCGCTGTTTCCTTTGTGTAACATTTAATACGTTAACGATGAAAGAATTTTATTACACTGTGAACGAGGTATCGCAAATAGCTTATATGGACAGCAATTACGCGCAATAACAATGAGCCTAAAATGTATAAACTGTTCGGACCTATACAATATTTGAGATGCATTTCAGACGCTGTTTTGTTGCAATGACTAAAAGGGAAGGAAACTCTCATAACTACTTTGTGACATAATTGCTTATTTCGTCAACTAATTGTAGCTTTGTCGCACCTATCTGCATAGAGCTACGCGATCCGAGATAATCACATCAGCTAGCTTGATGTTCAGGCGTATTACTCTGTGTCAAAATTCATTTAGCAACTGTCCCCAATTAAAGCTTCCAAATATTCTCTAAGCGTATTGAACAGATGCCATTCCTTTCGCTATCCAATTCCACAGATAAATGTACTGTTGACAAGCGAGCTAAAAAGCAAGTCTCAAGTAGTGCAGTAATTATCTGCAAATACTTTTAGAGCGTAGTGTTTATTGTCTAGAGAAACCCGATCAAACTAATCATTCCTCGCTGATCGAGATGAGTTCATTCCCCATTGAGATTGAGATGAGTTGGGCGAGCGATCGAAATCCCTTTCATAATAGTTGCTTCGAAGAGGAAAGAAGTCAAAATTCAGTGAATATTTGCAATCTCAGTCATCGATTCGCATTGATCAGAGAGCAGTCGTTGAAAATTTTCTCTTAACAGACATACAAATGACATAACGATTGAGGTGAGCGTTTAGTTTTAATCCTTGCAAAACTGCCATGGAAATGAGCACTACTATGCTCACTTTTGGTGGTGTCGTTGGCGAATGGTTGCACTTTGTTACGGTGTATAAACAACTGCTTCGTCGTTACGGTCAATCAACGGTGTCACATAGAGGTTAACTCCATTCCTATTGGTAAATGGCAAAAGCAAATGACAGCTGCGAAACAGCCCATCGATTATTCAGCACACTTTTTACCCGCTGCCATTTGCCTCACTAGGAAAGAACCACAACACTAACTACGAGGAACATTTTCCTAGCACTTTTGTTATTTCGATGTATCTCCTAAGCATGGGTACACTCATTTTTTGTATTGTTTGTTTGCTACTTATTCATCCCAGTTTTTATGAGCAGTTTATCTGCCGGTGCTTTTATGCTGTGTTACATGCAATTCTTTCGTTAGCCGGGCAATATCATCCTTGATTTCAGGCAGCACCAATGCGAAGAAGCAAATTCTTTTTTACGATGTTCGAAGAAAGATGTTTTAAATACCACCCTTGAAAGAAAGCTTATATTACACATTGAGGCTACAACAGTAACAACCCAGGTGAAAGGGTTCAATAAATTTTTTGAACAATTAGGCACCAACAAATCATTAAATCATTTGAAACAATTAGGTAAGGCTTTCTACAACTCCTTAAAAGGGCATAACTCGTTTCTGTTCGTTGGATTTGTAAGTGCAAAAACACATGTGTGGAAAGGGCACAACACCCTGAAACTGGTTATCTAGACTAGCATGGCAAAGTATAGCTTTAATGAGTAAAATGGCCTGTTTCGTCGATGGCTGTCAAATGCATTCGTCTCAAAGAGCAAGCAAAACGAGTGCGAGATTTAACGCAGAGAACCGCAAACACTCATCGCCAACATCCCATTATGAGATGTGAAAAGCATTCTGTCGCCTATCCCCGTTTTGTTGCTTTGCACTCACAGCATAAAGATTACTTCCTTATCATGTTGTACAGTGCATGCAACCCGCTTATTTTTCTTCCTAAATCGGTGTTTTAGCGTTAGATTGCTGCATCGTACCAGCTGCGACGTGCGGGATTTCCAAGCTGCAAAGAACGACGGGCATAAAAAAGAACGCCGACGTTGGTTCAGATGAAGAGAAGGATTGCCTAGGGCAAAAAATGAAAAATTTTTTCCAATACGACGTAGTAAGTTCGATAATTTTTCGAAGATTAATCATACTCGACCATACACGCGTATATTTTTTGTCGTGAACTTCCGCCAAACTGCGTTAAAAATTTTTCTAAACGCCAGTGCGACTTGAAAGGAAGAATTGGATTCCTGAATGCGGTGCACGTGAGAAACTAGTGGGAATTGGTTGTAAGTTTTCATGCATTTTCGAACAAATGGTGGGCGGTCAAAATTTTGGCATTTATATAATATCGAAGAACTTACCTATCGAAAAGTTCAAGTTAGGTACCCGCTTCCTGGCCGTAGGCGTGAAATTGAAATGGCGAGAGTACCTCGAGAACATCGTTGCCTTTCTTCGATGGTAGAATTGTTTACTTATCGTCACATTGTGCTAGCTCATCGCAGATTGAGGTCTGTCGGCCTTATTTGTCAACAACAGAACCCGAACAAGCCTGGTTAAAACGAATGTTTCATCCATGCGACATACAATGGGAATCATACAACGATCACGTGAATTGCTTCACGTTGTCAATTAAAGCTTTTAGACTTTTTCTGAAAGTTGCGTACTTCGCTTCAACGGTGAAATTACGACCGAAATATACACTACTATTATTGCTGAAAAAAAAAGGAATATGCCAAAGAGGGTGAAGTTGCATGTGCTGTTTGTGAGCCTTTTGAATTTTTCCTTCATGAAGCGAACCAATTTTCAGCTGGTCGAACTTGCTCAATCACAGCAGTTGAGTATGATGCTGTGAAAGAGGTAGCCAGAATTTTGCATCTTTCCCACTCATAATTAGTAAAATTGGGGGATGCAACCGCAAAGTCTAACAGGTTGGGTTGGACAAAGTGAAAATTTCACTGAATTCGTTAAGAGCGTTACGTGCAATAGTGAGCTTCAAGAACCTCTAAGAGCTAAAATAAATGTGTAGCCAGTTATAGCGGCATGACGTTTGCGCATGAGCGTTTCATTAAACTTTCTTAGAATGTAGATATATGAGTGAATTTTTTGCACAACGTTGTGAAAATGATTCATCAAGTAGAATCGCTCTAATAGATGATGTTCGACTGTTATTGTTTCCTTAACAAAGTGGGCCTAATATTACTATAATGACGATTTTTTAATGCAAAAATGTGGAATGTATATAAATATGGCAGATTTTAAGTGATTTTGCGCGCTCGACGCAATAAGGAAGCTGCATTTGTGTTGCTCAACTAAATGAAATATTCGAACGATTTCGTTTTGGAAGATCTGTGATCAACGGTGCGAGATTCCATCCTTACGCATTCATTCGGCAAAGTGATAAATTTTTTCATATTTCCTCAACCAGTTTTAATGTCGAGTTTACAAGGGTTGTTAATGTGCTGCAAATTAATTTATCTGAGGTAAACATAGCATGGAATTAAAATGCCAAGAGGCTCTATAACGTCATTCCTTGACGAAAGCTTTTTAACTTCTCAGATAATGCATTTTGGCAAGGAAAATTAGTGATTTGCACTATTTCACTCATAATAGTCATAAGATGAATGCGTTACGCGAAAGTAACATCATTGAGCTAACCTAGCAAAAGAGAGCATTTTAATGTCGTCTAATTGGCTTCATTATTCGTTTTATCATGCAGCTTTGAGGTTGTTGTGTGCGGTACAGTGAGGATTCGCTGCCTCATAAAGTCCTCCTCACTTTATTTTCTTTGCTATGAACGCTTATTTCGCTAGAGAATGTGTTCATGTTTGCATATATGAATTCATTTTTGCACATATTTCGATTATAATTCAACAAAGAGTCACCAATTGGAATACATTTTATTATTCAAGTCAATGTGACGTATAATTTCGAGAAAAGTGTCGCCCTGATAGTAAATGTGTAATGCGCTTAAAAACCATTGTATAACATTGGACTTTTTTTATTTTTTACAATATTTTTTCACATACCTCCGTCGTCCAGATCGTTTGATCGCGACTTGTAGTCTTGAATTTTGAAGTTGCTGTTTTCGCATTCTCTTTTCTAATAATTTATAATCATAAGAGTTAATCTCGATTACATAATTGGTTAAAATTGACATGGTTACTTTGATGGGGCAACTGGTCAAAGTACTTATGAGCTCAAAACAACAGCAGTGGTTCGTAATCATATTCCACCTCAAAAATGCGTCACTTTTGGCTCGCTTTGGCTTATTCCACTTGAGAACGGGATTATTCCAGTGTACTCCAGACACTGAAAGCTGTTGGAGTAGGATGTAAACCGTTAGCAATATTTACCTACATATGTATATTGAAGCTGCCTGCATCACCTGTTGCAGGAAAGTTTCATCCAGTTTTGCACATCGAACGGTTTTTGTTGTTTGTTTGTTCCAAAACTGCGCAACACTCACAATTTTTTCTATGAACTCGATTACATCCGAAAAGTAAGATTTGTGTGTTAACTTATATGGAAGTATTACATAAAGATTTTGTGATAGAGAGACAAACTTTGCATAGAAATGAAGCAGTAAAGGATTCTTTATGAGCGATTAGAAGGCTAATGGTGGAAACTTGCAACCATATAAATTATCGATCATTTAAATCTAAAAACAGCTCGCTCTTGCAATATTTATAGTCATGAATGCCATTTGGGCGCACAACTGTAGCAAAACCTTTGCATTTCTTTCTCATGATATTACTGTAGCTGGATATGTCGTTCTAATGTTTGACGTCATCGTCATTTGACCCTCTCAAGAAATTTTTCTCGAAATGACTTCAAAGCAAAACAAAAGATATAACGCCTTAAAGGCGTTACAATGCATTATAGAACATTTTGAGATCTGTATTCTTCGAGCATTAGAAGCATTTTGTAAATTTTTACTCAAGCAAGATTTTTGCTTGAGCCTTTGCTATGCCGTATAAAATTCCTTTTACCATCATTCTTCGATTGCGTATGTTAGCTGAAGATCACCGCCACCATCTTATCGTGCTATGTCTTACATAATTTTTTAGTTACTAGGTAATGTGTTAGCAATTAGAATTGCGCGTTTCCAAATTCGTCGATGCGTACAATATAATCTCAACATTTGAATTATCGATATAAGTCATCGAACCGGCAAACTTCCAGTGGATCGATCCTATATTGGATATTGGATAAGAGTTTCATATTAAAAGATCAGGAAAAAATTATGCTTATATCGTTATTATAGAAGGATTTGGTCACTTATATAATATATATATATATATATATATATATATATAAATCTAGCACAGTTATGTGCACATGTGGGATTCCCATGATTCCCAAGCAAAAACCACTCTCTTCAAAACAATGCTTGCACCGAGAGATTTTCTGCTCATTCACCAATAAAAGCTTCTCGACAACACTTGTCGCTTATCGCTTTCAACCACTGTTCATTGAAAATATGTTCAGCTGCTCTCATAAGCAAATCACTAGCTTTCTTTTAATTGGTTTCTCTAAACGACAATGTACTTTTCACTACGTTTACATTTTCAATTGCTGCACTTAACAATTACTTCTGAGTGCGTAGAAATTCTATGTAGCAAGCCTATCAGTATCAGCTTTCAGTGAGGAGACGCGTCAATGCACATACTAGATTGTGAGTTTAGAGGCATTTCCACATGCAAAAGAAAGTTTTATTCACCTTTATTGCGTGACTCGTCGTCAGAAGGCGCATGTTAATCGCACATTCATAATATATATAATGTGTTCATCGACCTTCTCTGTTTCCGCTCACTACGAAAGATTGATCGATTAAGTGAAGAATTACTTTAGCACTTCTGGAAATTCTATACGAGGAGAGTTTTTTTCGAAATATATTAAATGATTCTCTTCTCAACAGTTTCCGCATATCTCTTATGTTCTTCAAGCACCAAATCTTGTTGTTAATGGCGCTAACCATTCGCCGAACGCTAGCTCATAATCAGTCGTATAAAAAATCCACGAGAATGCATTTGAGACATGTTTAAATTGTTCCAACTAGCGAGATACTAATATTTTTTATGCTTTTGTCTTCCTATAAGTTGAGTTCCTCTCTTCTGTCCCCATCTTCTCCTTGCATCATTTTCGTCGCCGAGCAAAGTCCTGTTTTCATGCCTTGATCGCAAATTTATCTCATGCACCGGAACATTTTGAGTAGTTCTGATGAAATATGCTATCAAAGAAGGCATTAACAAAGAGTCCACAATTTTTTGAACATCTGGCATATACGCCTCACACTTTCACATTCCCGTATACGTTGAAAAAGGTGGGGGTCTTTTCTGCTTTTTTTAGCCGCAATAGAGCCGCAGTCTGTCGTGAAAATAAACTATACTGGGTGTACAAACACGTAAAGTGATAGTCATTTTTGTTCTACATTGCTAAAGAAATAAAGCATTTTGGTGGGCAGACAATTGTGAGCACTGAATAGGCAAACGGAAATCAGACAAGCAGCTCGTATCATCGAATGGGAAATTGAAAAGCGACGAGACAGAACTGGAAGATCCTCGTCTTCAAGCCATCGACTTTCGCTTTTGCTGCCATTCATACTTCCCATTTTTTCCAGTCTAGCACTAGTGAAGTTCGTCCCTCCCTCTTTGAGCGGACTTCATCTGATGAATCTTAAAAGAAGCTCCTTTGACATTTCTTCCCACATCCGGATCTGGTCGGATACGCCGATGAAACATTCTAGAATTTCAGACTGTGATCTCATCGGCACTTGATCAGGCATTTTGATCACTTTGTCCTTTCTCGGCCTCAAAATCGCTCGATGCGCATCACTAGACTACGCGTAATCTATAACGATGGCATCAAATTTAGCTAAATTTTGCGCCGCATTTGACTACTATCCGAATTTTGCGTTGTTTCACTTGCAACTTTTCTACATTTGCGAATGCCGTCCATTGTCTAGTAAATTAACCTACTAATGCGGCAAATCATAGTCGCAAGAGGTGAGATGAATTTCTACTTTTATTTTATTTCAAAACTTTTGAAAGATGCTAGCAATAATCAATTAGTTTTCAGGACATGATTTCCTAAAAAGTAGGCATCCCTTCGTATCGTTCTTTTGAGCGTTCCCTTTCCGAGTTTCACTTTTCGGACCTCTTTCATTTAAATAAGACAAGCACGGATTCGTGATATACCTTCTAGTAAGCGCGTTGTTATTGCTGTTATTATCATTCAGGCCGTATGCGGGCGATAAAGCACTACAGTTAGCAAAGTTTTATTCAGTAAGGGCTAGTCTCAGGCACATGTTTTTTGGTCCTTTACACTTTGTTCGTGAAACATCATATCAGCAAAACCGTGTTTGCGCAGGGTCCTAAAGGTCGATATCATCGTAGCAAATGTAAGAAATGAGCGCAAACAGGCCGCATGGGAAAAGATGAATTTGCCCCTTCTAGAGGATAATGAGAAGCAAAATCCGTAGCACCTAGATGGCTACCGGTAGTCGCCAGTATAAAAAAAGGTATATTAACAAAACGACAAAATAATTCAAAAAGCACTGTTTAGATATGTAAATGAATGGCCAAGAAGCGGGAGTTCCCCGTTTGGTCGGTCTTTGCTAGACCAAGTGGAAGTGCCTATGAAAGCACCATCCGCTATCTCTGCTCTATGAACTTTCCATGCCCTCGGATGCGGAATTCACTTGTCGGAGTGCGGCAGTCAGCACTGATTTACATCTTCAAGCGGCCGGCACATCCGCTTCATTTCTTATGTTATGTTGATTTCATTTCACTGCTCACTTTATCAGCCAATTTGCTCAATAAACACAGTGGATTGCCCGATCTGATTGTGTGCTAACTTTCGTGCATATATGTTATTTGCTCATTCATGTACGCTAAGTTACGCATTGTTATGCGATAGTTGCGTCACTTGCTATCACTTCGCGCTTTTGTGACCAATTATACTTCACCTTTGGCTCATTCCACCTTCTATATCTCATTTTTCGAGCAGATACATTTTTTACAGATTGACGTATCGAGTCACTTTACTCAGATAAACATGCTATTGAAGAGACGGAAGTTTGCAGCATTTCTTAGCGCTCGATTGAAGCGATGTTTATCGTTGAAATATTAATCGTTGCAAGTGTTTAGACATACAAACGTGGTTTTCATCATGACGAAACGCTCGCGGTTTTCAATTTCTTCGAAGCACTTTTCGAGTGAGCTTTTTTCAGCAAAAAGAATTTTGGGCAGACTTTCCCATTACTCCAGACTTATATAAAAATAGTACTCCTCTGTTAGGTTGTTAGGAGCATGGAAATAGCACATGATGCTTAGAGAAACTGGTCTTCTTCATAAAATGCCCAACCTCTGGAAGGTTCATAAATTCGCTTTGATTCGAGAAAGTGAAGGCTCTATTAGATAAAAAAATCCCCCTTGCATGGTACTACCTTTCATTCCCTTTGGAAGTGCTTTGTGCTGCAAAGTAACTGTTTGCATATGCAGAGAATGCAGATAAAAGGCACAAGATGCCAAAAGAATATGGCTTTATTTTTCGCTGTTATATTTTACTAAATCACAGGTCACATTAGCTTGATCTTTTTACAGGATATGCTTGCTAATGCCTCACTCTGTGCCTTACATTTACAGTTGTTAATATTCATATAATGAGTAAGGTACGATGAGATTGCATGTAAAACCATGCTTATACTGTAGATTTTTTCCACCAAACAATTATCTGAATAAGCATGATTCATTTACTAACTTCAAATTCTATTTTGTCATAAATCATAAGGAAAAAGAATATTGAAATCTGACGATTGCTGATGAGGTATAATGCCTAAACTTCTCAATAACAAAGGTTGCCCATTTCTGTCCCTCAAACTGCGAATGTCGGGATGTTTCAAAACGCAGTTTCTTTCATATTTTGTGCCCAATGGTGGCTTAAAACATCTTAAACAGCGCTATGTTTTCCATCGGTCAGGGAGGCATGAAATCATCGAAATCAAAGCAGTTAACAAAATCAACATTTTGAGCGCTTCGTTTGCTGGGTGAGGAACCTCGGGGATGATAGTGCACTCACACTTCCACCGAGCGGAGAGTGCATTAGAAAATGTCCTTGAATATTGTGCTTGAGTTCTGAATGCAACAGAGGTTTTCAGCAATTACCAATATTCCAGCGATCTTTGCATGCAGCAAGATAACTCACTCTTTTAAGACTACTTCAGATAGCTGTTCCGAGAGTGAACACTTCTGAGTACTTTTAACTTTCGCAATTGTATTAGACAAATTGGACCGCCACTTCCTTCGGCCATAACTTTTGTTTACTTGAAAAGAACAACGATGAAAGATAATGAGAAAGCTGCAATTGCCAAATTGGATCACGTAGAGATATGACTTAGTATTAATTCATCGTTGTGCTCTCAAAAACGTTGAATGAGTGGATAGACTCCCAGTGTTGTACAATGTCATCTATCTGTAGAGCAAAAAATAAACCGACAAACCAAATTGCCTCAATTCACTCTAAATGATGAAAAAAAAAGGTTTTAGACTGCCACAAGAGATGCTCCTCTCTATTGAACTTAGCCTACTTTTTTCATATCTGCTCACTGCTTCACCTCTTCTAGTTGATGTTTTCTGTTTTTTCTGTTCTTTTTTTTCAGATTCCCTTCCCTTTCCCGGACCAAAAGCAAAGTTTTCTGTTCGTTGCCTTATTGCAGCGTTCGAATGTGTTTGCTCCTTTTTCATATTTAACTTGGACTACACTGTTCAGCCTTTCATCAGTGGCCCATCTGCACTGTCCCCTACTGTATTAGGTGCACAGCTTCACCGACTATATCCACAAGTATATATAATGCCTTAACGACTCCATTCCCCTTCCCCGGACCGATCTTTTCTCTCTGACGCGCCACTGATGACCATGTGCAGATTATTCGTAGGGAGATTTTGAATTCCATATTTGCACAGTGGCCGATCATCGGACGGGTGAAAACAGAGTTTTTACTTATTGTGTGTACTATCCGTCGGGCGACACGCGGACCAAATGTATTTCTGAATCATCTTACTCCTTTTTGGCTTCTTGTGGAGTCAGGTGAGTAGAAGAACAAAGATTTTTAAAAAAACAAACTCTAATGACCCCTTTTTGCATCTCCCAGTTACAGTCGTCTGCTACTAGCATAAGCCTTTTTTTGCTAAAATCCACTACCTTTCCCGCAATAACATTAACATCACAATGAAATACTAACATGACAATAAAAAAAACTGTACAATAGGTTGACTGCGTTAGTGGATAAGCAAGCGTACGTCTGAATAAGTTTTTTAACGCGTTAAACGTAAGCTGCACAAGGGGTTCTTCGCATTATACCTTTAGGAAATGATTTTGCCTTGAAGCATTCCGGTGAGTGCAAAAATCCTCGCTAATAGCGACGCAAAAACATTTCTACCTTCTGGAAATTACTTGTTGTTAAACTGTGGTTTCAAATCTTTCCTACCCATATACTTAACCGTACGGTCGGTTGAAGGCTCATTGCCAACTGGCGTTACGATTTCGGCAGAGAGAAGTGTCTGCTGTAGTGTTTTTATCACTAGCGAAATCCATCATGCCTTATTAAAGGGGAGATCTTTGCTATATCGCATGAAGAATGCCCGCGAAAGACTTGATTCAATTTTCGCATTTGTTCCCAGCGAACTCATGTGTTTTGACAGCGGAGAAGCTGAAAATTTCTCTTGCGTCATTCAGATAGAATCGATAAACAAACATGAATTTGAGAGGAATTGTCAAATGTTGCGTAGTTGAAGCGGACCACCGTTAAACATTAAAATGAATAAGTAACAGTAAATGTTGTGGTTGCCATTAAGGAGACGCATTTTCTTAGGAGAGCAACAACAAAAACTACTTTGAAATCGTTAATGCAAATCTGAAACGATTGTTGCGAATCAGAGCAAGCACTGAAGTGAAATTTCTATGTTCGCATTCGGCTTTCAATATTTTTGCCTTACCACTATTGAATTGGCGTAAATGCAAAGTTTTTCCATACATTTGTCCTAAAATCAAATTCGAAATTCGATGCGCTTTCTCATAAATCCTTTCCATTAATTCAGTGTTTTGTTCTTTCTGTTGCATTTTGCACATGAATTCCGCATTGCTTTGACGTCCACACGTATGTGCCCGAAGCGATTGCTCATTCCCAGGGTTTTATCATAATCATCCGAGGATCGATGGAACCAGCTATGCGCCATTTGCGTTTCGTTTAGGCAAGCCGAAAGAAAATAGCATGAAGTATATAGCGGAATGAAAATAAAGAATTAAAAAAACTGTATGTATTCTAACATAGTTGTGTGTGGAGAACATATTTTTCACGATACAGCAACACCTATCCTGTAAAACAATGAATCATAGTGTAACATATTGAGAAAGTCGTAGATATTGAGGATTGACTGCTCTCAATGAGAGAACATATATCCTTTATCACTTTCTCCTACATAAGGCTTTTTCTGTGCAAATTTTTTATTTTGAAGCGATGAAGCAGATGCTTACTACGCATAAACTATTAGCACTTATCACAACAGGAATAGTGAGTGCCTGCATTTGCAAAATTTGGAAAACCTTGTAGGTCACTATTTACGAACGCTTAGTGTAATCGAATCTCTGAAATAACATTTTCAAGCATATTGTTTAACATCATTAAAATTGCGCAGCTGCCAACTTACTTTTCGAAAACTATACGCAGTTGGAAAGTCATTGAACAGGTAGTTTCAATCGCTGTAGGAGGCAACGCATATCATGAGATTCAAAATTACAATAAAAAGCTTTAGTTTTGCCGAAGTGGTTTTGTTTGGTTTGATTTTTCTCAGACAAGCTGTTCATCTAAGGCGTTGCTCTTGCCTTATAACAATTAAGGTGGCATAATTCATCTCAGCCACGTTGTTCAACCTGGATGAGCACGCAAGCGTTTAGCATTGAAGCTGCCGCGCTTCTATCAGCAGTTTTTTGACGTTGAAAAACCAAAATCGGTTACATCTCTCGACATGATGTGGTTGCTATGTGAATTTATACCATTATATTCACTGTAAAAGTATACAGGTGAACCCAGGTGTTGACTCAGTACAGATGCACCTTCATCTGTCAAAATTATTCGTTTTTTCGTTCGAAATTGCGAACACTTTCTAAACTGTTCGTTGAGTATCGGTTTGCAGGTTTATCGTGTTCTCATTTTCATTTACGTTTGCGTTACTTACATGAAAATGATTACTCCACTCCTAAAGCGTGCTAGGGCATGTGACGTCTTCTGGCCATGAAAATTTCTGAAGAACCTACTCTCTGTTTACATCGTTCCACTCTTTTGATTTTCTGTTTTTAAGGAAAAGGCCTTGATATTTCTTGGGGATCAAAGTTGGTGCCGTAAGCTTTAGGAGTGGAAACTGCTAGTCTTTCACCTGACACAAGCATGACGCAACCTTACTTGTCTTATGTGATAAGCGAAGAAAGTATCTGTATTATACATATAAGCACACATATGCACACATCCATGCGCGTGCAGGAATGCACTTCTCAAGATTTTATGTGCATTACTGGGCACCATTGATTTTATCTGATGATAAATTTAGAATAGCCTGGTGGTGATTTTTCCTCGAAGCACACGATGTGTTCATAGGCTTAATTATGTTCAAGCTGACTCGCTGCTTGCTGCTCAATGCATACCAACCGTAAAAAGCAAAAACATGACGTACAGAGAGAGAGACCATAACTACGCGATATTCCACATGAGTTGTGCAGCTAGGCGCCTAATCCTCCAACACAGACCAAAGTGGCGCTATCCATCAACAGACGTCACAATAAAAAATAATAAGAAGCAAGCAAACTAAAGTTAGGGCTCGCAACATGCGTGCACATGAAATTTTTCAAAGTTTTAATCGACTTATAAGGCGTTGCTAGACACCAAGATAACATTCCATGCATCGAATGTCCATTCGATAAATCGTTGAAAGCTAGCTTCGTTAATGATTTCCTTTAATTCGAATGTTGCTTTTGCCTCTCTCTATTTCCACCTAACGTTGAGATACAATTGCTTCTTTGTTCAAGAATTTTCTTGTTCCTCTCGTCAGAGATTTTCCAAGATTTACAGCGCAATGACAGCCTGCGAAAACAATGAGTGCAGGGACGTTGAGAGAATCATTCAACAAATTCTCACTCACAAAAAAAATTCCATGTGATTATGAAATGCAGTGATTCATTTACAGCCATCTCTGGCAACATGCATGTCTGCCTACTAGTTTCAATGACTGATATGCATTTCAGATGTGAATCATCTTCAAAACATTGTTCGAAATAGTTGATAAAATGTGAAATAACGCAACTATCTTCTTGTTTTCTTTTGGTTGCGATGAACACGCACAGCATGTTGGATGTTTAGCCGTTGATACGGTTGCCTGAATGTCAGTGATGGCTGACTTATCGACTTGCAGAGAGCAGTATTGTGATTACGCGGTTGGGAAAGGGTATTAGTGTTATCCGTACGAGTAGAGAAATTCGAAGAACAGAGGAGAGCTGGTGGGAATGTGATGTTCAGACGATAAGTGGACATTCAGCATTATCGGTATGTGATGTGCAGTTAATGTACAGATATCGCATTTCCTATCAAACATACTTCCTTTACTCTCTTCTCATATGTGATAATAACAGACGTCCTGTACGGTAATTTGTCTGTAAAGTGTAGATCTACTAGCTTCGTTGCTGCTATCAAGTGTAGTCGTTTCAAACATGAAAGGTTGACAATATGAGAGTTAACTCAGCCTAAAATGGTGTAGTTTTTCCGTTTTCGAAAGCAACAAGGCAACTGCATTCGCTTATAAGAGTCCAAAAGAATTAATTTTCCCTTTTCATCGTCGATTGCTATTGGTTCTAGTATCTACCTTCTTTGCGTGTCTATAGCTACCGAACTTGTGATTCTTCATTCTTCGGAAGACTATCAGACAAGGAAAAATGTTCGTCTTTCTCGCATATGAAGTAAAGTTCAAGTACCTCTAATAGTCTTATTAAATTTGAGGCTACTTTTAAGAATCTAAGATGCATTCCAAGCCAGGTCTTTTCGCTGCTAAAAATTGTAACTACTATTTAGTACTCAAATCCTATCAGGTCGACCTTAAATTCATTCCCACACCGATATTTACATAGAAATGAATGTGTGCATGGTTTTCGTTCAAAGCTTTTCGGCTGCTGATAAGGATTTATGAAGAGTAAGCTTCCGAAATAGAGAGTCTATATACCTCCAATCATTTAGGGTTTTCCATGCTTCTAATCCTTCCTGAATAACACTCATGTGTGATTCTTGCACCATATCCGAGTTTTAAAACCCCTTAAGGTCGCATGTGATAAGACGCAACTTAAGAAAAAAGATGTGCCGATCTGAAACGAGATCGATTTTTGACGAGGAAGGTTTCAGCTGCGTTTTTTTCCGACATGGAAGAATGGATGCAAGTGAAGATACAAGCTAATTTAGGATTTTGGGGTGGGAATAATAGATGGGACATTTTCCGAGCAAATCGCATTAAGTGTTGAAATTCGGTCATTGTGCAAACTCTCATGTCAGAGTTAAATCGTCGCAAGGTGACATTCAACGTCGTTTTGATGGTTGATTAATTATAGACATGAATGCCGTAGTCCCGATAATCTCCATTAGACGTTTATTGCAAATGAATAAGCCGTCGAATTGATTGCTATGAAGTTAGTGAGAAGCGCATGTTAGTGTATTGCTTGTCTACGAATTGATATCGATAACACATTACAAGTGAGTTGGCACATTAAAAAAAAACATTGCCGATTATTTTATAGATTTGTTATGCCTTACACACTGCAGAACTCTCTCTTTAACTGCTGCTTCAGAATTTAAAAATCGGTCGACAAAAAAGAAAGATTCATTTGCGGTCTAATTTGAGCATTAAGAAGCAGAAAGAATGTGCACTTGAAAAGTCCAACTGCCATAGAACTCGCGGAAAAGTGAAAATCTTATATTGTTTCACATTGGGATTTATTGCCAATTCCGGCATTTATACTCTAATTATGGCAAATTACTCGTCGCATCACTTTGCATCATTGTCTCAGCGCAAATTTTCGTTCGCATTCGCATATTTATTAAAAATTTGAGAAAAGTCTGTCGGTAAATTTAAAAAGAATCTATCAATCTATAATATTTAATCCTCTGCAAAAGTGTAATGTTTTGAGTGGAAACGTTTTCATAGCTCATTAGTACATGTATCGTGGAAGTGTAGATAGAAAGAAACCTTACTGCTTTGTGATAGTCAAAAAAAAAAAGAAAAAAAAAGAAAACTCTGCGCTAGAAGAGAATTTCACTTTTATTTGTTGGTATTCTTAGGTGACGAAAGAAAAATGCCATTTTTCCTATAAGATGTAGGATTGGAAATTGAAGACGACAAATTAGCTACGCTACACTGGACGGCTACGAGTAATTCAATTTGGTTGTAGAGAAGCGTTGTGATATCGATGTGTTAAACTTTAGGTGATCAGTGGTCTATCTCCTAACAACATCATTCAAATTCGAACTGACCATTCGTTTTTTTTTAACGTTGTGAATTTCTGATTCCTTGTTTTGACTTTTGACTGTCAGTCTGTTGCGTTTGATGGAGGTGAAAAAAGCGTTCACTCTGCTCTCTATGTAGTCGCGTTCATTGAGTTATAAAGTATTCAATTTCCTTGTTAGTTTAATGCTGTCTTCAGCCTATTTCTTTCTACAACGCAACAGAAATATCGCAGTTCAATACTTCTAGAGCAGTGTTATTTTTCGAAAATTTCAACAATTGAAATAAGATCGCGAATTTCGAGCTTTTAGCATTTGAGGGTATATTGAGGCTAACGCCTACTCTTCGACTTTTAAAAGTCAACACGCAATTCTTTTCAAATATTCAGCGGAAGTATTCAATATTGGAGAGCTTACCGGTATGAAATTGATGCAGAAGCGCTCATTTATATAGGATTCAGTTATTTGTTCGCGTTTATCAACCAGCCTCATTAATTTTTCATATAACCACTTTGCCTAATGCTTACATCTATGCATCGTGGCAACTGTAAGACCCTAATAAGCAGCGTAACACTCATAAATACAATCTAATGCTAGAGATTCGTTCAGAGTAGTAAAGTGCAATTGAGAATATGTTGCAATCTCATTCCTCCACAGCATCGAATATGGCAACTAACCGTTTGATAAATTTGCAGTGTGAGCCGTAAATGCAGCATTGCTTGCAGCCACTCTGAAGCACTATAACGCGAGCAAATATTTACAGCAATATTTGAAATTGAATGCCATTTCTTATAAACTTCACAGAATAACTGCAAATCGATATGCAATATTGCGCATGTTGAATTTTATAGCTTTAAAAAATTTTTTAAAACTTATTCATAAACAACATTCCGCTTGAAAACAAATCATCTTTATGAGCGCATTTCTCTTAGGTTCCTTTTGCATAGTGTTTCTAATCTTTTGAAACTTCTTTGAATATTCAGTTGATGGCAACGAACCAATCGGGTATGCTTTTAATGTCCAGTGTCTTTTATGCAACATTCTGTTCGTTTCCCACGAGCTCAAACGCCTTTTCAATTAGCGACCAAATTCCGCTTCCAAATATCTCCTTGTTGCTGTTTTTTCCGAGTTTCCTTGCTTTCAAATTGAAATTGATGCAGAAGGAAGTATTTTTAGCAATTTTCTCCAGCAATCCTTTCATTAGTGATTAGCGTTGATCAACTCGACAACCACAATGCCGCTAAACACCTACCACATGCCTGGTATATGATTTAAATGTTACGCATATTTTTGATCGCAGCCTTGAATTCATGACACTAGAATAAGTAAGACAGTCAAACTGTAAACCAGTTCACCTAACCTACTTTTGTTCTACTAACTCAACCGGGCAAGGGATAAGTGGGGGAGGGGGGGAGGGGAAGGTTCTCATATTCTCTGCCAATTAAATTTTACGATTATGTGGCGTACAAGAATGAGGCAAAGAGGGAAAGCTCTAAAATGATGTCAGTGGTGATGCCAACCTTTTGATGCACTTCTACGTAGAGTCGTCCAAAATGTTGCGTGCGATATGTGTAGTGAGTGCAACGTTAGTGCCTATTGCAAGCCGCCGCATTTTGCCGAACAACAGCCTTTTCCGATAGTCGTTCGCTGTTTCAGCTCGAAGAAAACACTTTTTGAGTTTATGAATTCACATGCTTTTTCTGAAATAGCTTGCTAACACAATGCACGCCAGGCGCATTTTTCTCATTTCTATATGCAGCAGTGTACTCAGATTTATTTGAGCGGTGACTCACGCTGCATCCGCTTTTGTAATATGGTTGCGAATTCTGCGATAGGAAGAATGTGGTTAAGGCTTCAATAAACGGCACATTTTAAATTTGCTTGATATTAAAATTTTTTGATCTCTTTGTTGTTCGGATTTTTCCGTTCGATGTTAGGTGCTTGTGCTGGGGGGGAGGGGGGGGGGGGGGGGGGGGGGGGGGGGGGGCATGCAGAATACGTTCAGCATCTCACTTGTGAGACATTTCTTTGAACATTGATATATAATTTTTCAGAGAATTACTCTCATTTGCACATGCCAAACAATACGCTAGCTGAAAAAGACTGTAATCAATGGCAGCATATGTTCTCAGAAATCAACTCCTACTTCCGGAACGAAATTGTACTCGAAGGTACCGATCATGCTTCAGTTGAGGTGATTTTTTTGCATTCCTACACCATCACTCTAACTTCCAATCGGAAACTTCATTTAATTTGGCGCCCATGTGCAAAATATCGCGAGGTTTATTGAGCCGCTTATTTTCGATTATCTATTTCATCTGCTGCAACTTATTCTCGCCAAATTCAAAGTAAGCTCTTGCGAGGGGGTCGTTTCGCATTACATAAGTTGCCGATTAGTGATTCTAAAAACTTACCTGGTTAGAATGCGTGTGATGTCACCTCGGAGATGTTGATTATTTATAGGCAGTTATTTCGAGTGGTGCGATTAAAGGCAGCTAAGCTCATATCTCGAGGTTATCCCGCATATCTTTCGAGGGATATTTTGAGAACTATTTTCTAACTTATCAATGGCATCTACTTTTGTCATTAAACATTACGCTAGACGAAGAGAACACCGTCTAGTGTGAGGGAGAATTATTGCACTCTATCAATACCGACTTTAGAAAGTGGTGGTGAATGAGCACTTCAACGAGCAACAGCTTTCATGATCATTGACAACGAAGGCATCTGCCGCACAAAGAATTGCGGGTGTTTAGAGTGGTTCTGCAGCTCGGCTAGACTCTGATGGCATTTCGAAAAATATTTTATTTTTAATGTTCATTTCTTTGAATCGAATCTTCAGTGGAAAACCACTTTAAATTCACGCCTATTTCATATGATGATTAGCCTGATTCGGCGGAATACTAAAATGGGAAGTATAAATAAAATGAGGCAACTATAAAGTTGATGTAGTTGTTGCGTGAGAGTGTCAGCGAGCGCAATGAAAAATGCAAAAGTTTGCAGCTCGGTTGGTGCATCACATTCGCCTATTGCTTTGTGATCGTGTTCGGTGCACTCGGCAATATGCTCACCGTGTTGGCTGTCATACGAAATCCACAAATGCGAACAACAAGAAACTTTTTTATTGTCAATTTGGCACTATCCGATTTTTTTATCTGTACAGTTACAGCACCTATCACTCTCTACACGGTACGTTCCACCTGGAAGAAATCCTCTTAATTAACCATCTCGAATATTTTAATCAAAAATAGGGCGATACTTCCTGTTAGTTATGGTGACACTTTTTCGAACAGAAACTTGCTTGGTATTCGTTTATTTTGGACACTGAACTCAGAGAACTAGCACTGACCTCACTCCATTCAATTTTCCGTTTTCTCTCTTCAGGGTGTCGCTCTTTCGTAAGCATTTTCACTGAGCTAATCTCTCGGATTTGCAACAGAAATTTTTCTTGGATAGCCCTTTGATATATGTGCTCCCATGTTTTTGAATTTTAGAAAAACGTTTTAAGTACTACTGCCAAAAGTCATAGCTATGGATTCTGAATCATAATGCAGCGCTGTCATATTTTGCTTTTGGTGCGAATTCCAGCGAGGCCAACTTGCAAAATTTATGGAAATGTATGGAAGCAAACATTCTTAAAGATGCAGACTTTTTGAAAAGATTTTTTTTTGTTTTTTAGACCGCTAGAACCTTACACATTCGATTACTTAACGTTTAATGTCCTTGTATATATTTCTGCTCGGCGAAACAACGCTCATTCCCGAAGCTGTTTCGCCTTTCTAGAAGTCTGTCCATTCTATGTTAGCGGACTTTTTCACTGACACCATTCGCACTAAAACATTTTCAGGTGAAAATTCTGATGAATTAGACCAAAGAAATGAGGTCTGCAAAGATGAAAATGCTGTATAGTATCACACTGATGTTTTATGTAAATTTGATGCAACTTCTTTCCTCCTTGGCTCCTCGCGAAAAGTACAAGTACCTTGATGCAAATATCGCGGCGCCCTATACGTCCGTTCATTTGCATTTCGTAATCACGACGGCGTCCATTGTACTGGCTAGAACAAAATTTAGGGGGTGGACATCGGTTCGAATCATAAGAACTCACTTTGTATCTCCACCGTTGTATGAACTATCTCTTTAATTGAAGCCTTTAGATTCGAAATTAGTCATGGAAAAATTCCTCTCAGTGTATATCTACTCTAATACATCATGCGAAATTTGCGGACTAGGAACTTATTGTCCTCAATTATGAGCATCGCACCATCAGTTGACCCCCCAATGTTGACCTGATGCCTAGAACAACCTGATTTTGCAGACTTAGTACAATTATGAAACCTCATAGTTTTTGTTGCGAAGTATTAATGGCCAGAAATTTATTTTAAAACTCTCCACGCAAATTGGTTTCGACGGATTTGGCATCGGGGGCGGTGGGGAACGCAAACTAAAGTTGGCACCACACGGCATCTCAATTCCCAAAAAACGATTAAAATTCCAAAATCTCATTACTTTTGCTATAACACTGCAATCGCACTTAAACAGATGATAGAGAAAGGGCCAGTATGAGCCTGTTTTCATCGATGAGAAAAAATGATATCCTTCTCGAGAAGCGAGCAAAAATGTTAAAACTTAGTTGCAATTTGCCGAATGGCGCAGCAAAAAAAAAAAAAAAAAAAATCATCATTGACTTCATTTCGTATATCAGCTAAGTGCTCCATATGCTTTGAGCTATTTTGTAGAATATTATATTAAAACATAATGCTGCATATAGCACTCTCCCGTTTATCTTCAATGGATGCGTAATGACAACGAAACAGGTGAATCTATGAGATTATATCTTTCGACTCAGCACTTAAAGCTTAGAATGACTATGTGACTGATTGATTTAGAGTGCTTATGGATGCGATCTAATTAGAGCCAAAGGTATTTCTTGTCTAAAGGTGCATTCTGAAGTTATGCATATTCGATAACATTCCATTTCATTTTATTTTCGATACCGCAGCAAAATTGTGGTGATTGACAGTACGACGATCAGCATGAAATGTTTTTTTTTCTGTTGCTGAATTGGTATTTTGCCCGATTTTTGAGTTTAGCGTGGGATTTCTTCGATTCATGTTTCAATGAGAAATGATTTAATCCATTTGTGAGACGATTTCCCTATGCGTTATGGCATGACGTTGATGATTGTGCTAGTGATAACGTTTGTTTCAAGAAACTTCAATCTAATATGTGCCAATAAGAGTATCACTGAAGCTTCTTCAATCAGGCTATTGTTTTGTGAATGCAAAATGCAGCACCAAAAATGTCTTCCTTCTCTCCCGACCAAAAGTGATCTAGTCGGCAGTGGATATCAACGAAACTATTGGAAAAAGATGAATATAAATTTTCATCTAGTTTCACATTTCAAATAACACAATCGATTGTACTAGAATGCAATCGAGAAACGGCTTGAATGATTGCGTTAATTGTCAAATATCTTAAAATTGGCTCATCTTTTGCAGGTTTTATATACATTTTGGCCATTTGGAACAGCGACATGTAAAATTGCTGGCTCACTTCAGGGATTCGGCATTTTCTTATCAACTTTTTCTATTGCAGCAATTGCACTCGATCGGTATTTTTTTCAAAATTGGTTTTTATCAAATTTTTTTTCCATACAAATTAATGTGATTTTCTATAAGAAAGTGCATACAGTCACGTTATTTCTGAATGCAATTTTATGAAATCATTGCTTATCGTGTGTGTCGAATCCATCCGTTGAACATAGCAATTGGCAATAACGAAGTATACTCATTAAAATCTACATGGTAGTATTATAGTCGCAAAGATTACAATGATTTAAATGATTAGCATCAGAGCTGCGGTGCATGTATTTCACGCTTCAAGAAAATCCACATTTTCTCAATTTTCTTATGTTTAAGGCTTCAAATAACTCAAACTTCTTCAAACCGAACTCGCATGAAGCGTTAATTAAGTGTCTACATCATGTCGGACCCATTATGCATTCCTCCATAATAATTCTCTATGTTTAAGAATTATTTTCCTTTTAATAAGCGAATCATTGCTATGCTTTCATCGCGATTCACTCAATTTATAGAAACGACTTGCGTTCACGCGATGAGACAACCCATTTGTAGCACTCAAAGAATTCATCTAGCCCGCATTCAAGTTTTTTTTACTGTCCAACTGGTGCAATTAATTCATCGGAAATGATCGCACAAAACTAATTGTACATGAAAACGACCATTGAAGTCAGCTGGTGCATCATAGTCCATTTGGAAACGACATATATGCCTCAGTCGCAATAAAAATTTTTTCGTACTTTTATGGCAGCCGTTTGGGACGAACACCATGTTTGCCAGTTTTCTGCTTATGCATAGTTTATAACATAAAATGGTGATGTCATTGCTTCTCCATTTGTTGATATTGCTCAAAACTTGTATCACGCAAAAAGTGACATATCTACTCAACAATTTTAATCTCTGTTAAATAGTTGTAGACCCACCTTTTATCTATTTCAGATATGTTTTAGTTATATTTCCAACGAAACGGAAAAGGCAGCACAATCTTTCATTGCTTTTTTTCTCATTAATTTGGCTTATTTCAATTGCACTTGCGCTTCCACTATTAATTGCATCGGATTTGAATACGATATTCGAAGATCACAATTGCGATATTTCACTGAAAATTTGTCACGAAAAAAATGAAATTTGGCAACAGGTATGTGAATAGTTCTTGAGAAGTGCACTTTCTATTCCAACTTTTTGCACGTTTTTTTTTTCTCCATCGAGCGATCCGAGTAAGCAAAATAGCAGACCTCCCACGTTGTACATACTTATAATCGTTTGTGATCGGATGTAAAAAGGGTAAAAAGGATAAACCGAATATGTGTGCGCCTATAAGATTTTTTCATACTGCAAAAAAATAAAACTCATCACGTATTTGGCGCTGATTTCGAATATATTTTAGCAGCCAAAAAAGGAGCGTCTTGCTTCGATATTCACAGAACGTTTTCTTCGAAAAAAATTGCATCAATAAGCCAATCGCTAAACACCACAATATATGATAGATGAATATTTCGTCAAAATGAATTACCAGTAAGAATTTCTCTGACCGAATAAGCGTAGTGGTGCAGGAAAAGTGCTGAAAGAGTTTATTTTATTTTATTTGTTGCTGCCATCGCCGCAGTCCATTTCATGCAACATTGCAATCACTGTTGAAAATAAGAGAGCCATATTCTTAGCTGAAGAGGTTTATTTAAACGTCACTTATAGGAATCTTTCCGTAAAGTTTTAAAGGAGCATGTACAGCTCTGTTGCTTTAGCGTAGAAACAGCTGTTTATTGATGTTTGGCATACGATGAAAACACTTCATATTAAAAAGTCATAAACGGAATTCATGTCGTTTCCACTTTGCATCACGCTCATTATGCTTCACATTCATTCGGTGCTGTTAATATTCAAAGAGCGCTTATTGCATATCTCGAGAACACATTCCACTATCTAAATATCATCGAAACATCGAAAGTTTGCTTATCAATCATATACATTTTATTCCGTACATCATCAAAATTTTTTGTACAGGTTAAGCTTGCTGATTGCTAAGTGAGTGAATTATAGATGCCGATTGGTAAGGAAGCATATACACTGGCGGTACTAGTAACGCAATATGCTTTACCACTAATTTCAATTGTATTTGCGTACAGTCGGATAGCACACAGAATGCAAGGACAATTTGCGATTCGCATGAGCTCGTGTGCAAACTCGCTCTCCAGTATGAGTCATCGACGAAGGTTGAATCTGACGAGTGACAGTTTCACTTAAAATTGATTTTCTTCATTGACCTCCAAGAACTTCAAATCTTGAATACATGTGCGAAAAATGAAGGAACATTTTTTTATTGCAATAAGGTGGAAAGCAATAATTTTTTGCTAGCAGATCCTCATGACTGTTGGAATCTCGAATGTGCTCATTAATCGTAACAGAATTTACTTCACTTATGCATCAGTGATCTATGAAATCCACTAAAAACGCTAGTGCAATCCGACTATTGCAAACAAGTTTACGGCAGTCGTCTATAATGATTCTTTATTTGTCAACTGCATAGTAGCAAATTCCTGGGTCGAACGAAAAAAAAAGGAACACTAATGTATGGAATTTAACAGAGAGAAGAATTTCACAGTGCCAAATTGAAAGAAGCCATTATGAGAACAGAACGCAGTGCAGAAGACCTAATCACCATCAGCTCCGCTTCGTAAAAACAATAAGTATAACTAACAATGTGCCTAATTCCTGAAGTATTTGGCGTGGTTAAACCGAATTATTTGTACGATTCGAATTAACGACAACATATCACGTAAAACAGAGAGTATGTAAGCTTTTCGCTGTTGCATCAGTTAGCTGATCCATTGAATAGTTCAAACCTTGCAAAGTTGATTGCCACTTTGACTCTCTTTTTAAGCATCTAAGGGAATTGAATATGATAATGGACTGAATATGATAATGGACCATATATTTACAGATCAAAAGTCGACCAAAGATGGTTGATTATAGACGTCACCACTACGATTGAGTTAAAAAGTTGGGCGATGTTGCAGGTCAGTTGTGGAGCGACAGAGGCGAACTCATTTACTGTTGATGTGCGTGGTTATTGTGTTCGCGGTTGCATGGCTGCCACTCAATGTTTTCCACGTATTGAACACATTCGGGATCGTTAAGGGCTTCTCGGTGCCCCTATTTGCACTATGTCATGTGATAGCGATGGGATCGGCGTGTCTCAATCCCGTCTCATATGCTTTCTTCAATCACAATTTTCGACAGCAATTCGTCGCTATGTTCGAACAAGCTGGACTAAGGTGAATTTCGCTAAGCATTGTACTTTCCCATAAAGCTGAAGTTATTTTTGATTGCAATTAGCGCAATATTTAGCACTTTAATTATTTAATGGAAAGTAATTTCTCTAGTTGACCAAATCTATCGGCATTGCAATTGTTATGGCAGCAATTTCACATTGTTCCTGAAGCTAATGATATTTTTTAAAGGTCTACTCGTGAATTATATTTGATTTTTTTTCTTGCTTTCAGCCGTCTAAGAGGTATATTGGTTCACCTTCGAAAGAAGTGCATGTTAGGTGGACGAAGGAAGTACGCTACAACGTCATGTGCAATGGCATCAAATAATTCACCGCGAATGTTGCCCACTCCTGTACACAATGAAGAATTTAATGAAGAACACGATGCGGCACAAGACGAGAGCGAGTTCATCTTAAGGATTAACATGGTCAACACTGTTTGAATGACTTATGCCATTAAATTAGCCCTTGTAATCTTTTTTTTTTTCTACATCTCAGTGGTTTTCTGTGATTACATAATAAAATGCTTTTCTAATGAATCAATGATTGCTCATTTGAATACATCAAAGAGGTCAATCAACCTTTAGTGCTTCCTTTAGTGCTTTTCTTCCTAATCAACCTTTAGCGCTTCCTCTAATCAACCTTTGAGAACTTTCCAAGCACACACGTTTAAAAAGTATTTTTTGGCGCGTTGCATATACATTTGCATATACAGTTACGGTTAGTGGATTTTGCCTGGCGAACTCAGTTACATTACATATGCAATCATAAACATGGGGGTTTTTAAAAGGTTAGTGGATTATTGATCAGCGATTCCCAAAAATTGGGAAACAATTCTTAGAGGCGGGAAGAACACGCTGCTAATGTTAAAAACGTGCTTTCTCATGTCGCACTTCACATAGGTGAACTATTTTGCTCGTACAACACAAGACATTGCATGTAGCTGCTGCACAAGTGGAAATATTATAAAGTTTTGGCAAAGTTACGTTCCTTTCAAAAGATGTGGAAATTCTTTAGCAAATCGAAGAATGATTAGATTAGTGCCACCACCTTTCCTCTTTTAAACATCGTAAAACATTTACGACGAATACACACCAGTAAGGCGCCTCTGAGAACGAATCACAAAATATCTATGGAAAATGATGCATTTTGAATCGAAGCAGTAGGAATTCGTATAGAAAATACTAGAAACAGCAAAAATATTTCACATTCCTAATGCAACTTATATTAGAAAACTTACAGGAACATTAAGCTTGAAAAATAGCCGGCAGTGGTAGAATGGGTGCTATCTTGATCAAAGGCATGCAAAGTGAAGTTGATAGTAGAATATTTACGACCAAAAAGATTCCCCGACCACTCAAATATTACTGCACTACTCCGTATTTTCGAACCTCGTTCTAGTTTCAACGCGAACCCTTCTGTCCAGGATGACATACCATTCGCAGAAGAAACGTTTGGGGAAAAAGAGAGGGAAAAAGTGCTAGAGGATGAAAGAAGGAAAAAATGACGGTTCCCTCATTTTGGGCTCGAAAAGGTTCCCAACCAGTAAGGTCCTAAGGCAAAATTTTTCGCTTTAAATTCTCCAGTCGATTTATTTGCTGCAACGAAAGTTCTCCTTAGCGTTAATCCCGACATAAGCAAATATAATCAAATACAAGAATATTGTTCATTTGACTGGTCTTAACTGTCCAGCACGCTTTTTTGTGCAGTTGTGGCGAGTTATCCATTTGCGAGCTTAAGGCTTAAGCTGCGTCGCAATGAAGAACTCTTCAAAGCATGATTGACTTGAAGCCTTGCACTGATCAAAGGGGAGATAGGAAGTCCTTTTCATTCAAACACTTCAACCTCTAACCAGTAAAATGAAGAAAAATTAATTCGGCAGCACTGGCAGCCTAGAAATAATTCGCTTCTACACTTCTTTGCATTGGATTTTCGTTTCCGTGAACTGTTTTCATTCACTTGTTCCTTTTGTGCACTTTTACATGTTTGCACTTTCAAATATCACTATTTCAGCGTCACCCTTATGTGCATGAATGCGTACGTCGACAACTTCGATTCGCGAGTCCTACAGCAAAGTTAAGTTAATAGATCAGCTTAGACCAGTTATACATGTTTTGAGATGCTAAACAATTTAAATACACTTTGCAGCCGATCAGATTTCATCTCATATTGAAGAGAAGCACTGATGATATGTGTTTTCCTGTCCCGCTCACTCGACCAATCGCTTTCGTGAATTCCATACATATTGACTAATTGGTCCGACCTGTCGTGTGAAATTCCCACTAAAGAACCGTTTTCCAGTTACCCGGTCGACGACATTACAAAATGCAAGCAAATTTTTTGGAACTCCGAAGTGTCTACATCGGTTCTCGAAGTTGGCAGATGAAGTTCAATATTAGTTAAAAGAGCTGTTCCACGGTTTACACCATATCCGCCAAACTTCGTACCTCTAACTTCAGTTATTCCCAGATCGAAATGCAAGGGTCAGCTCCTCTTGGCTCGTCTAGTCATCCAGGTCTCCTCGGAAATTTACATCCTCTGTCAAGCTGCGATCGAGTAACTTTCGAGACAACATAGGGATAACGGCCGAACAGTTTAACACACTGATATAATAATGAAGAAGAAGGGATAGGTTCAATCGCTGGCGCGATCCAACAATCGAACTCCACGTTGCCGCCGGTCACCTCGCGCACTCCAACGGCTGCCCATAAGCTCATTCGGTCTTAAAAACAGTCTACAAGCTGGAATGAATACGTGAACAGCTCGACCCCTTTATGCCCCAGGCTAGCCTCACGACAACTACTGGATGGTTGTTTGATCTATCTGTGTGCCCCTGACCTCCACTGACTTATCTTGCACGGCGCACTCTTCCCGCTTGATCTATATCCTTGCAGAAACAAAGGCCGAGGACACAAATGCGTACGTCCAGATGCGCCACCGTCGCAGTGCACCCTCTCTCACTCCTTAAATCTGTAGTAATGTGTTGTTTCGCAGATGCATCTTCAATAGATATGATTGTATGACGGTTTATAGGATGATAGTTAATGGTTTGAAAGACCAACGATTAACGGCTCTCTCGATGTATCCACCCTCACTAATCTTCTGTCTCGCGATCTATGAATTCACTCTTTTTTCATCTCATCTCGTGCATAAATGTATCACTTTCACAAATCTCTGAAATATGGCGAAATGTGTATAGGTGCTGATTTTTAGTTTGATATGCTTTAATTACGGCTCAAAGAGCCGAAATATCAGCACAAAGTATGATCCCATCTCTGCTGGACGCATTACGCATCACGACTGTAAATTACAATATAATCACTTCTTAAATCAATATAATAATAATAATAATAATAATAATAATAATAAGCACATAACCATGCGTTTAAAAACCCAAAAAGATAGCTAGTGAGAACAAATATTGGAGATCAGCTGAAAAAGTAATGTATACGTGACGAGTGATATATATGTATATGATGATTAGTGATAACTGATATGAGGCGCATATCCCCGTTAGATCATACTGTTCGAAACGTCTCTTAAAGCACAACAAATTACCAAAATGAGCCTTCTGTGTAAACATTATACCAACGATCCATCTTGGTTGAAACATTAACGCATTCTCGTATATTCTTTATTTAATAGCGATTAACGAAGGTGTTGCTATGGTTAACGCAACTATTGAAACACTCAAGTTCTTCTCCGTTCATTTTTACTGACAGAAGATGTTGACAGCACCTTCACCGGTGTTAAGACAACTTTGGTTGCGCACACCTCACAAAGCTTGGTTGGGTTCGCCGCAAAAAGAAGATCACGAGTAACGCGTAACCCATTCGTGTGTTATGGTACACAAGCAGTGTGCATAACAGCGCTATGCACATTTTCATCCCCACTGCATCTCTGCTCACTTTTTCGCTCTCTGAATCGTCGTAGCTCACATAGCATGTTGTTGCAACCATCGGTGTTCCTTTACAAGCAAGCAGATCGAAGCAGCGCAATATTAGGCATGGAAAAAGCCCTTTCCAATGCTTCATGCTGATTCTTCTCAGCCATCTCTGCTGGATTATGCCCATAAAACTTGAGTTGTCCGGCATCTTCTCCGTTTTCTCCGATTTTGGCGATAATGGGTGACAACGCTTCTTTAGTGAAACTAGTGAGAGCGTTCACTGAGTAGCAAACGTTTGGCTGTACGGCTACGCAGGTATTGTTAGGCGTCGTGTAGAGGTTGTTGGCGCGGGGTTTGTAGCCGTGTGCTTTACCGTTAGCGGGGATTGGCGGGGTTGTTGACGTAGCAACGTCTTGTTGAAAGTTGTGTTGCGATTACTTTACCGAAGGAGATGTGTCTGCTGGTGTTTGTTGCTTTTGTGACCCTCATCTGTTTCTTTTTTAGCATGTATGATTAGAACGATTCTTTTTAGTATAACACAGAGTTGATGTAGTATATGATCTTTAGTCCAGAGCGATCAGAGCTATTTTAATTTCAACACGAGAAATTTGCTCTTTCGATAGGTTTTTTCATGTTTTGACCATTTTATAGTCTCGTATGCCCATATGACCATATCCTGGTGCGTGTTCTTTCTTTACCTTGTTATTAAAATATGAAAGTTTTCATGGGAGCGGAGTATTTTCAGTGCTCGCAGTTTATCATGAGTTAGCAGTCTCCCGCACTTAAAGAAAGTGACTGATAAGGGCAAGAGCTGAATTCGTACCTTTGCGTAATATGGCTGCTTTGGGTGTTTTCTTTTTTCAGGATCCCCAAACAGGTAAGTGTGCTTCGCAGCTTGGGTGGCGCAGCCGACTTATTCGAGCTCATGCTTTCTGGCTGCTTGCGGTTTGCATAGGTGTGAGTACTGCAGAAGTGTAGGCTATGCTAGAAACCGTATATAGCACAGTGTTGTGGTGCGTGCTTTAGAGTCTAGAAGTTAGCAGAGGATTGAGGGCCACTAGGACAATCCCTTCGAACAGTGCGGACCAGAACGGCGCAAACAATTCAGATTCATTTGTCGGTCGTATCGATAAAGATAAAGCAGTGTCATTTTTGTCATCTTTTAGTTGCATAGTTGCATACAATTGTCGCTGTTTTGAATAAGCTGCCGGTGTTAGAATCACTCCACTGCTTTGATGCTCCAGACATTAGAGATCTTTGCGAAACGTGGTTGTCCGATCCGCTGTTATCACCAGACTCCAGGTATAATGTTTTCCGTTCCGATAGGTCTTCCAGTATGAAAGGGGATGGTGTTTCTATCCTAGCAAAAAGGCATCTTTCATTTGAAGGAACTGAAGCGTTCGCGCTGAGCTCCGGATGTGAATTGGTATGTGTTGCTTTTTCTTGCAGAAATGCTTACCATTTCCGTTTCATAGTGGCATATCGTCGAACGGGTTGTAACTTTCAGGAAACTTTTTCAATTGTTTGACTGACTGATGCTGTGTTGCGTATGCCTCTATAATTGTTGATGACTTTAATATTCCACTTTCCCCACTGAGGAGTCATGATGTAAATATGTTGAACGATTTTCTCACAGAATGTGCTCTTGTTAGCGTGATTGATGGGCCTACCCGTGAAAACAGCTTGCTGCATTTGTTGCTTTGTACGGATGCCGCTTTAATAAGCAATCCCTGCACAATTCCGAGTTTTGGAAGAAGTGATCATTGTTATATTGGCTTCAAAATTATTGGGTGTTCTCAGCCAGTTGTAGCAATCTGCCGCCGTGGCTATGCTCACTGCAATTGGACTCATATCAATGACTGCTCTGGGCTACGACTGGGATTTCGAATTCAGTTCATTTCATAACTCAGAAGACATGTATGCTGGGTTTTTTTTGGATATAATGAACCGTATTATTGTTCAAGCTGTACCCATGCGGAGAAATAAGGCTCTATTTTCTCAAATGCCTTCCTATCCTCAGCGTATTGCTTCGAAGCGATATTTTCTGTTAAAGATCGAAGAAAAGCAGTTGAAATGGCTGCATTCCGAAAATGCTCCAAAGATTACCGCAAGGCGTTTAGGAAATGGGCGAGGAACCGTGAAAAACGCTTGAATTTTTCTGGTAGCAGTGATGCATTCTTTAAATACATGAATTATAAAATCAGATCACGTCATAGCGTTGGAACTATTGGAACTATTACCAGTGACGATGGGCGGTCCCTCTCTGAAAGGGATTAGAGGAGGGAGAAGGGGGTAGAAGGAGCTAAGGCACTGTTGAGCTCTTCCAAGCAACTAAGAAGTCTTTTCTAGCGCTCGATCCTTCAAGTCGCAAAGCACATTGCGACAATGTTTGACAGATGGTTTAAATTTTTATTCTTTGAAGGTCCGTGGGCTTACTGCTTCCCTTCTCCACCCCACCACTGTTAAGTACAGATTTTTGTTTTTAAAGTACCCACATTTCTTGATCCATCAAATCTCTTAGCACGTTTCTACTGCGTTCGGCAAACACCCCGAATTGTTAACGGATGTGTGCAGCGCATTGTATCTAAGCGGATATCTAACACTTGAGAACCTTTTTTGCAAAATTTTTTTGCCCTAAAAAATGGTGTGTTGAGGCTCCCAGGCTAAACAGATTATACCTCTGCGAAGTATAATGGCAATCCGAAAGCTCTGGAAGGTGAGAGCACTATTCTGTGTTAGCATTAGTAGAACGCAGTAGGGAGACAGTTGAAAAAGATCCGAAGGTGTTAGAAAAAGAGCTGTTGTTGTGTGTCTAGCTGGGTGCCGGGTTAGTGACAATGCGCTCGAAGCACTAGCTAAATTTTCTTTCCATATTTGATATAACAACGCTGCTTCGTCTCCGTCATCTCTTAAAAATCCAGGTATAAGTGTGAAATATTATGAAGGCGGAAATGAGTTTGTTTTTTAGGTGATCGAAAGAATTAGATAAACCAAATTTTCGGACTATCATGTTATGAGTAGAGAATGAAAAAGGGTGTACTTAATATGTATACATTCTTCTGAATGTTGCTGTAAATTTCTTTCTCGAAATTACATATGATGTTATCAGGCTGTGTTATCTCCTTCCACCTATGAAGCAGTACAAGCCCACAAATCGCGCATATTCTTCTCTATCTGCTAAAAGAAGGGAAGGGTGGAGGGAGTTGTGGACGAGCTTATCAGTCAATACGAACTATCTTCACATCTTATGTTGGGCCCAATGTCGATCTGTTTCTATGCCATCTTTATAGGTAGTAGTTCATCTGGGTTTTAGATGAATTTTCATATAGGCGAGTTAAACGGTTTGTCACTAAATATACTGAAGAGTAGGTAGGAACCACCTGAATTCTTCCTTGCACCTGTCTCTTAAACTGTAGTAAATCAAGTGCTTCCCTCTGCTAATTTGAAACTTTGGATAGGAAAGGAATTGCTCATCCCACATTACTGTTAATTGTGATAAATTAGCCGTTTAGTTTTTTCCTCTATAGCTAACTTTGAGTTATTTCGTTTGTGATCGTTGTGAATCTCACATTAACTTACGTTGCACGGAAATTCCCACTTGAATGTTCATTTAGATATGGCAAATGAGCGTTGGATCACGATTTTGCCCAACTATTATTGCTCAGGATGCAGAAAGTTTTATTCTATCTGAAAGGGTGACTTGTTTATTTCTAAAAACTGATTTATGAGCCTTGAATTCCTTTAGTAGTAATGGACAGTAGGTGATCATCGGTACACTGAATTGCCTTTCGTTCTTCCCTGCTTGCACAATGTCCATCATTCGGTTGCGCTTTGCGTTTTGCTTCGAATACTGATACTGAAGAAGAATGACGGAAGGCAGAGCGTTCGTAATGTGCGGCTTTTTAGAGGGAACGTAGATTTAATGTTTAGCATTAATATAATATACTGGATTTGTTAAAGTGAATAGTGAATTTATGATGTAGGTGTTCAATGAGTGAGACTATCTGCCTTTTTTTTTTTTTTTTTTGAATGCATAGGCATATTTCCAATCACTATAGCAGTTTCCGATGCTTTGTTTGCCCAAAAATTGATTATTTCAGGAGAATGACTAAAATATAAGTACCTCTGTTTTTGAATCTATCGGCATATAAGGTCGGTTCGCTTTACAGAATTGTCAGCATTTTTATTCTTTCGGGTTTTCTACGCGAATCCTCCATCCCTGCCTTCTTCATTCGAAACATTTTAAAAGTATAAGGGAGCATTAGTAGTTGCTAATTGCTAAGTAGGCCACAGATAAGGAATCGGAAAGACCCGAATGTTATGCTTTGTGGAACTCAGTAACCATCTGAATCAAGCAACTGTAATTCGTTCATATTATATGCTGATTGATTTATTTTTTGATAAGTTCGCTTTGCTGTTTCATCGTAATTCGTTCTGTAGTTTCTGCATTCGTGTGCTTTCTTTCTAGCAATGTGCATATTTGTGTTGTTTGTGCGGAATCTCTCTGTGGTCACTCAGGTCTAGTTTTTTCTTCTAAAGAATTTGTAGCACCATTTGAAATCGTTCAATAGTGAAGCCAACTTGAGCCCCACTTTGTGAAGGAAGCGTTGAAGAGAGGATTTGAGAAGACGAAGTGTATCGGCTCATGTGCTTATGTTTCAAGAAGATGAATGGATCTCACAATATGGATGTCGAGTTGGGAAGTGGAACAGATGAAGCAGCAAATGACGAAAATTCTAATCCCACATCACCAACAAAGTTTCACAACAAGGATCATGATACTACAGAAACAAGCGAAAACCGAATAGTGGTGAGTGGATATTTCTGGAAAGTCAAAACGTAGAGGTGTGGAGGGAGCAGCGTTAGTGGTGATGTTTGTCGTTGCATCAGTTCAGCCATAGATGGGAAGACATAGCGAAACTCAACATGAATTGATTGTATGACTTTCTTTCATCGTCGAGTTGGCCTAGTAGTTTTTTTCAGTGAGCGGCCGTATTGGAACCAGGGGCGGAGTTGTCACCCACATTTTCGCACCGTGATGAAGGTATTCCTATATTTTGGTAGCAAGTGTCGACCCATGCGCTGTTGTTACTGACTCTTTTGAAGAAGCTGATATGATGTCATGCCTATTTCCACATTCCATCTGTTTTTCTTTTTCTTTTTTTTTTTTGATCTCTGCTGATCAGTTGGTGACGAAATATTCTCACGCGAATGAATGAAAGCCGTTTTTCGCTTCGGCCATCATTATTTCTCTTTTTTTCTTCCCAATTAGTTTCGATATCGATAGTTCATCACAACAGTGAAAGGTGAAACAATAAAAGAGAAGAAAAGGTGAGCGGAAGAAGTAACTTAAAGGTGACTTCACATCGTCGCTGACTCATTAGCTCAGAAGACAGGTTTTTTGGGAGAGGAAGGGAGACAGCTAGAAAATATGCGGCATATTCTCTAGTTCACTAACCTTAGAATTGAAAGATTGCTTGAAGGTGCTGCTTGTGCAGTGTTGTGGGATCGCGTTCAATTTATTGGTGACGTGTCGGTGTTTGACTTCCCGGTTAATGTTATGGCCACAATACATGGGGTGGAATTTGGTAAGATAAACTAGGTGATAAATAGGTGACTCCCATGCGGATGCCGACTCACATTCTGTTATTGTAATGTTTTTAGACGAACGATGGCGAGCAAGAAGATGGCGAGGTGAGCGACGCTTCGAATGCTGCGGTAAGTTAATCTTTTTCTTATTTATTTCACCTATTTTCTCGCTGATGCTGTAATTGCGTTTTTCTGCGATAATGATTCGATTGGTTGGCACTAAATTACTTTGCATGGAAGAGCTTTTAGGAAAGTAAAGAGGTGCCATAATGTGTTCATAATGGAATTGCAATGGATAGTTTTTGAAACAGCGAAGCGGAACTTTATAAAACTACCAAAATTTTGCCGTAGTTTTAGCTTCCAACCAGCGATTTGGAATAACACGGCAAGCAACTAGACGGATGCAATCGTTGGTTGGCATTTTACGGATAGGCAGATCTGCAAAATATGTTGCAGTAGCGTTGAAAGTGTCTTGTCAAACGAATGACAACCGCAGTTGTTTTAGGCGCATCATTACCCCATTTTTCGGCTGCATCATTTTCTGCAGTCTAGCCACGAATGTATTTTGCTTCTGCATATGCAATTGACCCACAACAACAACTTCGTAAAAGTGTTTGTTGTTGCAGGTTATTTGCATATGCAGAAGCCAATTCGATCACTTATTTCAGTTGGCTGATGACGATGGTGAAATTGTTGACGACGAACCAGTGGAGAAAACTCGTCATCGCAATAATCCTGCGCCACCAAAAGTAGAAGAAGAGCAGGAGGCGACAAAGAAATCTGCTCTCGAAAAATTGAAGACTATGAAATTCAATCCACGCTCGAAAGTCAGTGTCGGCAGGTGAGCATATTACTTTCACATTCTTCATAACTAGCTAGCCGTCTATTTTTCGCACTGCTTTGTACCTGAAGATGCGTCAAAAAGGAAATAGGCTTGATGGTCTAGTCATTTCAGAAATGTTGACACCTTCCAAAGCAGTTCCTATTTTTGTGCACTTTGCATGTGGTCCTTATCTCGAGTTCAAATTAAATGCATCTTTCCTTAAACATAATACTTTATCTGCGTTAATGTCTCAAATATATAACGACCGGTTATTGTGGGGGTGAATGCCACATAGCCTCAATTAATTACAGCAACACATTTTTCATATCAAAGGCAGTCAGCTAATTGAAACAATTGTTGTTTCTATTTTGAAAGTTTAACCGCCATCGGTTTATTTCAGTCCTTCGCGTGAGCGGCGTGATCGAGACAAGAAAGACCGGCAGACGTGAGTTGAAAGTTTCTAGTTTCATTATTCTCTTTCTCTTGTCGTTTTTGAAATTCAAAGTAGGAGTAATACGGTTAAGTTGTAGTTGTGATAAGCCCGGGGGTGAATGGGGGAGGGGGAGGAAGAAGCATAGAGAGGACGCAGAAACGAGGGGAAAGAGAGACGACGGTGTATGGGTTGTCCGAACAACAGCGTTGATGTTTTTATTGAAAATTCTGATAGAAATGAAATATCCGCTTTAGTTTCTTGGCATATATGCGCTTTTGCGTGTTATGTATTTCAAAGTCACGAACAAGTGAGAGCTTTGAATTTCTGTTTTAATTCACAGTGCAACTAAATGAAGAAATTGCGTGAGGATGTGCCCGTTGAAAGTAAAGCTCTTAAAATAGGGCAGCAGCACGGTATAATTTAAGTTGAAGACTCGTCCATCATGTTTAAGGTCCACTTCGGGTCGTTCAACTCCTCCTCGAAGGGAGAACGAAGAGGATCGTAGAATTCGTAAGAGACGTTGGGAGGATCACGTTGATGAGGCAAGGAACTTTTCGTCATTCGAGTACAATTCTTTTCGGTCGCTAATTTATTATTTATCGAAGGGTGGATTATTTTGCCACAAGCAGCAAAGAGGAATAACGAATCCGCAACCGATGAAACACACTTGGCTGATTGGGGCAGCAACAATCAGTTTTCATGAGGACGTTAGTGCAGGCTACCGCTTTTTAGTGTTTCTAGTTGAAGATTTGCTGTTTGAGGATCGTCAGGCAGCTCGAACCGTCGACCGAGCACGTCCGTTGCGAGATACGGTGTCTCCCGGTGGACGACCTCCTGACCCTACACGCCCAGTTGATCAGCCTGGCACGCTTCGTCAACGCATCGAACGAATTGCTTGTATCAATGATACTGAGGTTTAATTTGAGTTTTTTTTTTCAGATAAAATAAGTAGTAAGAACTATCTTATTGTTTTGTGGAATTGTTATCTTCTGTTACCACTTTACTTTAAGAAAATTTCGCTGTTTTCCTTGTCATCTTTCAGTGTTTTCTCTTAGCGATATAATATTTGTTCAATTATTACTTTAAAAAAAGTAACTTCGTGGAAAGTTCTTGCTTTCGTGCAGACAATCCGTCATCATTGCAAGACGAGAACGGCATTCCTCTGAATCGACCGGCAACCCACAACGCCGTTGAGGCAGAGTTGATCGGTGGCAGTCGCTTGTATATTCCCGCTTCGCATTCATTTTTTCCTTCCCCTTGAGGATCTTCTTTTCCTTGTTGACAAGTTGCCGCATCAGACTCGGAAACACTGGCTGGGTGATCCAGCACCTAACGATATTTTTTGGCTTTGCAATCCATAAGGTGCACTTGATTGGATCTTTATTGCCTTTATCTATGGCATCGTTTGATTATGCATTCTGCAGGCGGCTTGATCAACGGCTTGATAACCACCGAATGTTTACTAGCCTTCAGGTTGCTCATCTGTCTGAGACTGATCTTCGCTCGCTTACTGCAAGACTGCTCGAATTAAGCCGTGAACAGCAGCGCCTCTTCAAAGGAAGACGTGCACAAATCGAGTGGGTATTGTTTGTTTATCGATTACTTGTTTGCATCTTTGGATTGAGATTATTGTGTTGATGACTTTTATGGTCATCAACTATGAATATTTTCGCGTTTTTGCTCTTGGAAAGATGCTTTAACGTTAAGCGTCCTACACATTACATTATGAGCGCGCTTTCGTGTTTACCTTTATGCACCTTGTGTATGCATGCATGTACGCCACCACTATTGATGGCTGGCTATTCGAAACTAAAGGTAATTGTTTGAAGATGAGATTGCCACAGTATCGAGCGGAAGAGTGATATCTCTATTCATATTGCATTGTTGCTACGATCGTCTTTAGTTCTCATGTCGAACTTTTTATCACATTAAGATTGATGTATTAATTATCTTAATCGTCGTCAGTTTTTATGTATGTACTTTTGATTGCTTTCACCTGACCGGCATAACGTTGCATCTCTTGGCCGACTTCTTTGGTGGCCTATGAAGCATCTGATGCCTCTTTGAAATTAATCTGAAATTGTTGTACTTATTTGCGTTTTTTTTTTGGAAGCGATGAAGTGAAATTTATCGCATTTAGGGAGTTCGAAGTTTTGAAAGTAAGACAGAGAGCAATCAGCACCATTAGTCGTCAGTCGTCATAGAAGCTGACATTGTTCAGTAGCCTGTTAAGTCCCTCATTTGCAGGCTGATTTGTTATTGTTCACTTATAGAAGCGCTTCTATTATTGTTGTTGTTGTCTGCTGTCTGTTGTCGTTTGACAGCTTGCTGTCTGAAAGTGTGGGCACTGAATCGACAGTCGTCTAGGAAATGTTCTGAACTCTGAGCAAGGGAGAATTAGCAAACTCTCATCGAACAGATCAAGTCGGTGATTAAAGTGTTTTAATATTAATGGCTTGCTGTCTGAAATTGTCATATATAAGCGCATTGAAATTGCAGGACTCTGCAGGAAATGTTCAGGAATGCGAGGGACGATGTTGAACGTTTGGTCAAGTCTCTTCCGTCGCATCTGAGAGTTGACTTACCACCGTTACCATCTGTACATCGAACTTTCCAAAATGAACCGCCTCCTGCGGCCACTGGTTACCGTTTATCTTTTTGTTCATCTTTGGGTTGTACACTCATGCGAACTCATAGAAAGAACGTTTTGCCTTTATCCACCATCGAGAGGTATTGGTAATGCTTACCGTCTTAGGTAGTGGGAAAACTTGTTCACTTCTCGCAATTGTTTTATATGGTCGATTGTAATTGTAACGTCAGAATCCCAACCGTTTACAATTCGACGATCTGTTTAGGTGTCGACCTATCGCATCGAAATCTGCTTTATTTATGAAAGAGCGTATTGAGCTGTGCCATTGTTGCAGCATATTGTAGCTTGATGAATGATAATCATTTTGTTTTATACGAGTATCGGAATGGAAGGGATCTACTTTTTGTTCTCGTATGGGTCAACAAATATGAGGTAAAACAAAGCCACTGCGGCCAAGGGAAACCATACATCATCTCACCTTAGCCTTGTTAGGAATCCTTAAGACTTTCTGCCGACAGGTGGGTGGTGGACGCATAACTGATTGGCCAAAATGTTTGCTTGGTGTGTACGATTTTTTGGTTCTTCCCCGTTCATGAACCACCATTTCCTAAGTCTTTGCTTAGATGGATGCATTTCTTACTCGTATTGGAAAAAAGGTGTTCATTTATGAAAAGCATCTGATCAGGCAACGATACGGGTTTGTGCATTTCTGAAAATGTCCAGCGATGCGCTAAGCTTTTATCTATGAGCGCCTAATAAAAACATCATCCTTGTTCTTTTTATGAGTTTGCACAGCTGAGTCTGTTTGTTCAGAAAACCTTTTTTCCTCATCCATTTCCGTTAGTAAAGCAAACACACCTTGGAGGATTATGCTTCCACTGATTTATTCCGTATGTCCTATAAAATTGAGAATTAATTCAGGGGCTCCTTTGTTGGCACAAGTGAACGGCGGCGTTTGTGTCGCAGCGTCTGGTCCTACCCCAGCAATGCCGTCAGCTTTTGGTCCACCACAACCGGGCGTTGCTGCCCCGGTTTCTGTTATGAGCGCGGTTTCCAATGGTTCAAGCGGACCTGCACCGTCAGGTGGGCCGTGCGACTTATATACACATGCTCTTTGTCCTTAGACATTCGCAACAAATTCTTGCAACCCCTGCAACTAGTTTATTGTTCACTTAGATCTAGATCTTATGCACTACACTTTCGACGAGGCGTGCTGCACAGAACCGTGAATCTGACCATTCCTAGGACTTGCGAAAGCATACGATCATCTCCGGTTGCAAGGTTGTAATCTTCAATAGGCCTTGAAGTATGATAGCTTACTTCTTAGATTCACAGAGGGAGCACTGTTACTAAACTGTTGTGCTGGTTTAGGCCGCTGATGTGCTTGAAAAGCGTTCACGAAAATCCAAAGCTTATCGGCAAAAACTGACGTGACAGGGAATTTCTTTTCCCAGAAATGTACAAGCTGTAAGCCTTAGCGACCTTTTGCAGGATTTCACGAGAAGCATATCTCCAACCTGTGTTTAGTAAGTCAAAAGATATCAAAGTGTGTTTTTTCTTATGAAGAGAAAGGCTTTACATGCCTTCCCTTAGGTGCTGCAGGTGGTTACAGAGGGATTCATTCATTGAAAGTGCTATTTTTCCTTTGTGTATAAGATCGAGCGCATCTTGTTTTTAATGAATCAGAATATTGGGCCAGGACACCCATCACATGCCCACATCATTTGCAAGCGCAAAATGTTACTACAGTTAGAATTATAGTAATATGTTAGTTTTTTTGCCGTATGGCTGCTTTTTACGGCACGAAAGTCTCATTGAACAAGTTTTACTGGCAAGTGCTCTGTAAAAGAAATTCACGCTTTGATGGACACCTCGCTAGTTTCAAAACAAGATTAGCTTGCGAATTTTTTTACGATGCCTTCAGTCGTTAGTGATTCCTCGGAGAAGTGGTACCCTCCGATTAAATTGGGGACAAGAGGCTAAATAGTGGCTTCGATAATGCTTCAAGACCGCAGCCTCTGCAATTCGCGAATTGAAACCGCGGTGGGCAGCTAAAAATACACTTCTAAAGCGCTCGAAGAATTCATTTGAGTGAGATGTGCAACAAAAAAGCGGGTCTGTATCCTCGCATTTTCCACAAACTTTGATATAGTGGCATTGTGGCCTTGACTTCCGAGAGATGATGTAATGCTCCGCTTATGTTGGGCAAAGTTGTAGCATTGTATTCCATCTGCCACAATAACAAATATGCTGTACTTTAGGGGCACTGTGACATCACTCGTCCGATTGTGTGATGCCAAGAAGGCAGCATGGGAGCATGCTGTAGGTTGTTCGTGTTGTAGATTTGGGCAGTTGGTATGGAAAGAGAACCGTGATAACTGAATGTAACGTCGCGGTATCTCATCATCGAAATCTTTCTCTTCCAATTTGAATTTCCCTGTGCTTCTATATCTTTTCCCCTGAGTGTCTGTGAAGTTGCTTACTCATTGGGAAATATATACAAGAGTAACTCCATGTTTTGCAGGAGTGGCGGGATCGGGCGCATCACTTGGTGCACATCAACAGCCTCCAATCACCTTTACTGGAGTGAATGGGCCTTCAGCGCAAGTCCCGCAAGAGTTCGGTCCTCCAGTGTCACAACCCTCTTCATCAGTGGCACCGTCGTTTCCAGTCGCTCCCTCCCTGCTCAACCGGCAAGTATTTCAGTTGCTCATCGCTATTGCTACCTCTTCGCGAGGGCCTGTTTTGTGCTTCGCGTAGCACGATAGTAGTTTAGCTCTTGTTTACATCGTAACTGTAATGCTTGCGAATACTGTATCTTATCGAATGAGAGCTCCATTGATTTCCCAGTTTTCATATTTTCATTAGAGTGGAGGTATATATTTAGTATAGAGGTTGTATTTCTCATGAAATATGGGCTTATTTATGCAAACTTATTATGCTAAAAGTTTTCATTGACATTTGGTCAAGCATATATGCGCCGCCTTCACCACTAACTAACTGTGCCGTACAACACCAATCGTAGCACCACTCATTGTGGTGAGGTTTTGGTTTATAATATGTCGATGAAGTTCTGTACGACGCCTTGATAGTTCTGTGTGAGAATTGCTTCATGTTCTCTAAATTGGATTTTCCTGATACTTCAATCATTGTCAAGTTTGTTTACGCAATGCATCATTGCTGTAGAACAATATGCGCTCACGATAGCACTAGGTTCCATAATACGAGCTTATATCAGTCGTATGATTCTCGATTAGGAGAGGGATGAGCTTTAAAGGGCAGAATATCAGCGTGCAATCGTTGTGCTGTGCCGGTATATCCGATCGAACACTACAGGTAAATCGAACTAGCAATATTTGTTTGCACTTGGTTGCACTTGCAAACGCCATGCCATTAATATTCATTCGCTTCGGAAACATGGCTTCGATTGCGGTGGCGAGGTTTTGTTAGGCGCAAGTTTATGCATTTGATAGGGACTTCATCTTGATGGGTTTAAGTTTTTTATTTCCTTATTCAATCATAACTTATCCAGAATGGTGCATGACGTGTTTATATGCAAATTATGGATTTCTTTAGGGAATTCATAGGTTTTTTTTTCAGTCCGCCAACTTATGGTATGGCGGCACCGATGTCTTCGACGAATACCAACGCTGCTCTGCCACCATTCATGAGAATGCCACCACCTACAACAGCGGCGCCTGGTCACCATCCGCCTAGATATGGAACCCCCGTTGGCAGCACATCTCCATTCGGTCGACCACCTCCTGGAGAAACAGCACCCTCGTCTTCGTCTTTACCAAATCTCAGTCAGCCACCGCCGCCCATCGTAACGCCCGTATCCGGCAGTGTTCCACCTCCCGACTTTTCAATGCCACCCCCACCATCTCTTTCTTCCACTTCGGAATCTCTAGTATGCACCACCGCGAACACGAGTGTCATGTCATTGCCCAAATGTAGTACGCATTCAGATGCATCATCCTCATCTTTAGCAGCTACCGCGAGTGCGAATTCGACTACTGTCGATTCAGATTCATCGTCAGCGTCCGTTGCGCTACCAACGACCTTGCCTCGCGTGAATCTATCAATTCCACCACCCACTTTCCCTTTGCCGCCACTCAGAGTTGACCCGGTCGTACCACCGACATATTCAGGACCACCATTTGTGCCCATCACTGCTTTGCCTCCACCAACTGTTCCACGGACACCTATTCCTCATGGAATTCCACCAAACATGATGATTGGCCTAACACCGAATATTGGTAGCGCACCTCCGCCATCGATGAGTATGGCCATGCCACCAATGAGTGGCCCGCCGAATTTGAGCTGTCCTCCGCCAAACATGACGTGTCCTCCACCGAATGTTCGTCCACCTGTCAACTTAGGAAATACACAAAACGTTCATCAGATGATGTCGGCTATCGTCAATCGCTCGGCAACGAGTGGACAGACGCCAGTCGAGGTGGTCACTGAGTTGCTTGCTAATGCATATACTCGTGGCAGTGGTTTCGGTCCAGTGGTCGCGTCAGGCTCGGCTGGTCCGCCACCCCGAATGTCTGTACCACCTCCTGGTCTTGGCCCTCCAATATCGGGGCCACTTCCGAACGTGGGTGGTCCGCCACCTGTAGATGGCGCGAATAAACTCCCGACGGTCAACCTTTCTACTGGATCTCTTCCGAGGAGCATGGGTAGCGGAAATTTTCGTGGCTTCGGCGGACCGGGTGTTGCTCAAGGCCGATTCGGCAACCGAACACAGCAACAACCGCAGGCGTCTCAACACCAGCGGAGGCAAATAAGTGATATGGTCGCAATCATACCTGACGAGAACGGTAAATCTTTTCTTGTTCTTTCTTTGCACTTAAGCGTTCAATTAAATTAGTCATGCCACTAAAGATTAGTTAGACATGCCATGCTCGTTGCTTTACAACCAGCCTTTGGCATGAAATTTCCAGAGGAGCGCTCTGCACTCCATGAGACTTATGAGATTGTTGGTCTATAATTTTTGCTTTTCTCTTCCTTCGTTTTCCGTTCGCTCATTCCCCCATCCCTACCCCCATCATCTTTTGTTCAAATCTTATTCACCTTAAAAAATTCTTATAACTGCTGCTTCAGCAAAAGGTTATCTTCTTTATCATTCGTTTTTCATTTTCAGTGCATCGTCGTTCCTAAAGTTGCATTGATTCTACGCGAGTGAGTACCACATAAGTTATGTAATTTTTGTCACGAAAAAAATCGTGGCGTGCGCTGTGCTTGGATATCCAATAGAATATCACGTTCTAATAAACATTTTAGCAAGACGTTTGCTTGCTCGAAGGGAGGGGGGGGGAGGGGGACATTTTGAGCACATAGTGGTAGCAGTTCAAATGACGCGTTCAAGCCCTGAATAAGGAAATTATTTGTAGGGGGGCATTCGAGTTTTAGGTGATTTGTTTCTCTTAGATGGTGGGAACATCCGGCCTCTTTAAATTCAGACCATTGTTATTATTTGCAATGTTTGGGAATAAGCTTGTTATTGTTGAGGTTATGCTCAGACGTGAGCAGAACTCGATGAGTTTTAAACACTAGCAGATGTGATTAGTTCCATTATTGGAGTAATGTGTCAGTGTAATCGTTTGTATGCATGTTGTTTTCAGACGTGCCCGAGTCTCGGGACCACCAAGAGGACAGTAATATTTTTCTGATTGTCTCTGACGAAGAAGATAACGGCAAATGAGGTGTCATCACCTTCATTCATTATAAACATTCAACGTTCAACGATTGCCCGATGGGTGTATTGTGATTAGCGTAGGTGATGCTGCTTGTCGTATAGGTGTCAAAAATGAAAGAAACGTTTGTTGTAATTGGCGATGCTCTTTGGCTTTGGGTTCATTGGCAAGCAAAATTACCGTTTAAAGTGGGATACGCAGGTAAATATTTTCTTAGGTTCGGGTGAGTAATGTGGCCAGAGCGGAAAATTAATTTTCTCGGGGGAATGGAAAATGTAAAAACAATGTATTTTAGAGTTATGACGTCATCGAAATTAAAGAAACCGAGGGGATTATATTCTCCTAGCACAAATGCTATAGAAAGGATAGTTTTATGGTATAACCAGTAAATAGAACACTTTCTGCTCTGGTGATGAACACATTTCGTTATCGTTCTATCATCTTGTATGCGGGAACGTCATGATCTCATTGACGTTTATTTGAGGGCACTTCTTTTGGATAATGTTTTTTACTTCTACAAGTGTGTGCTAGGGTTGATGAGTGGCACACTGAAAACTCATCATATGCACGAGGAGTCTGTGGCAAAGGGCGCGAGTGGTGATCCATTGGAGGCATACGTTCAGATGGTTTCATGATGTCGTTTAGAGTGCCGAGTTCACTACTATAAAAAGGTCTTCCAAGGCATCATATCAAAGCGCTTTCTGCGGCACCACTTAATCGATAACCCATTAAGTCAAATTATTTTAGGTGTTAACTTTGCTATGTGGTCGTGATGATTCATTACTGTCTATATTCATGATTGCAGTTCTCTTCAAATGGTTTTCTTTCAAGTTTCTTTTCAGAGATATGTGTCATCATGGAGTAAACGATTTCTAAATCATCAGAAATAGGTGGCAGCCATAGTTGCTATTCGCTGCCTTTTCCCGCATTCCCATCTCCAACCCCAATGTCTGTTTCATCTCGTGTTGTTATTTGATCAGTATCGAAAGGTTTTATGATTTGAGCGAATCGCAATATATGGTTTTCATTAAGTAACATTAAGTAGGTATCGTTTGATATTGCAAACTTTCCATTTATTTTGAATTCGGCATTCTCAGCAACAGTAATAATTCACCATTTTTATCGACAAAAGGGAGCGGCCGTCGAATTCACGCAATCTGGCGGAATTTTGTTTTCCTCTTTTTTTTTGCCTTGTATATGAGGTTCGATGCTCTGCGTACATTGTGGTTGTTTTCGTCCATTGCTTTTTTAATGAATATCCCTGCAGCTATGAGTTTTATTCAGCGGTGTAGATTGTGCTTACTTTTAAGTATCGATAAGCGTCAGTTCCGTTCTTCGAAGTGGTTTTTTTTGGCATTTCGAGAATGCCCTAGTTACACATAGGATTGAAAGCATAAAGCGTAAAATTTCGATTAGGTTCTATGACCTTCATTATGTATATATAATACGGAAATTGTGCACATTGGGTAGGTGAAGTAGGAGTGATGTAGGTGTAGCAGTAATGCTGCTCAAGCTGTTTTTCTTTGTTGTCGTGCGTTGTTTCTTTGTGAAGCGTTGATATTAGTTATATTGCGTTGCGAGAGTTTCTCTTTTACAGTGATAAATTCTTTTTGTTGAAGCGTATTTGTGTAAAGAGGTGTGAATGCAGCGGTTATCGCCGGATTGGCCAATACCTTTGCAGTACTTCGACCATATTCATTCGTATTTACTACATTTCTATATTTATATTTATATTCATATTCATATTTATACATAGCCAATGAAGTAAACGCTATATAGTAGTCACTTTGATAGAAACGTGTATGAATTGGGCGATGGTCAACGATCCGTCGTTTAATCGTATTTCGTTCGATATTCTCTTCGTTGTGAATGCGTTTTAGTGATTCGTGTTGTATCGCCGCAAAATTGAAGAATCATATTGATTATTGTAGATGCTTCTACGCGGAAACTATACTTTTATAGTTGAAATCTGCCGAATGATCAATGGCTCTTTCATATTTTGAGAGGCCCTTTCCTTATGTTTTTCTTTTCGAAGAATTTCCGCAGATTACTGAGTTCTGCTGAAGAGTTTATAGTATATCGGCATGGTTTCTTTATTTACTTTCTTCATGAACCGCGTTTCAAACAGAATATTTCCCGAATTAGGAGTGTGCTAACTTATAACGATAGGATTATATTGCCACTTCAATCCCTATATACTTCGCTTGTTGGTAGCTATATACATACGCTATCGAAAGAATATTTGAATTTGTTTTGAGGGTTTCGCAATTGAGTAACAAAATTTTCGTTTATACGCTAAGCGCAGAAAATACTTTCTGTGCTAAATGTCATTAATACTTCAGATGTAAGCAAATTTATCATGATCGAAGGGAGAGCTATACTCATCTCTCTCATAGAATACATTAGCTAAGTGTTGTAATCGATGTAGTCTTATTGGAAATTTCGCGTTATGTTTCTCTCGCTTAGAATATGCGTTGAGTTTTGTTCTAGAATTTTGAGACAGTGATGTTCGCTCGGTGCATTAAAAACCGGTACATATACGCCAAGCACATTCAAATAGCTTGTCTCCAGAAATTGGTCTTGTATTGTCGCTTCTAAACGAATTGTTTCAAGCGATTTCCAGAAACTCTTCAGGTTGATAGTAATTGATGTACAGTGGGGGGAGTGGGGGGAGGGGGGGGGGGGGGGGGGGGGGGGGGGGGGAGGACAGGTGAACGTGGCATTGAGATTGGACAAACATGGATAGATTTTTTCGCGCGTAAATCATTCGCTTTCGAAAATCGCATTGAAGCGGCGCCAAGATTTTCATCGTTTCGAAAAACTTCCAAGAGATGTAGTTGCGTTGCGTGCACGAAGAACCGCTTTTGAGGGGTAAAGGAAAATTGTATGAGTGACAATGTTTGTGGCATTTGTTTTCGAATTAGTTGCTGGACTTCAATTTTCAACGTGTCGGATTTCCTCAGGTGCCCTTACAGCGGCGTGTCTCGCTAATATTGCTGTCTTAGTACGACATCACTAAGTCGGTTTTTATTATTGTAAATAGGCAATGAAATGTTTGATTTGTGAAACGACAACTGTATATCATTACTGCTAATTTTATTTTTATTTATTTGTTTATTTTTTTTTGATGGATAGTGCTACCGCTAAGTGTCATTCTTTTGAAGTGTCGATTCGCTTCAAAATTAAAGTAAGAAAAAAAGCAAAAGAATTATGTCTATTTCATTCAAAATGCCCGAGCGGTTTCTGAATATTCAGCAATCTACACTTAGGTGAGTTGAATTCAAATTACATTATTGTTCGATTAAAAACAAACAAATGTTTCTCAACTGCAAACAGCAAGCACATTTTTCGAGTATGTGTATTTCCTACCTCGACCATTCACTTTTGATGGAGTATTCAGAGTCCTTTTTTTTATTTTCTAAAAAGATACCGTGATGCAATAGGTAGGTATAGTGAACGCTATTACGCAGTCATCATTTCGGAGTTGGAAAGAATGGCAAAAGCAGGAGATGAGATATTTTAGTGAGTTTATTGAAGGCGAGGAGGTTACTGAAATAATACAGGTGGGGCATTTATTGCATATTTGCCCACTTTTCTAGTTTTCGTTATATAGTAGCCTTATAAGACGTGCACATTTTATTCAATTTCGGCGCAAATGTGAGTATGTCAATATGTAGAATTGCTTCCACTTGAGTCGTTAATACGTATACTTCGATGTGGTATGCTGCGGATACCGTTTCCCGGAGAGGAGCGATTCATCGACTTACTTTAGTGCCCGGTAATCAGATCATTCGTTGGAAAGGAACCGCCGTTCCCCTGGCAAATTCATCCATAAGGTGTAAGGGGGGGGGGGGTGTGAGGGGGATCTCCTCGGTAGACAGTTGGTTTGCTTTACAACAACAATTGCTTCTATGCTGGGACGTGGCGCTTCTTTCTGCAGCTTTTCTCTCAGAGTCCCTCTCCTCTCCTCAGCCAAGTTGGTTCCACACTAGTCCCACTTGTAAGCCACCGACTTGGCAATCAGGGGCAGTTCATCGGATCGCATTTCTGGCACGTGCCACTTCCTCAACGAAAGTCATATTCGCACAGCGCATTGCCTCGAGGTAAAATCTCATTTAAAACTTTCATTGCTGCCTACTTCATCTCCAGCTCGATTTTGTGGAACTTCGGAACGGAGCTTGCAAATTTTTCTGCCCTATGTAGCGAGAAGAACACTTTTTCCTAAATGTGCGGAATGTAGTATGCTTGAAAATGTGGAAAACAGTTGGAGGTATAAAGGCCGCCGCTAACTCGTTCTTCTCCCACCCGCTCATCCGTTATCCCGACAGTTCTGCATATGCACTGCTACATTCCTGATCACAGGTAATTCCTCGTTGAATGCAATATTGGAAGTTTATATTGAGAAATAATGCTTCGTGATATTTGTTGGCACTGTACTCCGACACTCGTTGCGAGAGTATGACTCTATTAACTGCTGTTGTAGGAGATTCTCGTTCATAAAAATGATATATCAGTCAATATTTCTTCGATGAAATGTGATATGGGTTTCTTTGTATTTGTAATACTCTTGCAACGCGAGCCGAAGTTTTTAATGCGCAATAGCCGTTAAGGTTGACGTTTTCACTTTTCGCATTGCGGAGTTATTATCGTTTTGGTGGAGTGTGTTTACTTGCTTTTGATGTATGCCACGCCCTGACTACCACTTTTTGTTTTTAATTCATCGTTTTATGTGATTTATGCACTCATACATAATGTTAGCGTTCGTGTGAAAGGTACCACTCTTGTTTATCGTATTGGTTCTTTCAGGTTTCACGCATGATTCATGCACTATCATTAGGTGTGGTTCCAAAGAGTAACAGAAGTGTTCGCTATTTAATAGTCGTAACGCTTAGTAGTGCCGTACGAAATCGTATTCATTCCTTTTTAGAAGCTTGTAAGCCACTCAGAGTTTCTACAGCAGTTGTATTGGAACTCACGACGGTTGATCTTCTAGGTTCCCTGCCGTTAGGTACATTCCTCTGTCTCATGATTCTGAGTTGTTAAAATAAAGTGAATTATAATACCGAAGAGCGCTTTTTTTTGGTGCAACGCTTCATATGCGCATATGAGAGCAATGACTCTCTAATATATCATTTAGAGAAATGTGTTTGTAAATTTATCCTATTTCGTTGAATTGTTTTATAAAGTGATAGGTCCGAGCAATATCGAAGGAAATCTTTGCCTTTTATCGTACAGGACGAAGGCTCTTTTATATTGTTTATCTTATTGGGGTTTACTTTTTACCTTTGAGCTAATTCTTTTGTTAATTGTATTCTTTTGTTGTATTCGTTTGCAGTAAACGTGAGGGCAGTCACTTCTTACCAAATACTGTTTCGTTTGTCTTTGGAAATACTCTTCTGGAATAGGAGCACTATTGCAACTTGGTCGAAGATTAAGCGATTGAGGAGCAATATTTTATCTTTTGAGCGGAGCAGTCGAATAACTAGTGCAATTTTGTCAAAATGATCGATGGCCAACAGTTTTTTTTTTTTGGGGGGGTTGGAGAATGTGTCTAACTGCGGCATGAAGCTTCAAAGTTTAGGGGGTGTAAAATCACCCTGACATTAACGTCCCTTCCTAGGCAGTTTTTATGACTTCGTTGTTGGCTTTTTGAATCTGTGATCGCCATCAAGATTGCATAATCAGAGCGTCAGTGTTGGTCCCCTTTCAACCTGTGAAGGTATTAATGTCCGCAAGCCTGGGAGGAGCTTGTTTGAAGCAGATGCCTCTACCATCCCTTCCTAATTCAGACCTTCGTTGTGGCCGTTTCTTAGTCTCATTTGTATTGTTAGAAAAGTTTTGTACAAAACGTTGTTTACAGACGAGAGCACTACTATCTCTACGCCGATATCGCATACCTCAATTCGTAAGCCGTGTGCGTTGCGCATAACAATCATACGCGAAGGAGCACGTTGATTCAGACAGGAACAAACAGCGCCGATGGCTTCCTTACGTGGGACTCCACTTTGTCAAGAAGGTGCAGTTGACTTGCTCGCATTATTTGTTGCCAATAAAATAGGATGTCATCGTGCCCAGCATTTTTGATTTCTTTCGCAACGGGTCGTTTGCGCCATGTCGCAGTCTGTATTGCAATGTCACACCTGTTATGGTGGTTGTTGCTGCATCAGGCAAATTGTGCACTTTGGTTTTATGGGCACGTGATTTAGCGTTTGCGTGAACGTTACGTAGACACGCACACACACACACACACACACACATAGAGATGAGAACAGTGTGTCCGCGTGCCGTCTTTTCCGATGCGTGCAGTAAGCGGCATATCTATGTTGCTTGCCACTTGCATCACGAGTTCGGTCCTCGGTTGGCACGTTGCGGCTGCACATAGTGCTGACTGGCTTTCACGTTCTCTTCTTTTGGTTGGGTGCTGTGATAAACCGATGCGCAACATGTGGCTTTATCTTCTTCAGTAATTGATTTCTTACGTTGTTCCTCTCAAGGGAACAAGTTTGCTGACGAATTTTTGCAAGAGGTTGTTTGTCTTGATCATATGTTTATAGGAATCCGAATTTTAGCAGCATTTTTATTTCATGTTCACTTCTTTCCACCTTTTTGTTTTTACCTGATTGACACACTCTAGAATTCGTTCACCCACTCTCACTCCTTCTTCATCACTCAAAACCATTTATTGACTCCTTTGCAAAACTTTGATATCATTAGGTTGCTGAGCCATTCAAATTTCGAAACTACAAAAAAAGGTAAATAATTTTGCATCCATTTTTATGCTGCGCCGGATCTGTTGGTCCGTTGTAACGTTTAACCGCACTTTTCGAGTTGCGATATCCACAAGAGCGAGCAAATATTGCGACAAGTTGTTGAGGCTAGGAGGTGCTGCATGTTGGGATACTTGTGTAGGGTTTTTTCATTTGTTGCTTTGGTTGCATCTCGCCGAGAAACCGATCCTCACATCAGCTTCTTTAAACACTCGCTTGCAACGTAAATACTACTTCTGTGGATATATGACAGCAGCGTCCCTTTGCTAAGGCGATTTAGCCTTGCAGTGCTTAATTTTGCTGCCATTCGTTCTGCTGACACCCTCAATGTGATTTCCGTTCGTGAATAAACTTGAACTCTAAGTTGCTTTGATTAATGGTCGTTCGTAAGGTAGAATTGTTTTGTAGTGACAGTGATACGATTGGGCATTGAATTTGTAGGTGAAACTTTTTAGGCCTTTCGAGCCAGCGGCCTTAATTGAAGGGAGGCTTCCTTTTTTGTTCTTGACGCGAAGCTATTTCCTGTGAATTTGGGGGAGTGGCAGAGGGAGGAAGATGTATTTAAGCAATCTATGGAATATGTTTGTTTGATTTTGGTCTCTATACCACTGGAGCTGTTGTTCTGACTATGGGTGACTTACGAATGTCGGTTATAAACAGTGGCATATCGTGTATATTCCACTCTCTTTTGCCTCATTTCGACACCACTTAAGTGAATTTTGTGTATCGATCGATGTTGGCACTTGTCCCTTATTTAGAGCACTTCACACTGACCGATTTTATTCCCCTGAGCGTGTGAAGCCGTTATCGAATTACTCGCATTAATTCGCTGTTTTTACACTGGTGGTGTTGTTCATCGTTTACGAAAATCTAAGACATGGGGATCGCGGAGTTAACTTAGGGAACAGTGCAGTATTGTAATCTTTTAACCGCAGTTTTCACACAGAAATACCGAATTCGCTCATCCTTTCAAAAGGTTTCCATCACGCTGTTGAAATTAATTATCATCGACCAATTACGGCTCATTTCTGTCGTTAAACTGAATTCATCGAAGGTGCTGCTTTTGATCTTTGATTAGAAAAATAATCTGCTTTTGTTCATTTAGTTCGCAGTTTTCTGAGAATTTCCAAATGGAAGTCTGAAGGAATGTCGTCGAGAATTCGAATCCAAGAACATAAACCAACTAGCCGCTTTGAGTGCATATAATAGGCATGATATTCGATATCTATAATTGAGAACTCTACCATTTTTGCTTTCTATTTATCTGTTTTTGTTAAAAGTTGCATTTAAATCGTTATATTTTAAGCAATATCTTAGCAATATGTTTTTTTCTCAGCTGTCATATGATTAGAGCGCTGCTGTAATCTTAACATGATTGACAAATGATTACAGATGGGCAACGGGGTTCGCGTTTTTATTGCTTGGGGATGGACGTATTGTCATGGCTGAATTGCCAGCTGAAAATCACCGCCTTATTGTGCGACGTTATCCTCCACTCGATCGTGCTGATGTCATAAGATTATCTCTCTTGCTCAGAATGTATCCTACTTTCGAAGGCTCATTATTGTGGTCCTCATTTCGGATGTATTACTGTTATTTTTAATGCTTCGTCAAATTTTAATGTGCTTTAGAGAGGCGTTGGAATAGCAAAAGTGCAGTCGTATTATTTAGAAAATGTTGATCGCGAATATGGGAACATTTCTTAGGAACGTAGTTTCCTTATAGCGATTGCCATTTTAAGTGCATATTCGAAGCATAGAAGTTTTAAATAGGAAGTTTATAAAATACCACTCTAGAAGATTTCAAGGAAAGTGAAACTATGAAATGAGGTTCGTGTTGCAAATTCCCTCTTGAAAAATTATGAATGCAGAAAAAACTGCCAAATTTTAAAAAATTCCTTTCCTTTTTTCCACTTATACGAAAAATTTCTCACTTCAGGCCTAAGGGGATAAACAACATGCTGGCCTCCATGACCAATAAGCAATGTGCTCATGTAGTCATATGTTACAGAAGTAGTAAGTAATATTTTTATGAATATTTTTTTAAGTTGCTACCGAAATGAGGTTACTGCCCACTTTTCACCCAGTAATAACTTTTCTTGGCGTGATCAGGTGTCTGCTTCGTACTATTCGATGGCTACTTTCGTTCCTAAAAACCGTTTTCCTTTTTTTTCGGCTATGGTGTCATCGTCGTTTGCGCTAGGGCCTGGATCCGATTGTTGTTCGCTGAATATTCACTGCACTGCGCAGCTATTGTTGGGAGCGATGCGTTATTGAAAGTCTACGCGGATAGCATACGTAGTAGTTGGTATTCACCTGGGACACTATGTAGTGAGATATCCATTCATCGTTGGAGACATTTTCCTGACTTGATGTTCACTTTTTGTGCTCATTGCACCTTATATGTAGAATTCAATGTATCACCTTTTGATACATTAGTGATGCGGCATTGCTTCGTACTAGTAAATGTGGAACGATCTTACTACGTGATTTCACGTCATCCTTAACCATCGACGATAGCCAAAAATTTTGCTGGGCAGAACAAACTCTATTGATCCGTTTTTAGTTATGGTTTATTTGTCTTACGATTCACGCTTTTAGTTCTCTAGATTGGCGTGTATTTCTGGTGGACAGATGCTTTTATAGTATTTCTTTTTTTCCTCATTTAGACACCGTTATCAGTAAGCGGTTGGCTTGCAATCCAACTTGAAATGATGTGTGAAGCACGTGATGATAACATTTAATCGGCAGTGTTGATTGCGTTTTATTTCGTGTTAAGCGGCTTCAATCATCACAGTTGTGCTTTGCTCTGGCCCTGCAATTTTATTTATTTATTTATTTATTTATTTATTATTATTTATTTATTTATTTATTTATTTATTTGTTCTTTTTTTTTTCAATTTTACGATGCAAATGTTCTCTCAAAATGTTGCATATTCTTTCTTATATGTTCGATATCTTTGCGAACGAAATATGCGCTGCACTGAAGGATAGGGGCGTCTCATGGTGTCGCTGTGCGGTACTGCTTTCTCCATGAAAAATTTTCTCACAAATTGAGCTAGAAGGAGGGAATTGGAGGAAGGGTGAGGGTGAGCGAGAGAAGAGGAGGAAATTTGAAGATGAGAAAGCAACTCGTTGCAAAAATTCACGGCTCGTAAACGCAAGCCTCAGACATTTTCGCTACACTTTTCTTTTCTAAATATTTGAATATTTGTCTCCGATTAAAAAGCTGGTAATATGCCTTTCATGTTTTCTTCGTTGTTGCTTCTACTATGAATTTGTTCCGAGCAGCGGCGACTAAATGGCATAATGGTTTGTGCACGTCGAATGCGTTTGTTCAGCTCGTCTCACTTCACATCTTCCTGTCTTTATCTATGTGCTCTTTATCGTGCAAAGTTTTTTCGGTGACGTTCACCATGGCGAATGTATTCGTTTGTGTGGCGAATTTTTCTCATAGCCAATGGGAATCCGCCAAAAACACACTGACGTTAGCGCTGATCCGCTAAGCGTTCATTTGAATTTTTAAGTGTGTTGGTTTGTGTGACTAATCAAAGTGTGATCATCGATTTGCGGCTTATAGTCATTGCTTTATCTGCATGGATGCAATAATTGTTACTACTGCCTCGTGCAACTTTTATTCTTGTTTGTTATTGCAAACAGTTGAGCAGTTAAAGAGCGAATACGCAAAGAGTTAAAATCGACAACAAGCCAACACTGGCAAGTCTGTGTTTGCGGCCAGCAGATAGCAACTCCTAACACCACTCCAGCACTTATCATTAATGCTTAGATTTACCATAGTTTTACCCTCAAGAGTTTTGTTCGAAGCTAGTTCTTCCCTGCGCTGATCATTTGGCGATAGGTAAACATACCGATCCAACATTCTGCTAGCAGTGGTCTCGTCGTTTCCTTTGAAAGTGTCATCGAAATTCATTATGTGTGGTGAATGTCGGATTTTCTAGCTAGAGTGACGTTCTAAGGGAGTTAAGGTTTGTAATAACTTTGGACTTCTCAAGTTCGGCGATGGTTATTATCCATTGATTTTTTCTCAACTACGAGATTTTGAACTCTAAGGTTGTCGACGTTTCCGATTCTTAACGATCACGTCATCACATAACATTGTGACACTTAAAGTAATTAGAAATCACTGCGTCCCCGCAATTCACAGATACGCTTTGCTGTATGATTATAGGTTTAAGTAGTGTGCATTTACAGGTGATATATAGTTTTTTTTTTGGAGCATTGATTATGTGTTGAAGATTGAATATGCCCATGTGGTTGGCATGTTGAATCTTGACTGATCTTGATGCCCCCTCGAAGATCGGGGTGCATTTTTTGATAGTGCTGGAAGATTTTTTTTTTTACAGTGCGAAGTGCCAGCTCGCAAGATTATAGCGCTGATTTTTGAATCTTTCAGACAATTAACAAAATTATATCAATGAAAGTGTAGGATTTTCTGATGCAGAACTTTGGGTCATCATAAAGTTCCTTTTCGTCTGGGGGGGGAAAAAACTCGAAATGGAACGTTTGAGTGCATTTAGTGACAAAAGTATGTCGTATTTAACTGCAAAAAATTACACTTCCAGTTCTCAACGTTAAGATTTCGAGACCGAGAATGCAGCAATGTCTGCGAGCCCCTGAGCTGTGACATATCTTAAAGCAGTTGAGGATATTCGTGATCCAATTTTAGAACATAGCCTCTGCTGTTGTGGAAAACTTGGAAAGAACTGTTGGGATACCGGAGATATTGGCTGTTGTTCCATCTGACTGTTTCCTGTTCCGAAAAGTCGTGAAGGTTTTGGAAGAGGGATAATTATCGAGAGATTAGGAGGTGGCTGGAACATTAGAACAGTATAATATATATATATATATATATATATATATATATATATATACGTTGTGGGACAAGGGTAATGTAACCTAAGTTTAATGTGGAACGAGCACAAGATGTGTTCGACCTTTCGCATTGCGTTTTTCTGAGGTCACATACAGTATCAGAGATATGCAGCGGATCCACTAGCATAATATCGTTGAGCTCAACAAAAATTGCATCTGCTTTAAATTCGATTGTTACGAAAATAAGTCTCTTTAATTACTGCATTATCATCCATAGTCATTCCGTGGGTTTGGGACCCCACATGTTTTATTCACGCTAGAAAACTCGGGTGGAAGCGCAACTTTTTTTGTGGGACAAATCCAGCATGCATTTATTCTACTTCAGTGAAATAAATCACTACCGTTTTAGTACTTTACATTTGTCTTTATCAATGATAAGTAAAATTTCTTTTTGTTTACCTCCTTCGTTTGCGAGTTTCTCAATGAGCACGGTTTGCCTTGTGCACGAGATATGAAGAATAATATTTCCATAATAAGGTACAGAGGTGCAAGCAGAATCAAATCAGATGGTGTTTATTATTTTATTTCATCTCGCGTCGTGATTTGCATTGTGAGGCGTTCGCGCTTGTATTTGGGTACTACGGTGATTCTGACGTTATCGCTGCTTTTAAAAGAAATGCCGCCATATGCTACGCTGTCCTGTTTCGGAATGCGGGAGGTGAGGCTTTTGAGTTAATCGATTATGGGGAGATGAAGCTTTGAGCAGAATACTGCGGGGAATTTGGACAGCATTGTCATCATAAGATGCGATATAAAATGCCGAATTTGTTGTCCTTAGTGCACCACATTTGGTGTTCGTTGATTGCCGCGCTGTTGTTTCAGACGTCCCACGCATTAGCTAGTGAACGTTGTTGTTGAGGATGTTCCTCTGCATCGGAGCAGATATTTTCCTTAAACGTTCAACATTCTAACATTCGATTCAGCCGTTCACGATTATCGCACAGTACGACGCTAACGTCTTCTACACTGCTGTGTGCGAAACGGTAAACATCGCTGTTGGCGTTTCTTCTGTTCTCCAGAATATTTTTGGAACGGTCCTTCCACGATGTTGCACAGCTCCACCAGAAAGTTTCCTATTGAGTCATTCAAGTGGGAAGGTCATCCTTTCAAAATAGTTTCCAATAAAAGCTGCAGGTATTAATCAGGTATATAGGTAAGTTGTAAGGGCTAGTTTTCCTTGGCTCGTTTAGTCATCCAGGTCGCCTTGCGAATTTGCACCCACCGTCGAGATGCGGTCAAGTAAACTGCGGGACGACACAGGTATAAGGGACGAACAGTTTATCATGTTTACACAGTAAGGTGGCAAGCATGTAGGACTTGTTCACAAGGATGGCTTCAATCATCGGCACGATCCAGTAGTCTCGCTTGGCGAAATCCACGCTGCCGCCCGTCTCCTTTCGCGCTGCTACATATCTTCCTAATTCTGCCTCAGGCTAGCCTCACTGTACAGGCTGAGTAGTCGTTTGGTCTGCCTATATGCTCCTGACCTTCTTTGACTTCCTTTGCACGGCTCACTGTTCCCCCTTGGTCTATGGCTGATTGGTCTACCTTAAAAGGTTGGGAAATGATCGTTAACTCATGTTCCGCCAAAAATTGAGGAATTGGTAGCGATTATTGCGCAAGCGCATTGGCAGTTAGCCTATCGAAAATCCTCGGCAACTAGCGCCACATAATCATTTGTTGATAGAACGAAACGTATTTCAGGGATCAAGCAGAATATTGCATTTCGCTTTTTTAGTTACTTCGAAATGTTGCCACCAAATCGTAATGTATTGCATCCGGCTCATAGCCTTTGTTGGTCGCCAAGTTGAGAAGTTCAGGAAATTTCCGGATAAGCCGTGTATTGTGAATCAAAGTAGTTCTTTTCCATTCATCTTTGAAATGATTTCCGTGGTAGTGAGTTGAAGTCCTCGCAAGAAGAGGTTTTTCTTTTTTCGTTCTCGGAAATGGAAGGAGGGTTTCCACGGGACTAATATAGAGGAAATGGGTATTCGTAGAATAGACGGAAGCTCACGTTGAGCTGATGACGTTATCAAAGGTCGCAGAGCGTTTGAATGGAATCTGGGAGACAAGGGTGCGAAGTTGCGTTTGGCGTCATATTATTGCGAAATTGCGACGGTCATCGTTGCGTAGTTCGTTAGTGGCGGAGTTTATGCAGTTATTATTGTTTCGACTGTGTTGATTCGTATTGTTCGATAGAGTAGGCGAATTGGGTTTGTCTACTGCCGTTTTTTTTTTTCCTAACGTGAGCCGCTCTCACTCGGTGGTTTCGTCTAAATGAACGAGTAACATAGAGGTTGCGTTCGAGACACCACAATATATATGACTCCTATTGCGGTGTCATAAAGCAAAAGGTTGCTAAGTGTTGTAGGTAGTGCTGCTTTGCATTTGCGATATGATCGCTTGTCCATATTGAAAAGTAGAACGTTCTCTTAACTCGCCATCTGTTTCTTTTTGTTTTTTTTCAACATGTGTATATATCACTTGTTTTCCGTTTGTTTTTTCCTTTCATGAGTTGATTATTTATGCTATTGTTTTGTTCTCGTTGCCCTGCAATTTGCTAATGAAATAAGTTCTCTGGGAATATGCTGTGAAAACTGACGAAAAAAGACATTTCATTCGCGACGTTCCCAATAGTTTTCTTAATCGCATGTCATTTCTAAGCATCCCCACTTCGATGAATGTCATGCCTCGGCTTCTAAACGCATTGGTGATTTAAATAGGTCCATTTAGCATGGAACTGAATTTTGCCACCAAGATACGTTTCATGCTTGCATTGAGCCGGAGGAGAGGAGAGGAGGGGGTTTAGCTATAGAAGTATATAGAATGTTTGGTCATTTGATTCCTGTCGAAATTAATTGTATCGACATCTTTTGACATCTGATTGTCTCAGATGTTTCTGGCATTGAGATGAAACGCGAAAGTAGAGAATCTTTGGGCTTTGGGATTTTAAGTAACAACTGCTGGCGCCGGCTTGTGATCTAGCCCTTAACTTCCTTCAAGGTGGGCGCCAACGTCGGAATGAATTTGTTAAATTGAATTCTTTTGAAATGAATTTTGGTCTCATTACTTTCCTGCAATATCATTCCGAGCGACTCACAAGTAGATTCATTGTTGTTTGCGATTGCTTGTCGATTGAACGCATTTGATGGCTCTTCGGGCTGGATTTTTTGAAAGATCAAGACATTAGATGATTTTTTAATTTGCTGTTATTAATACTCTCGTTATTTTCTTGCACACATTTTATCCGCTTATCTTTATTAGGGAGCTGTTCCAGAAACTTTTTTTCATTCTGTTATATTGTCAGTTCACGTTAAGAACATTGAGAGAAGACCGCGAGTGGTTTTGCTCTCGTAGAAAATCAATTTGCTCTTGAATAAGTTGTTTTTGCATATCTATCTCATTTCCATGAACCGCTTGCTTTTACGGTTTCGAATCTATTATCTTGTAGCGAGCATTCTGATAGCCTACAGATTTAATATTACAGAAATAAAATCATCAAATGTCGTCGCGAAAATTTGCCGCAAAAGAAGCTTGTTGAGGGCAGTGCCGAATTCAAGAAACTTGCGTATATTTTTGAAAAACAGCTGCTTCAGATAAGCGCTTTTTTTTAAAAGAGCACTGCTTTTGCATATTTGGTTGGGTGCCATAAGAGGTGGGTTTATCGGTTTGTTGCCGAGGGATTGTTCTTGTATGTGATGTGCGCGTACGCATTAGCCCGCCCATTGGCGCTCTCATTTTTGCTCATTATATTGGGCAGTGGCTAACATCAGCCCAAAGTTTTCGTCATCACAATCCTGCTAATATTTGTTTCTACCACTTCCAATTCAAAGTTCAAAATGTTGCATGGAGTGTCTTATATGGAACGTGCTTAGGTATTTCTTCTTGTTTTTGGGACGAGTAGAATATTTATATATTCCATACTAGGCACTGCCTGTTGTTTGCATCAGTCTGTGCCAGTAATTTATTTTGAATCGTGGGTTTCCGAATACTCTGTGTAACCGTATTAGTGGATTCCAACGAAAAGTTATTTCTTACCCTTCCATATCACAGGTTACTTACAAGCTCTCTTCGAAAGGTTTTTTATCCTCCGCATCCGTGTTCGATTGAATGCCATCTCCCTTCAGTGGTCATTGCTTCATTTCTGATTGCTGTGAGGGTGATGTGAATTCACTTTAATGTGGGACTTAATATTCTCTGGTGATTATTAAAAGCCGATTTCGCGGTTATTAGAGTGCAATTTGTTTAAAAGTCATCGCAAATGTGATGTTGGGCGTCGCAACGTTCAGCTGAAGCGATTTGGCGCGGCTCGCATCTCTGAACATCTTTCATCGGCTGCTGGACGGTAAGCGTTGTAATGTTGATGATGGACGCAGTGTTCTCCCGCTTTATCGACGAGAGTGAATGTTGCCTTCTTCTGCTTCTTCTCGACGGTAAACACGTTTCCTATGCTTCACAGCAGTTACAGAGCTTTCAGCTGTAGTCATTCCTCGAGGAAAAGCAATGGTGCGGGACAATGCGCTAAATTAGTTTTTTATTCATGTACATCAGGCAGAGTTCATTTGCGGTTTCGGTGAAAAAGAATTGACTCGGATGTCAGCATTCTCGTCGCCTTTGCTAATTGCTTCCAGAGTTTCTGACAATTTTTTTTTTATGAAAAAAAAGAGTGAAGACTTTTTTGGAGCAATATCTGCATCAATAAGCAATTACGTTGTCTGTTACGCAAACAAATTTGTATGCAACATTACTCATATATTCCTGGTCGCTTCATTGAAATGTTGAGCTGCCGATGTGTGGAAGTAATATGCATCAAAAGGTTTCTAGCAAGCTGCGACCGACAAAAAAAGTCGGTTTATATATGATTAATATGTGAGCATGATAGACATGTACGTTTTATGGGCGGATGTTAGCTAATGTTCTTTTGTTATCTGTTCGGGGCGGTTGTTTTTCGAATAGCGATTGAATAAGTTGGCATTCACCAATTTAAATGTAGTGGCTTATCATTTCTCTGAGTTCCGCTGTCATCCCATTTAAATTCGTTGTCGTTGAGTCGTGTAAAGTTGGATCTGCGTAAAGCTTAAATTGATTAGAAGTTTCGAGCAATCGACTGCATTTGCATTTCAAGTTCATTTATGTTTGCGTCGATAATGAATGATATCCGTGAATGTCTACGAATCATGTTGGAGTTGAATTTTAAACGTCTTTATGTTAGAAACGATAATGTTTGTTAGGTAAGGTTCTCAATTTCTCTATTCATTGATGAGGTTTGTGCTGTGATCAGTCGCTAACATCAAGCTAAATCGGTCATATTCAGATTTGAGCTCCATTTGCTCTCATCGAAAAGGCAACATCTCAGAGTTCCTTCATTTTTTTTTTCAAAACGCAAAACAATAGTCCAATAAAACTTTTTGCTCTAGACATTAAAGGCGGTGAAGTTAAGACGAGTAAGTTAAGTTCCTAAGCTAAGTTAACAATACTTTAGAGCTAGGTATCTCAGTTTTTGACCTTGTTTTTTTTCCTTCAGAAATGCGCAGACTCATGCTCAGTTCTTTTTTTGCCGTTATTTTCTCACATGTTTTATGTACCAAGATAAAAGTTGCTTTTTTTTTATTTGACTAGGTAGCAGTTTCTCCACGCTGTGGGCCTCTTTTATGCTACTGAATTTCCTATTTCATGGCTTTATCTATATGGTCATGCCTTTTTGATCATCGCTTATCATAACACAGTGAGTCGCTTTAATTTCATCTGCATCAAATGACCCTATGTTAGTTTTTATGTGAAAGGAAATGGTTCGATTAAATGTCTTTTCCTAAATGCAAACAAAACTCGAAAACGTTACAACGACGTGAATAGCGTTTCGCAACGATTTGTGCTTGTTGAGGCTAAACTGCTATAGCGGCGATACGGATAGCTTTTTTCCAACGGTGTGACGTCACGACGAATATCATCGTTGCACATCTATCGTCTGATCGCACATATCAATATCACATAGTTTTGAAGTGAAAAGCGCGTGTGTCTGACCAGTGAGGCAATGCTCTTTCAACAAGAACAACGTTTTTTGTTTTCATAGTGTGTATACGGTATACAAAACGGTAAAGAAGCAGCATTTTTAGTAGTGTACGCATGTGTGTGTGTGGATGTGTGTGTGCGTGTGTGTGTGTGTGTGTGTGAGTGTGTGTGTGTGTGTGTGTGGATGTTTTTTGAGTGCATCGTTGTCCTTGATGCGTAAACGACATTTTGCACGTCTTCCGCTTTTAGTAAGTCGTTGTGCATTGCAGCACGCTGTCGTTGACTGACTACTGCTGCACCACTTCATCGTCAGTCGTTGCTAATCGCAAGTGTTCGTTACAGTGCTGATCATTGCTATGAGCAGTCAGCCGGCTCATTTCATATATCTTCTTGTTTTTCAGAGAGGGCATGACCAGGAGTCAGATGTGGAGAGTAGGTTAGGGTTGTTGGAATCGTTACCTCTTGTTTAAGACTAGGCTAGGGACACCTTTATCGTTGAGAATTTTCAGAGGGTTTGATGTATTGTCTGTGCTGATATTTACTGATATCATGGATCGGTGTTAAGTCGCTGAATCCTCCAGTGTTGTGCCGTTTCTGTCATCCATATAAGTAGCTCTGAATACTTATATTGGTTCCATTCGTTTGAAAGCTGTCAGTGATTTGCAGAACTTCCCCTAATGATTTGCTTATAGGGTATAGTTAAGAGTGCTCCCATTGGGAACATGTTGACTAGACCAGCTAAACAGCTGCTGCAGTTCGTGCAGTTTTTTGGAACTGTTGGATATTGCTAGGGCCGTCGAGTTAAGTTGATTCATGAGTTTAAGAGTTCCACACACAAAGACGGCTGATTACTCTGTTTGTCGCTAGCTTTAGATCCGTCTCTGTGGAAGTTGTGCTGTCAACGATTCTTTGTGGCGGTTGCAGCTGTGGCTTTGTATACATGAGCGCCTCCTATATGTCAGGTGGCTGAGTTCGCCATTCAAGAGAGTCGCGCCCATAAAATTGCATTCATTTCATTTGCACATTTCTAAACCAATTGTGCTTCTTTAGGCAAAAGTTTTTCCCTTAGCCATCAACGGCGATTGCAATTGATGTCGCCTTTTATAAAGCATGAAACATTGATGAGTGAATTGCTGAGTAGCGAGTATACCACTACCTGGAATTGATGATGGCTATTTATTTGTAGTTCCAGAAAGGTGCATCAGAATTCTGAGTCGTTTTTTGTTTGGAGAGAGGTCTTAAAGTTTGAGGGAAATGAATATTGCGCGAATTCCATCTTCCGCAGTGAAGAAATTTCTGATGAAAATTATTAGCTTTTCCGCGTTATTTGCGTAAAACATAAAAATGATCTTTATTTTTAGCATTTTCCCAGAGTTCTATTGTTGCTTATAAAATTTGGAAGAGATTCACTACTGTGCCGAAGGTTAATTTTTGTTGATAAATTATTTGCTTCACCGATCGCATTCTTACTTCCTTTCCTGCGATTCAGCGATGAGCTATTGAAGATAGCTCCTTTTTGCGCACTGAAGGATTCTTCTAGTGTGCAGATTAAAACTGTGCCAAGATGCTTCTGCAGGAAAACTGCTGAATCATTATACAGCAAGCAACGAAAACGCCTACGGAACGAAGGGTGCATTCGTCTTCTAGTTTTAAGTGCATGTCTACCAGTACCCCTGCTCAGGTGTCTATGGCGAGCGCCGTCCAGTGCGTTGTTCTGGGGGATGCTGCTGAGGCGGAAGTAGTGTATTTTGCAGTTATTCCATTTGACTCTTGCACTGAAGCAGAGATCAGTAAACAGACTGAGTCCCGTTATACGATATTGTTGCATCAAGCTTCGAAGTAAACTTCGTGAAAGAACGAATCTATTTGCTCGTTCTCGATGCGATATTTTCATGTAAAATGGCATATGTGGTACTAGCTTTTGAAGTTTGATTTTTATCATATGTAATACTTATTCTTTAATATTCGATTTTTATTGTCATGGTTATTTGGGTTTCGTCTAGCTAGCTGCGAATGTTTAACTTCTTGAGCGTTGATTTGTTTGCGATGCGTTAGCGTTCATTCGATGAAGTCTTTTGAGGATGTTTGCGAACATTATTGCACAGTGCCTATTCGTCTCGAGTGTTGAATAGAAGCTCGTTCATGGTGATGGAGTAATGGATTTACAGGTGATCCACTGCCTCAGGCGATCGTTTCGCGCGTTTCTCAGAGGGCAGCAAACGCTGAACGCGCTCGCGCTGTTCAGCATTCCGATCGACGCCAAGCTGTATCCGGCTATGTTTTCACCAATTTATTCTGCAGGTCGCTCATTTATACTGCAATTAGTGTTTATATTCATGTTCCAAATGTTGACTTACTTTTCAGGATATTCAGGATACATATATGAGGGAGTTATTGTGCGCGTAGACTGTCCTCAGGAAGGAATAAATCGACCACATAACTCTAGTTGAATATCAGAGAATGAACACCTCAACCACCTTCTTAGTTTGGAGTCTTTATGCATTGAGACATGAAAGCACTCTTTGGATTAGTTGCCCTGAGGCTGCTTTTACTTTGCTATAAGGTATTCTTCGCATACCTTCCAGATATTAATCCAGGTACTGTGGTTATGTTGCACTGCTCAGTGCGGATGAGCCCACCATCACTGAAACAGCGCTTGCGATAGAGTGATTGGAAGGAATTTGAGGCACGTTTGCTGCCGCATGAGATAGTGGAAAGCAGTGAACGGCTGGAGGGGACGGTGTTGCATGGGCTTAGGGAAGTTGCAGTTGCGGGAACGAGGGTGACGAAAGAATAAGGATGTGAGCCACTTACCCAGGGGCTTACAAGTCGGGAGAGGAGGAGTAAGGGACTGTGGAGTCGCATCCTGGGCGTTCGTTTTTATCGCGCTGTTTTGATGTTTTATTTTTCGCCAAAAATATGCATTAGGTTTATCTTGCTTCCACTAATAAACGATTATTTTCTTTTTCCATAGGAATCTACCTGCTTCTACGTTGACCGCTACTTCCAAAAATTTTGCAGGTATCTATTGGAAATCACAACTAGAGCCCGTAGAGCATGTCTGGTTGTCGAAGATGTGTGGGAAAAGAGCTTCCTAAAATTCTTAACGCTCGATTATTTGGCTGTTTCAAGCTTCTGAATGTTCGCCTGTGTAGAGAATTTTCCGATTGCAGTGAGTGATTCAAAGGCCCATTTGCATTTGATGGCACAGCATACATCGATCCCCACGTAGCCGTCCTGTGCAGTGTTTCTTTGATATCTTTGGTGAGCCCTTGAAAAATTTCCGCTTAATGCAGTCACCGATTGCGTTTGTTTTGCAGGCGGAGTATATGTACCGCATCCGATGTTTATGCCCTTGCAAGGGGGTGCAGGCACCTCTCGAGGATTACCTTTTTTCCCACCTATGGGTCCACACGCGTTCCCTTTGGCACCATATTTTCCTCCCGGACATATGCCGCGTGTGTTAGGCCACCCAGGCACCAACGCTCAGCTCAATGGCGAAGGACCGCCGCAGCTGAGAAAGCTATTCATTGGAGGCCTTAGCCATGAAACGACTGATGAGCAGGTTCGTCAAATATTTTTGTTGGTCTTCTGCTGACAGAGCTAATTTTTTCACTTAGAAGGGATGAAATTACCGGAGGGTTGCTTACCTGTGCACCTGATTGGAAAGACGTACTTCAGCGTTTGTGCGCTCACGATCTGCCTGTAGAAAATGCTATCGGGGCTGGTGAATATCCGAATTTACTGGTCGGGCTGCCATATATGAGTACTGACATTGACTTAGTTGCAAAGGATTGTCTTGAAAATATGCCATCGTTGTCAAAAAGACGTCGATAGCCCTGAGAATGTTGGGATGCCGGAATTGGTTGAGTTGGAAAGACCCCATGAAAGCTTACAAAGCAACATTAAGTGTGCATTTTTAAGTATATTGGAGTGCAAAATATTTATTGATGAGAGGGAAGTGCGAGCAATGTAAATAGGTCGAAGTGGCGGTAACATCAGCTGTAGGCAACGGTAGTCGCATTCTTTTGGTATACCATATGTTCACAATATGGGTGAAACATGCAGTTAATGTGCACATAGCGCATTGGAATGACTTTAGATCAGTTAGTGGGTTTATGACTAGAATTGTCGCACTGAAATTTCTATGATTCGCAGGGTATTAATGAATATAGCCAAAAGCTTGTTTCAGGTCGATCTACTGTAGGTTATAAATACCAGGTCTTATATTCGTTGGCACCTGAATCGAGAAACAGGTGGTTTACAGCTGCATGAATTTGACATGAACTCGAGTGATTATAAAGCACTTAAGCTTGTACGAATTTAACAGAATAGAGCTCAGCGGTTAATCTGGATTCTTTGCAATATTTGAAGCCTAAAATACCTAATCGAATAGTTTTTCACTCATGACTGGTTTGCGATAGCAAGGTTTCAGTGACTGTGCGGTGGAGTGCACCCATTTGTAAATGTTGAGAAAATTTTCCGTTTTCAATGCAAAATCCTATTTCACTAGAAGCGTCACTGACGTAAAATGGAAACAGTTTTCGGGAATTAATGATTCTTTTGCAGCTGAGACAATTTTACTCGCAGTGGGGTAATGTAGTGGACTGCATCGTGATACGTGACCCACAGACGAAGTATTCGAGAGGGTTCGGATTCGTTACTTTTGCAACAATGCAAATGGCTGAGGCTGCGATGGCAGATCGGCCACATACAATAAATAATAAGGTACCATTCTTAACAATGTTACTATCTCGGAGATTCATTTACAGAAGCTTGAGAGCTGTCAGACCCAAGAAAGTATGACGGCCCACGTGTGCGGTATGCTGGGTTCCCTGATCACGTCCTTCCTGTTGTGAAGGGGAATGTGTTTGAACCTTGGAACTAAGCGCAATGTTTGAGAAATAGGAGAGATTTTTAGGCTAAGAAAACTGGAGGGAGCATGAGACAGTCGAGCAAGCGCATGTGGGTATTTTGCGTTGCAGCTATATTATGGTCACCAAGCTTATGGTTGAGTTCTGATCGGCGCTGTGCTGGTCGCATGGTATTTCCTCTTCTAGCGTTTTTAGAGGCGTTCTGAAATGGAAGCAGAACTCTTCATCTGATTGATCAAGTTTTTGTCATGTGCACAAGCACTGGCTGCGACAGATGGCAGTGGTCTTAGCAGTTGTTGCTCGTATAGGTGGCAAACCTTCTTTGACAACAACTTAAGACTATCTGCTGAATTTTCTTCGTATGTGATGGAACAGCATCGTTCAAAGACGATATTATCTTCATCCAATAGCAGGAAGCGATCATAGAGGCAAAGTTTCGCTGTTGGTGTCTTGTTGTATGGGATTAAGCCCACGTGTGCATTACGTTTTCAGCGTTGCTGCTTTTGGAGAGGTTTTTGTTATGACTGGCTGCATGAGGCACTGCAGTTTTTCAGGCAAGGTGAAGCATCAAAATGTCGAGTGTTCAGAAGCATGGTTTCGAGCACGTTTAGGGCTAATTTCACTGTTTATGGTACGTTCTAGTTTCAGGCCAGTTGAGTCAGTAGACCTTGATCGAATCCTCTAGGAAGGTTACTAATCGCTGTTTCAAGTTCAGGTCGTGGATCCTAAACGCGCGATTCCAAGAGAGCAAATGTCTCCGATGCTGCCTAATCATCCACCTCCATTTCTTGAAGGTGAACCTGATCCAGGTTGCAAGCTATCCCTGTCAGGTGCGTTGTTTCCACTCGTCATTTCAGTAACTGTTTACAAGGAACGCTGTGAATGTAGTACAAACGTTTAATGGCTCATTTTTCCTGAAAGGGCATCCATCGCACATTGACTGTTGTTGTAAGAGGCCAGGCATGGCCACTGTGTGCAGATAATGCGACTGTGTTCTCTTCTCAAGGTTTGTGAGGAGCGGTTGTTTCGGAAATTGAACGAACTTTTCCTAGCTCAGTGTCGCTGAGATGACTCACCTATTTGTTTTGTTTTCCCATTAGATGTTTAAGATATGTTGGCGCGTGGATTTTCTTCATGTACAAGAGCAAAGTATGAAGAAGAGAGGGTTTTTATTCACTCTCATTACCGTTATTTTCCTTGTTGCATAATTTAAGGCATACACTGGGAGTACCACACAGTCGATGTCTTAAGGCACTATTTCGATACATTTGGGGTGGTGGAGCAAGTCGAAATCCTGGGCAACCCGCGTGGATTTGGCTTCGTTGTCTTCGAGGAGAAAAGTGCAGCCGACAGATGCCTCGCACACGGGAAAATTCACATGATCAACGGAAGAAACTGTGAAGTGACGGTAAGTTTAGAGCAAGCTTTTGGCTATGTTGACTCTAACGCATTTCGAATCCTTCATTCTTCATTTCCAGATGTGACGCGAGGGGATAAGAGAGGGATGCCTCAGAGCATCTTGAAGTAAGGCTTAGAGTTCGTTCTCATATAATTTTTAGATTATGTTTCTGTATGGCGTAACCAGATAGTTTTCAGCAGAGCCCAATACAGCACTCAGTTTACCAGCGAGTAGAAACGAGAGGTGATGACAGCAGCGAAGCAGCGGTGGGCGACGACGAAAATGCTGCTTCAGCAAGGATAACTCCCGAATTAGTGCCTCCCGTTGTTCAGAAGATTGTCGACGCTGCAATCACCGATTCCTCTACCACTAATTCGTACAGTCAGGAAAGCATTACGTCTAGTAGCAGAGCAAACGGCTCGAGTGATTCTTCGAAAGAAGGCAAACAGAGAGCAGGCGCACAGAAGGCTTCTTCATCTGTCTCTTCGAAGGCTACTGTTGGGCGCTCAGCTCCAAACAAAGTTGAGTTGAAGCAAAAAGAGAAGAAAGACGCATCGGCGAAGCAAGATAAGAAGAAGGGGGGCAGGAAGATAAACAAGAATTGAGCGTAAACTGCCTTATTATAGTTTGGGGTAATCCTCAACGTTACATTTCTTTTTTTGTGTCGTTGAACGTCGCTCAGAGCTTAGAAGAGCCATATGAACATAACACAGCTCGAATGAGAGGGGATGAAAGAGGAGTGGAACATGTTTAAGAAGAGATTGGGAGGGGAAGGAACCGGACTCACGGTCCCTACCTTTCTGCTTAGATGTTTGCCAGCTACTCAAACTCGTTTCTGAGTAGCGGGAATAACTCGTTGCAACGGCAGATCTCATCATTACATTTGTTTCGAGGCTCGTTTGTGCATCATCAGCGTTTCATTGTCGAATTTCTCTTCGTCGTGTCACTCATTTCTCCCATCTCTCCTGCTGCTTGTCCACTCTGCTTTCATTGCCACGTAAATATTTCTTTAGACATAAATCGCCGCGAATAGCTTTTTTTGCGTCTTTATAGTCTGCAAGAACGTCTCCTCTTAATCGAATAAACAGTTCGATGAGTGGAGGAAACACGGAACTGGAAAATTTATAATACTTTGAAATTTATAATACTTTGACAGTTGCTCAGGCTAACGAATTTGCATCAGTTTTAATGCCCATCATCCAATCTGGGTGCGGAGGTGGTGTGTACTCAGTGGTGCAGTTCTTTCTTGCTTCGTTTGTCGTCTCAACTTTTTTTTTCCTTTACTTCGTTGTCTGTCATCCTTTCGATGCACTGGTGGGTGAGTTTTGTCGACAGTCATTTGCTTTTCAATTGTCATGTTTTACCGGTAGCTTATTTGCCTTCGGGTTGGGACGTTCTTTCGTAAGCACACATCTTATTTCCGTTTCGCCTATTGGACTGAGGCGAGGCGCTCTCAGTATAGTTTGCATCTCATAACTTGTTCAAAATTCTCCATTACCTTAGGAAAAACGCGCTAATGCGCATTGAAATTCCAAGGTGTTATTTCTTATTATCCTACAAAGTGCGTTGTTTGCCGCGTGGTTATTATTTTAGCACTTTGATTTTTTTGATTCCATGAAAAACATATTGTCGTCATGCGACCGTTGCAGCGGTGCAATTGGGAGAGGGGGAATGGGAATGGAGGAGAAAAGCATAGCAACGAGCACGTGTCATCGTCTTTGTTGTTGTTGTTTTTGTTGTTGTTGCAGCGGGTGCTCATCGTCTGGGCGTTGTGGTATTGTTACGATAAGTTTTTAGTAATTGCGAGTAGTTTTTTCTCTTTTTTTTTTGCGTTCCATATATTCTTCTCATGTAAGTGGCAATTCTCAGTTCCCTTTCCTGCCATTTTATGTTTGCTGGTTGCAGAGCCATCAGCGCTGTTAATTATTCACCGGAAGATTAAGTTCTTGTGGTTGCACATTTTTGCCTTGTTTATTAGCAACAATGATTTGCTGCTGTAAAAGAAGCGCATTCAAAAAATTTGCAGATGTTGCATTAATATTGGCTGAATAATTGACAGCACCATAATTTGAGGCTCGTAACTCGATGATTTTCCCTCTTTTGTTTTCAAATTGCAACTCATATAACTGACTACAAAGTGGTATAAATAAATGGATTACGCTTTCGTTCAGTCCTTCCTCGGCCTCTTCTCATTCGATAGGGGTCGTATCCTGCAACGGCGTTGCTTGGTATGTTCCGAGGAAGTTTTCTAACTCAACTGCCCTTCACTTTATACTTCGTTTCCAAAATATTAGAGCGAGTGCTGGTTTGCTGTAAGATTGACGTCGGAGGTTGGGAAGAGGTATAACATGTAATAAAGAAGTGTTCGATTGAAGTGTCGACAACTTTTTTCACCCATACTTCTAGTCTTTATCTCATTTGTTTATGTCTTTTTGATGGCGAATCCGTATTGTTTGATTCGACTTGTTGTTAGAATGTGCCTCTCAGTGTTCACATGAAGGCCGTCTTATTCCTCAAAACTCTTGATACACTGTCGCATCACGCGATTCACTCTTTCAAATGACTTCATTACACATTGCATGTAGACCAGAATCGCCGTTCGGTGCGATTCGAGAGAGTCTTTGAGTTTTCAATGATTGAACGATAGCCGATGAGTTCGTCCTCTGATTCTCAGAGTTTCGCCGACCAGAAGTTGTATTTATGAAAGACCTTGTTTTGGTTAGTTGCTATTAATGCAAGACACCTCTTTATCGGGTATCGCACAGCTCATTCAGATTTCCATATTTGATGTCGGCAGTTTTCAAGTGAATCTGTTTTTGTCATTTGGTGGAGTAGGAATTCCATCCGCCAAGTCTTTCGAGGCAGCTATTCTTTTGGTTCACCCTCACGGTCGTCATATATCTTAATGAATTATGTGAATTGCGACTGCCATGTCATCTCATTGTTGAGATTCTCTCTCGTTTAGGTTTCGTTCATTCGTTCAGTGGGATGAGAGTCGCATTTTATTAGTACTTAATTTTTTTTGTTTGTGGAGGAGGGGGGATCAACTCTATTATAGAAATTGCATCATCGATGCAAACGTGCTTGGTGTTGGCTGACTTTACAGCATTTACCATGTTACTTTCCGAAAATTCGAAGGTAACATTGCCGTGATTAAGCATGCCAGATGCCGAGAAGGTACGTATAATGCGAGGCCCTCACTGCCTACTGACTGGATCGGGTGGTCCATTAAATACTCTTGCCTGTTATCGTAGTTTGGCTTGGGAAAGTGGGGATTACCGGGAGGAGGGAATGAGAAGCGTAAGGTGATGTAGATGGACACTTGCGATTTTTCCTTTTCTATGATGTGATAGTTAAGTAGTTGGTATTTCCGAGGCGAGACACGTGTCCAGTGGGCGGGATATGTGTGCTGTTTGCTTGAGGGCCAACGTTCCCTCTAAGTGGACGTTTTTTATGAAAGATGTTATTTGCGCTGTATGTAATCTGAATTTTAGTTGTGCTATAAATTGCACAACGTTTTTAAGTTCATTCAATGAATAGCTGCTCCATATAAGCCGGTCGTTTTTCCTGTGACAGATATGCGTGTTGTTTATAAGCATTAAATGCCCGTCAACCGTTTTTTCTTTTGTGTGTTTTAATTCTTCGCCTTAGCTTTGTATGATGGCCACTCAAAACATTATTTATGACCTGATCAGTGGCTATATTGATGCCTGTGTACTGTAACTATATAAAGTTTTTATCATATTCATTTGTTGTCGTTTTCGTCTTATGAGAGATTGAGTGTGAAACTTTGCGCAACAGATGGCGGTGCGTATCAAAGGAATTGAGACGGTTTAACCAATCTCGGCTTCGTATTTGATTAGCAAGGGGGGTGGGGGGACTATGCTGCAAAATCTGAGTATGCAGAGCTACGAGCAGAGAACTTCTGCTGCGAATTTAGGCCACTTTGAATTGGGATGCAAACTGGTTTTTTGCTGGCCACCTGTTGCCGCTTCGGTGTTTTTATTTTATTTCTGGAATCAGCAGCTGTATTTATGCGATTAAAATGTATTTCACGGATTGTCTTTATAAATCAGCGTTGGCCGCAGGCAAGAACAGCGGAGTGAGAAGAGGATTTCGGTGAGCTGCGAGTTTTTGCTCCGTCGGAGAACGTTTTCTTTGATTTTGACTTGGAAGAACTTGTAAGAATCAGAGAGGGAAGAAGGTATCAGAAATAGATAATGTTTTTGATAGTGGAGGAAAATTGAAACGTCTGTCTTTAGGTTATTGCTAGGCTGAGAGGGCCTCCTAAGTAGTTATTAACCTCATGGTTATAAGGAAGTATTGCATGCGAACGTTTTAGGTAGGTATGTTTCGCATGCTGGTGGTAATTTAAAAAAAAAAAAAAAGCAAAAACGATTGTATTGGAACTATAGTACAGCTGAATGTGTTGAAGTATAAGGGCTGCTTTTTGCATCAAGCAGTTGCAATATTTCCTTGCCATAGAGAGGGGAGAGGGGGCACGAATACATTAGCAAATGCGATTTTACGATACTTATGATAAAGACGGGTATCGCCGAAATGCAGAGACCGATAAGGTATGTGATTGATGATGCAAACTCAATGCAGTATACCAATGTGAATATGCTAACTTTCACTGGGTTTTTCGCTCAACAGGAGAAAACGGGGAGGGAACAAGTATACTTGTAGCAAAAAATATTTTGAGCAAACGGAGTTCTTCTAGACGTGACATGGAATGAAAATATTCTTTAAGTAATGCAATTCGGTGCTCTAAGCATCTGTTGTTATGTTAAATCCCTAGGCGGTATATCAATGTGTTTGGAAAGAAACATCCACAGAGTGACCAGAATAAATTGATGTTTTATTCTGATTGTTGAGCTGCTTTGGCGAACAGCTACTGTGAGTGGGGCAACTCTTAAGCATTGAACAAATGGATGAATGGTTTCCATCCTTATGCCGTGATTTGATTTCGATGTTTATTCAGAATGAGCGAAATAATAAAGTGTAGACCGTTCGTTGAATCATTGCATTGCTATGAAGTGCTCAGTTGAAGAGCAGTTGGCTATAGTATCTTGAGCAATGCATCAGTCCCGTACGGCACATCTCCGTTGTTCTGCAATCAACGTAACATTCATTCGTATCACTAATCAGAGAGCAGTGTTCTTAAGCAAAAAGGATTCGGTGAAACGCATGATTCCACTGACTTCCTTTCATCTTGCTTACTCACCTAGTCAAGTCTGCAAGCATTGCTTCAACAGGGTCAAGATTTAAGTCATACCTCTTATAGTGAATTCAGTTGGCTGAGGACCCTAGAAGGGTCTGCCAGAAAACGATTTGGCATATAAAATGTACCCTAATTGGATACTAGAAATAATCTGGAGAGGCCACGTTGGAATGGAAAAGTGTAAAAGAAGAAATCAATCCCGCCTCTCGCGCCCGCACATTCACCAGTTCATTGTAATTATGGAATCTCTGTTAGAACATGTCTGCAGAATCGCAGCAAAACATTTGAAATTGGAAAGAATGCTGCGGCAAATTTTCGAACAGAGGGTTTTAATGGAAGGAGGTTGAAATAGCTCTCCGTCGAAACTTTCGACGGGAACTAGATAAAATGTGCTGCTGCTTATCTCCATATGCATTTGGAAAATTAGATGGAGGACGGAGCAAGGGAGACTGGAGTAAGCAAAAAGGCCGAACACCAAACGAATGAAGGATGTCGCTTAATCGCGGTTGTACTCAAACTGAAAATTCTGCTAGAAATCTGCACGAATATATAGGTGCGATCTCCTTCTTTGCTAGAGTGATATTTATGATTTGAACTGCAACGAATGTTTACCTAACCACTGACATGCGATCGGCTCGTTCGAAGTTGGAACGCACCAGTTCGTAATACTGTCCATCAGAAAGAACCACGGAATGGAGTTTTAAACACTTCATGCGGAGAACATCGATAAACTTGCTGAAAATTCTGATTACTTCACCCTGTTGGCTACCATGTATGTTGTGGAATACAAGCGAATTTACTAATCGAGCTTCGATTGCTTGCATAAGGAGGTTATGAATATGTATGTATTTATGTGTCTGGCTTTGCCCTAGTTTCAGCATAAGAACCATTGAAGCCAGGCCTGTGAAGTTCGCTTGATACAGATGAGGCTTTAGAATCATCTACTGGAAGAACTTTGAAATCACTGTATACAGTTGAAATCACTTCCTTGCTGATTTGAGGGAACTGTAGGTAATATCTACTTTACATAATAAAAGGTACTTTATCCACCTTCAACAGTTCATATCGCGTTCGCATGTTCTGGGGTCTGTAGTGGGAAGAAAAACAAGGACATTCTGCAGGATATCAAAACGAAAAACCCGATGAAATTTGAAAAATCAGGCGAAAATATATCGTGTCACCTTTCCATTCATTGTTTTTCGAAGATAACAGCGTGGATGAAAGCTTGTACAATTGTCTAAATGAGTAGAGGTACGTGGAGCAAATTTAGCACGCTTGAACAATTTTTAGCAGACCCCTGACTTCAACATATGATATTGCACAGGTTATTGGGAAAGTATTTTTTGCTGTAGGAGAGGGCTGATATTTTGGTGCGGAATCTAACTTTAATGTAAATAGCCTACTGCCTGAAAGCGTTCAGTACTTGCCAAATATGGCTGCTGAAATCTTGAAAATGATGCACTTTTCATGCAATTTCGCTCGCTGAAGTGAGACTTCGAATTAATTTTGGAGGAAGTTAATGTTTAAGCCGAAGTCACGGCCGAAAATGTCTCCACTCGTTTTATCTTCTTCACTTATTATGTTTCTCAATTTGCGCCAGGCTGGTGCCCGTGCTGTTTGCATTCTGAATGCCTCTGATTGGAAGGATTTAAGCTAACCTGGATTTATCGCTGAACCTCAATGTCTCGTCATCCCATCGAATTTCGAGTCGACAAAGATGAGGGCAATTCTGCGCGATGCAGTCGATAAACTGATCAATGTGGATTTTTGCAATCACTTTTGGGCAGCAATCCTCTGCGATCCCCATCACCAAAACCCTCAAGAACAATTCACGCATATGCTGTTTAATAGCGAACGTTTGTGAGCCCCAAAAGTATTTTGTTGGCATACTGTATCTTGATCACTTTGCTAACTCTCTATACATTCTTTCTTGCGTGCAGCGATTCGGTTGGTTACTCATTTTTTAGTCAAACTGTCAATCAGTTCAATATACTGAGTCATCCCTTCTTCCATGCCCTCCCGTTTTTGACACATTACTGACGCTTCATATCCGGTTTAGGTAATTATGTGTCCAGATATGTCTCTTCAAGAACGCACATACAGTTTTGATTACCGCTTGTGCAGATTCAGGTGCATTTTTCATCGCAATGAACTTGACCAAAACCTGATATAGTGAATGGTTGATCTGAAACTAAAACGCCAAAATCTAAACTTTCATATTCGTTTCGTGCTTAAAACATCTGCGTACCGTTGACTCATTTTGATAAGTATAATGCGGTTGGTTCTGCTGTTTTTAGCTTTTAACAAGTCGCCGGAGGATGGAATGCGAGTTTTTAGAGATGGTGCAGTTCGAATTTTACTTTTCTTTTGCTTGTCTTTGCTGTTCCCACGCTATGAATTTCTGAATTTCTTATGTTATTTGAAGTGTGCGAGCGAAAAGTTATATTGATATGAGTACTTCAGTTTCTCTAGTCAAACTTCTAATAATCAAACAAAGCTTGCAACAACCTGGACTTCCGTCTAGTTTTCTGTGGAAGCAATCTCTGGGATATAAGGTCAGATATGAAGGAGATGAACTAAGGCACTCCTCGTCATTTTTCTTAACTTCCGATCGGAAACATCTTCAACACCAAACTGGGAACTAATGGGAGAGGAACTCACGTGAAAGGTTGTCAAGCCTGTTTCTTAACTCTACGTAATGTGCTTTCAAAACTGAGATTTAAAAAAAGGAATTTAGAGCAATTCATTTATGGGTGTTGCTTCAAAAAATTCCTCCAGTTTACAGTATGAAATGCTTCCGTCTCCCATCTGGTCATATTTTCGGTGATAGAGTGTTTTTGGCTGGCTACCTTTGATGACTTATGCCTGTTCTCGCGCAATCTAGCGCGTAGTTTGCGCTACTACAAAAAGCGCACAGCATCAAGAGCGAAGGAAGCAGAAAACCTTCGCTTACAGTATCTGGTGGAAGAGGTATGCTGCACAACTTTCGGCTTATATACTTAAAAGCACATGTTGGTTTAATGTGCCAGATGCAAACCTTATGTTCTGTAGCTTTGGTATCATATTCATCCAGAAATACTCCAATAATTTGTGGTGTCCACCTAGATTGAGACCCAAAATTTGTTGGCCAAATCTTGTAACAAGTTCCGTCAAACTGCCTTCGTTCAAAGAATCGCAAGTGTCCAAGTTAAGATATTTGATGTTCGAAATGGATTCGGAAGCCATCCAAGCTTCAACTACCTAAAACATTCCTTCGATTTAGAATAAAAGTAGAGCATCTCTTCAAAATTCTATCTGCATTAACAACTACAAGAACACTTCGAGTCAGACGGATATGAATACTTAAAACCACCAAACTTCGATGTTTGTTGAATCGTTGCGGGTTATCTTGAACTTTATATGTTTAAAGCTCCAGCTCATCGTATCCCTCAGAGCTTACATCACAGTTTATCAAAGTTTCACCTAACGCTATAGCGAGATCTCGGAAAAATCTTGAACGTTTCTTCATTTTTCTAAAAACTTTTCCTCTCTGGACTAAGGCATTTGATGCAATCAGTGGATAACAAGCTGTATAAGAGTTAATGAGCCAAGGACTCAAAAAGCCAAGGACTTCAGTCGTCACTTCAGAACGTTTATCAGCTACTAAAAAGTTGAAAGCACCTGAAAGGTACGATTTCGGCGTAAATTCACAACTGTGCATAATGAGCCATCGCAAATAAGTTGAGTTCTAGCTCTATCTTACGTCAAGTCATGCTGGTGTTCTTCGATGTTCATAAGAAGGAGGAGAGGGGGCAGAGGGTTAGCAGTGGAGGTAAATACTGAATAGTATATATGCACAAAGTGAAATGGCAGTGCTTATACGAACCTGGTCGTTCATATCTTCGAGCCAAGAAGCGTCGAGCCACGTTAGGTTTTTCAATCTCGTTACAATGAGTTTAAGTGTGTCGCTCGATAGTTCGGTTCCGCAGATATTCAGCTCTTCAATTCGTGTCTTCTCCCATTCAATAGTTTGCATTACCTTATCGTCTAGTGCTGAATTGCGATATATTTTCAGTTCAAGCGCATATCACTTGTTCACCTACTAAGAACTTTTTCATTTTTAACTAGCAGGAGCGTAAATAGATTTTCCGCTTATATTTTCATGAAGCTGCGGAGCGCAATATTTTTTAACTCTGAAGTTCGTGCCGAGTCGATAGACTTCATGAGTTGGACGTGAGCTACCAAAACCTAAGCAAGTGTCGACTTCTTTTCGTGCTGTTTCCCTGGCCCTTATGACATTTTATTTAGTGGACATGAGGAATAGATAGATCTAACGAGAAAGTACTTAGAATGTTGTTAGGAAGAACTCGAACTCAACAATGAAGTGTATTCATGCGTTCTTCAGATTGGTCGTCAGGTGTGCGACCGACCGCATGTATTGATAGCCAGGTAAGGATAAAACTTGGCAGCAAATTTCGTTGGTAATTTGCTTCTGTCAGCTAGCGCAGTTATCGTGTTTGGATGATCTAGCAAATGAGCGAGGAAATGATGAATTTAACGGAGTAAAATCAGTGAGTGGATGAGTGGACTGATGCATATTTAGTGGCAGCTGGCAATAATTTGCCCTATTTCCATCGGCCAGCATAAGCGGAGACGTAAATACATAAGTAGTAGTAATAATCAACACGCATTCGAAATTTGATGGAATGATTTGCACCGGACGTAGCAAAGATGTACGGCTAGAAACTAACTCGCATGCGCTAAGTGAAGACTTCGAAGCTTTCTGCATCGTTGGAGAACGAGCCGTAAACACGACCCGGTCACCTTGGTGCAGTAATTTATGCAAAGGCACTCCAAATGGGCACAGTTAGAAGAAATCGCATCTACGTGATCATCCGTGATGAAAGGCACCTGAAACAGGTTATGCTGTAAGCGAATTCCAATGAGGTTTTTTCTTGTCGGAAAAAATACAACATTCAACCTTTGCTTGTAAATGCTTACCATTTACTCTCTTCCCCTTGGAAGTGGTAAGTCTCAATGTTTTCCCGATTTGCTTACACTTTAGAGCGCTAATTCTCGACTTGACTTCTCCCAATTTTATATACAGCAAAATGAAACAGGCGTTATCCGCTTGCGGACATAATTCATATTCTCCTAATATTTTTCAAATAAGAATTTAGGCTCAAAGCATGCTCGCCGTGAGAATACATGAAGCTCTAAACGTGCCTTGAATTTGTGACTAATTTTTTTATTACTCGATCCAAGTCACTTCATTTGGTCGTTATGAAATTGAAGACTTCCGTAGTCGTGAAATCTAGCATCTGTCTTTCGCTATATGCAAGCCTCATCTGGGATTAGGTTTTCTCGGTCAAGAAGGGGTTCTCCAGAACTGCTCGATAGAATGCCTAACAAAGAATGTGTCAATAACGAAGTGCTCTGATTATGCCCTCCGCTCGATTGAGTTAGTCGAGTATTTCATAGACACTTCTGCATGGCAAGTTTCAGGTGTTTTACGAGTTTTATGTCAGCAGTAGCCAAGGTTTCTTATTACTTGAAAATTGGGTAGGCAGCTTATTTTTCAGGCTCTAACAAAATATGCCAAATTAAAGCATTTTAAAATTTGGAGTACCATAAAAATTTGCTGACAACCATAGAGACTCTTAAAAGTAATAGCTGCTAAAGTATCTTATACCCAAGTGATATTTTAAGATACTATCAGTATAGAAAATCTTTATTCTTCCATGAGACACAACAAATGGATCATTTGAAAGATCAGTAAATTAATGACTTGTAATACTTACTCCCCACAGATTCACAACTCGTATATTTGGCATGTACTGCTTCAATTTGTGTACGTTGACGGTTTCGTATACTTCCTCTTCCTCGTCTTCGACCTTCTCATAAGTCCCTGAAATGTTTCTCGGATGCCGTACAAGCAACCCGTCCGGTTCTGAGAACAGTGCTGACGCTTTATAGCAGTTCTGCTGCAAATGAATGCATATGATCAAGTTATTTATGCTCTTCGGGAAGCTCATGTTTTCAGCGCACTCCTTTTATGGGTTTTTGCAAATTTTTTCAAAATGCATGGTGCTGCGATGTGATGAATGTACTCATATTGCCCATCTGTATGTTTGGTAGTTCCAAATCAGAATCACTCAAGACAAAGTGATGGAGTGTGATTGGTATAATGTGCATCATGAATTAATTCACCTCGGAAGCTTTCATATCCACTCGTCGATTCCGAAAAGAGCCATAGACTTTTGAAGGTTCCAAAAAATTTACATGACTCCTCAAGAAGTTTGATCGACGAAACGGTTTTTTGCAGGAGCTTAATATCAGTTCCATTAAAATATGTATGCATTACTGCATGTGGCGAAGTATTTGTTAGCAGTTTTCAAAAGTACTTAATACGACGAAGAAAGCGGTAAAGCGCACACTGTCCTAACTTGCATGCTTTGTAATTTATGGAAATGCTTGAAAAGGCAGTAGTTATCGAATGCACTGAATACGCTCGGCTATTGCATGCTAAGCCGACCTTTAGACGGGCTTAGACTCATATGATAGCCATTGTTTGATGATGAGCGAAAACCTTTGCGAGAGGTGGTAGGACCGCCTCTTACAGCTTGCCATGCGAACGCTGTATCACTAAGCTAATGGGGAGCCTTTATCTGCCACAGTTTTTTGCCTAGGTGCGGTCACTTCTAATATGCGCATAGGGCAACATGTTTGATGGTCGCATAACGTGTGCAAGGAGATTAGGTTAGTCCTGAACATGTGGAATATACCGTCCAAAGAAATGTCAGTTCTAGTCTAGTTGCCATTATACTTTTATATTGCATTGCATTTATATTTCTGGTCTAATTGTTGCCATTATACGTTTATGTGGCATATTCCATCGCATACGCATAAGAACTAACGAAACCTATGCAAAAATAATGAAAGGCTGAAGCTTTCGCCGTAGCTCGGCGGTACAGAATTCAGCCTGCAGCCGAAACGTGGCAGCTTCGATTCACTGAGCCTTGAACTAGTTTCGGTGTGAAGCAGAAAGCTTCTATTTATCTAAGTAAATACTGGGTAGACATGAGCATAAATGACGGTGTGATGCGGTGGTCTAAGCAAAATGCGCTTCATTTGAACGAGATAGTTGTTTAGGTTGAAAATTTCACCCGGAACTGAGCCGTCGGTAGTCTGCAGGATTTTTTTTTTATAGTACTACACGTGTGTGAGGTTTGTGACGTTTATTTTCGCTTTATTTTTAAGGTGTGCCAGAGTTGCACACACTTATCGGACTTCTTTATATGGACGCTCATTGGTCACTATGGGTCATCGGCACCATCCGTTTACTTTATAAATGTCCGAAAATGCAACAAATAAGGCAAAATTCATTGTCCACTGACCTTAGAGCATGATCAACCGTTGTCTTTGCACCAGTAAGGTGGTATAGATATCAGGGGCATTTTCATCTGCGGATCTTCATCGTTAGGCAAATTTTCACGAACTACTAGGACTCTTAATTCATCTACATTCTTCTGTTCGGACTCGCTGTCACCGCTTTTCTGTTTTGTGAGTCGCCTGTATTGTATTGATTCTAGATGCGCATGATACAGCAAGCTTTTGACGAAAAACAATCTGAAAAGAAGTGGGAAGAAGTTAGGAACCGAAAAAACTCGACAGCATGAAATTTCGGTTCCAAATTTTTAACAGCTATGAAAACAAATGTTACCAATAATATGGAGAACTTCGACCGATGAGATAAATGTATAGACTTTTCGAAGAAATCCTTCGAGGAAGATGTTCTCGCTGAGACAAATTGTCAGCGAACGAAGTCTGCTAGGAAAGTTTTGCAGATCGGTGAAATCGTGAAGCTGCATTGCTGTTGAGAAATCTGAAATCATGCGGAAATTGTACAGTCTCTCCTCAGCAATATCAAGTATCACCCAAATGCTGCACTTATCCACTCAGTAATGATGCTTAACTGCTGATATTGCTCTTTTTCATGCTCAGCAAAACTTCCCTATATTATTTTGCCTACCTCAAGACAATATTCGGTGAGGCAAAAGGTGTAGAGGCTCGAGGAAGTGAAGAGAAAGAGGAGGAATGGCGGACGAAAAGAACGGGAACCAAGCAGGGCAGTTTTCCTTTGTAGAGAAAAGCTTATTTACACGATAACTGGAGTACATGAGCGCGCCGATGCGTTTTTTTTGACGTTATAGGGGCATTCTAGTAGAGCATCCAACTTGGGAATTAATGCATTGAAAGAAGCAATTCGTATGAACTTCGATGAATATTTAGAATCAACAGAATTACGAATTCCAAGAATAAAGAACCACACCAAGGGTTAGCGCATGTAGACGAGGACACTTGGCAGCCATTTCATGCAAAACATTCGGAGTAATGAGGTCCGTTGCAAGTTCGGCCACTCGAAGTTCAGTGAAACGAGTACCAATTAAATGCGTGAAATAGTCTTGATTTGTCACCTAAATAAGAACCTTGATTTGCCTTGCATTAATACGGGCGAAACATTGGTAATAAGGTTTGCCTCCTTGCAATGAAAATATGACTTAAAGCATTTAGGCGCACAGTTGGATTGTAAAAGAACTTTCATTACCACAACCGAAGCAACTGTAAAGCCAAAAGATTAGGACTGTGATAGAATTTTATGCAACAGCCAATAAAATATGTTCTCTCTCTCTCTCTCTAGATATTGTTTTAAATTGATGATATTCGACAGAAACGAAGAATAGGAGATTCATTTCAATTCCGCCTTTATTCTCGTAATGCTTGCACGCGTGTATTTCAGATATTTCGACAAGCATATTAGAGGATTTCTTCATGATCTGTTTTATTTTGGGCATTACTAGCAAAATTTCGCAGTTTTTTGTCGCTTTTCTGAAATTTACGAATTATTGATCGCATCCTGTACAATTTTCCAATTTGTGGATGCCAAAGTTGCCGTATGATTAACATATGTTACTGAGAACAGCTAAACCCATAGTGGCGAATTGTTTAAAACAAGCAATCTAGTGGTTATGTGATTGAAAAGAACTGTACCTGAATACCTCCATAATTTGGTCGGAATGAAACAAACTGCCATAAGGATGGACTATTAGCAATGTTCTTCCATCGACGACATACTTGACCAACAAGTAATACTTGATATGGCGACAAATAAGAAAATATTTGTTGCAGTACCTTGTCGGGCAACTTTTCGATGGTCTGTAAAACAATAAAAAATTTCCATATCAATGCAATGTGCCTCTTTCAACTGTCGAAATTAAAGAAACAAACCATCTCACCGCAGCACTGCTGCAACCTTTTATAGCCACTGTGATGCCGATCGTTCGCAGCCAGACTTCGAATTGTTGGAGAGAATGCTTGCGAAGATAATGCGAATTGCTATTCCAACTCTTATGAATTGTTTTTGTTTTTGCATGGTATTAGGTCGTTGTCTATATAAAAACAATTGTAGAATTCCTCTGCTTGCAAAACGTTTTAAACTTACATACGGTCGGTTGCTCAGTTAGTTACCGCGTAGCCAGATTCGCCTCTATGATGCACATTTAAGTAGCTGCATCCATTACCTTAGTGCTCTTTTTCAAAATCTGCTTTTGATTGGTTACCTTATAATATTTAGTTCCAGTATAAGAAGCTGTTAGAAATATTCCATAAGGCTTTGATAATGTGTTAAGCTCCAAGGATCGGTATTCTTCTTATGAGTCTTTTAGTGCTTTGTATCCGTGCCGCATATAAAAATGTCCATTCTTGATGTGGCGATTAACAAGCAAGTGAATTGATTGATTCGTTTGAAGCACTAACATAGGAGGATGTTGTCGGTGAGATTGGAGGATCAAGCTCATCTTGTTCTATTTTGTGCTTCAAGTTGCCTTCTTCGCTATCGTACATTGTCACTCGACGAGTCATATCGAAGATCGCCGTCATTCTCTTCTCTATCGTAGTGACGTCACGGTAACTAGCCGCCCGAAATACGATTTCGTCATCAGCGGAAGGCAAGTACAGAATCGCCTGATTACAAAGTACTCGAAAATATTCACCTACCCTAGCGACGTCCTGCGAGCAAGTAGCGCATCACAAAATACACTCAGGAGAACGCTGCAAACGCGCATCTTTCAGCTTTAAAAACTTAGGCTCTTGAAGGCCTGCTTCAACATTCTCTCACACGGTACGAAACCAGCATGTTGGTCTTTTCGTTGAAGGAATTCTTCTTTGTTGGCTGAATATTCGAGAGGTGCCCTCTTCAGTGTTTATAAAAGGCAAAAAAAAATTTGTATGATGAAATGTTGATTATCTGGTGTTGAGTAAAGGTAGCTTCACAGCTCTTGCGAAATCTTCGCAACATTGGACATCACCGTATTTGTGTCCTCATAAGGGTGCCAGGAAATGCAATCGAAAGTAGATACAGTGAAAAATATCGTCAAGTATTTATCGGTTTATAGAATCCCATATTTTGCAGAATATTGTTTAATGGAGGTGGAGAGGCAATTTGTCGCATTCACTTTTTCACATAGCACTCTTTGAGGAGGAATAATCATTCATTTCCTACCTATCTATCACAATTAAAAAATCATCTAGCAAAAAATTCACTCCTCAGAAGAGGCGCAATATACGTCCATGAGACGCAATATACGTCCAGTTACACGACCAGTGTTAAAGATATGATCTAAAGCATGCGAATACAAGATAATTTATAGGACTCTTAATTGGCAGTTGGCTTCATTATTAAAAAGTTTGTTACCACCCTAGCCATGATTTTCCCTCACCGTGAGAAAAAGGATTTTTATTCGAAGGAGCCAACTATTTGTCGCGATCGTTTATTCTGTACTGTGCGGAAGGATTTCATGCTCCAACATTTCAAGCAAGCTTTTTTCGAGACTGGAGAGAATGAAAAGAAGAGTGTCGAATTAAGAAAGGAACATATAGGGAGGAGGGGAGGGGGTTGGGGAGGTTGAGAAAGGGTACGGATAGGAAAGAGCAACAAATAGAAGAAAGAAACGTAGCGTGATGGCGTAGTGCGACGAATATTCTCGCTCTTGCTTGCTTCGCTTTTGTTCATCGTTAACGTGAGTGAGCTGCATTGATTGCTAATAGCTGTCGTAGAAGAATTTTAAGCTCGCCGTTTGCCCTGAGGCACCTCGATGTTTGGGATCGCCTGATAACAAAGCGTGCACTCGATTTAGTGACTCCTTTAGCTCGATCTTTTCAGAAAATTGCTTTGTTGACGAGTGTTTCCTTTAGCAAATCATCTGAGGAAACAGCAATTGAAAAAAAAAAGAGTCAATTTCCGGAAGTTTACTATGACGCTGCTGAATATTAATCTCGCTGATCATTTTCATAACGCTGTTTGCTTCATATAGTGCAATTACACCGTTCATATTGATTTTAGCATCTGCTTTATCGTGCTTCCTTGACACGAAATTTCAGCATGGCGTATCGTTAAAGGTAAATCAAAAATTAGCAGAGAAATAGATGGAGAAGAATGGCATGCAAGTTGACCCGTAGTACGTTTTTGTAACATATCCACACATAATGAGACACTCAGCAATTATAAAAGACAAAATTTTAAGAGATCTTCCACAACGGTATCATAGGCGTTCTATGAATGGCCGTAACGCATTTAGATTCTTTTGGTCGCTTTGTCCTCTTAGTGACCAACTATGCAAATCTGAGACCACATCAACACGAGCAAATTATGCGACGAATACAGGTGTTAATTAAGTGCTCAATGAAAGTGAAAGAACCCCTTCGAAGGTAATTGAACAGCACCATTGAAGTTAATTTTGAAATAGGTGCGGAATGAAGTTCTACCGTAGAACAAAACTGCAAAATGGCGTCCATTCATTTGGATACCATATCTGCAAGTGCCGATAAATCATGAAAGCAAACGAACGTGTTTAAAAATAAAGGAAAGTGATTATCATCAGCAGAAGCAAGTGTAAAGCACTATTATTCTTTTGGGTCGTATTCAGCGTTATTCCTAGACGTTCGAAAGATGAACTGAATTGCATTTGCAACCATTTGTGAATATTCGTTAAGCGATAAATACGACGTAGAGGTAAGGGAGTCGCCATTAATCGAAACAGGCAATTTCTTGAGTGAATTTAATCTTGTCATTCATCGACAAATGACCGATACTGTCCATTCCTGATATTCTTCTCAGAAAAAAAAAATCGATTCCACATAGTACTCTTCTGAATGCAAATTTTATTTCTTGTGATCTTCAAGGCCGAATTGCAACACCTTTATCTGCACACCGTCTTGATAAAAAAATTTCCATCAGCGGAATTAAATTGCATTCGTAAATCAATGGGTTTTTCCAGGGTGAAATTTCTCTCATACGAGCAGCAGTTTCACCTCCAAGTCTTCAAGAAGATAATAGTGGTGAGGAAATGAAATCTGCATGTTAGGAGTACTGACTGGTGATAATTGTTGAGCATCGCCAGCTACTAAATTCGTAGCATTCAATATGACGAGAGCAGTATTTTTCTCTGTGTTGCTGACTACAGCGGTGCCTTTGAGTGACGTTTTAGCTGAAGAGGAATGCAGCAGAGTGAGATGAAGAAAGTTTGCGATGCAAAGCAATTGCTTGCTTCCACGCACAGCGTGCGCAACCACTCACCTAACAGCTTTGTGTAAAAATTTTCTAGCGCTATATCTTTTCCACTGAAGCAGACTCAACACACACTCAGCTTGCTAGTAACCTACACTTATGCGATAGAAGCTATCAACAATTAGCTGGCCGTCATCATTGAGCAGCATTCCTCAGAAATTTGTAATAAAAGATATCTATGAAAATGAACAATCGACTAAATCATTCGCATAAAGCTGCCATTAATTAGGGCACAATACAGTGCAGTTAAATGTTTGAGTGCAAATCGGCTCATCTCAGCTGATTCAAAAACTCGACTAGACGGGACTACAAACTGATACTCTTTATCACCTTAAGAGAAAACGAGCGCGTTCATTTCCTCATGGAGTGAAAAGATTTTTATGGTTTCCGACTAGTGAGCGTCCCGTACTGCTTGCACCGCATCTGTCATGCAATCACACACTTGCACAGCATGCCCTGCGTGCATTCAAGTTCCAGTAAAACACATCACCGGGACTGGGCCTTCCCCTCCTCCCGCCCACTCTCCCCTCCCAACGTGATTTATCTCTTTTTTGAATAATATGTTATTCATCTCCTCAAAGTCTGCAGATTGACAAGCCTATGAACGTTATCCACGCTTAGAGGCCTTTTATGCATTTATGTACATGCCTTTTATGCTTTCAAAATAGATGTCTTATGAATGTAGAACGCTTTTCTTCAATGTATTTGATCACAGAAACGTATGCTGCTACTCGATGGTATTTTCGTAGAGCTGTTTTGCCCATGCTGTTTCTTGAACCCTTATCAGACCGATAATAACATTCAAGAATGCCTACTTATAAAAATCACCTTAAAACATCAGTTTTGGGGTGTCCTAGTTGAGGCAGTTTCAAATGGAAGGTTATTTTTATTTTAGTTCGTCCAAATGAATCGGCTTCTCTACTCTTTTTAAAATTCTAACCCTCTTTCGTACTTAGATCCAGTTCTACGCCAATCAACTAGCGTAATTTCGGATTACGCCACCCACTTTCCTACCATTGGTATCGATCAACGGTCGCAAAATCGTGCTCTCGAAGAGGTCCGGAGTGTTGGGTGTCACAGTATGCTGTATATTCAATTGATTACCACCTACGCCATGTCAGCATGCAAATAGTAATTTCAGGATATAAAGGGACTGCAATAACTTTCTAAATCCTAGCTGTACTAGTGGTGATTATCTTAAAAAGTACCGTTTAATAAGGAAAAAGAAAGCTGAAAAGATTCCTTTACGGTGCAGTAGCAGCAAGTTTTAATTCAGTGGGTCCGTGCTTTCCGAGCAACAGAAGCAAGCTTTACGGCTCCATACAGAGTCACAGACTAGGACATCAAGCAACGTTCTCTTCTCGTTTCATGAATAACTGAGGTTTCTTTTCAGACTTCTGCGACGCGCTTTAGCATGAATTAGGGCTTTAAAAAGTTACTGACGATAAAATGCTCCACTCATGCTTTGCTCATGCGTGATTATCATGTGTATAAGGAATTTTTAAACTTAAAGCCTAACCTCTTATTGCACTCTCAGTCTTACAGAGGAAATATATATCGGAGAAAGAAGTTACAGGGAAGCAGGAGAAGCCTACGATGCATGCATATTTCAGGATCGACATATATCCAGCAGAAAATGAGGAAGAAAGAGTGTACATTGAAGGAAAATGAGCGAGAAATGTGCATTTCCTGAAGCCTCAAATTTTCGATATTAGATGGCTCATACCTTCCAAATTTGACAGCAGTTTTCTGAACTGTGTCAGTACGCAATATAGAGGCCTCGATGTGCGCAGATTGGAAGCGGCGCTCATAGCTAATGTCGGGGTCTATATCTAGAGAGTGAAAGGACATCGTACTCATAACCTTCTAACAAGACATGATTGTATTTCAGCAATTTCTTGAGGAAAGGTCTTATGAATAGGGATAAACGATATTTTCGCAGATAGAGCTATATTTCATGTAGGAATGTTCGCTAAAGGATTATTTTTTCAGCATATTTTTCCATTTATTTCTTCGGGATGACAAGGAACAGGACTGAGGAATCCGATAATTTTAAATTGTCGGAGCCGGAAATATAGATATAACATATCGTATGCATATTCTGATAAATTTTATGCACTTATAGCTACACAGACTTACAAATGGGACGTTTCTCGTCGTGAAGCGTTGTTTTCATGAAAAATGTAGCTTAATGGTATCCATCCATCCATATGCACACGCAACGAAGATTCATATTTCGGTTGCGTTTGGAGCAATCAAAATGCTGCGTGAGGAAAGGATGGCGCAAAAGGAATTCGATTAACTGCATATGAATACTTTTCACGGCGAAATTTATTGGTTACCATAAAAAGGGAAGAAAAGATGTAAGAGACAAGGAAGAGGTGAGGACAGATACAACCTTAATATCGTACAGATTTTCGGTGACAGTTTGACTTAGTGTGAATGACGCCACGTAAACAGTTAAATCTTACAGCTGTTTGCTTAGGTGTACCGCAAACGCAAGTTGTTATTAATTAGCTAAACTTTATTAACTATTAGGCCTGTGCAGTACATAGAAGTAGCTGTTGATTTGCTCGACAAGTAGCTGTCGATTCGCTCCATCATATGAACCAGTGGACATTCATTTCTTGCACTCTATAGATAGATAACGATTAATGCGCTATACTCTATGGACGAATAACTATTAGTTCATTATGTTCTATATACAATTAATCATTCACTGACTGCATTGGAGAAATAAGTGGCGACTGATTTTTTATATCGTAGAGGAAGTGGTGCCTATTATAATTCGTTTTACTGCACTGATGATTATTCACTAATTTTCTGTACTCTGTAGACAAATGCCTATTCATTTTTTTGCAACAACACCTGGTTACTAGCTCGCTGTATTACATAAATAAGTGCTTATTAAATGGCTATATCGTTTGTATATGTAGCTATTCGCATGGAAATAGTCATCGGTTTCCTGCATTGTATAGACACCTTGCTAATAGTTCATTATATTCTGTGGATGAATAGTTATTAATACCGTTTCTGTAGGAGTACAGGTAAGTAGCCGCCTATTTACTATACTGTATAACAAGTGGGCACTAATTTAGTGTATCTTATGAAAAGGTATGTATCAATTTGCTGTAGAATAGAGACAAATGTACTGCATAGACAAGAAGCTATTAATTCAGTGCGCTTTACATGAAAACGGTTTCTTCAATGCGCTATTGCGGAGTTATATTCTCAAACGCAATGTAGGGATTATCTTTCCTTATAGAGGAACTTAATAGCATCTCTTACAAATATTTGCTGGTCAATTGAAGGAAGTTGCCGATCGTCATAGAAGCGCAATTATTTGACACCACTTCATTGTTTCGCGAGGGTAGGAATATAGACGCGTTTTCTTCTGTTTGACATACATGTTCATGTAAGATCAGCTGCTATGATAAAAAACATTATCGTCTCTTTATCTTTATTTAACGTCAGTTCTGCTCAAGTTCTTCTACATGAGTGGCGGATGCTCAGTGAAACGTGGTCAAAAATGGTGGGATAGGCTGCATTCTAGGACAATACTGATGCACGCTAAGCAAATTTCACTGGCGTCCATTTCGGCTCGCGAGGAGTATGAAGTTGTGAGAAACTGCTAAATGCATGAGATGCACGGTGAATAAACCGCTTGAGATCAGCTGATTCGTTTTAATGGTTGATATTGTAAATCTCTGTAGAGACGAAGAATTGTTGGTAGCCTGAAGGAAGCAGTAAGACAAGATCTGTTCAAGAAATAAAAGCACACTGCTAAACATGTAAATAGGCGTGCCCATTTCTAATCGATGCAATTCTTTGCGGCTGTAAGTCACACTAATGGAAAAGAGCATGAATTTTGCAGAAATGAGTATAGTAGGGAGCGCATTACTTTGTGGTATGCTTATTACAGTGACACTGCTTTTTGCAAAATAAGCGAACGGCATCAATTTTGCTATGTGATTGGTCAGCGCATGAAAGGATCGGCGCTGATACAAAAACGTTTTAATTGGTATAGTGCAAAAGAGAATCAAGAAATTCCTGCTCACCATTGCTGTCGTTTGAGGTGCGCTATTCATTGTGCTGAAGTAGCAGAACGCTGAATATGAGAGGCAAGGAGGCGATTGAGGCGAAGGAGAGATAGCTCATCGCTTCAGCGTGGAAAAATAAAAATTGGTAGACGTTCCCTCAAGTTTCGAATGCAACAATAAATAAATCGTTGGGATATGTCAGACTAACCAATAGCGAACATCACTGCTTGTGCATCTGAACGTCGGCAGATGATAATGCTGCAATTCGATGTTCGCTTCGCATTTCTTGCAGCTTTTTTATCTTCCGTTTTTTTAGCATGAAACCGCAGAACAAGCGAATCAATAATGATTCATTCCGCAAATGATCGCACCGTTTATTCCATCCGCGCTATGTGTAAGTAAAGATAGAAATCCAAGAGGTTCATTTCTTTGCCCCAATTTACAAATGTTTATCTACAGTTACAGAACGATGATGCTTTAAAAGAGAGTAACAAAGCATTCAAGGATTTCTTATCACAGCAAATATCGCAAAAGGAACAAATGAGCGCAACCTTCCAGCCTCCATATGCTTCGTCATACATGAATTCGTGGCTGACGCGAACAAGAAGCTGATGTGCTCATTGCTACGTTTCGTATAATGTCGAGATGTGCCGCTACCACGGACCACCTGCACATTCGTAATGCAAACATTCGTATCGTATAGCATGAACTACGAGCCTTTGTATTCACTACTATCAATATCCGTAAGGAGTTCATATTGCATCCACAACGTTGTAGCTTAGATAACTAACTGACGCGTTGTAAAACCGCCATACGGGAGCCTAACAGTGCATTTCATATCAAATATTCGTCGGCATGTGGGCTTATGGCCATTGCTGCCGTCGATCTTTCCCATCGTTGTTTCACTGCAAAGTCTTACAGCTTCCTGCCGAGAACATCATTCAATCAATAAAACGAATTACAGCCAACAACATGAACATGAGCACCACAATGCTTAAGATTAGAGCGATCAAAGGAAGTAGGCTGAGCTTTTGATGAGTGCGATACAATAGCTATAGCGTTTTCATTAAGGCGTGAGATAACACACCCTCACATTACCGCACAAACAAGAATGTTCAAATCGATTACAAGCTTCACAGCTCCATTATGCAGGTATGCGTGTAACAGTTGTTGTGGAAGTGAACCGCGGATAGGGTTTTTTGACTATGTTGTTCAGTATGCTATCAGGGTTCACAAATGGCGAATTTCCGGCGCGTGGATAACAAAAATAGTGCTCTCGAAAGAAAAAAAAATTTGTAGAAGTCACCCAGTTTCGCGTCAAGTTCCAATGTTTTCAGGGTTTTCCTAACGAGGAGCTATAAAGCAAGCGTATGCCATCGATGTCACTGAAAGAGGGATTGACTAAACCTGATTTTTATCACGTACTCGTTGTTTTGTTTCTATCTCCTTGCATTCCTATGAAGAACACTTTACGTTAGCAGTATGGGCAGAGTAAAAAGTTGAGCAATTATGATTCCTGATCTAATCGTTGCTGACTTCTTTGTCATCCACTGTTGTTGTTATTGCTGAAGCAAATTTCACTCACAATGCTTAAAATATCGGAAGCAACTATGCGGCCTAAGATTAAAGGAATTTCATAATTCACAAAATTTGTTTGCAAGATGAATAGACAGTCTGTCCCACTGCTAACTGTAATGTGGCCTACAGCGAAATCGTGAAGCTGTACAGCCACAGTACGGTCATAAATAGGTTAGCCATGATTTTGTATGATGAAGGCATCATCATCGACAACTCGTACTCGAAAATCCCATTTACGAAATTTGATGGCAGTCTGAATGCTTCTGAGTACGCCCCTCTGATGTTGTCAAAAAGTTATAATTTGTTTTTTTAAACAAAGAAAAACTCAAATGATGCATTTTCATGTCCGAAAAGCTTCATGACGATGTTATTTTGCAATGGCAATCTGAGCACTTCTGAGCTGGGCACCTATGGCCACATAAAAGAAACACTCCATCTGGTTCAATTTTTCAAAAGCATCTCATATCGGTAAGTTGCTAGCGCAGTGCTTAAAAGTCCTTAACTTTAGAGCTTACTGGTGATATGATGCTTGTTGTAGCGTAAGGCATCGCGTAATGGCATGGAGTAATGTGAGGTTGCTGGGAGAGTGGGCTAAAAAAGAAATATTCTGCAGGCATGTCATGTGAGATTTTCATATTTTTGATTATGGAGAAAGGAGTAACGTGAAAATGTACAATTATCAACGCTCAAATAATGCCTGACTACAACTGTCAAACTCGCAATGTGGACTTGATTTTAGACACTTCAACTAGACACTATTATTCAGGCATAGCGAAATATTGTGTCATCTGAAGCGAAGCGACAACATGACAAACGTTTTATGTGCTTGTGTAGATTTACTTTCCAAAAGTATATTATAAGGCCATATCTGTGCATATGAATGTCTGTGTTTCTCTACTTGATTGCTTCAATCTGGGAACCAAATATATTTTGAGCTACGAAGTTTGTTGTTTGCAACGTACACCTCATATGGCGATCTGCTCTTCCACGACTCACCTTGGTTGAAAAATGCTGCACAAAGCTACAAACATTTAGAGATAAAAAGCAAGCGTATGCCATCGATGTCACTGAAAGAGGGATTGACTAAACCTGATTTTTATCACGTACTCGTTGTTTTGTTTCTATCTCCTTGCATTCCTATGAAGAACACTTTACGTTAGCAGTATGGGCAGAGTAAAAAGTTGAGCAATTATGATTCCTGATCTAATCGTTGCTGACTTCTTTGTCATCCACTGTTGTTGTTATTGCTGAAGCAAATTTCACTCACAATGCTTAAAATATCGGAAGCAACTATGCGGCCTAAGATTAAAGGAATTTCATAATTCACAAAATTTGTTTGCAAGATGAATAGACAGTCTGTCCCACTGCTAACTGTAATGTGGCCTACAGCGAAATCGTGAAGCTGTACAGCCACAGTACGGTCATAAATAGGTTAGCCATGATTTTGTATGATGAAGGCATCATCATCGACAACTCGTACTCGAAAATCCCATTTACGAAATTTGATGGCAGTCTGAATGCTTCTGAGTACGCCCCTCTGATGTTGTCAAAAAGTTATAATTTGTTTTTTTAAACAAAGAAAAACTCAAATGATGCATTTTCATGTCCGAAAAGCTTCATGACGATGTTATTTTGCAATGGCAATCTGAGCACTTCTGAGCTGGGCACCTATGGCCACATAAAAGAAACACTCCATCTGGTTCAATTTTTCAAAAGCATCTCATATCGGTAAGTTGCTAGCGCAGTGCTTAAAAGTCCTTAACTTTAGAGCTTACTGGTGATATGATGCTTGTTGTAGCGTAAGGCATCGCGTAATGGCATGGAGTAATGTGAGGTTGCTGGGAGAGTGGGCTAAAAAAGAAATATTCTGCAGGCATGTCATGTGAGATTTTCATATTTTTGATTATGGAGAAAGGAGTAACGTGAAAATGTACAATTATCAACGCTCAAATAATGCCTGACTACAACTGTCAAACTCGCAATGTGGACTTGATTTTAGACACTTCAACTAGACACTATTATTCAGGCATAGCGAAATATTGTGTCATCTGAAGCGAAGCGACAACATGACAAACGTTTTATGTGCTTGTGTAGATTTACTTTCCAAAAGTATATTATAAGGCCATATCTGTGCATATGAATGTCTGTGTTTCTCTACTTGATTGCTTCAATCTGGGAACCAAATATATTTTGAGCTACGAAGTTTGTTGTTTGCAACGTACACCTCATATGGCGATCTGCTCTTCCACGACTCACCTTGGTTGAAAAATGCTGCACAAAGCTACAAACATTTAGAGATAAAAAGTTAGCAAGCATTTTACACCATTGATTTCTCATTTTACACCTGTCGGGCTGCACAGAAGGTTTTTTCCCGATTAAGGAACATATGGAAGTTTTTTTTCGCGCATTTGGTATATTTGTAACTTGTGAAAGTTTAACTTGCGCATATCGTAGAAATATCTCTAACATGTCTACCTACCCGTTACCTGATGAGAACATATAGAAGAAAAGAATTATTCATGAAATACGACAGCGCACAAAATTTCATACGTTGATACCGAAACTGCAGAGAGAATTATGCAGGTTCTACATGCTTTGAAGCTGCCGCAAAGAAGGTTGGCGACGGATCATCGTAGATTCCACCGTATGGGACGACTTTATGAGAGTGGTCCACTGAATATGTTATGTTGTGTCATGCTGTATGGTACATAGATAAGTGCTAAATGATAGTATCGTAGCCAACTGTGAGACATCAGTCGCATGTAGTGTTGCCAGCTATATGTTGCTGACGTGATATGTGGTGCAGTTCGATGATTCTCTGCTAGATTACATGAACATTGTGTTTACTGTTGTTAGATACTCAAGTAGGACCTTTTAACAATGGGAAAATGAGGGATGTTGGAAGAAATAAGATAATTATATCTGACTTACTGGTGTCCTGACTGCTGCTAGAGCTAAATTCATACGTCCCATAGCTTTCATTTTCGTTAGTAAACGTGACTTCTTCCTCTTCCACTCATCTGTGTCGCGGAGTTGCTTTTTCCGTGCCATCGAATCCCAGCAGATCTCTTCATTATCCAGTGGTGTGCACTGAAAAATGTATTCTAACAAGACTCTGATTTCGAGGAATTATGTATTCATAAATAACTTTTCAAATCATTAGAGAAAAGACACTCAGAAAAAAAATAAGGAAAAAAAAGGGGAATAGGTCGACTTGCGGTGAAGGCTCCTTATTCACTGAGGAAATTCGATTTATTAAATCTTGAGGACTTCTCGACGTGCTCCTTGCTTTTACTCATCTTCGTTTACTGGTGACTCCCGCGTATCCTCACCTGGCACTCCTGCTGCTGGGGGAAGAAAAGCCATTGTTTGCAGGGCTGAAGACGTTGCATTTTGTTGCTACATTTTGAGATATATGCTGTTGTTTACATCACAGATTACTCGTTTTGCTGGATTTTCGAACTACAGGGTCCCTTTCATCTATCCTTTCGATATTCCAGATTCGCCTGTGGTGCAAGCATTAGTGTGGTTTTCCTAATGCGCTTCTGCATTATGGTGGGAAACATTATGCTTTCGGTCTGACCGTATTTGCGTGTCTTTTTTCCGTTTGTGCGTGTGCGTTCAGCTGCATCGCCATCAACCTAATCACATGTTTCTGTCACCACATCATAGTCAAAAGCGTTCTCTTTCGGCAGTTTGCTTTTCAACGTTGATGTGATTCATAAGGTCAATCTTCGTTTACAGAAAATGCTTAGCATTCTCCCAACTGATGATGAGTGACTTTTTGGCTAGGAGAACGTCAGAAAATTTCTCGATTAATGATTACATTGCTAGCTAAATCGAGCTACATTTCTCATAACGAAATAACTGCAGCTGGATACGGTCAGATACGCTAAATGGTTGCTTGCACTAATGGAACTGCTCGGCGGCTAACGTCACTATTAATGATTGATATGAAAACTCTTCGTAGATGCTTTGGAGATGGTCAACGACCTAGTGGCAAATCTTCCACTGTGTTGTGGAATGGTGGTTCGGTTCCTGCTGAAACTTCATTCAAAATCATGGCGATAAAATGTTGCGAACAACAGATGACATGCCATCACTTTTTATCAAGCGCAATTACGACATAAAGCGTTACCTACAATGTTGAGTGAACCTTATCTGCTAGAGGCCATCCAGCGTTATGAAAAACTGCTGTCGTTTCTGAACTCTGAGGAAAATCTGATAAAGCGTTCTATCACCGTTGATTAAAAGCTACCGCCCCATTAGCTTAATTTCTTCGACTTGCAGAGTTAAGAAAGTTGTTCGCAAAAATGCAATTCTCAAATACTTTCTTCTCACAAATTTGATAATTCCAAGTCAGGTTGGATTCTTGCTTAGCCGCTGCGTGATGTCAAATCTTGTCTCTTTAGTTGGATGCTTGATTACCGCACCAACTCCCTCCCGTACACTGTCGAGCAGAGGTCTTCGACGAAGTTGACCTTATCAAATTGTTTGAAGGACCAAAAGGAGAACGGTCACCAGATCTCCACTGAAAAGAATTTAATCTTTGTTTTGGGAAGTACTTTTTTACAGAATACGGGTAGCACATTCTTCACTGAGCACGTTGTCACAAATGGCGTTGCCTCAAACAATATTGCAGGGCACTTATTGTTTCCTATGCACATAAGTGATGTTTCTGAAAAACTGTCAAGTGTGTATGTTGCTTGCTGATAGCCTGAGAGTTTCTAAGTACCTTATAGGTCCACCACTTCAGCATAGACACTTTTACTGTATAAAGGTTCTTAGGTGTGTCCAATGCTTAGTTAAAATTCCTGCAACAAGAAGCCTCCCCGAGAAACATATCGCATTATGCGGACAAACTTCAATCATGATTGTTCTCTGCACCTAGACGATGAAGTAATTTTTATATGTTGAAGATGGCATTCGCCATATTGGTGTCACTATTTGTCACAGCATTCATAGGAGCACGCGTTGCTTAAATGTCTCTAGGAAATCTTTCCTAGCGGAGCAGCTGCGTTTTGAAATTTCTAGAATACGATTGTTTATACAGCAATACCGCAGAGCCGTTGTTCCTTATCGTAGTCCTACTCTGCCTGGACATATCTCCTTCAAAGCTCCTCTCACATGGAGCATTTAGAAAATGTATAACTCTATTTCACATGTCTGGCCTTTTGGTCGTTGGTCGTGCTATCGGAGAGTTAGTAGGTTTTCCGACATCGCATTTCACGGTTGCCCTCATTTGCATTAGATATTCTTACTATTTAAAACTTTCCTGTAGCTCCTATGTGCCTAATACTTTCGTTAATTCATCTTAATTCAAAATCATATGGCTGTTGCAAGAAACCACCCTGCACTCGTGAAGTGCATCAACATGTCTGATCTCCGTTCGAATGCCGATATCATTTATCAGTCAGCGGACCTTCTAGCGTGCAAGCGAGAGTTCTTCACACGGTTATAGCTCATTCGCGACGTGTTGAAGTGCTTAAGCAGCCCTTTTATTTTTATATCGGCATTTTGTTTTTTCGCGTTCAATAGATTTCCTTTATGTAAACAGAGATTTCTCTTCTTCCTCTTCTTCTACCTGTGTGTATATGTGTGTGTGTGTGGGTATGCGCGTATATGCATGTCTGCATGCGCGTGTGTGCGTGTTTGGCTATATGTGCGTGACCGTGCACGTAGAGTACCAAAATATTAGTGTTCACCACCGCCTTAAAGTGTAGTAATTTTCGGCACCCTCAAAGGTTCGATCAACCCGGCCACTCCATTTTTCCGTCTCATGGTTGAGTCATTCCGCGGTTGATGGGATGGAGGTCAATCCAGAATGAAACTTCTGGATTGGCTTACAACTAAGGTGAAACTTTAATGAAAGTGATGGTCAAAAACAGGGACTGACTGTATCAACCAGATTCCCGAGACCTTTTTCTGAGGCCATAGCTATCGAAGACACTGCAATAAAATGTAGAATTCGGTAATTTGGCATAATTGCAGTTTTCAAAATAAGCGTTCTACGATTGTGTTGCCGTAATTCATCGTTCGACAAGTTCGACCAACCGAGCAATGCACACTACTTTCAAAAAAAAATTTGCAAATCGGATGCCGTTTTAACGTTCATGTTCCTTCCAACGATATTAATTGTGAGAACACTGTAATTTTGAAATTGGGCCAGTTCTTAAAGAAAAAAATTCATAATCTATTTCTCACTGATCGTTTATTGTTTATGCATAACTTAATCAAAATATTGATGAACGGTAAAAAAACTCATGTGCAAGTCTCCCCCAATAATATTTTCCAACCACTTTTGCTACCGTTGATCGGTTGCGGGTCTTCGATGTTGCAAAGTGCCTGTATTGGCTAGCAGATGCCTTCTTGGTGGTTGTCTCTAATTGGCCGAAGAGCTTTTCCGGTACTTCACTGCAAAATCGGCCTCTTAATTAAGCCTATCATTACTATGATTCTCTACAAGATACCACCGTGTTAGTTGATGGAAACGAGAAGAAAAGTAATAAACTTCTCATGCGAATGACCATAAACGGAAATATAACAGAACGTCGTGTTTTGAAGTGCTAGATGGGGGCATTTACTACATACAGACTTCATACCTTGTTATGCATTCATAAGGCGCATCTTACATAGTTTTCTTCCTTTTTAAATAATCATCTAATGTTGGCTATTTGCGCCCAGGATGTTGCCATTTTACTGCAGGTTCAATGTTATACAGTAATCAGGTGAATCCTGCTAACATATTTTCACAAACATGTAAAATCATTGCTGTTCGTGAACTCCTGTGCGTTAGGGAAACATATTTGGAAATCATTCGGCCACACGTCTCGTGATGTGAGGGTTTTGTAAAAAAAAAAAAAAACCATATGTAATATCAAGCAAATGATCTGCAAAAACCCTCGGGTGCTCGGGTGCCCTATGCGCATTTTGAAAAGCTCCCGTTTTCGAGGTTTTTCTCCCGTATCCTCATCTTCCTTGGACGGATGCTATCGCATATATTCCTTTTTCATTCGTCATCCTATTAGTGGCGTCTGGGACCGCAATGCAAAGCTGTTGATCGTTTCTGTTTGTGATCATGCCGCTTCACAGTCGTTCATTCCATTACTGTCAAAAGTTCTTCTATCACATTAAAATTCTCTGCATGGAGCAGCTAGCTTGCTCGAATCTTTTTAGTTTTTCACCATTTTTTCATCAACTTTTCAAAAGTGTTTAAAAGAAATTTGAACTTTGTAAACATGCTGAAGTGACGAGGAAGCCTTGCGAAATGTAACACATCTGTTGACTAAAAGGAATTCCCAAGTGGCACATAGATAACTTGACAATTGGTTTTTTATCGCAGCTATATCACAAATATGATCAGGAAATGATAACGACTCGCCAGGTGGCAAAATTAAAAAAAAACGACATTTTACGAAACGAAATTTTCACGTTTTTTCTATCACGTTTTGCAAAAAAAAAAACGTTTTTTTCCACAAAAAATTAAAATCTGGTATTTGTAAATAGGGACATCTATTTCTGCGCATTTTTTCAGCGGCTAAGTGAATTGGAAGGAAATATTGCGGAGATATGTGGCAGTGGTTATATGCGTTAGTACACACTCGATGTTAGTCAATTATAACATAAGACTTACATTGTTTTCGGTGTTCATCACGATCTCATTAGCCACACCGGACGAGCCAACTAAACGTAAACATGTTTAGGCTCAACTGGAATGCCGAACGACGTAAGCGATTATCATAGAATTCTTTATCAAACTTTTAACGGATCGCATCCAAGCGCCCTCTCTCCATTTTCTGTTAGCAGAAGTACCACTGATATCTTCAAGCATTATCTTAGAACGCAAAATTTCACTGCAACTCACTCGACTATGACGTGCCCACAAGGCAAACATTTCACATAGATAACTTGACAATTGGTTTTTTATCGCAGCTATATCACAAATATGATCAGGAAATGATAACGACTCGCCAGGTGGCAAAATTAAAAAAAAACGACATTTTACGAAACGAAATTTTCACGTTTTTTCTATCACGTTTTGCAAAAAAAAAAACGTTTTTTTCCACAAAAAATTAAAATCTGGTATTTGTAAATAGGGACATCTATTTCTGCGCATTTTTTCAGCGGCTAAGTGAATTGGAAGGAAATATTGCGGAGATATGTGGCAGTGGTTATATGCGTTAGTACACACTCGATGTTAGTCAATTATAACATAAGACTTACATTGTTTTCGGTGTTCATCACGATCTCATTAGCCACACCGGACGAGCCAACTAAACGTAAACATGTTTAGGCTCAACTGGAATGCCGAACGACGTAAGCGATTATCATAGAATTCTTTATCAAACTTTTAACGGATCGCATCCAAGCGCCCTCTCTCCATTTTCTGTTAGCAGAAGTACCACTGATATCTTCAAGCATTATCTTAGAACGCAAAATTTCACTGCAACTCACTCGACTATGACGTGCCCACAAGGCAAACATTTCAAGACGCATCAACTTCTGCAATACGCCTCTTCTGCATAGGCAATCAATCACATATACTCCAATGATTTTTCACTACCAAATACCTTATTCGACAAAAGAGTTCGCTTCATTGGCGCAGGCACATTAAATCTGTAAAATTTTCAAGATTGTCTGCAGTTGCGAAGGTATGGCTCATGCCAGTGGTATGCATCAAACATGAAGGCAGCTTTGGTTTACGATGCTAACTTCTTGGGTGACGACTCACAGATCCACATATATCCCTTAAAAGTGCAGTTTTCACAATTTTTGATGGATGAGAATCCGCAATGTTGTATTTATGTTCGGATGGATTCACATTCAAGTTCCTTGTGAAGGATTGCAGAACGATGAAAAAGTCTCTTCAAACATGTATTTGGACGACGTTCAAGCCGAATTGCACATTCAATGCAAATGCGTCTAATTGGTCACATTCTTTGGTAAAAAATGCTTTACTAGTTCACGCTTAAATGATAATGTATCAATTCGCAAGGTTGGCTGAGAGCAACCTTCTTACTGCTCCTTGTTCAGTGGATATCAATTAAACGATTGCTAACATGTGTAGTATAAAAAGCTATTCTTACCACATGAGAATATCAACATTCAAACATTTACAAAACGTCAAATTAGCGGAAAAAAATTCGCTGTGAAAATTTTGAAGTAAAAGCAAACAATCAATAAATAAACGCATAGAAAGTTTAGTTGATAGCAAGTCATTTTTTGAGATATGGGGAGGGGGAAAGACAAGCGGTACATCGATGCAGAAATCGTTGTGATTGTGATGTTCCAAGTAACTAACGTGCCATACTAATCGATATCTGTTCAAAACATTTTTTTAACATTTGCTGCTTTATTAGCGCGCAAACGGAGCGTCTTTTTGTAAAAGTGAGATAGATGTAAGGCGCAACAGTTGTGTGCATTCTCACAAATGTCTTCAGATCTTATCCGCCGCACATCGCGTTTTAATGAATTTTTACTCTCTTTTCATTGTGTGCTGCCAATATGGAGATCGACTCTTTCATTCCATACTTTAGTGTCCAATAATTCAAACACTTTAATCGTTTCTACGAGCTCTTCAGTTTTTATAAACGATCGTATTTGAATATCTATCAGTGCAGATAACTTTGAATTTGTTTCCAGTAAACTATCGCAGGTAAGTAAACAAATACAAGCAATACCTTTCAATAGGCTTATCTTTGAGGCCTACAATGTTGGACATTTTTCAAAAGCAATATTGTTTCGAAAATTATTAAATGGCGCTATTTTTAGAGATAAGAACGGAAATGAATGCAAAATTGTAAATAAAGAAAACAAAACCAAAATATAAGCAACAATGTAAACAAAATCGACTGATTAAAAATTGAAAAGTGGTGAGTGATTTGAAAGTTTTTCAGAAATTTTCTAAAATAAAGGTAAAGCAGTTCTGACATTTAGTGTGATCACAGCTCATCAGTGGTTTTTTTATTACTATGTTGTATGTTTTATTGAATGTATAATGAATAAACCAAAGTCAATGTTGCACAGTATGAAAATGTCGAATGTTTTTTCATTGCAAATTAATCTTTGTTGTTTGAAGAAATTATTCGGAAATAAAATGGTGGCTGTTGTTCACAAGATGTGAAATACAAGGAAGTTGACAACTTGAACGGTTTTGCTAAATCTTTTTTGCCGAAAAAATTCTGTTCGTTCCCGCTTTGCGAGTTTTGGCATCGAAAAATTTGTAAACTTTAGGCCATAGAAAAATTCCCGATAGACTTAAATGAGGCTGACTGTTCTGGTCAACCTAAAAGGCGTTCGGGATTTTTTCAATTGTCATTGAACGAATGACTATTTGCGTTGAATAAGCCGCAACATTACGCTACTCATATCAGCATTTTGTGGTTGCTGACATCAAAAGATACAGTGGATATGGATGGGTTTCTATCTTCTTACACGGCTCCAATGGTCATTCAAAAATTGCAAACGATGCGTCTTTGTCAAAAGATAATCCACCATCTCGATAAACGAAAAAGTGGAGAAACGTGGGAGAGGAGCTGTCACAACATCCTCTCTTGAATTCTGCTTACCTGAACAGCCAATTTCATAACCTAACAATGTGCAGTAAAGTCGGAAAACAATGTCTTCATATATCCGTTAGTCGGACCGCTCGCACAGACGCTTTACAAAAGGCTCGTTTTTGTTGTAAACCGACCGCCGTAAAAAAGTAAAAGCCTACAAGACGCACGGAAATTTGTTTCAAATTTGATCAATGGCTCTCAAATCGAAACTACTTGGCAAGCAGATACAAACATACTTAGGCACATACACGACATCGCCATAATACGTTTTTGCAATCAAATTTGCAACAGCGCTTAAAAAGTAGGTAAATCGTTGATTGCACATTGGTACGAGTATTAACTTACTACCCGTCTTCACTTTGCTTACTAATGGAAATTAGAAATAACGCTTAACTGGGAAACATAATCAAAGTTGTCATAGAAATGAATGAAGAGCGTGACATAAATGACGGAATGATAGTAAATTCTGAAAACTTCATCTGAAGGGTTTTTGATTGCGGACGAAATGAATGCAACAGTTCATTGCCTCAGCAGCTGTCAACCTTTACTGACAAGCCTTAAGAGCAAACAGTAAGACAAACTACGCCTGCTGCAAGCAGAAAGGCTGCAAAGCTACGCTAGCATTAAAACTACTATCACGAACCACAACAATTGACGCTTCTCAGGTTTTTTGGGGAAAATATAAGATAGTATTTGGAGAGATGGGGAGGAGAGGGAGTGGGTTTATTATTTTTTCACCTTGCAGGAGAGACGCATAGTCGAGGAAAACCGTTTGAATACATTTTCTAAAAATCTCATTGTGTACAATTCGTCTTGCATCGGATCTTAAGCCTAAGCAGTTTAATTTCGTACCCACAGCCAACAGATTAATGTCATTCAGCTACGATTAACTGGGAGGGGTTCAAAGTGGTTTTTTGCTAATTGGAAAGAGCTTATAAGCAAAAGACGGAAGGATTGAAAGTTTTTCAGAAATTTTCTAAAATAAAGGTAGAGTGCAAAAGCAGTCAAGTATTTATCGGCTAGCGTCGCGTTACCTTAGCTCATTGCAACCAATGAATGAATCTTTCGTGGGATATTTTTTTTCAACGATCGAACAGCAGTTCTGACATTTAGTGTGATCACAGCTCATCAAAAGTGGAGAAACGTGGGAGAGGAGCTGTCACAACATCCTCTCTTGAATTCTGCTTACCTGAACAGCCAATTTCATAACCTAACAATGTGCAGTAAAGTCGGAAAACAATGTCTTCATATATCCGTTAGTCGGACCGCTCGCACAGACGCTTTACAAAAGGCTCGTTTTTGTTGTAAACCGACCGCCGTAAAAAAGTAAAAGCCTACAAGACGCACGGAAATTTGTTTCAAATTTGATCAATGGCTCTCAAATCGAAACTACTTGGCAAGCAGATACAAACATACTTAGGCACATACACGACATCGCCATAATACGTTTTTGCAATCAAATTTGCAACAGCGCTTAAAAAGTAGGTAAATCGTTGATTGCACATTGGTACGAGTATTAACTTACTACCCGTCTTCACTTTGCTTACTAATGGAAATTAGAAATAACGCTTAACTGGGAAACATAATCAAAGTTGTCATAGAAATGAATGAAGAGCGTGACATAAATGACGGAATGATAGTAAATTCTGAAAACTTCATCTGAAGGGTTTTTGATTGCGGACGAAATGAATGCAACAGTTCATTGCCTCAGCAGCTGTCAACCTTTACTGACAAGCCTTAAGAGCAAACAGTAAGACAAACTACGCCTGCTGCAAGCAGAAAGGCTGCAAAGCTACGCTAGCATTAAAACTACTATCACGAACCACAACAATTGACGCTTCTCAGGTTTTTTGGGGAAAATATAAGATAGTATTTGGAGAGATGGGGAGGAGAGGGAGTGGGTTTATTATTTTTTCACCTTGCAGGAGAGACGCATAGTCGAGGAAAACCGTTTGAATACATTTTCTAAAAATCTCATTGTGTACAATTCGTCTTGCATCGGATCTTAAGCCTAAGCAGTTTAATTTCGTACCCACAGCCAACAGATTAATGTCATTCAGCTACGATTAACTGGGAGGGGTTCAAAGTGGTTTTTTGCTAATTGGAAAGAGCTTATAAGCAAAAGACGGAAGGAAGGGGGAGGGGTGATTTAATATTTGCGAACATATTTGGAACTCACGCTTTCGACCGTTAAAGATGGTATGTGAATCAAATTTCTCAGAGATCGTTGAACACAATTGCTGAAAGAACATTCGGGCACAACACTTGCTCTGTGTGCTCAAATATCAGATTCAAGAAGCTTTCATCATTGTTTTGTTGCATCAATAAATTGACGGAGATAATTACCAGTGAAAAGGTTTTTTCCTTAAGAAAGCATTGAGTAAAATGCATTTGCAATACATAAGAGGATAACGAGGCTCAAGGACGCCTATAAAATGCGTCATAGCAAAGAGGACTGCCACTTGATAAATAGTTATGCTGACGAGTAGTCCTCAAAGAATGAACATTATAACATACTTAATTCTTTGAGGCTAATCGAATAACTAGGTGTTCGACCATAGTGACAATGGGCAATACAGTTGAAATATTGACGTTCGTACCAACCAGGGCAGCACTTCGGCTTCGTAAACACTCAAACAATAACGCGTCGATTGATTTGCTGCCATTTGTTCTCAGATCACTTGACTTGCCACACATGTCTCTGATGAGAAATATTCCAAAACATCTAGATAATAGGACCATATCTATTTATTTAGGTCTAAGCATTGCTGTGAATATGTTTCTCGAAATATTTCAACCGATTTCTCAACTGCATCGAAATTTCACCTTAATCCACATACACAATACAACTTGTGCTGCTGGTACGTAAAAGGATTCGAATCATAAGTCCGTCGAATGCAGTACTGTGATGTTTTCTGCTTCCGTTTCAAAGGCGAGCTGAATCATACCGTGGAACTTGGGACCGAGTGTCGATTTCGTGCTGTCGTAAGGTGTGCTAGCATGTCAGGTCTCATTTGTGAGCCTTTTCTCTGCAGAAAGCTGCACGATATTTGAGAAGAAGGCTTTTGGCAGAAAGTGCTATCATTTTTGCAGGTGGTGCGAGATCGGCGCTCAATTCCAGAATTTACTCGTCTCTTCATAGAAAATGCGGCATTTCTTTTGATTTTCTTTGCGAATAGTTCACGGTTTCGGGAATTCCGGTGCTCATATTAATTAGATGCAAAACTTCGAGCGGAAAATTTGAAAGTTTCACAAAAAGCCGATCGAATTTAGCCGAATTCCAAACAGCGACAGATTTTTTTTTCGTAGCATCAATTACCTCTTCATTTCAAGTGTTTTTCGAAAATGCTGAAACGTTCCGATTAGATGCGTTGACCATTCGCAACGATGGATTTATTAAAATGAACAACAAACGATAACACGCAACCGCATGTAGGGAAGTGCTCGTCGACGCTTCTTTGCTACATTGCAGTAAGTGAATGGACGGTATGGACAGTCTTTGTATAGAATTGCTCCTTTCGGGCTTTTTTTCTTCCTTTCTTTTTTTTTTTCAGGAATCGGCATATAAATGGACGTGAGTGAGTGGCCTTAGGTGGCGAAAAATGTTTTGCAAAAATGTGCGAAATCGAGTTGAGAAACATTTGAAGAGGCAATGATCATTGCAACATAAATGCATCAAACGAGATCGAGGCGTGCGAGTAACACATCGAGAATAGAAATCGGGTATTGCGGGAGACGACGACTCTGTAGGGATCATAACGTGTGTGCAAATGCGGAGATTTGTTAAGAAGTGCTGCTGTGTTCCGCGCGAAAATAGATCAGAACGGGCCCTTCGCCATCGCCAACGAGATCGCATAATACATGCACGTCGACCACCCGGCGATTGTTGCCTTTCCCATCCATTTTACCAATCTTTTCCACCTGTGGTGCTTCATTCTTGCAACTCCATGCAGGGATATGTGCTTGTGCCTTTTCACTACTTTCGACTACGTTAGCTACTTATCGCTAGGTGTTTATTCGAGAACTCTATGCGGAGATATCGCTGCTATTTTTGTTTCATTCGGTATATATTGGAGGTGCCTGATGATAGATTCGAGTAATGTTTGTGAAATGGCCGTTCTACGACAACTTGATGCGGTCTCTTGATTATCGACTGAACGGAAAATGGTGTACGAATTTGCGTTGCTGATAATTTGAATGGTCCACCTCTGTGTGCATTTCCAATGCATCATTGTACCATATTTGGAAGCGCAATGCAATCTTTTTTTTTTTTTTTTTCAAAAAGCGGAGAAAGAGGTAGTTTTTTAATTCGATGCAACATTTTTGCACAGTGAAGAAGAATTCGAATTGAACGATCGTTTGAAACGCCCTAGAAAAAGAGGAACCTAAATCTTTCATGCTCGCTCGTCTATCGTTTTTGTTGTGTTTCTTTGAAATAATCATTTTTTATAGGCAGAAAATTCTTCATGCCAAGGCGCTTAGACTACGGTATCTATCGTTCTCTTCAGGAGCTAATTTTATGGCAAACTAAGCGAGTTATCTAGTAGGATAACTGCGGGAGTTGTTTTCTGAATTACTGTTGATGAAAAAAGTTGCCAATTTGGGTTTCCACTAAACGTATTCCATTTTTTCGTCATCAGAAAACTCACTGATAAGGTGTGAACTAAGTCACTGACGCTTGAGTGTTGTTTATCACTGTCACCGCTCTAATTGATCATACAACAAGTAAATTCCATAGTAATTTTATTTCCGCATCTGTTTCTCAGCATTCGAGCTTCTCCTATGTATATGATAAGTTCATAATCAAATTTTGAGACCGAGATAAGTATCAGATAAGTACGAGTTTGTATTTCATAGATTATTTTTCATCGTCATGAACAACTGCCACTCACTAACATTAAGATTTTTTGGAAGATATTGTCGTCGCAATAGAGATAATGTGCTGATCGCTTGAACACCGAGATCTCATCGCTCGTCTTTCTGATTAGTTTTCAAATGGATTGCTCTTTAGAAAATGGATTACTCTCTGTTGAGGTATTGAAATGTATCGGTAGGAAATTCGGAAATAAATGCTGATTCTTCTTAGAAAGGGTGTATATCATTGAAATCCAGAGAAATAGCTTTTAGGCAATAATTTCATCGTTGTCAAAATCATTGAAGCAAATTTGAATCGCTAATTTCGATGGCTCCCGATACGTTTTGAATAGTACAAAAGCAAAGTGAAGATGAATTTTCAACGCAGATAGCATTCAGTCTGGGAATAGGCATCGATTTAATCGATGCTGTTTGTTTCTTTCTCTTTTTTGAGTATTTAAGCACTACTTAGAACCGTATAATTTTATTATTTTAAATAAAGCTGTTCTTCCGGCTTGGATATGCCTCCAGCTTTCGAGGAAATATTTAATGAATGCGAGTTTCTGTTCCATGGATTATTTAGTGTCGCCGTAAGTATCTGATACTCACACACGTAATAATCTTTCAAAGACCGCGAAAATGTGTTTTAAATGATTTTTTCTGTGATATGCTGCTAAAATATTAGGCGTGTAAACTCTAGCTTATATGCTTTTCATGCCTAAAGGCATTTTTCGATAGTTGCAAGAAATGCTCAAATATTTAAAGCAGAAATGATAATAAGTTTGTACGCTGCGCAACATACGGGCGTCTAATCAGCGCTCATTATCGAAGTGAGCCGTCCATTGCGGATGCAGCTGACCCTTTGCAAGAAACCCGTCGGCGTGCACTCGTTGTGCACTTAATCACATATAAGTCTGTAAATTATCCATTTAAAACACACCAATCCCTATCTAATAAGAAATCTGATCTTTGATTTTTTTTTTTTGACATGAGCTATTTAATAAATGTTATGCGAATAAATCGCTCTTTTTAGAAATATTCATTTGATAACATAAGAGTCGATATTGTATCTAGCTGCTAATCTGAAAGATATCGGCGACAGGTGTTCTACCCCGATTTATGAGGTGGAGGAGGACTATGTGAAGAAGGTGGAAGAGGAGTTATCGCAAATTGTGGGCACATTTAGGCGATGAATATGCGTAGAAAAGAGTCAAAAGTCTCAAGAACTTTGAGGTAACCTATCCAGGATGGCAAAATTTCAGCATCTTTTCCAGTCAGACTATGCGCCACCAAAGCTCCTAATTTGCACATCACTTCAGTACGATCATTTCCCGCAATTTCAGCACCTGAAGAGAAGTGATCCCAAATTGTGAGTTCCAAAATCGCATGGCTTCACTTTCTCGAATGTTGCCATGCTCAGTGTGACTAATAATTAATGGACTGCAAAAATTTCCGGTAGATTTTGTAGGAAAGCGCATCCGTCATGTGTGCCATATAACAAATACACTCAGTGGACTGAGTTGGATTTGGCTTACAGTTTCCATGAATGTTGTGAGAATCCTTTGATTTTCTGATCTCGCTTATTGTTTTGTGGTAACCAAAACTGAGTACTACTAACATTTTTTGAATACGACACGTTTGAAGTGCAATGTTGTATTCTCATTGTTCTCACAGTGTGGTGCAAACGATCTTCGAAGTGTTTGTAGGTGATCAAGCGAAGCGGATGATTGAGGCCAAATTGCAGCGTGTTTTTCCCCTCTCAATCCGGCAAATCTTCCTTGATAGTAAACACCACTAACGCAGTGGCGTTATCCAACAATGCGTGCAGACGTCCGGATTATGGACGATGGTGGACCTATTATGCGTGTAGAACACAACGGCGGCTCATTGGTCGACTTCTTGCGTGGCTCACTAACGTCGCGTATTTGCCTCTCAATTCTTTTGCTGTCGACGGCGGCCACCGTTCGCGGTGTACTGCTCCCGGCTGAGGGCGAAAATGAGAACGACAAGGAAACACTAACGGGCACTACTTGCTCCGTGAAGGACCTCTCCGAGGCGACAGGTTTGCTCAGCAAATCACTAAAATCGGCGGCGATTTTCACTCAAACTGGAATAATTCGCTGACTCACTAGACGTAGCTGCTGCCTTTATGACATGTGACGCGCTTTGACCACTAGTGTCCACTCACTGAAATACCCGGTGTTCAGACAATTTAATTACGCATCGATTCAAGCTTCATACCATTCTGGAAATTATATTCCGCGAGGAAGTAGAAGGAAGAGGGAGCTGAAGGGTTGGTAGTAGAAAATATCATAAACTGAAGGTTTCCCTTCCATCGTATCGGAATATTTCTTAGATTCAGTCAGCAACAAGTAATACAGTGTAGATATGAAGAAGTAAAAAAAACGTCTTCATGCTAAAGTGATCATGAAAAGGATGTCTATCACTTTCTCATGCAAATATGTCCAGCTTATTGCAAGTGGAGAATTAATTCAGCCATAACGTACTTTTCAAAGTAATGTTGGAGCTTTTAGACTATCGAACAATCAAATTATTACTTTGAAATGTTTTAGATGATGAACTTCTGCATTGTGAGAAGCACTTGAGGTCGTTACTCAACGAAGTGGATTCGGCTCTGAAAAGGAACACAAAAAAACGGCGCAAACGCTACTCGCCTGTATCAGCTTCGCTGCCTGATAGGGAATCGGCGTTCTTTCTCGATCGTGTTAACGCAATTCGTGTCACTCGTGAGGAGGAACTTACGAGGGAGATCCCTCGGCCAACACAACCGCAACAGAGACGAGCTAAGCCATTCGTACCCAAGGTAGACGGATTCTTTTCATTTTAAATTTATTATTTATTTCACACTGCTCATGTAACATATACGTTTTCTCGCTATGAGTGACGAACAATTTGCTCGTTTACTTTTCCTCCGTCTTTGTTGCTCACCTTTTACATTCTGATTTCATATGTCGGACCAAAGGGGCAAAGATATTAATTTCTTTCCTCCACAATCGGTGCAATTTGATAGCGTACCGGAAATAATAGACTGCAAGAAAAAGGTGGAAACTTAAAGCTGTTATCTTCATTGCTGCAAATCTGAATTAAGAGGTCGAGTATATTCGACCGGTCTAGTGATAAAGGCCACAGTTGGTGGTGCAGACTGAATGGATCGGTGATCAGCATGATTATCTTGCACATTCCCTAGCATCAGCGCTCTTTGCAAATATTTTTGGTCGCTCTGCGTGCGTATTGCAATATCTCCTTGGCAGTGTTAAAGCTCTCATCATCAGGTTTTGGCAATTTCTTCCTACAGAAGCACCTTTCAAAAAACAGTTAAGGTATATCAGGTTATTTTTAAACACACTGGATTCAGTAGCTGCTTTAAATGTACTAAAGACTCATCACGTTTGAGAAAGAAATAAAAGTCATAGTTGATTTTATTTATTGGTCAAGAGGAAAAGAGATGTTTCGAGCAATATTTCAGAGGAATAACACTTTCGAAGAGTGTAAGCGCTTATCGCAGCAGGAGCTAGTCACTGAGCTCAAGCAGAAAGGCACCTACAACCCGGATTTGATGGCTTGGGATGCATCCGGTGTGATTCGCTTCCTCGACAGATCAATTGTTGATCAATATGAAGTATCACTTTATTGTTTCGCTCAAAATTGCATCCAGCCCGTTTCCTTCACACAAAAAAAAAAAATGTTTCTGCGCAAAATCTTGATGCAAGAAAATATCTCCATGCTTATTTAGGCAAGAGAAATATTTGCTTGATTAAAGTGCCCAAACCTTCATTAGAGTGGTCAGTATTTACCAGTCGAAACATTTTTTTCTTTGAACAACTTAGTTAAAGACAGCGCATTTATACTCCCTTGCAAATTCTTCTTATATCCAAATAGCGTAGTTGAGCAGCGAGGATGCCAATTGCAATACTGAATACGTTCAGCTTACGCCATCCCTATGTAGCTCCATTACATCATAGCGTAACATGATTCCTCAACATATCACTAAATTTATGCTAACTAGGGAAGTTAAAAAACAATTCTCTGAAATAATGTTCATTAGAATTTACTCATATAAGATCAATTTTGGCATAACGTTGTGCACTACTTACAGCGCCAAATGAAAAGCCGAACGAGCAGTGCGGAGACAGTCGAAAGGAATGTCGAGGCACTCGAACGCATTCTTGCTGAGTTGAATTTGCAGTGCGATGTGCGCTCTCCGGCTGTCATTTCGCGAATTCAAAATCTAACTTCGTAAGCGTTTTGGTATTTTTGTTTGCATTTTTTCATTTGAATCAATGGTAATTTGAACGAAGAGTCGAGTATTTAGTTTATTAACTGCGATTTCTCAGCGCATCTTGGAACTCGTTGCAGAGGAGAACCAAGGCGGAGCGTTGTTTCACCATCTATTCGAATGACCGAATCTGAATTGCGGTCTAAGAGGGAAACAGTCGAAAGCCTCCTTGACTCGTTCACAGCATCTCGAAGGGCAGATGCGGAAACTCGCGACGAAGCATTCACTCAAAAGAGGCAAAAGCTCATAGGTAACAATTTGAGTCATCATTCTTTCCGATTTATCACTTCGATGTTAGATTTGCATTTTAGATCTTGCTTGTAGCCACACCCGATCTCTCTTTTCCGTAGAAGGAAAGGCTGCTTTCGAAAAGAAGAATGCATCAAGAATGTTAGCCCGAGGAAAAGAGCACAGAAAGATCCTAACTCAAATAGAAAATACCTTTCTCCTATAAGTAGACTCTTGCAATATACTCGATAAAAGTGTGTGTACGGCAACGTTACGAATTTTGCTAGCAACTTTGCTGAAAATGCCACTTATTATAGACAGAATAGTTGAAAAAGCATAGAAATATTTCAAGGAAATAAATAATGTTATTTATGCTGACGTGGGGAAAAGTTTTGAAGTTTCCAGGAATATCATCAGCGCGTTTTAGGAAACCCGAACTGATAAAGCTTGATGGTGACTTGAACATTTTCTGAGGAAGTGCAAAGAATACTAGTTTCCCGAAAACGTCGTTCTCACCTTCGAAAAACATATCGATGACATGGTACCTACCAATAAATTTCCCTTTATTTGACACGATGCATTCGAGTGGGGACACGTGTTCAAAAGCGATTGCTGCATAATGTTTAAAAAGTTGAATAAGAAGAAAATTTGGTGGATACAAGGTTTTTGGCCATTACGTTGCTCGTATCATTCCACTGCTCTAGGTGACGTTCATGTCGTTCCGTTTGGATGCGATAAGCGTGGCGGGGAGGAAGACGGATACTTACGTCTTTGCGCAGCATGCCAAGCGATCCGTCGCCTTCCAGATACTTTCTTTCCGCCGTTCATCAATGAGGTGATGTGCGACGATGACAAAGCGTGTCTTTATTTCTACGACTTCCGTAAGCATTTCCAATTTTCAAAAAATTCTTGCTCATCCTATGCTATCTGCATTTCCCCAATTAAAAAAAAAAAAAAAATGCTGTCTCGACAATTCGTCAAGTTTATTTGAGAAATCTCAATTCTTCTATTTCTCACCGCCCTCGAGAAGGGATGGGCATATGTTCAAGCCGGAGCTAGTATTTTTCACAGCTTAATTAGTCTAAATCAGATATCGCCATCTTCTCTTCTCTTCAATTTTTGGAAAATTTTGCAGATCTCTATTCTCATTTGAAAATTGCTGCTATCTACTTAGCAGGCTGCCATAGTTCAAACTTTACCAATGAAAATGAGAGCTGAGCAGCAAAATCGTTTGGAATGAGCTTGTTTACGTGACCCTTAGGTGACAAGGTTCCCTTGCATATGCTACTTTACTTAGAAAGGATGCCGAGAATCTAACGGTCTAGAGCCATTTTCTTTGAAATTTCGACAACTTGCAGTTGTTTAATGTGCGCATTCGCAAAATCCTCAAAATTTCCCATCATTTTTGCACCATCTTATTGTGGCTTACATCATGCGATTGCAGCTGATGCGACCTCTCTCTCTTCTTAAAACAATAATGGAGATAGGAGATAGTGTCCAACAGAATCCTCGAAGGGATCGAGGAACGGTAGGGGGAAAGTTATGAGGATTCAATTTTTCATAACGCTGTCAGTTTTTCAATTGTCTTTCTACTGGAAATCCTCCACTCTACCAGAATATTTGTTTTTATTTACAGCTCATGGAAAGTGTAAGCAGAAACATATGAATTTCGTTGTGCTGAGGAACGTCGGTACAAACGAGTGTCAGGTGTGGCAGAAATTCAATTTGAACGTTCGAGTTTCTTGTGAATGTTTTGTTGGTAAGTACCCAAGTCTAATTTAATGATTGTTGTACTCTGAAACCTTCTGAAATACACAAATTCTTTCGTAGTTCGAAGTGGTCAGTGAAAAAATTTCCTCTTCTGTTCCTTTAAACCTTTCCTTCTAAAGTAAAAGGGTTAAGCTTTTCCGCATTTTAGATGCTTTATTGCCAATGAGAAATGTTACGAAGTGCATTTTAAACCAGGTTTTTGTTATGTTTCCCCGTTTTCATGGCCCATTCTTTGCCTCGAACCTCAGATACGCTCTCCTTAGATCTGTTCTTGCAGGAATTCGAAGAAAGAGGACAGATAAATCATCGTTAATACTTTCCTGTCATTATTAGAGGCGGAAAGCTAGACTGCCTCTTGATCGCCTTGTTCAGTCTTTTTCAAACCACGATGGTTTAGCTAGAAGTGAATATACGGAGAAGTGAATGCTGCATTCATGATTTTATAACAGAAAGGAATCAGCCTGAAATAATATCGTTTGGTCAAAAAAAATTGATGCAAAAATTTTTTGACGTACTGTGAAGAGGTCTGTCGGAGAACATAACGCGGAAGAGAAGGATACTTTCCTTATATGCACGACTGGCCATCCTCTTTCGACTGGTTTGACTTCACTGGGGACATCCTACTGCTCAGGAATTTTAAAGTTTGGGCAACCTGAGGCTTGGAACTAACACCTTAGAATGTGGGGTTCATTTAACTGTTGCGATTCTGCTTTTAAGCGAGACCATTATGCTATCCATATACGGACAGTTGGTGTTGTGCCGTCTGAGGTCACGTTTTATCGTATGTAATACCAACAATTTGTCGGATTGTCTAGAGTGCAGGCCGCATTTAAAATGCTGTATCTATTAGCAGAAATAAAACGCGTAACCCACAGATGATTAGCACAATAGCCGATGCAGGTGGTTAACGTAACAGATGACGCTTCACACATCTACTAACTGCCATAAATGATCTTTGGTTTGTCTCCTTGATATTAAGAGACATAATAGCGTAATTTCTGATCGATTCACATTAAGTTTACTCAGTGAAGCTCGTTCATTTCAGATGAGATGTCATTCTTCGCCAAATACGTCTAAGAAAGTCAGAAGGAAAAGCTGTTGTGTAAATAATGTCGAAACCGATTCTCGCCAGATGCAATCTTGTCAATCAAATTGTCTTTCAAGTGTCCTATTCGTGTACATAGGTGTGTTCCTCTACTGAAAATTATTCGTGCTTATACTCTTTTCCGCATTCCACGCAATCAATATATGCATAAACTTATTGTTGTAGTTGTGGTGAAGGGAAAACACAAAGTGATTTATCGCTGTTTTGCCGTCTGAGACAAATGGGCTGATAAAATGCAATTATGGGGAGCACAACAATTTACCTCCTAGTCACCGTGTCATTTCGAGCCAAACAATCTTGCTTACCGCTTCTGCAAGTGAAGCTGCTTGATATATCAATTTTGCCAATTCAGACGTTTATTCATTTCGGCGATTTTCGAGCAACAAGATCGTCTATCGTAAAACATTGATAGTGCCTTCGATTAGTTATTGTGATTTGATGTACCTGCGAAATCACTGAGGATGTTTTCCTCACAGTTAGAAAGGTGGAGAAATGATTGCTGAAGTGTTGCACTCACACCACGACGTTCAGCTTTTTTTCTCTTTTTCTCCTTTCTCATAACTTCAAACCGTTGCAGTGTCATACCGCAAACGGATGAACTAGCGATGTTGATCTTAGATGGGCAAATGATTGTAGTTCCCTCGTTGTATAGTGGAGCAGTAATAAAATAATTCATGCGCATTGTTGTGCATCAACAGCAGCAATTTTAATAAGCAGTTGTTTGTAATGGCAAAATGCTGTGCGAAGAAATATTGCCGCTTCGAGGTTCGCTCGACATGCTCTCACAGCTTGTTAGGTTCACAGCGGTTTCTCCACTAGTTGAACGTTATTGATGTTTTTTTTCTTTCAAAATCAGAACATAGACTCCTGTTGATGAGTCAGAAACCATGAAACAAACTGATTCTACTGATGTCAAACTGAAACAGGAAGGTGGTAGCTGAAGAGGATTTGACCAGCTGCATGGTGACTTAGAAAGTTCAGCTTGGTGAGTGAACGCTTTTGTAAAAACGAGAATGTAGTGAAAATGTTTGCTGATTAATCTGAAACAAGAAAAATGTCGAAAAATGTCGACGTCATAATCGCTCAACTCATTTGAAGTTCAGCTTGGAAATCGATGGAATTTTCAAAGAATGGAGTCTGTTTATTTCGATCTAGCTGCTTGCGTGATACGACTATGAGTAATATCAGTTCGTAGATTTTATGGCGAGGTAGTTTCATAGAGCAAAGGAAACGAGCAACAGAAATGATTGGATTGAATCCAGCATGCCCGGAAGCAGTAGTGCGACAATCGAGTGCCACATAACCGTGATTTTTATTGAATTACGATGCGTCGAAGAGCTAGGCTGAAGCAATGCGCTTCTAAGGTGTTCCCTATTGATTTAAGCGTTTCGCGCTTCGTTTGCTACACATTAGTGGTGCCTCTTGTAGGCGTATATACAAAATGCACACGTTCCCACTTGTTTTCCGTGGCTTTACATTTATGTGCCGTTAGGATAAACTTTCTATGCTCCCAACTATTGCCAAAGCATCACAATGGTAGCTAATTTATATCAATAAATTTCCTACCTTCCCCTTTTTTCTTATCCTCACTCCTTACTCCCCTCCCCACCCCCCTCCCCTTTGTAGGTTTCTTATCGCCCTGTTTTCTTCCTTCTTTATAAAGCGTTTTACCTGCATTCATGGTCATTTGTGATCTACCTCCCGATTGAAATATGTTACCACATTTTCTCTCCACCCTCCAGTCATTCTCCATCCATTGATGGGGAATGAGTGGGCAGTCGAGAGCAAGCGGAGAGACATTGCGGTGAAACACTCTTGCGTTCATTTGCAAGCGCCAAACGATCTAGCTGGCCGTGTTCTCAGCTGCCTTCTTTGTTTATTTTTTGAGGGCACCCTTCAGAACGTTTTACTATTTTTTTTTTGCACTTTACTAAAACCGTTCTCAGGAATGTAAAGAATATTTCACGGCAACCGAATAGTTGCTAACATTGAAAGCGGCTCATAATTCCAACTGTTAGTGCGGTTTTCCTCATACACATTCTCACTTTAGTAAACAATCGTTGACACCTCACCTGTTAGATGGGTTCTTTTTGCCTTGTGGCTGTCATTTTTAAGCAACGTTATGCTGTTAATGGGTAGTAGATATTTTAGCGGTTTTAAAACAATCACTTGGAGTTTAATCGCTCAAAGCCACTAGAAACCTATAGTGAAAATAAATGTCATTCAATCGAAATAAGTAAGCACAGCTGTTTCGCTCACTGTGCAATCTAGCTGTCATACGTCACGAAAACTGAGGCATCGTAGAATGCGATGTTGCCGAAAACGATATCTGTTGCCTGGGAGAACGACCGGATTGCGCAATATTCGACGAATCCACCTCTTGATGCATCTGATGCAATTTTTTTTTGTGCTCATCAGCTTATTGCTCATCGTCGTTCCATGTTTTTCAAAAAATTTTGCTCCCCAAATCTGTCGTAGTTATCATTCGACACAAATACGCCTCAGCTAGCAAGTGCAGCCACAAGTATTGTGAGCTGTGTGGAGTGTTGTTTTTTTTTCGAAAATTTTATCTGAATAGTTTTCATGTAAGCACATTTGATGAGAGTAGGAGTTTGTGCTGAGGAAAATTAGAACTAAACTCGATTGCACCCCATATAAAGGTTTTGATTTTTTAAGGAATATTTGTCATGGAGTTTTTGCAATACTTTTTTAGTCGGGATTGTTCACTTACGGAGTTATGTACTCCTCACACTAGGGTGAAGCTTCTTGCAACTATCTTTTTCGCCATTAATTTTTTCCTAGTTGCACTTTTTTTCCGCAATTTTTCTCATATTTTCCGCTTATGAGGGATTGAACCACCGTTTTATGCATCCACAAAGAAGTTTACGAACTAGAGTGAATTTTCATCAGTCGTTTTCTTATGAGAGCATAATGCATGCAGTGATATCGTTAAACAGTTGAATTTAGCTTTATTGTTATCGATGCATACTTCGATGGGGAAGACTTCCCTGCCAATAATCATCCTTTTGAAATGTGTTCTGGAAGTTCATTGGCAAGAAGATCTCTATCCTTTATTTTAATTCTCATCCAAATTTAGCCTCATTATTTGTTGGCTTCAGTGAATTATCGACAACCACATTTTTTGAGATTCAGATCAAATTCTTCTCAGGATCCTTCGATGCCTAATGTGTGTCTCTTTTCAACATTTGATTGATGGACTCCAATTCAGCCATTCAAAAAACGGAAAAATACTTTTCAATAAACCAACAAACCATTTAATATTTCCGGTTAAAGTATTGAATTTTTTGGTGGTGTATTATGAAATTTTGCTTTTGGAAAATTGATTAACTGCACTGAACAAAGTATGTTCAACGCTTCAAAACTATCATGTTTGAGGCGTCCGCAGTTGTTGGTAAACGATGCAGGGGAGCGATTTTTCTAAAATTTCGTCCTGAAACAAACATATATTGTCTTTAAAAAATATTTATGATATTCTAAGGTGGTTTAGTTATACCATTGGAAGACGGCTTAATATCGTTAAGTGAAGGTCTTTCTTTTGAGAGGGATGTTCCCTAATTTAAAGTGAAAGAAATGAGCACGACCCTCCCTCCCCTCTCCGCTCCTCCCCCACCTAATGACGAAAAACGGTGCATTTTGCGCATCTTACAATCATTATGGAGCCTTTAGGGCAAAACAGTGTTCAGTTAAAACTCCGATAAGAGTATTTTCCGGAATATTCGAATATGAAACTCTAAGAGGAATCCACAAACAAGAAATTTTCGAGCAATGTGGGCGCATCCGCTCAAAGACGCCATTACCCTCATGAAGCGGAAGTGATGTTACGTTTACCATTTCAGATTAGCAGCCGATCAATGGCGTCTCGACATCTTATTGGATAAGGGCAATTGGTTTTCAGTTATTATTCGCCAAGAGCGTTTCTGCTCAAACTCGATAAGCGCCTTGCCTGTGTTAGTAATCTTCATTTACGAGCGATTGTTCCACTTGAATACGAATGAGAAATGCTTTGGAGCCACTAAAAACATTCTTTTTATTTTCTTTTTAAGGTAATGAGAAAACCGGCTTTATGCATGATGAAGGTGCTACTGTCTTTCGAAACGAGATGCAGTATGAGCTCTATCTATTTCTTTTAGAATAATTCCTCCGAATTGAAACAACCTCTTTGAATTTTGAATCTTCGCATCGAGATGATTCCATATGATGTGTGTCGTTCTCACATTAAAAGAGGAGTTCATTGTTTGATATATGTGTGATTTACTAATGCATAACTGTATGGACTGTGCAGCATTTATTGAGACTTGAGATTCGTATGCGTATTTCATCAGCGTTTGCGTTTAAAATGAGCTTTTCAATGATGAAAGATATATTAGTAACTGCTTATCGTGGTTACTGTTCATCATCGCTAGCGGTGGTCTTTTGCTTTCCTGATGTATCAATATCAAATGCTAGTATGTTTATTGAGCGATTTAGTTGCAGATTCTTTGCACTGCACGCGATTCTGGCCAATATTTGCTTCTGAAACTTCTTAAATTTTCTTCCGCCTCATTTTTTGTCATAAAGAATTCATCGTTTTATGTGTTGGTTTCGTATTTGCATCGGAGAAGAACGTTTTACTTGATGTATACTGTTTTCGAACATATACAAATTGAACAATTAAGGTGGAATAACTTTTGCGTCTTCTTCCTCATGAAGTAGAGTTGTTCAACCTCTTTATTTCCTTGGCGATATTCTAGATCATTTCCAAAGTTTATAAAATTGAGTAATGTGAAAAGTTGATGAGGGGTTTTGCAAAAAGCTTTGCGCTAATAGTGCGACAGTAGCTGCTGCCATAAACGTTCCCATTCCTGCAGCCAACACGCAATCCTACTTGGCTATCTCAAGTGACAACGATGTCTTGAAAATTCTTGTTTAATGCAGCTAAAATCACTTTTCTATCCCATTCGATTTCTCGGATCCACCCATGATAGAACGTTTGATTCTATTGCATTGGCAAAGTGCAGCTCCCCATTTCACGAAATCTTCTAAAATCTGATCAGTGTAGGTAGACGATTTTCATAAATAGTTTGGATAGGCCTTTCACGTGGATGCAACTTTCTTTTAGTAGCAAAACCATTGTGATATGTAAATACCTCGCATTCAGCGAATTTTTAATTAGTAAGCTTGGCAGGTATCAGAACTTTTACCCAATAGCCACCATGCATCGCTATATTAGTCAGCAGGATGCTGGCAATTACTGCAATTGCTGCTTCTCGGGGACTTGTTGCAGCGCCAATAAAGCGTGACTAAGTTGTGCTCTATAGGCCTTTTAGAATCGTTGCAGGACGCCACGTGGAAAATTGCACGCTGCAAGTGGACGGCTTCAACTTCGTGTTTAGTGGGCCGAGGTTGCTATTATATGGATGTTGCAAACAGAACTTGAGAACGAGCTCAGTTAGCAGAGCTCATCGATATTCGGTTCAAGTACGTGTTTCGCTCATTTTTGCTTGAGCAATATTTCAGTAAGTGAATTTCTAGTTGTTCTTTGCCAGTATCACAGCTATATACTAAAGTGTTCACCTTCAGTTTCGCCCAAGCAATCTCGGAGCCTGGGAGGAAGATAAAAGAAAAAACAAATGAGGCAGAAATTACTTAATGAACTCAATCTTTTAGTATATGAGGTAATCCGGTCCACCAATTATTTCGCTGCCGACTATTTGCAAAGTGGACTATGACCTGTTGCTACGAATGAAAGCATCCAATCTTTCGGCACCATTGCTTTCAAGTCTCTTAATATTTCCTCCTTCTCTTCTTCTCCACATTTAACTTATGCATCTTACAAATGAAGTCCCCATCCATTATGCTTCCCTCGCAGCCTCCCTCCTAACTTCAGAAATTGAAAAGCCTCTATATTAGGTACTGTGTAATTTGCGGTGCCTGGCATATTTGAGGAGAAAACAAAAACCAGCTCGAATTTATTAGTAGGATATGTTTTTCTGCCCAAAATGAACGATAAGAGAGTATTTGAAATATCGATGACTAGCTCGAACTGCTAACCATTTGCATAATTTTGTTACTCCAATACGACGAGTGAAGAAAGTTTTCTCTAAAAACATCCCTTAGCGATGCACCATTTGATGACGAAATTCGAATGCGCAATCTGTTCAAATAAGGGAAGACGTGAGTTGAATGTTACGCGATGAAGCTTTGTTACAGGTTTTCTTTGAGTAGCTAAAAACAATGCCGAAATTATGAACTCTCAACTGCCTTTCACGAATAGAACTCTTGAAATGCGAAGTACGTGTTTCATATTTCATATCGTTTATTCTATAAGCACCAAAAGAACGCGAATGTATGATGGTTTATGTAAAAGATTACAGACGAATACGTTAGTAGTGTCTCCCTCACAGTAAAATGATGAGGTTGCTTCGAAATTTTATATGAAGAAACCGATTGATTTCCGGCGTATTTATTGCTAATGCGCCAACAAAGATGTGTTTGTTCTGTTGCCCAGTCCAAAAAGTCAAACAGGCGTTAGTACAAGTCGATGGACATTAGTTGCCCAGATATGGACTCACTGAAATGAAGATGCAGATGCAGAAGCAATGAGTTAAAGCGCATCGCTGTTTCGAAGGGAATTTTCTATCGATATTAGAAATGATGTGAAATGACTAGAGCTGGTCGGATATAGCGAGTGTTGAAAAGGGCGCATGAAAAAAAGTGGCTATCATCTTATTGGTTAACCTCGAGAACAGCATTTTATAGAGAATTATAGCGAGCAATATAATGGGAATTTGATGAAGATTTTATAGCAAAAATTGCTCACTAGTTGAAAAAGAACATCAACGCATCTATGCGATCCACTTTTTGCATGCTAATTTCTTGGCTCTCTGCATCGAATCAACTCTGCACACCTCCAATCATTTCAAATAGAAAAGCAACGCGGCATTGTATTTGTTTGCCTATCATAGGTATGTTGATGTTGCACTCACTTCCGTACCACTTTGAGTGTTGAATAATCCTCTCTTTATATGGTTGTGAGTTCGTATTTTTATGTTGTATTTTATATATGAAGCAATTGGATGCGTTTCATATCTGTGTGTTGTGTGCTTCTCGGACTTTTATCTCGGATGGTTTCATTTGAATCCGTAATGCATCTCACATCTGTTCATCACTAAGTATTTTAGCATGTTATATTTGTTCGAATAGAATGCGAAAAATGTTGATATGATGCAAAAAGTAATCAAATCGTTTCGGCTTCATTCTCTATCGATAAGGAGTAAACATTTGGTCATATAGTATAGTTAATGCGGTAATTGTGCGATTTTCGTTTAATAGTTCTTTTCCTGAATTGACTATCGAGAATGCATCTTTATGCGCCTTTTAAGAGAGTTCCATTGTGCTTGTAAGAGCAGCATACGGAATCGTAGATGTGCGTATTTGTGCTTTCTCTGTGTTGCGCTTCACTGCCGAATGTCAAGCATGACGAACCAGCCATGCTTGACTTGTACTCACTGATCAAACACTGCCGATTTCATTTGTTTGCTCATGAATGTGCGAACATAACTTTGCATTCCCTTCCCAATTTTTCAAGAAAAAGGCTTCAACACCAATAAGACGCTTATCCTACCCCTTAGTTGTGTGCTGCAAGACTTATGTCTTTAAAGAACATCATTTCAGCTGACATCAAGCCGCACCGCGTTTTTGCTCATCAGTTAATTTTTGTTCCAGAAAATATCCTCTGTCGAAAGCAATGCAATGTTTATACGTTCCTTTCTATACAATAACGAAAAAGCCATATTTGCATCAATCGAAGTCCAAGAATGTTTCTATTCAAAAAGTTCATAAGGAACCTGTTGCGGGTATAGTCGTGTGCATGTTGAATATTCCACTGCGATGTTTTGCATGTGTTTTCTTCTCGCTGTCGTCTGATCGAACATGCAACACTGATTTATTTGTTCATGCAAATTTTAGAGTCTGTAATACACCAATTCCACTGATTTTGCGCATATGATTGCAAATTATGTATCGTGTGCCTGTAATTCTTGTCGATATCTACCCTTCGTTGCAAAATTTTCATTGCAGTTGCATTTGAGAAAGTTAGCGTGGAATAGTTTAAAATCTCATTTAGGCAAAATAATTTTATATATATATATATATATATATAAACTCACAGTATGCCATTTTCTAGAAGAGCAGCCGGAAATGTGTCACATTTATTATATACGGTGATGCCAATGCCCGAGACCATGTGGTTTCTTCTTATGGGAAAAGTAGCGCGATTCAGTTCCTTTATCCATTGTGCAGAGTTCTAAACGAAACAGAAAATCTTTCAAGGAATGCTAGGATAGTTCTATTAATAAAGCTAAATGGAAAGAATCTTGCGTTTTCTATGATCAAAGGAAGGCCAGTTCAAGGGATGCGCTCCGAGCACTGTTCCAGAAAGGATTCCGTTTCTCATCAGTACTCGAAAGCACAGCTCTGTTCGTGGCATAATTTGTGCGCGATTCCTTACTGTTTGCATATATTATCACGGATGTCCTTATTTCAGAGATATAAATAGTTAAACTAGATGGATGAGCCGCTTAAGAAAGCTGGTCGCGGATAATCTTGCCTTTCATTGCTAAGCTGCCTTTACTATTTAATCTCCCAATAAAATAATGTGCCAGAGACGGCGAAATTGGCTCCATGAGAAGCTTCCGTGTAGTAAGGCCTGCTTTATTGGGAATTCTGCACTAGTTATTCATTTAGAAACCACTCCTCAGCACTTCATGTTTGCTATTTTTTGATCATTTCCTTTTGCGTGCCATCTCGCAGCAAGTTTTCGTTCTTTAATGCAGATGTCAATTTTATCTGTTTATCTCCGCGAGTAAACTAACACAATTTTATGCAAGTCTTTGTGCATTATTCTAAATTTTGCAAATTTCTTGAAAAGTTTCTAAACGATGAAGCGTATAGTCGCTATTGATTTACTGCTGACTTACCTACCCATTCTCTGCTACCTTAGCTATTCAAATAAATTCACATTATCCGTAATGTTATGCTCATCATTAAACTTTTCGCTTTTAGGGGCAATAATTTTTCCTTCCACTTTCCAAATGTTTTTAACTTCAACGGATTCTATGCAAAGCAATGTGTTCGCTTGTTTCTTTTTGGACGTAAACATTAGAATATAGGAATTACTGTAGTTTAATGGATGGAATTCTGTCCATCGAATTAAAAACATAAATCAAAAGTATCCGAAATGAGATGGACCAACGCTAATATTGGAAATAATTAAATCTGACACTTGCAAGAAATTACAAGTCAATAAGCAGGTTTTCTTACATGTGGCATTGACTAATTACTTTTGTGTGTAATAGGATACCATAAAAAGTATTGCCCTTACATCCTTTTTTTCTTACTGTGTTAATAGATTCCGCCATATTTATCTTGTTGCAACCATCTACTTGTTCGCGGGTGGCAGTTAACAGTGGCAACTTATTCCACCACCTCCTCCCCCCTCCCCCCCTCACGCATGCTTCCTTGGCGCAATCTCTTCTTCCACCGCAGTTACTTTTACCACCATTTCGCATGCTTAGAAGAACGCTACACGACAACAACGAGACTAGTTAGTAGAGTGAGGCTCCGAAAAAAAGATTCCGCTCAAGAATTCTTGAAGTTCGGGTGTTCTCAAAGGTAGGAAATCCTGGAAGCCTCGATGCGCTACGGAGATTGAGAGCTTTGAAGTTTCGGAAATTCGCATATTGCGAGAGCGCCCATGCTCATTCGAGAATTTTCGATATTCGTAGTCTCACTTTACTATGTATATATTTCCTAGAAGTTTCTCCTTCGCGTTTAGAAATCCTCCAGTCACATCGTTCGAAAACCATAGCTTGCAATCCGGAAAATGTTTGCATTCCATAATTCGATTCTGCTACCCGAAGAGTTTTGCATGGTCGAATTTTATGTGTCTTAGTTGTCTCAGCAATCGTTTTTCCCATAATGTATTCAGCAAAGACGCAAGAAATTTTGCGAACGCACACCATGCTAGCTAATCTTTCGCTCTTTGCCCACGATTTGCCACTTTTCATAAAAATGCTTGCAAGCGAAAGAAATTTCTCGTCGTATGAATGCCTTTTCAAGTTTCCTATAATAAAGCATGATTTTACTGTTTTCATTGAATGGAATTTAATGCATGACGCATAAGTAAGCATCACGATCTGATTATGTTTTCAGCTGAAAGCATCTAATCGGTGGCAATCATCAACAATATGCTAAATTTATCGATGAAAACTCTTCTACGCAGATGCTTCACATTCAGTGTGTCTTCAACGATAGCGCGCATATATCGTCAAATTTTCATTGTGCAATATATTTTGCTTTTTTTTTTCGCGGTCACAATTAAAGTGAAAATTAACTGAATTATACGCCAATCGAGGAACGTTTCATCGCTAGTGAGAAATCGATTTCTTCTTAGAGCAATTTCCCATCTGATGAAAACGAAGACGAAATCGCCGATTACTTATATATGAATTCATTCCAGACGTCCTTCAAATTGTTTCGGGAACCCATTTACGTCGCGCAGATATATCGCTGCTTGAAAACAATTTCGATATTACTGGAAATGATATTGGATCTCATTTTACGCCACATCGACTCACCACTTGTTTTCATTGTTAAAGTGCAAGTAAAGACAAGGTTGTAGATCCTCATCAGCTTCATCTATTAATTATGCAACAGAAGTTTTTTAAGAAAAATTCCCTAAGTTTTCCCAGGTCGACACCAAGGAAACTGAAGTAACACGGTTGTATGAGTCGATTTCGAACGCTGTCGTTGCTCGCATCAACAAAAAAGCCATTGTGGTGGTTTTTGTCAAAATAAAAAGACGGTGAACATAGTTGAGACGACTAATCATTATGACACTAAGTATTGATTTTTCGGCTGTGTGGCTATCAGTTTTCTGGCCGTGGTCTCTTATCGAAGCCCATGCTTCGAGCTGTGTTGCTACCCGCTGTACGCTTGTTGTCATATGATGCTTTTCGATATTCAGTGTTTCATATTAGAACATTGCTGAGCAGTTCGGTTTTATTCATTGGTTCGGCTACTCATCTGCGTTACAAATTTTAGCTGCTATTGCAACGTGCCACACAAAAGTCTCTCTAGCTTGAGGCGAATTATTCATTGAGTATTCGACAGGAAATAAATTTAATAAAGAGGTTCATCTATTTGAATTGCCTAAAGAATGCTGCCGAGAAGTTATTAATTTGAAGCGCATTAATCCGCCGATCTTCGCTCATTCATTTTCATCACCAATTGAAGTGTGGACCATTCGATTGCAACTAATTTGGCTGAATTTTCTAATTTTTGAAAATTTTCCACGGAACTTACTATCATTCAATACACAACCTCTCTTTCTGAATAAAAAGGAACCCTTAATAAAGCACTTTCGAAGTGTTTTATTAATGAATCATTCTTTTTGGAACATTGGGAATACGTCGATATTTCACACGAGAAGTTCATTTTGGACTTTGTTAGATTAGCCTGGAGCTTTTTTAGTTGCAACGAAATGAGTGGAATTCAACGTTTTCAATGAGAGAGCCTTGAAGAAGATCGACATTGTGCGAAAATGCGCAGATCACAGAAGCTTGACCGGATGCACTCGGAAGGTGGATGCGACATATATGATTTCTGACGATGGCATGAGGATTGCAACCTTGTCTTTTAAACTTGCATTATCTGAATTTTTCTGTTGCTTACTGCTAGGGAGAATGTTTTCAAATATGGCATATATCGACTAATGTGAAGGTTTCACCAGTATCCCTATCTCCTGTTTTTGAGATGGAGGTCGCTGTCTAGAGTGTCTCAGTGTTATTACTTGTTGTCCCACTCTTTTGATTCACCTCATTCGAAATCTCCATCATCTGCGGGGTGAATATGCGATGAATTTCTTTGCTAATATCGTTTTACTGCTAGTTTAATGATCGAGGCCGATCTCACATTTATATCAAGCTGTGTTCATTTCGATCGGTTGCTAGTCCTCTTTCCTTATTTTGGGACTGTTTTTGGGCATCTCAATGCATTCGTCTTTTCTTTATTTATGAATGGAGATCGAATTTTCAATAATCTTTCTGTCGCATAAAAATTGTCCATTTAGCGATCCTTAATTGAGGTCGCCGTAAATTAGCATCTCCAAGGACCCTTCACTTGAAGACTTGTTATTAGGTTTCCCTTTAATAAATGAACAAAACATTGAGCAAATATAAAATTGTTTAGTGCAGTTCGAATTTTAATGGAGATGAACAAATTGATCATTGCAAAAAATATGAACAGCGCATTTATCCTTTGTTTGATCAATTCCACTAGAGAGATTTGTTCGCAGAGGACGACAGTAATGAGTTACTTTCAGCACAATTGAAAAAATTGCACAACCATCGAAAAATTGTGCTACGCAGGCATTTTAATAGTTTATGCTGCAGGAAAAATGAGTGTGGAGCATCGAGTGGTGAGCAGGATCTTTAGCACGGGCGCTCTCGGTGGAAGAAGTGAATCGCGAAAAATTGCCATACCTTCGGCTGTGATAGCTTCAGCCTCCCTTATTGGGGCACCAGTTGGCGATGGCATCGGCGCACAATTGTGTAAGTTCAATATATATTAAAATGAATTGTCTTTTCTGAACATGAGTCGTATTGTAAGGTTTCAGTTCAGTTCATTAATCAAACGCATGAAATTTTTATTTTATTTTTATTTTTTCGATTTTATAATGGCGTAAGCTGAAACTCGTTATGTATGATGCGATTTGGATTTGATCCATCCACTAAAAGTTTGTCTGCTAAGCGCATTGTACGTTGGCATAGAAAGCCTACTTTGTATTTCCATCACACCGTTCCACTACAATCTTAAAGCAAACTGAGGTCGAGCTATTAATTAGCCTAAATATCCTGCCTATTAGGGATTAGAAAAACAAAAAACTCGACGTTCTCGCAGCAAATGCGCCACTACGTTGCAACTCGATGAGGCCTTCCAACTAAAGGCGTCGTCGTACACGCTTCTAATCTGAGTAAACTTTTCTATTGATTCATCTTGTCATTATTTTTTCTATCTGTTTTTATGGTGCTCATTCGGCCTGAACAGAACTTAGCCCATTATCTGAAAGCAATTTATGAATATGTGCAGTTCTGTTGGCCAGCTGGTCGCATTAGTAAGCTGCTATAAAACACTATTAAGCGTTAAGCCGATCAAGCGTCACTTTGAGGGATTCATTGATTGGCTAGTTTGGTCTGGTTCTATGAGCCATACTGTCCATGGCCACATCGGAAAAACTAGGCTCAGACCACGTTCATCAGACCTAAATGGAGTTGACTTTGCTGTTGTTAGTTATATCGATAGTGCAAATCACTTGTAAAAACGCGACGCGGCTAATTCCATCAGATTTCTTCCCTCAATAATTGCTTGAAGTGAATTTCATTGAAAAACGCCGACAACCATCAGGATTTTTTCGTTCTTTTATCTTTCTAGTTGCTTACATCAGAAATTTTACTAGTTGTATAGCGAAACATTTCGGTCATCCAACAAAATAGATTATAAATGACTGACCTTAATCTCTAAACGAGCTTATTCTTCTATTGATGAAAACAACAAATATTGCAACCTAGTGAGAGCAATTTCTCAATAATGCGATTATATGAGTAGTAATGATTGCTATTATATGATGCAAAAATTTGAATTAGAGCCAAATAGCATAGCGTTGAGAGGTTATTCGTTGCATAAATTGATGCATTTTTATAACAACCGAACTCCATTCGTTATTTTATCAACTCGAAATATGAGATGTTGAGTAAACACCACATGCCGAACATGTCATTTCGAGGGTTCGTAGAATATCGAAGCAAAAAACGAATCTCATTTTACATGGATGGTTGGTTGTTTCATCAGGATGCATCACTCTGGCAAAAATTCACATCAACATCGCAAGCATTTGAATTGTGTTACAAGATTTTCGATCATATGTTTGCTATGCATGTATATTACCACATGAAAGTGTTGGCTTTGCTCCAATGTTGTCTTCTAGTCATAAGCACCGCTTCTTCAAATAGACGTTCTGATTATTTCAAATAGAAAAGGTGATTTCAGTGAAAACTTTCGTAATGTGTCACGAAATTCTCACTTCTATACGTATAAACCCAATTTTTCCCACATCTCCAAAAATTCCAAAGAATTTCTCAAGTGCTTCCTCCACCTTTCAGAACGTCCGACCCCTCCTTCTCTAAGTCATGTTATCCTTTGTCTTTGCGTCTAACTGCTTTGGTATCAATCGATAGCGGTTGATGAAGCGCAAATTTTCTTAAAGCACTTGTTAGAATCGGCGCTTTTCGCAACCGTACTCATGCCAGCGTTTGTCATTTACATTTGCATCTGCATTACAATATCTGCATCGAGCCGTCATAGTGTGATAGCAATTTCAGGTGATCAACAGGAAGCTTAACTCATGCGGTGCGGATAAAAGGTCTAGAGCACCACTTCGTAAGCAACAGAGTAGGCAATATTCGTGCGGAGCAGATTGCTTTATTTTTGAGCTACAGTGTCGCCTCCTCCATCTGCCCTAGAGCGCATAACTAGACCAGTGTCTTTAAGATTCGGCAATTTTCATGTGCGACTTTTATAGAAATGCGTCATGCTTCAGTCCCGTAGACAGTGTGTCAACTCATCTTGGAAGGAGCCGTCATTGAAGATAACGGAGACTGTTGCGGACTGGCTGTCATATGCAGGGCTGTTCACTTTGATATCAAGCTACATACTTATTGAGTGGAAAGCACTTTTATGAATTCAGGGTGGTGAAGGCACGATGAATACTATCGCTTCGGGTTGCATCGATTTCCTAGAGTGTTCGAATCGGACAAACTCATGTTCCATTTTTTTTTTTTTTGTAAAATATTACGCCTATTTTCGCAACCGAAAAACTACACCTTGCTCTTCAAACAGCGCAATTACTCATTTGCAGCTGCTTTGCACTATCATCTAGCTATTTGTCAATTGGGTGTGACTAATTGTGTTTAGACGTCCACCACGCGTTTTGTTAGAATTATCTCTTTGCTTTTTAAAGGTTCACAACACCGCTTTGCTGTCCATTTTTCTCACAGGCTACACAGAAGGCAGTAGTGGTGGTGTGCAGGTATGGCAGCGACTGTCAGACAAACGGCCAGAAATGTTGCCCATCAAGGGTATGAAATCCTTTCAATATAGGGCAAAATAGGTCATCAGTAGTGCTTGCACTTAAAAAGAACCTAAGTGATCTTGAGTTGTGCTATTTTTGTACCACTGCTACAAGTAACCACCTTCTTTGACCGACAGCGCTTCGTCGCAGCAGCTGAGTACTTCTCTTCTTGTTTAGCTTCCAATGAGGGCCGTTTGTGAGAAAGCTGTCCCAAATAAGCTAAAAGGAAATTGCTGTAGTTCCTAGATAATCTGGAAATTCAAATTTTAGCACAAATAAAGAGTCAGATTTATCGATCACTCATAGCGTGACAACCTGAAAGTAAATGATTTATTAATGGGATGTCTGCGGTCCGTCTAAGCTCTCTTAGCAAATGTCGTTTTCTTACATTGGACTTATAAAACTGTTCTATCATGAATACGCATAAATGAATGTGCCATAATGAACTTGAATAAGGCATATTTCTTATGGCATTACCTTATATAATGCACAAATGTGAAAAATAACGAATTAACGCAAGAACTTTCAACTCTAATCTATATTATGCTTTCAAGGTTAAGATGGATTCATGGCCTGTGTTGAGCTGTCGTTGCTCTTTGATTGATGGGCGCTCAATATTGGAATAACTGCAAACAGCGATTTTATGTTGGAGCGTTGAACAAATGATTTTCAAAAAAACAGAAGTGTAGACAAGCTTAAGTTTTGGGAAAAGCGCAAGATTCCTGTGAGTATTTGATGTTTTCATAAGTGCAAAGACAACACGATCACTCCACTTCAGTGAAACTTGGTCTTCCTAAATGAGCAATATTCCTTTGTGCATAATGTAATACTTGATTGTTACTTCTGTTGTGATGATTATATCAAATCGCGCCTGGTTCACAGTGTGTTGTCATGCGTTTATTGCATACGGTATACTGCATGTGGTACATCTACGTGAATTTTTTATTGTCAAATTTATCTCCCCAATAGGCTGGCTATTGATTTAGCAAGCAGGCTTGAGATTGAGATCCTACTTGGGATTAGCTTGTTCTGAACAACTTGCTATAGATGGAATAAACTGTTATGATTTGTGTTGCACCTGAACTCCTTGGGTCCGGTTTTCGTGTACTCTTCCGTTTTTCGAGCATTTTTCCGGTTTTTGGTGCACCTTGAGAAGGACGAAATTTCTACTTGATGTCAAGAAGGATATACTGGAGATTGAGTGCTGTCCGTATATAGTGGACAGAGTAGGTTGCTGTTTGATACTTCAGCTTTAGCATTTTTGGTGACAAACTGCGCTCTGCACCTTCAACCCTTTCCACCTCCATTTGCATTGAATAGAAGAGAGTCACCACTATTTTTATTTATTATTCGCAAGGAGACTGCTGTTTAGTCAGTCATGGCTGTTTGTTTTTGCCTGACTTCCCTCGCCCATTGCAAGTTTGTTTGTCAATAAAATAGGCAGATGAGTGACTAGTTGGTAGAGATTTGATCAGTATGGACCACTAAGGTAAGATTCATTTGATCAGTTTTAAGCTGCCGTTGGTTGTGGAGGCCATCAAAACAGCGACAATTTATTTGATATTTTCTTGCCTGCCAATATGATCTCTTGACACTCCTGGGAAGGCTCGAAGATGGATTTGAGCAGGTATACAATTTCGATAGTTCGAAGAAAATCCTTCATTGAACTCTTAAGTAGCGACTGCTGTAATCTACAGTCGGCTAAAAAGCCATCGAAACGACGCACTGAGCGTCCGACTCTCTAGGGAAGTTCCAATCCATGCATGACTTGCTTATAGCTGCGTACGCTTTGGAGGCGATTGATTGGCGAGAATATTGGCTATTTCGCCGCTGAGGACCACCCACCGTGAAAAGATTTTAGCGTAGAAAAAGCGCAGAAGCATGTAACAAAAATGGTCCCCCGAGGCTCTATCGAAGAAGAGGCTCAAGCGAATATCCGCAGTAGATTTTCAAGCAATTGGTGTCATTGCTTGATGCTGCTGTCCTCATTTGGCGATGTGACTGGTCTTTCTATCGTAAGCAGTACCCGTTTGCTCCATCATTACTTCTCAGTTTAGTTTTTTCCACATTCGCATTGGGCACAAGCACACGTAGATAAAATAATGTGCTCTCAGTTCAGAGATTGGCTAATATTATACTACCTACTGAAAGCCTGTCAATGAATATTTCCTTCGATTAATGGCCTTGAATCTGAATGGATTATCTTCATATGACAAAAAGCTAAAGGCGATTGATTGGCGAGAATATTGGCTATTTCGCCGCTGAGGACCACCCACCGTGAAAAGATTTTAGCGTAGAAAAAGCGCAGAAGCATGTAACAAAAATGGTCCCCCGAGGCTCTATCGAAGAAGAGGCTCAAGCGAATATCCGCAGTAGATTTTCAAGCAATTGGTGTCATTGCTTGATGCTGCTGTCCTCATTTGGCGATGTGACTGGTCTTTCTATCGTAAGCAGTACCCGTTTGCTCCATCATTACTTCTCAGTTTAGTTTTTTCCACATTCGCATTGGGCACAAGCACACGTAGATAAAATAATGTGCTCTCAGTTCAGAGATTGGCTAATATTATACTACCTACTGAAAGCCTGTCAATGAATATTTCCTTCGATTAATGGCCTTGAATCTGAATGGATTATCTTCATATGACAAAAAGCTATGAGAGATGTTGGATTCCAAAGGACCCGTGCCCGTCTCAGTTGGAGTTGTGCTCGTTAATGAGAAATATTCGAATACTTGAGAGCACTTTGTATTTGTAGGATAATTTCCTGTATGCGTTTTGAGATGTGTCCATGCATATAATAAGCTGCATCGGAAATTTCACCACAGGAACCTGCAGAAAGTAGGGTTTTATCGTGTCTAGAGAATCACTTGCCCCTTCTTCTTTTCCTCAAATAGGACGGGAGTTCCTCTGGAGGAAATGGCGGTCCTCCTCCTTGCCCCCTCTATGCCTCCCCGGCTGCATACTTCCAAAGGAAAGTGCTCCTTAAACGAGGATTTCCAGTTCTTAGCAAAGCCGAGACCATGCAAATCGTGGTAGGGGATCATCCAGAGGAAGCGATATCTCCCGACAAGACGAGTTTCGGCCACAAAAGCTAAAATTGCAGGAAATGTGGCGTCTTTTTGGGAATGCATGCTAACTACTTCTTAGTCCTGATTCTGAACAATGAACAAATAGGGAAATAATTTTTGCTTGGTAAAGTTATGTTGATAATGGGATAATGTGCCGAAGTGTCAAGAAATATTTCATCTTCTATTTTTCGGTGTTCGTCTCGAGCTATCCTATCGAAGTCACCACTAATCGAACGCCATGCTCTTGAAGTAGAAAATACCACTTGGATAATTCACTACAAATTTTCTGCTCAGTTTGTGCATTCATTCAATTTAAAATTTCCTTCAATATATCTATCCGTCAGTTATCCATTCAACCAAAAAGCAGCAAAACTCTTGAGAATAGTGTTAATTAAATCTAGAAGGATCATGTGAGGGTTTCCAGCAATTTTTTTTGAATGTGGCGCTATTTTATTATGATGCTAATGCTCGCTGAAGAATATGTTTTTTTTCTCATAATGTTTCTGAGGTGCTGAGGAAAATTTACATCCTTTTCATTTTCAAAATGCTCGAAACAAATGATGCAAACGGTTAACAAATAATAAATCTTGTATGTGTTATGTAGTTATCATATTTATTAATAAGCGTCCCTCAGCTGTTAATGATTTCATCGGGACGATTCCGAGCCGGTTTGCGTTGAACGAGTATCACATCATCACAAATGGTCATCACACGTCTTGCAATGTTGACCCTCATTATCACCCTATTGGAGGAAAAAATTTGCGTCATAAATATAAATATACAATGTATCAAATTTTACTCGTTCAGTTAGGCGAAATTCTCCATCGCAAAAACTAACAGACAGCAGATGCATCAGGAGGAAAATTCAGAAAATCTAGCCACGATCAGACATAGTGCCTCTCACGGTCTCTCAATTTTTGTCGTGTAAACAGCAGCCTCACCCCATGCATTGCGAGGGCAAGAGAGCTGTATTGATGAAATTTTGTGGATGTAAGCTCCACTACGGGAAATCCTTGTAGCTGAACTTCCTTGAAACTCTTTGAAACAATCTGTTGCCGTAACCTTAAAAAGCTCTCAATTTAACCCATGAAACCCCAAAAAACCGCGGATTTTACCACGAGAATTTGTATTAAATAACAAGCCAGGTTAAAGCAAAACAGGTTTGTGGTTGAGGCTTTGCTCCTCAGCAATGGGCTGTATGGGGAACCACATAATTTTACTGTATTGGACAGGACTGGAAAAAGCGCATCTACCGGCAAAGTCGATATAGGCGTTTTTACTGTTCTTAGGAAGCCTTAAATTCGAGTAATTGCAGCTTTATGTTTCATCGGAGGGATAATTTACGAAAGCATGCTCGTAAATGTGAAAGATAATGAGCCGACTAATATGAGGAATGTATGGTAATAATAAATTGTCGGCGAAATACTACCTCAAGAAGGCAAACTTGCCTGAAATTAGAAGATAGGATAGATCTGGCCAGTGCGGATAATTCATTGCAGACCTAAACACTTTGTGAATAAGCCATTTCTCACATGGTTCATTCGCAATGGTACTGCCATTCTTCGCATCATACACCTAGAATATAATTGTAGTGTCACTTCCCTTGTCCTATGATAAGCATTACTGCCTCATAGGCGAGCATTGGCGGTTGCAGGTAAGCATCAAATCTTTTTAGCACTCAGCGAGGGTAACAACAATAATGCATTACCTATTTCGGAATTATTTAATTTGTTTTACAGTGAGCGCAAGCCAGTAAATATTTACTATAAGAGTAAACATTGTTTCGTTTATTCTTTTAACATAGATTACGTTGAGAAAGGGTGTATGACGATACGTTAGAACAGTTCGTCTAAAGCTGCTAGCTGCCGAAGTGGCCATACTCTAGCAAAAACAAACTCATATGCGATCGTTCTGAACTATAATTTCGATGCCGATATGAAAGAACCTTAGGCAATAAAGTACCTCGTTTATGATGTGAGGCCAATTTACTGATGATATAAATAGAGATTGAAGAGTGATGTCTGCATCCTCACAACACCCCTCCCCCGCACATGCACTGCATCCTTACATCATCTTTAATAACTTTCAAAGGATTTCTCATAAGTCTCGACCTTCAGCGCACTTTTTGCGTATAATAAATGCCACCGTCACACATGTGCCAGCGTTAAGAAAGAAAAAACAGCTGGCTGGTCGAATATGCTGCTCCTACTGTATGTTGAAACGGTGAAAGGAGGGAGGGAGTGGGATATGCAAATATGCTGCTAATAATTCAGTACGCATGGAATTTTTGAAAATTCGGCTTGTTGCTTCGGCATTGAAATTCCGCTGTTTTTGGCTAATGAAATTCTTAACGTAGATGTCCTTTTGAAGGCGTATTTTTATAGATTTGATCATGTTTGCAATTGATTTATTTGCTAGCGACTACATCTTATCCCCGGAGGAGATATCTCAACAAGAGCGTCACATTGTTTTTTTAATGTTCCTTTGTTCAACTCATTAGTGCTCTATGGAGACTGACAAATTTTTGAGGGTTCCTTTCTACTGCTGAGCTTTACGGATTTTTGACTACTTTTGATCCTGCTTGCTTTTTGGTTCCCTAAAAATTCTCTTCACTAATTTTCGTTTAGTTTTGAGCATTTTACGAATATGAAAACCAAATCTTGAGAGAGGAATCAGAAATGCCACCCACACAACATAGACTATTTGTCTGAGCTGAATAGATTGGAATACAGCAGCTGTGAATGGATTGCACGTATAAGAATAGACAACACCGCTGAGATCTTTAAGTAGCTAGTTGTTGGCCGTGACGCTTTTATCGACCGTCATTGTGTTTTAAACCTTTATGTCCAAAGCTCATGCATCTAAAATTTCCTTAGCAAGAACTGTCTGTCATTATTAGTAACCTCTCGGTGGCGGTTTGGAAGGCAGCAGGATATCGCTACTGTAAGCGACTTCATCAATGCTTTATATGCACTCTTGCAAATTTACATTTGTAGAGTGCATTACGATAAAGTCGTATCCGTGCGTGTATTTGTCTGTCCGTTGAAAAATTTCAACTCGGAAACCACGTAACCTATAAAGATTTAATTCGGTGCATAGTCAACCTCGTAAAACTGCCAAATTGCACCATCAGCCTCTAAAAGGATTTTAAACACTTAAATGTGAAAAAATTTTGTACGCATTTACAAGCTGTCGAGTTGCACTGCACAGCAACTGTGTCCCCAAAAAAAAGAGCTTTGGAGAACATTCATTCCAATATTCGGGTAGGTTAAATGTGAATGTCTTATTAAATGTGTTATGTAAATATTTTTTATCAGTAGTAAACCGAGATGGCTGATTTTAACTGGTAATAAGAATTGCATAAGCACATTCCTTGATAGCTCCGTTTGCGCGTTGCTCAACTTTGACAGATTGGAGCGTTACTTGCTAGCTTTCCTTCCACTGTTCACTCGATCCCATGACTTCTTCAGGCAATTTTACCTGACGTTATATCAAAAAGCTTTTTTTTCGAAAAACCTGTTCCGGGAGGAATTCGAAATTTCGAGGCCGTTCGAGCGCAGTTTCTTGATGTCGTAGTCCTAGCGTATATTATATCAACTTCGCTTCGTTAATTTTGCCTCGCATATGCTGTTTTGTTTCGTAACAGTATGCATTTTCTTATCTCTTTCTAAAGCATGCACTAAATATTGAAATAGTAAATGAATAAATAAATAACTAGATTAATTAACAATGGATTGTAGGGTGCAAAAATTTGTGAGGGCTTTCAATTGGTTCAGTCGGATTTGCAAATGCAGACGATTCGTTTAAAGAATTGTTCTCCTGCAAAACAGATTTCATCTCGCTTACATTGAGGTTTTTTGTGAAAGTGATCGCCTATTCAGCTATGAGGAGACTGCTTCTTATATTTTTTCCATTGCCTTGCACACGTGCTCAAGAGGAAACGACAGAAGTCATGACATGTTAGTAACTGAAAGCAAAAGGCACGTGTCATGTGCATATGACCAGAAGAACAGAAGATCGAAACGCATAGTAAGCGAGGGAAGGGTGAGGCAGCCATATGTGTGCTACACTGAGCCATCATATCACATATTACGTTTGACGTGGTCTGCATTCCCACGTTTTAGGGCGCAATGAAGAGCAAACCGTTGTATAGAAAGGGTGTGCAGGAGACTTGTTGCAACCAAAATTGTGGCTTACTTTGAAACTTAGGCAACAAAACCTTATCCCTAAAAACCAAGAAGTAAGCCTGTTTTCCATTTCTTGTAAGCTTCCATTTCTTGTAAGTTTATTTTCAAGTCACAGTCCTTTTTTTCGGCATCGCCATTTTGCTGCCTCGCGTTTTCTTCAGCACATATATTTTCTTTTTACGCCTTCTCTGGGTCATATGTTCGTTGTGCGTGATTCATGCTTTTATTTGCTCAGAATTTCGTTTTTAAATGCTCCATCCACAGTTTTCTACGGCGCACCTTTACAGCCTTGTCTTTCTTTTCTGTTCTTATTCCAAAAGCGCAAAACCAGAACTCCCGGAAAAACATCCGAGTTCAGATTGCAAAACTTCAGTTCCAGCGTAGCCTCAGTTCATAAGTTCCTACGTCATCTCCGAGTCACTTCGAAATAGTTTTTGGAAGAATAAGAGGAAGGTGGCAGGGGAGGAGGGAGAAATCGGAAAATTCATTACCTTCGACGAGTTGTCGCAACCATTATTGACTCTCGCCGTCTACACACCAATCCTACCCTCCTTTTTGAAAATTGCAGTTACTTCGAAAACTCCTCCCTGATCTCGGTAGGAAATCACACAATATGTGTGTACGCTGAACCGATCTTGGTATCACATTGTCATTATTGGTTTAAATCATGTATGAAATTAATTCTAAGGTTGTACGTTGGAACTGTCGTATATTGAGCCATCAGTGTGTTATATGGATGAGTGAGAAAACGCTTTGTGAATGCGAATTCTGCATCAAAAAGTGCTGAAATGACGACCATTTTGGACGTATTATGAAACTGGGAACGATATCTTCTCCCAGATGGAAGCGCTTTCATGAACGTTGACATTTAGCAAGCGCACATCTTGATGATGCTCTTGCAGGATTAAATTTCTTGACCACCTCAATGAGGAGCGCATTGCTGAGTGGAATGTATCTCGTTGGAGTGTGGAGCATTCCCTAAGCTTGCATCGTCACAGATGAATGCTGCAAAAAGTTTTTTGCATGTCAGTAAGAAGTTGATTAGATTGAACTAGGGACGTGCATGTTGCCGCTGGTGCGATTCAATGAGACAGCAGTCATGGATCATCGCACTCAAAATGATCACGAAGGTGCTCGCAACGAAATCGCAATAACGTTGCAAATAAACGTCGCAAAGCGATGAGGATGCTGTCCGTCGCGCTAATTCAGCTGATTTAAGCATGCAGCCCATTCGGTGGCACATTTTTTGCTAGAGTAAAATACGCCCGTCTCGAATGGCAAATCCGAAAGAAGGAAAGCGCAGTGAATTCGTAAAACCTTGCGCACTCACAGCTCCTGGCGGAGAGATTCTCCTATCGGCTCTAGTACTCTGCTCATCGCTTTCGGCCGTTTCGTCGTGTCCTTTGAGCAGTCAGGTTGCGTTGATGTTGTTCACTGCTACCTACCATTAATCGCTACCTCAAACTGTGCGCTGTTTCGACGAAGAATTACATTGTTTGGTTGTGCCTTCATGCGGTAGAGCTGAATTTTTCCATCCGAGTATCAACTACGAAGATCTCGTAGCGATTTTGATATTGATTTGTAATCTACGGTGTTCGCTGTCAACTTTTGCGATTATTGAGTGGATTTACGATCCTTTGCGTCTTAAAAGAATATAATGAAATGGATGCAGTTTTCATTGCTGTTGCTTCGAACTGCCTTTATTGTTTCTGCTAAGCCAAACTCAATTAATAATATGTTTTAGTTTTAGTTGCCAACCGCATCATGTGAATTAATGTGACAGAGATTAGTAACAAAATAGTAATTTCTTAACACTTTCTAATCTAATTGCAATTCAGTGTAGGACTAAGGAAGCAAATGTGAAAGAAATACATTTGTCATAAAAACGTTTCATCCAGCTGAATCTTAACGGCAATAAGAAGAGGGAAGGGGGACGGGGGAGGGAGGGAATGTTGAGCTTAGGAAAAAACGTTCCCTTGCACTTTCGAGGATCGTTACATCTTGCATTCAATAAGTCACAGCCTTCGACCACTGAGCAGCTTGACATAAGTTGTAATGAGAAAGACGAAAGAGCATTTACCAAGCGTTATTAATTTTGCAAAAAAAAGGAAAGTTTTGCTTTAAAATCGCTTCATATTTATAGTGTATTGCATCATATAACATTTCTCCTAAAATTAAGAAACGGATGATAGGTTTCATTTAAGTTCATCAAGCTTTCTCAATAAATGATAATCAATTCAGCCACTAGATGTTTAGGTCCTAATAAACCTCCGGCGTCTAATTTTTTCAACACTCAACATAATTTATTCTTATCACAATCGTCCAAGGTTTTTATTAGCACATTTTGATAGAAAATTGATATTCTTGAACTCTCTCATTGCCCTATTTGTTAAATTTTTGCGAAAAGGTGATAAAAATAAACGCTATGTGTGTATAAAATACTACAGTTAAAGGCGCTACTGAGTGATGCAAGAAACAAGTTATGTGGTACTGTGCTCGAACTCCGAATTTGCTAGATACCAAAATTAGAAGGGCGTTGATTTAATTTACGTAAGTTCCCAATATTTAATATTTCCTGTCGTTGTATATCTAATATTAAAACATTTGCACCTGAGATGGGTGGTTACGACATTCTACTTCGCGAAAATAATACTTGGACAGAGAAAATTTGAAACCAAAAGATGAAAAACTGTTGATAGTTTCAAGGATTTTTTTTTTTGGTAACATCGCAAAATCTCCGCAAAGTAATGAAAGATATTGTTATATGTTGCTGAATGAGATCGATCAAAATCAAGTGGATCGATAATGGGAAATGCAACAATGTAAGTGAGATAGATCAAGTTGAGGTTGGCAGCTTTAAATTTTCATTTGAATGTTATAGGCAAAGAGATGAGGCGTTTTTCCGTCCTGTCAAATGTGGAAGCTTTGATGCATGATCACCACGGCATATCTTTCAGCCTCTCAAGGATTAACATCTTGCGATTTACATATCCAAACGGTGACTCGCTAAATGAGATTTTATTCAAGTATTGTTTGTTTGAATATTGACCACTTTAAATATTCAGTGTTTACTTAGCATTCCTCCACTTCAACAAATTTACTAATCCTCTCACATGCAGCTGGCTGACAACGAGATTCATTGAGAAGGGACCGCGCATAAGAAAAGCGCAGCGCGCCCTAAATATTTTTTTAAGTTGAGGAATGAAGCTCTCAGAGGCTTAATGACCTCCATTAGGTGGGAACCTAATAGGTGCGTAACGGTAGTTTCGAGTGGTGAATCTCAAGAAACATTATTCTACCAACATTCATTCGCTAATTATTGTGCGATGTGTGAAGATGGATATTCCTTCTGAAATATGACGTCGTACGTACATTTGTGATTTCACTGTATCCACGTTGGTATTACTTCAGCGAGAAAAAATTGTCGTCATTGCTGGAAGTACTTGCTAGGAAACTATTAGGCGATCAGTTCGACGTGAATGCGTATTCTTTAAGAAATCGACCATTGAATGTTTTACGTGAACGTTGTGGGTGCTGAGATGCAAGGTGCCAAGTGAAGAACACCAACAGACAATATGCCTCGATATGAAATGTGGAACACTTCAGAAAGAAACGGTAAGGCAATTTCCAACTGTTGTAGAAGCGTTCATTTATCAATCGAATAAATGAAAAACGTTATTATGAACATTTGGACGTGATGTGTAGCGTTTTGAATGGCGAGTTATCCTCTTGGGGTCATCCTTTGATGGTTAAGTGATTTATATTTCTCAGTTATGGGCAGATTGATGAATTCCGCAGTTGTTTTTTTTTTTTTTTGCGATAATCTGTTAAAATATATTGGTATCGCAGTACAGTCGCATTGTTGCATCTAACTTTTGAAGCATAGTTGAATTATGAAAACGTGTTTAGAAACTGTCCGCTTTCTAAAAATCAGAGAAGCTACTACGCTGAATGCCTTTCATCCATTAGGCGTACTATTGATTAAGCTAGAGATCCCTCTCCAGTTAAACGTCGCTTGCAACCACTGCCAACACGCATTCCTTACAGCGTCGTTTAGTGCGAACTATTTCCACACTTGACGCCATTAAAGAAATCACCAAACCAGCAGTTTTTTTGTTGAGAAGTAGAACAGAGGTTTTCCTTGAAATAAAGTCGGCGAAGGGAAGGGGGACGAGGAGAGGCGGAGGAAGAGGGGGTGAATGCTTTCGTTCAAAAAAATTATTTTTCCATCAAAAACTCCCATATACTTTTCTGAGCATTTGTTTTCCTTCAAAAATCCTAAAAACCGTGCCGGAATTCGAGTTTTTTAAATCTAAAGCCGAAGTTTTTGTTAATCAGCTAACGATTCACTCTGACTTCTTTGACGTGAATAAAATAGGTATTTGATTTATTCGGGCTCTTTCCTAATGAAGGACACTCAAAATAAGTCGATAAAAGAGGGACGTCCTTGTTGCTTGTTTAGGATGCTTTCATCTTACGAATCGCTATATATGGACGAAATTTCAAACAGTCACTTAGATGATTCATTAACCATCAGTTGCTATTTAACTTTAGCACATTAGAGGAATGTTTAGCCTTAATGCGATTATGGCACATTTGAATGCGAGTTGATAAGGAAGTGTTTCTGAGGATTTTCAAAACATCTGCTTGTTACGGACCTTCCATGATTTCAACTATTCGAAAAGCAGCATTCTCAACAAATTTTTCTTTTCCTCAGCATTGTGTTTTCGAAGTGGCCCTCTAGTTTCTCATGAAAAAAATTCACGTCTTCCACGTTAACAGACGACCTTATTTTGGTGAGAAAACGTCATGAATACAAAGAGCTTTTGTACTCTATATAAGAAAATTGTCTGTTAATTGTAAAGCTAAGGAATAGTTGCATTTGAAATACTTGCATAATTGAAGCAAAATTGAACTGTGGTGGTTTTTTTTCGTGAGATGCTTCTAGCTTATGGTTATGTTACCACTTGTGAAATTAGCTGAACGGGGCAGCTGAGTTTAATTATTGAATAAAGAAGAATGAAATGAAGAAAACAGTGTTGAACGGAAAGAAAAACATAATTGTTCACAAATAGCTTTTCAAAAATAAAAGAACATCATTATTGCAAATTCAATGCAGTTGTTTTTAAAATCGATTTCGTGTACGTTTCTCTACTCTATTCTAAACAAGCGGCCATGGGAAGTTGATGACAGCAAGTCAAGTAGTTACACTTTCCAAGAAAACATCCCTTTCCAACAATTTGGATTTGTACCTCTTTAGTGCAGTAGTTCGACGATTGCACAGTTTCCTGAGATTTGAGTCCCACTATGCGGTATTTATCTCTATGGAAAACAACCTGTAAGCAAAATGCTGTGATGCTAATCATAAGAAGAATCTGGAAGACATTAAGGAGCAAGCAGCGTAAACCGGAATAAGATAACACTTCGAAAATAGTTCCAAAGAAATTTGAACATCATCCAACGTTCTTGTCAACAGATCGCACTAGGATAATTGGTGTGGGCTCTATAGTATAACATATGGAAAAGGGAGTGTGCGAGAGCTCATCATCACGCCACTGTATTCTGCTGCAACATATCGTACACCTGTGACATTAATCTTGTATAGCGCAGCTGATCTATTATATCCTCTTGCTATACTTAAAGCGTTGTGTTTTAATGGCATGTTGCTAATATTTCCAAGTCCCTTCAAAAAATACTGCAAAATCTATGACTCCATGGGATTCATTCGTCACTATGAAGTGTTCTGTTCGTCGATCCTCAAAAATTATTTTCCCTAACTTCGTTTGTTCGTACGAGAAAAAGCGAACTGTATGCAATATGCTATTCGAGTAAACCGCAGATAGCAAACTACGCCTGCCTTGGTTCAGCTGAACGAACAGGAAGTTTTCCTCAACATTAATGAATTGATATCTGCGTTATAAGCACGCACAAAAATTTCTGAAAAAGACCAACATACATAATGAATAACGGATCATGAGAGGAGGTCACTAGAGAAAAGAAATAACTGCTTTAGATGGTAGAACCAATTAGTAGGAAAGGAAATTTGAAAATACACGTGCATTTCGAATACGCGTTACTTCCATAGCGAATTATATGTGCCCTGTTTGCCAAATTGATAAAGAAACATTAAGTGCCATTTGAATGTAACAGTCGATGACGTTCGTCAATATGTCATGGATGGCTATAGGGTGGGAGTAAGCAGGTAACAACTTTTTCACCTTTCGGGCTACTGCACAATTTCCTCACATTATTTCGAGAAGTTACCACTTCATGTAAAATACTTGCTTCTCCTCTTTCAAAGAGCCTCAAGGATGATGGTGATTGTGCTGTGCGAAAATGGAAGATATCTCGAAGCATGAAATTGCTCGAGAACCAACAGAAAGCTAATCTCATAAAAGTCGATTTTTATTCTGCGGATCTCGAGAGTTCCAAGTGACATGAACGTAGTCAATTTGCGTGACTCACGGTGGGTAGTTGACATTTCTTCATCGGCCTTTCCCATCAATTTTACTGGACTTTTTTTGTTTGAATCCAATGCCTTTGTTTGCGAGGTGGCTACACTTCAGGAACGTGCTCAAGAACACGCCTCATGTAACTTTAGTGGGCGAGAGTTATTTTCGCAGTTCACTGGATGGCCATGAAATCGGGCTTTTTATTGAGTATTTTCCAGTATCATGTTCGTGGGCATGTCGAGACCTACACTGGAATTATTCGCAACACTCAAGTCCTTCAGAAAATCGTAACATTTGAAAGTTAGCGTTGTTGCATTTGTCGATACTCTTGAACGTATTCGGCTTCCTTTAAACGTGAGGGGAGCCGATGTCGGTAACAAAACTTTTTGGAATTAATATGGGAATGACCACCGCTACGAGCAAGCAGAAATGCACCGAAAACAAATGCGGTTTCGTGTTGTCAATAAATGCAAAGAGCTTATCAACACAAAACAATTTCGCTCTGACATAGCTTCAGGGAAAATAAATAATCTGACATCAAAAATCAATGCTATAGCAGAATGAAATCGTTTTGGTTGTGATGCCCAATATGCGTTATTCCACTCGCTGCTAAAGTTGTGAAAATACAAATATACTGGAAGAGCGTTCTTTTTGAACATTTTGCTCTAGGACTGTCTAAGTTATTGCTCCATAAGACAAGATCAAGCTCTTTCATCTGAATGAAGAGAAAGTTAAGGGGAACTTTCAAAAACATTGCTGATGGCAATCTGTGTTTTTTCAATGGAAAATCTCGACTTGGGTTATTGATGAGCGTTGACGCGAACACAAGCACTCTCCCTGGGTTACTTCACATTTAGTGCGTTATGATGTTTGATTTTTGCATATGCATATGTATCCGCACGTAGACAATTTTGTGAAACTTCCGATGGCCATATAGAGGGTACTTTGGGGTATGTATGCTGTGATGCTCCTATGCAAGTGAACTTCTTGCCAAGTATCACTTTTCAATTTGCAGCGTTTTTTGTGCATCTCTGCTGTGTATTTACACTAGCAAGATCATTCGACCTAAGTGTTCGACATCATCTGCAAGGCGTTCCCCTGCAGCAAACAATAGTGACAAATCAAGCAGATTCAAGGCAAAGCTTCGTTTAGCTGTTCTAAGTGCTCTCCAAAAACTCAGCTGTTGGCTGCCATTTCCCTTCTTGCTTATTCAAAGCTGGTTATTGCATTCTTTGGAAGCTTCTCACTGTGTATTAGTTATGCATCTGTGTGTACTTCTTCTGCAGTCTCAATGAATGAAGCACCTACCTGGGTATTGAGTTAGCCCAATTCATAGAGGCTGCTTCCATCGAACTGTCTAGCCGATTATAGCATTTGGCATTTCATAACTTTACCATTTGCGATTATGGAAACGAATAGAGCTACCGTAATCTCGAAAAGCACCATCGACCCATTGCCGTCAAATCCTTAGAACTTCAGTTAAAGTGAACTTCCGGCGCTGATTAGCCTCGTTTTGCCTGGTTTTTCGCACCAAAAACTACAGAGATTTTCTGTAATCTGTCACTAACCAAAAGTTTTTTTTTAGAGAATTCGAGGAATCTTCTGCTATGTCACCTTTACAACCCTGAAATAATCGTAATGATGTTTGAAAGAGAGCTTGCTGCAAGTAGAACTATTGAAGCTGTTGTTGAAGGAGATGTCCGAAAGGTGTGTATTCAGTGAGAGTAGGAAGGGGCAAGTTATATGGAAGCCACTTTTCACATGTCCTTGTTTTCTTTTCTTCAGTTTTGTTGAAATTAAAGGTAGGCAAAAGTTCTGTGCTAAAAGAGTGTTAAATGAAAAGCATTTGATGATGCATGGTGTCGTGTGAAGTTTTGAAGTTTTTCGATGACAACTTCGGAAATTTCTTGACTGTAAGGATTTTCGAGGATATCGTTATACTCAGGAAGAGCCTTTGGTTTTTTCGGCTTCCGGAACTCATCTTCATCGGAGGAGAGTTTATGTTCAGTTGTACACGATTACAGTTTTATTTTCCTTCAAAGCTGGCGAGTAGGCTGAAGTTATCATCGCAACATTTTGGGAATGCCAGCAGGTCTCATTTTTCACGCTTCATTGAAAAAAATGGAAAAAAGTAGTGGCTGCATAGCGCGACATATGTTGTTTTTTGGCAGCAACTTGTAGCATGTCGGCCTAATATATAAATGCTTGAAAAGTGAAAGTAAATGCGCTTAATTTCACGTTCAAAACGTTTTTAATGGTTGTGGTCGCTAAAAATTGTTCAACCTTCTTCCTGAAGATTTTTCCATAAAGGCTTCATCAAGAAGACTGATGCCTCATTTACGTTTGGTGCTCATCCTTCCTAACTTATTTCAAAATCCTCGCCAATTTAGGTCGGGAAACACTTTACTCGACCTTCTAGACTGTGAAATCACTCTGAATGATCCGCGAATGCAACTGTAACTGAAACGCAAGAAAATTCTTTAGGAATGCGTATGTAGAGGCATTCAAAAAATTCAAAGTTGGACGATTCACCGAGTGAAAACTTAATAATTACACATATCGACTATATATAAAACAGTTGAATATCTCCACCTCAGCTTCACTGGATCAAGAATCGAACGTACCAGACGTACGTGCACGTGCACCTAGGGGGGAGCTTTCGCAAACGGATATTTGCGCAAAATAGGTAAGCCGAAAGAGTTGACAACGCTTCTTGGGTTGTGCACAAAAACACATTGCAGTCATCCTATTTGCAGGTTATTCGATGTTCGCAAAGAAGTCCACATTGAGAACAAATATGTGATGAACTTGGAAAATTCCCCACTCTAAGCTGCTCTTTCAAATAAAAATAGAACGCCGATTTCTGAGGGATTATACCTCTTTGTTCTAGTTACCGTAGACAGAGTCTGGAGGGGAATGGAGCATAGAGAGCCAAAACATAACAAAACGGAATTATCAAGGACGCTGAATATGGGAACTGAGGTGCATGTTATTCAACAGAGTCGCAAATTTGGCCATTTAAGCTTCCATCCTCCCTCCCCTAACAAGCTGAGCTCATTTTTTATCTGTACATCTGAGACTTGCAGGTTGTTTCATTTAATGAGTATGTTTACTTAAATCGGCTTTCATCCCGAATGAAACCAATCCAATCACTAATACTTCGAGCACTATATCTTCCAATGCTAATGACCCATTGGTTTTTTCATGTTCGTTCTTATGTAAAATCCACACCATCTACCTTAACACATGATGGTCATATCTAAGCATCCCTCCTTTACTGCTATTCATATCCAATCAGCTTGCCCACCTCCACCGCGGCCCCTCTCTGGTCGTACCACGATGCGAGAAATAATTGCTGTCTTCGTGTGTGACGTCACTTAAAGCCTACTACAGCACTACCCGTAATTGGTCTCATAATAAAGAGTATTTTCGGAGAAAAGGTTGCAATATGACCCAAAAAACGAATAGGCAAATGAGAGAATGAGTTTGTTTATTAGGCTATTCTAAAGTTATATAGCAGTAATTTTTTGTTTGTTGGATAATCCACTAACAAAAGAGTGACTACAAGTGACGCTATATTTCGTCACATAGAAATTCTACGGACTGCTTGATTACTCCATAAACTTCTGTTCTCAGTTCACAAGCATTCAATCTGTTTTACTGTAGGAAGTAATGCTCACCGATTGATTGAATACCTTCAGCGTTATAATAAAACACTAAAATTTCATGTATATTTGTGCAACTTTTTGACTCTCACCTAATGCAGACATTTTCTAAAGAAGTTCAAGCCGTCCTCCACCTCATTTTAAGAAGCTGAAGCTTTCATGAAGCTTAAACGACGTTTCGCTATTGTAAACAATCACGATGAATTCCTTTAAAAGTACGAATTTGTTACATTGGTAAAATTTTTTAAATCTTTTTCCCCAAAAATACGAAAATAGGTTGGACAAAATGGAAGTAACTGATGCTCGTCAGTGGAAAGTGTTTAGCGATCAATCAAAAAATTTCAATGTGACTTCTAACTAGCCGCTTGTTGACAGTGACAATGCATAGTTTCAGCACTGTTGTACTTCAAACGTTGCTAAGTGCAATATTCTTTGATGGGTTAACGGCAAATATGTTTGGCAAGCTAGTGAATTTTCATTAACCTAACGACGATTCCTACGAATTCACTTTTTATGGGCGTTCACTCGAGCCGCTTAGACATTCGCGCTTATCCTCTTGAAAAGTCAGCATATCGAGCAGCGTGGAGGAAACGCTTCGAAACAAATTTTTGTGTGGACGAGAAAAGGAAGTGGAACACTAAAAAGCAATTGCGCTGTCAAAAATGTTATTCTTTTTGCAGAATATAGTCAAATTTTTACATTTGATAGACTGATTGAAAAATTCTAGCGCCAAATTTATATTGAAGAAAATTTCAGTGAACGTTTATCTTTCTCTCTTTCCGCCTCTAACTCCCAATCTTCCATTCCGCTCATCTCTGGAGTTCTGGGATATGGAATAAACCACACCTTAAGGAAATCCTTCCATCGATAAAAATGCTTATTTCCATGCGTTTGAAATGGTACATACTGTTGATCTAATTTGCCTCAATTTTGAGAAGAAAAGAACCTTCACATCAGCAAACTTCCTGCTTACGCGTTCTCCTCTCCCCTTTCTTCAAAAACCGTGAGAACTTTGCAGTTTTGAATTAGTTTTATTTGACGTAATATGGCACATAAAATTGCAGCAGATTAGAGCCTCTTAGCAGATTGGAGCCGACTTCAACTACCCACACGTCTATGTTTATATTTTTGGTGTTGGCGTGTTCCAAGGGCCCAAATAATAAGCAGAACGATTCATGGATTATCAAAATGACTTACTTCCACCTCCCATACCGCCAATCACAAATCTTCATTGGTGTAGTGTAAGTAATAGATATTTGCATTCACTTGTCCTATTAGGAGTTCACCCAGAAAGTGTTGATCGAATTGAAAATATTAGCCGAACTTGGCTTACTAACTGAACTGATGTGTTCAACTTTGCAAATCCATTTACTGTTCAAATCTTCGCAGCTATTGTGACACATTCGTTCCCTTTAAAGATGACGCAACAATTGGGAGTTTAACCGATAGCGATAACGTTTCGCTCATTCGAAATCTAATCGCACTTAAAGATGCTTCTTTTCAACTTCAAAAATATTTTGCTCACTTCTGTTAATGTAGATTCTCCTCTCATCATCTTCTGTGCGTGATTTCTTATCCCGAACGAAATTACCTATGCAATCACCTATCAGTTAAATGGCATTTTTGAACAATTTACTTTGGGCATTTCTTTTATCAATCTGCCTGAAATCTTGTAGTATCTCACATCTGTCGGTTAGCCACTCTATGCTTTGGTGCATTCATCAAAACATAGGGAAAATCAGAGCTTCACAGTTGTCACTCAGAGAATCATCGATTTTCGCGGATGATTTCGTGGATGAACCAGAGTATTGCTTCATTATTTAGGTCTTCAAAAATTTGTATTTGGGAAGTTTAGAAAGCGCATGTCGTGTTTGAACATGTGTTTTCATAGATCTGTCTCCTCGTCTGTATGGCAGTTTCGACTTTGAAGCCACTAAAGAAATTTGCTAGATAGAATGTGGCGCACCAGAGGAGAATACATTTACCAACTCTAAAGTGGATCCATCAAATTCGAAAAGAATTGTCGAAGAAAACTCGAAAAGTTCGCGTGAGTTTCGCATTCAATCAGTTCAGGACGGGCGCGTAACAGAAGCACAACTTCTTGGAAAAGATTTTTTATTTTATTGGTCTCTTACGAAATCAGTTTAGCCAACTCTCTAGTATGATATGAATAAGCAAATTTCGTTTCAGCATTTCTGGCTTGCCTTTTCTCCTGTTTTCTTCATAGAAGCACATCAACGAATTTCGCTTGAACGTGAAGTAGCACTCATCATCATGAAATTTTTCACATATTCGATACATATCTACAGTCAACAAACCGTAACGTTCTCAACTTGTGGTAATAATTAAATTTCCAGTTTCTAGAAGCGATGCTGCAAAGAATGAGTCAAAAAATGGGAAGTCTCAAAAAAAAGCTTCATGAAAAAAAGTGCACAGCAAAAAAAAACACCGACGAAATAATTTCATCGGTGAGAAAGTTCAGCGAAATTGCTAACCATTGTGAAAGCAATAATGGACAGTGGTGGCTGAAATCGATCTCCTCTTTCGAACGTAAATAGCTTCCAAATGTTATGCCGTTTGAGCTTTTTTTCCTCCCTACTGCTTTCAGGATGCAGTTTAGCAGCCAGCTGAGGTTCTTTTTGTTGCCGTTAGTTTTCATGAAAACTGCTTCGCATTGTGAGAAGATGTTTCAATTGAGATTAAACGCTCAGATTTTCGTTCCTAAATATCACTGCTCGGCAGGAAAAAATGAAGAGAACTCACCTGTAAGCGCATCATCGATATTCAAGCTTTTAGGGGCGATTGAAAATATCAATCCCTTGTTGAAAAGATTAAACGGCTCGCATATCGCATTTCTATATGCAACGTAGAATATTGTATATCTGAACGGTTCTGCTAATATTTTCACATCTATATACACAATTACTGTTTGTTGCTTTCAGTGCAAATTTTCTGTCGTAATTCCGCATTATAATCGTATCATCTTTGGAAGCTTAGCGGCAAGTTTATATATGAAAAGCTATTCGTCACGGCTGAAGGGGAGCTTCTCCAGAGAATACGCTGAAATTTTCATCACGTTTTAATGAATTTCCACACTTATCATAAGTGACTTTTAGCAATCGTTGCAATAAAGCTGCTTTCACTGCATGTGGGCAGCGCTTTTAAACATATAAACAATGTCAGAAAAATCTTGGAGTAGGAAAGCGCTCTTTAGGTAGTGCGATTCGCGATGCTTTGTGAATGCCATCATCGCCTTTAGCAACTTCCATTAGGTTTTGGCACCTCTGGAAAATCGTTTCGCAGATTGCACTATTGCACCACTCCAGCAAACTTTCCAAAAGACGTCACAACCGCGTACTTTTATTTATGGATGTTTGATATATAACTTTTTGAAAGCAAATAGTTGATTCGTTTCTGACGTGATTCGGCCAGTTAAACGTCGAGTAGCTAGAACGGTGCAAGTACAACCAAGATGGCTTGTGTTAAGATTTTTAATGCGGCAGATGGACTGAATGGAACAGCTCCATCTTTTGGTAAACCAATTACTGTCGTATATTCCATGTTTCACTGCATTTTTTGGCAGTCTACATTCGCCATAAGCTCCATTTTAATTTTGGCTTTTCGATCGAAATATTCACTACGTCTGTTTTCTCGTCCACCTATGTGCTCTGTCACCGATCAGTATTAGCTTGGTCCCATATCAAAACGCAGGAAGCAATCATGTGCCTAAAAAATCTTGGGCATTGCCTATTGATATCTTATTTTGTAAATTCAACTTCCACATCAGCGCGTCTAGTCTATGATGTCGAGCTCAAATTGCATCGTTAGTTTCCTCTTGTGTTTTGCCGCAAGTTACATCCGTTGTCGTTGCTTAGTGCAAATTCGCTGCGCTTTTGAGTGCACCATGTATCCGTATTAGAAAATTCATCTGATTATCTAAAGTGTGCAGCAGTTTTCTACGACCTAAATTTTGCATGATGAATATTTGCAGCTTCCTTTGTTTAAAGTTCCCTCACGGTGCGATCTCACAACTCTTTATCATTATCGTGATTGCTGTTTTTTGGGAGGCGGGGGAAATATTGGTAAATTCACCATCGCATCACTCTACTCGAACTTTTCATGTGACTATTTATGTCGACATTCGTAAAACGGGTGAAGTCCTTTTTATAAATGATCGTTATGAAATCTTTTAAAACAACACTGAATTATCGTTGGTCATCTGTTGGCTTGGATATAAACTACTGTAATTCGCAATGTTTCCTTCATTATGTTGCCTGATGAGAATGTAGGAGTTTTGCGTCTTGTTCGATAACGTACAATGTTCTAAAATATATAAGAATTCAGGTAGCGTGTCAGTTTTATCAGAAAACGTTCGTGTTTACTTGATTGCGTTGTTGGCCGTTCGTAATTAACTTCTTCAACTCATCAGTTCATTGATGCATTTAACATTTTTTCAGGAGTGCTAGTGGGCTTGCAATATTGAATTGTTGAAGTGTCATGCTCTCTGAATAGAGTTGTCCTACACTGTAGGATGATGTGCTATCCTACTTCTGCTCAAGCTGCGCACGTCATGTACTAGATATTGACATCTCTGGATGCTATAAAGTACTCAAGTCTTATAAACCCTATAAAATCAGTACTTCAAACTTGATCTCCAACCGATCGAATGCGGCCAGAAAACTAATTTTTTTTTTCGTTCAGGAACTGTGGAGTCGATTGCCTTCATGGTAGAGATGTATTTTTCAGTCGCCTATCGTTGAATGCGCGTATTTTGTTGGCAAAAATTTGTCCTTCTCTTGATATCCAAAACGAGTATCCTGCCAGCCTTCCTGAAACGCTTTTTCACTTACTTTTAAATTCCTATTGAATTATAATATTTTCCTATTGACTAAGGATTGTACCTTGTGGGTGAAAATACTTAGCACAATATCGCATCAAATTCAGAACGTTAAGTACAGTAACACTTCGTTTTTCAAAATTTCGTATAAGTATGGCGCTGTACTACTTTGGTGAAGAACAATATTGTATAAGAAATCTTAGTGCGATGACATCACTGGCTACAACCAACATTACTGTTTACACTGATTAGGAACACTATGGCGATATTCCAACGCTTACTTACTCAGATAACCGATTCAGCGGTTAGGGTGAGAAGTCATCAGACGTCCCGCATGGAGTCTTCTCGATTCGCGGGTTTGCCTCTAAAAACATCGGAGTTCCTATTGGGAACCAGCATCAGCAGGCATACTTCCTACACAGACAATTGGTTTTAATACCGGCGAAAAGTAGTCAAAGATTAAAATCAGCGAAAATTCATGACCTCGACTGCTATTTCGGGGCGGAGACTGCGACTCCTCCTATAGCACGAAATCTGCTGTTGTATATACACTCACTTCAGCAAACAAGTAGACTTCGAAATCAGATTCACTGCGCTACGATCGGGAGTGGAACAGAAATGCGCAAAAAGCATTTAGAGTGAGCTAAGATCAGAAATTATGCCGTTTTTGAGTCGCTTGGTTAGGTGCATGTAAACTTTGGTGCATATACTCAATGAGTATGCAAATCCTCTCCAAATTTTCGCGTTCTACTTCTGCATGTCATCCTTGAGAATTCCATGTCACCTTTTTACCACCTCAAAGAACGGTATGGCAGCATCCGTCTGCCGTATTTTTGTTTTTGGTTGAAGCAGTTGGCGTATACCACCAACATTGCAGTCACGTCATGGGGGACTGTTGACGCTGATAAAATGCTGTTGCGATAAACGAGGTTTCGCTGAATAGCAGATTGGTCCAATGATCCGACATCTTAATATACCCTATTTTCGTTCTATTAGACCGGCTTTTGTGCGTTCCCCTCTTCCGAGGTAAATTTCTCCTCATTTAGAGGATTACGAAAGTCAATCGTTGTTTTTACAATGGAAATTGCAACATAAGTTGGTTCTAACCAAAGATTCTTGATGAAGTGAGTAAAACAGGAACAATTATTTTTTGAATGTGATCGACTATTTGTAGTTGGAAGCTACCATTTCGCTGTCTGCGCGCTAATTCTACATACTTCTGAGTTGGAAGATTTTTATGTGGTGCACCTCCCCGTCTCTAGCTAGCAGAAGTTGTCCTCAAGCTGTTGCATGGCTTCAGATATTTTTTTCTCATTGTGATACACTGAAATTCGTGGTAAATCGGAGCGCAAAAGATTGGATCTTCAGTTGTTTCAGTTAGCGCATCATCTGTACTCTCAACTGAAGTTCTAATAAGAGATTGCTGAAAAGGCTGAACCGATCTAGCGTGTAGTGAATTCCCTTTTTATAGTCCTGTTAAAAAAGAATTCATATGCCACGGAACTGACCCTTCTGGAACGCTGATTTTTTACATAATTTGAAAAAAAAATAAGGATTCAAAGTGAAATATAGAATCCAGTTTTTCTGAAGCAGTGGGTCCTTACGAATGGCAGCGTTGTGAGTATTCAGCAGTGTAAACATTTCACTGTAAGTATTTTGATTTACACGACAAAATTGAGAATTTGAGAACCATTACAAAAGTGCATCAATTGAGACAGTTCTCGTTAAAGTCAAGAAAAGAAACTTGGTTAGAATTGGCTCATTTAAAATGACATGTTTTCGGCAAGCGAAGCGTATGCATTCCGTAGAGTGAAATAGCTTTGTAGAGGTGGATTTGCTTATGGGTATTCGAATCGTGACTACTGCTGCTGTTGTTGCCGCTAGTTGGGCATGCTAAATGAATTCCCGAATAGTGGATAGAAAGGCTGCCGCTCGCATATTCGATTTTTTCCATCTCGAATCTCAATGTATTTGGTCAAGAGGATAGAGTAGGAGGAGAGGAATATTGCGAATTCATCGACGCTATCTAAGCGGGTGGGCAGTGCGCTTAGTCGTTATTGCCGTCTTATCGGTGCGTCACTCGATTCGGCATTAACTTCACCGAGCATGTTAAGATGCGTATGATTGCTACGGAGCGGGTCCGTTTTGTTCGTCGCGAATGATGACGAGACGCTCGTGCTTGATTTCAGAGTAAATTGAATCTGAGGCAGGCGAATTTGGCTTCCGTCGACATACATTCTCTGCTTTCTTTCGTTTATTTCTCGGTTGTTCTTAAACGCACACTGCCAAGTAGCACGAACCCTCCTCGCCCGTACATTCTGTTTACTTCGCAGAGACCGCTTTTAGTTTATAACGAAATCCATGTCTTTCTAGTTATAAACGAAGGGTAAACATTGCTGACAGAATGCTTTTTTCGAATTGTGGCGAGGTTTTACTTCAACCCTTTTCTAGTACACCTACCAACAGTGATGCTGACAAGTCGATCGCAATGCACAAAGTCAATCTGATTAATTAATTTTCTTCAGTTCATTTTCCTCTCTTCACCTCATTGAGATATTTCCTATTTATCTTACCTGCGTAAATATTTGCATTTGAGGGGTTTTCAAACAGGTTTTATTACCTCTACGCTCAAGATTTGCAGTAGTGTGCATTGCGCTGTTTCTTGGTCGTGTAAAATCTCGATGCTCCACCGCTGTTTCGTTCGGCATAATTTGGTAGGCTTGCATACCAGTTGGAATCTCAGTAAGTAATACTGTGACCTTTGGATACCAAATTAAACTGTTTCTTTCACCTCCCTCTCATCTACATGGCGGCTTTAACTACATGATGAAGCGAGTCTGATAAGAAGCTGGTATAAGATTTAAAAGAACAGCCCAACGAACTTCCATGTAATTTTGTTGATTCAAATAACAGCGGTGATGCTTTCTTTTCACTCTAAAATACTTGTTTTTCGTTTTGTCGGAACATCGGCGCGTAGTGTTATGTGAGGAGAGGGAAAATTTCAGGAGAAAGGAATTTTCTCGATTACTTGTCGCGGATCCGGCTGGTTCGGAATTTCATCACTGCCGACGTTTCCTATGCTCGATCGCATTTTTGCTTTCGACGTTTCCTTGTCCCCGGAAAAAGTTATGTGGCAGCACCACTGCTATATATGCCGTCTTTTTTAGATCGCTTTTCTTTTGGCTACTCTGCAAGATTCATTGTGATAAATCTACGATTATTTCCATCCATAGTTGTGTTATAATCTCGTAAGCAGTAGTGAATAGCGCATTTCATTTTCTTCTACGAAACCACTACGTGCGTAAGAAACAATGTTGCTTGTTCTACGAGCATGTTGACCGAATAAGCGTTGATTCTACAGCAAAGAGATCAATTGCACGGCTGCGTGATGAATGTGGATTCGGGGACACACAACGCAGACCGCGGTGAGCATTACGAAGCAGATGATGAAAACGATGTGGTACGTCCCGAAGATATCACCGTCAAGGTGAACCGTCTGCAGGCGTTTGAGAGAAAATTCAGCGTCGGCTTGAGGACGAGCCCAAAGCTAGAGATACGACGTCGCTCAATGGATTTGAACGCAGCAAAAAGCGATCCTGTAATAGAGTCTTCTTTAGCGATAAGGAAGTTATCGGAAGCTTTTGGTGGGTTTTTCCAGAACTCATTCAGTACCTGCCATCAAGGACAGTACTATATGAATCGGATTGTTTACAGTCTCAAACCACACACCTAGCTATATAAGTAGTACACTTCTATGCATAAAAACAACACATATCTGTATCAGTAAATTGGAGCTCTTAGAATGCTCCCTGAATTGACTTCGCAAAAGAAAGAAAGTTCTGAATGTACAGCGTCGAAGTGAATCTAGCGGAAGCAGCATAAATTGTTTTCGCCGATGTAAGGAGATACTATGAACGCTAAAATGATTTTCTTCTTTGGAAAATTATCGCAATTAGGCAACGCGATTCGAGCGGGACTTTGAACGATAGTAATAGTAGCCCCTACTAACCAATTCCTTTAAAATAGTGGTGGAAATTCTCCAAATCCATCACTTTTTAACTCCTCTTCTTCTGCTCTCCCTGTCCCCTACCTTCTCCTTTCACCTTCGTCTTCCCTAAATTCATTCTTGAAATCTGCAACGCGATGCCAGCTAGGGCAGAATTGCTTCGCATTTCGCAACCTTCATCACTGCCTTATTCACATCCCGGATGTCGTGCTAGAGGCCGAACAAATTTTATTGCTGGACCCACACTTCATTCTCTTTCGTTAGTGATATTCTGGAAGGATCCTCTTACAGTCGCATTCACTGCAGTGATATAACGAAAAAGGTAACGCACAGAACCTGAGCAATGACTTGAGCAATCGTCTCACTTGAAGCAAGTGAGAACCTCCAGTTACCAGCCACAAACTTTTAAAACCGCACGTCAGCATGTTTTTACTTTATAGCTGGCTGTGACTCATATAAAATATGTCATGCTTATATTCACACCTCTGCATCCCATCTACCCTATCACAACTGTGGTTTACTCCATTTCGTGTCAGTAACTTTGAACACCAAGATTCTCTAACTTAAATGTTGCCGTGTCACGGGCTGCGCTTACAATGGTTGTAAAAATGCCATAATTTCACAAGAACTAAATACCATTTTAAACAGCAAAAAAAAATTGTTTTTGCACCGTTAATATTTTTAGTTTCCACTCAACTCTTTTAGATGTGATTTTCTCACTTCATAAAAGATGATATATGCTAGAAAAGTCTAACTATTATTTTTTATATGATGCTAGCACAATTCTGCGATGAATGAAGCATGGCTTTTGCTTTTCATCTATTAGACAATCGACCATTGACTGTGATAGATTATTCCGTCTTCTCTTGTATTTTTCGCTCTGCAGAAACTAAATATTTTCCTGGTGTTGTCTATTCATTCGTTCACTTGTTCGATCTGCTAGTCGGCTTTACACATTCGGGAGAAACTTACAGATTCGGAAGTGTCAAGTTAGTTCTGCATGGAGTTCCAGAAAACTTTACTTCAGTCTTTCCCTTCTATGTCCATTTGCCTTTCGCCCAAATTTTCCTTCTCCCGGCCCACATGCCATCACGCATCTTGATCTGTTGAAATAAGGAATAGTTTTCTTGATATGGTATGCTCAAAACCTCAAATGCTCTAGCGTAACATGAGTTATTCTTTAACGATTTCTCTCATTGTGGACTTTTGCTTCAACTATTGTATCCCTTCACTTATAGCAGACAGAAAACAGCTTTCTCAGAACGTTTGCAGCCCTTGCTTAACCCCATATCAGAAACCTTGCAATAGTTCCTCATACTCCTGACCTTCTGCGCTACTTAAAATATTAGTCTTAAAACCTCGCGACCTTTGCACAAACCGTCTTGTTCGTTGAATGTATCTTAGTAACTACTGTAAAACTCGATAATGGGAGATAATTTGCTTTGTATTTCGTTCCTCCTACACTCAATACTCTCATTTTTGAAATGCTACTGGTAATTTTGCCACCTTCTTCAATGAAGCACTTTTTTAAAAGATAAATCATGTGAGATCGCGCAACTGATTGGTTGTAAAGAGCACCAATATTGCGCAAGAATAAAACTTGGTTTTAGTGCATTCCCACTCGATTTCGGTTACTCCATAACTGAATTCTGTATTCTGCACCTCAAATGCACTCCAATCGAATGCGAAATTTGCTGGATTTATGAGTAAATCGCTTTCCGATAATATTTGTAAGAACTCAAATATTGTCACACCGAGTAATCATTTCTTCATTTGATATCATCCGGTTGACGTAATGCGCTATTGTTTCTTCTGATCTTTCTTTTGTATTGCTGACTGATGAGAAACCGCATTTGATCGCGAAGCTTGCAGGATTGCACGTTTTGTCGCCGTGGTATAGCTGCAAGTTGTGAGTCTCATCGTATCGTACGCAGCACATAACATAGACTCAATCCAACTCTTAACGCAAATGTGTGCCTAAGAGTGAAATGTTAGTCTCAGGCGATCCAAGTTTTTCTCCAAAAAGTGTTCAGATGGGAAAGTGTCCCACGCTGTTGATATTCGGAGTGAATGGTAACCGCCATCTTATGCATAGGTTAGGGTATAAGCTTAGGTGCAAGTGTGAACCCATGCATCCAACCCAGGAGGGTTTATTGTTATCTAAAATTAATGCGGTGCAGAAAATACCGACTACCAAACTCTATAGCATATGCTGTCACCTTAATACGCTCGTCGCTAATCCACTCCATAAAGGTTTGCGCTTTTCGGCGGGTTTCTTAATCCGTGTTATTAGCCGCAATGAAAAGAAGAATGATAGAGGTTCTCGTAGATAAGTGATTCTAAAAAGTAGCGGAATGATTGCAATGCTACTCACTAATTCGGGTATTGCATCTTCAGCGTTTTTGAAATTTTGAGTGTGGCTTCGTTCACGGATCTCAACTACACTTCACTTCACAACCAACTTTTCTGCGCATTTTTAGCTGTACCAAAAAATTGTACAATGCGCTCGTTTTGGTGCATGACGTGAGCAGTTAGTATGGATAACATTTCTTTATTATTATCTTCTAGATTTAACCGATGGCGATCACAATCGGCCAGGATGTAAAGAAACAAGCAAAAAATAAAAAATAAATGCAATTCGGCACAAATAAATCGTATTATTAATGGTCCACTTCCCGTATATCCGCGCAATATTTCATTCAGCGGTTGTGTGAGCAGAGCGCAATCGAGATTGTCGCCTCACATTATTGCCAACTATAAAAGGGGATACGCATAAAAATCTACGAATCACACTCGCTGGCAACGATAAATGCAGTGTACCATTTGATGTTAATCAAATGTGGCAGCTAGCAAAAGTAATAAGCTTTAAGAGTAATAAATAATTGCTATCGTATCTTGTGCACACTGACTCCCTAGGTTGCTGATTAAGTGGTGAAGAAAATTACTTCTATGGTGTTTATTTTCGAATCACTGTAAAAAGGCAAGCCGATGTCATCGGAGCTATATGTGTCTTGCAAATGCTGCAAATCTCTTTTTTTTTCTTTTATCTTGAATGGTGGTCAACTATGTTTCCTATTCAAAATTTCTTTCGGAAAGGGGTTGGAGTTGTCGAATTGAGCGGCGATTCTCAAATTTTTACACGAAACAGAGGTTCCCCTTAATTGCGAATGTATGTATGTGTATATATGTCGGACTGTTCTTTTGTAAGCATCAGTGCGTGCGCTGTCTATCATGTTGAGATGGTGGAATTTGATGCCCGCAGTCTAGTCTATGGCGTAGATAGTGGTATCTATCCTCCAACCACCTGCTCATTTTTCAGTCAATTCGCTGTTCCCCTTTGCCAGCCAAAGGCAGCATGAAGAAGTGAAAATTTAATAGCACCATAATCTGCCGCCCCGATGCCTTGCAACGACACTTTATTTCTTAAATCTTTGACTCAACCTCATTTGAGTAAGTCGACTGACATCCAAAAGTTTTAGAAAATTGCAAACATTGTGTATTATGATTCTAAAGTAGTCAGGAAGGTTCCCCACTTTTATATCCGGAAAGGCCTAGCACCATCTTTTGATAACTGCGAAGACGCCGTACTTCTTTCTAACAATTCGGAATGGCACAATAACTTTCTTGTAGCGGATGGAAGGGTGCACATTCCTTCGAACGCCTGGCACAGCGCTGCATCTGCCTAGTGGCATGCAGAAATGCGCCACACCTCATGGTTTGAGTTTTTGCATTCGCATTCAGCATTCACAAGTTATAGTGAGCAACTCTTTTGTGCATAATTTGAATTCTCTTTGCCAGAGTACGGGCTGTATTGATATGAGAGGACAGAATTAAGAGATAGATTCATATGCTTTCGAATCTCGTAGTATGTCGACTAAAAGTTACTACGTTTGCTAGGAAGCCAATCACATCGTGAGTGACAGTTGATGTGCGTAAACACAAAGTTTCTTTTGCTAGGGTGTCCTTATTCAACAACTGAAAATGAAGATCGTTTGAGCTATGAAAAATTGGCAATAAAGTTTCCACCGTGGGAATAGCCCTTGTTTTAAGTATATGTGACAGAAAAATCGGGATAGTCTTGCATACATTGAGAGATTTTTTTTCTCAATTCTCAAGAGTATTTCATATGCGATATTTTGTCACTCAAAATTGAATAAATGTCGAGTTTTCTATGCTCGATGTTACTAAAGAACATTACCCAAGTGAGACTTATTTTTTGTTATTGATCTCATACCATCCTCTTCCTTCGAAGTATCCATCCTTTCATGAGATAGGCATTTCTGATGCAAATATTGGAAGAAGTCTTGAGTTATACAGTAACACATCTAGCTGAGAAATTTCACTGGCGATGGTTTCATGTGGCGCTAATAAGAGATCTTCAATTAGCATCACGGAAGCTCATGATATTTACGAATATTAATTAGCATCATTGATCAGTTGAGTGTTTCTATTGTCCTTTTGCGACAGGGGTCTATTTCATCTGCTTAATGGGCATTCAATTTTTGAGGTTCATGAGTGTTAAAACAAAAGAGAATTTTTTGCTCATTTGAGAGGCATTACCGCATTCACACATAACAACGAAGCAGTGAAAATCTTTGGATCAAACATTCTTTCGGTGGAGATTGAAGAAATTCCCTGTCCGATTCTTCAAACATTTCCACATAAATTTACTCACTGCAGTTCATCGATGTTATCACAACTGGTCATTATGCATGACCAATAATCATCAAAGGCGATTTCTTTTCCACGTTAGCGGACTAACTTCAGTTTCCGCTCAGAGGAAATCGGCCCTCCACTCATCTTTGGTTGCAAAAAAATCGATGAATGTTTTACAGCCATTTAGAATTACTCATTTAAGACGTGAAATGCTTTGTATTGTTTTTGTGCTTTATTATGAACTCAAAAAAATAGCTGTGAAGAAACAAGCGATTCCTTGAATTGCCCTCAAGAAAAATGAAAACGCATGAAAACACAGTAAAAAATCGCTGACTCCTTTCTAGTGAACATATTGTGCAAAATCGTGCGACAAATACTTTCACAAAAGGAAAACAAACATCATTGACTCAACGAAGTCGGATTAAAAGTTTGCTTTTCTACGAGTAATTAGTATAAACGAGTAAAAACAACTGAAAAATTCGCGCTTGCTTTTACTGAAATAGAACATATCATCAGTTAGAAGAGTGGTATAAGCCATGGATGGTGTGAATGAAACAAGCAGAAGAGAAATATTCTCTTTGAGCCGTCATCGTGTTAGATAAGCTTATGCAAATGAGCGCATGACAAGTGTTTCGCATCATGTGGCCCACTGCGGAGTTGATATCGGCCGATGAACGTGTTGCTGCCGCTCTTTATTCTGTACAGTTTTTAAATGACGACGATCCATTGCTAGAATTTCTCGGTTCGCTGTAATTAGTTGGGCGGCAACTTCTTTACATGAAATGATAACGATATGTCTGAGGGAAATATTGGGAGGTGATGGAAACTGATCCTATTCCATCAAATGCCTTCACAAACTCCGTTGATACGGAAGCCGCCACACTTCAGAGGAGTCCTTCAGCGAACGATTTCCCATCCAGATTCTATGACTTACCTCTGGAACCCTTTCCCGTTACCGCCTTGTTACTTCAACCAAGACATAGCGTTCCGGTTACTTTTTATGAGCCGGATGAGTATAGCCATGTGCCGCATAAGCATCTTGTGTCATTATGTGAGCCAGTTTCCGATGATCTTGAACAACGCAACGAGGACAGCACCGACACTCTTTTAGAAAGCGATGAAGAACAACGACTGAGTGTTCTGAAAGAAAAGAGAAAATTACTTCTTCAGTTGAAATTGCCTCTATTGCCCCGTTTCTTTAAAAAGTGTGAGCTGTTTTGAATTCTTATTTCTGCAACATGCTTCTAAAAAATGATAGAAGAGTGAAGTTGCTCGCCTACAGTGGCTAATGCAAAGAATTACTGAGATGGGAAATAATCAGCAATTATCGCTGAAACTCATTAGTAGCAGATGATGAATATAGAAAAAAAAATTTTTTTTAAGTGTTAATGAATATCTGAATGTCAAAGACTTGCCACGTAAAGAAATACTTAAGTATAAAGTAGGCACTTATATCATATTTAGAAACGATTGCAGTTCTCAAAAGGCTCCCTATTAGTTGTTAAGTACTATGAATGCGAAAAAGAAAATCAAGCTTACTGCAGCTTAATTTTGATTGAATTATAGCTCAACGAATCGAGGGAAAGGCATTCGTAAGGAGAGGAGCACTCAGGCAAAAGAATATTCACGAAGTAAAGTATGTTTTCAATTTTCGCATTTCTCTTTTATGCTGTCCTTATTTTCACTTTAACTCTTTGATCAAATGTGAGGTAATGGGCCGTATTTTCGGCAAATGGTGCATGATTCTTCCGCTGTCCATCTGCTGTATATTGCATGTCATCAGACTTTTTTTTTAAAATCACAAGTCTTCTTTTTCGATATGCTTTGATGCAAATTTCACCAACGACTTATTCTATTGTATTCTATTCTATTCTATTCTATTCCATCCAGTTCATATATCTAAGTGTAGGCTTTCTTAATTTCTGAAAATAAAGTGCATGTGCTTTGGAAACTTCTAGATTATTTTATCAGTAAGTACATATTTTACCTTCTACCTTTTTATGTTATGAACGAAGAGTTATTAGTTTTCACATTAACTATTCAAGCACCTATGGAGAGAGGAAAATGTGATGATGGCGCAACATTTGTGCTTGCTTCTTTTCCTCTTACGAAATTCCGTCTGCTTGTTTTTAATTGACATATAGCACCACTGAAGAGGAGTCATTGGGTACTAGTTTCAGCTCCTCAGTGTTGACTTGTGCGAATATTTATTGCCTTCCACAGATCTCTTCATAATTGTGCGGTCTAATGGATAGTTTTCGAGCAATTATGTGATCGGTTGGAAAGAGGGCATGAGCCTTCAGGTAAATAGGAGCCCTTCAAAAATGATTTGCCGATGTTAAGAACCTGAGCAATTTTTAGAGCAAATTAAGCGTTTGCCTCTGCTGATTCTCCTTTTTATTTGCTTGTGTCCTGAGGTAATCCTGAAGTGTTTTCGTCCCGAGTTCTTTTTATCCTCCTCGATGTCAGTTGTTATTTCAGTCAACGAATTATGTAATATTCTTTCTGATCTCAAACAAACGTTTCTGCTTCATCTACGGCTGACTTGTCTATCGTAACGCGCTCCAAGACACTGGAACTCATCTCGCGTCATGATGCGTAATTACTAATAGCACCTGTGGTAGCAAACCCATCCGGTATAAACTTTTCCTATTCGTCGATCGCACTTTTTTCCACTTTGTCAAAAGCTGACAGTGTGGAACTATGAATATGGTGCTGCATTACTGATCGCCTTATATAAGCGTCGTACCGCTTGGGTCGGATCTTATCCCATTGTTGTTAGCTCGTTTCGTGCACCGAAACTTGAAGATTTCACGGGCAAAAGATTCATCAACCCTACTTGAGTCCTTACTTTCCGTGGATCAGTACATGGGAAAATTCACGCATCATTCAATTCCCAATGAACTTCTCTCTTGCTTGACATTAAAATTTATGAAATCAGAGTGGAGGTGGAAATGCCGGATGAGACCATTGAGGAGAGGCACGCTTGCCGAACCCCCTCCCAAAGCAATCCCTTCGACTTCGCACGTTTCGTATTCATTCAGCATTGCAACCCCATCCTCTTCCCCTGCCCGTACCCTCTCCCTCACCCCTTCTTTCCTTCCTTTCATGTTTATCGCCACATTGTAGTAGGCATTGTTGCCTATGTCCTATTTGAAACTGTGCTCGTAATGTCAGCCTTCGAATGAAGTTTTGGTGACAAATTGCATAGAAGTTGATTCAGGTGTCATAAATTTATCGCACGTTTCTTCAAGCAACCGACATTTTGTTCGCACTGCAAAGATTTCTTATGGGGTCTCAACAAGCAAGGCTTTCAATGTCAAGGTATAATCGTTTTAATGTAATTCGCTTTCCTTTATAATGCACATTCATAAATTTTCTCCTTGATGAATTCAGCTGAAGTAACGGAAATTCGAAAAACGTACCAGGAAAGTCCTACAGACTGGGCCGTATTTGTTGTCGTCTCGATTGTGAATCGAGTTGAAACAAAGGAGGCGAAGAGTCGCCACACATGGATGCATGCATTCTCAAGTACATAACATCGCTCTAACTGAACGTTGCAAAGATCTGCAAAAGTTAATTATGCAACGATTGCATGAGATTACAAAAATGCATAAACAATCAAACAAAACTGCAAAAAAAATCATAATGAAAATCTACATAGTGCCATTTTGTGACATTTTCATATCACATCTTTGAATTTTTTATGAGAGAATTTTTGATGTTTGCATTCTGCCTATCCATTTTCATATTTTCAATGAAATTTATAAATATATTTTCATCACTGAGTAGGATTGTCGTTTATGCTGAGAAATTTGCAGTTTGCACTTTGGTTGTACATAAGAGGTGTCACGAATTCGTCAATTTCCAATGTCCTGGAGCGGATAAAGGAGTCGATACCGACGTGAGTTCATCACATAGTTATTCCGAATTTACATAATGATTCGTAAGTAGAGTTGTAATTTGAATTTATGGCTCACAACCAAATCGGCCAATTGGTGAATTATAAAAGAGCCAATAACAAATAGATCTTTTGCTTATAAAATTGAAATAGGATGGTCTTTTTCATGAACCAATAAATAATTAAATCCTAAAACTTCGATACATACATCTTTATGGACAGAATTCTATATAAATAAAAACTTCCAGTAGAAAACCTTGATAACTTTAAGGCTGTATATAGTGAGAAACTACAATTTTTTCCACTCTTCACTTGAAAGTCTCTGTTAACCATATTTGAGAGGGTAACTTTTTTTTAAAAAAGAAAATGGCCCAAACAATTTTAAGTATATTAAGTATATACTTTAAGTTATATTCTGCTTGTAGGATCCCCGTCAGCAACACAAATGGAAAGTGCAGACGTATTCATCGCCCACGTTCTGTGACCATTGTGGATCTCTCTTATATGGTCTCATTCATCAGGTCTTTTCAGATATTTTATTTGTGCCTTATTCATATTTCTGCTAACGTTTCGTTTATTACAACTGCCGAGAGAAGCTAATTTCTCCTTGAGAGATTTTACTATACTGATAAATAAAGGAAAACAAAGTGATCATGGCAATCTTGATGAAGAAGTATGACAACGACATGATACCCAAGATTCCCATTTGGCACTAATACTTGAAACAAGGTCGATGACAAAGTAGAACATTAGGGGTAAAAGACAAACGTTTTAATGGTACCCAAACATTTTTCTATTCTGATTTCGAGCGGAACCAAACAACACCTAATTACGAAAAATATAAATAATACTCTCCTGTCTATACTCTAAAACTAGAGGAGTTCGTACTTCTGTGACCGACATCGTCTCCTTGTAATATTACAAGTGAGCTGTGCACAATTGAGCCACGCATATTTCAGTTGCGCATGTTTGGGCCGTGTATTGCTTAGCGGCACGCACAAGCATAATGAACTGGATTTTCCGTGCGGTCACTTTCGCCACTTTTATATGTACTTGCTATGATGGAGTTCGCGGTTCAGACCATTATATATATATATATATATATATATATATAAATATATATATATATATATATATATATATATAGTTGTGATGATGTAGCTTACTGTCCCAGTGCCACTTGAACGACATTAAAATATTGTTACGCTGAGACAGTTGCATCGTGGACATTTAACGCTAGATAAACGTGGTCTGGACCCGCACAACGCCCCAGGTATCGCCCAGTGCCATACAGTGTGTAACCATGACCGTAAGATGCTGCGGACAATCGCGACACAAGGGACTTACATTAAGATGGTTGAACTGAAGCACGGACACTTGCGCGAATATATTCTTATTGGGACAGATACTTGAGGCAGTATTTGTATAGAGATGCAGCTATTCACGGTGCCGATGTTTGTGACACGAGACATGTCGATGTAGACTCTTTAATCCACACAGCTCAAGTGCTCGTGAAGAAGATATTCAACGGCGCAAGTGCCCAACTGTAATGCGAGCCCTGCATCGTAAGTATCAGCTACTACCTGTGCGTGCAACGTAACTACGTCGATGTATGCGTAAATGCCCTATGGTGATGATGATCTGTCCACAGAAGCATGATTATGTTCCAACTGATGTGTGGCTGTGAGCAATATGCGGCCGAACTGTGCATAGCTATGTTTCCGAGCTGGCGCCTTAGTTGTAATTTGTAGTACAGCCGTTTAGTCTCACATGTTGGCACCACATCAGACAAAGACGCTCTTTGCTTTTCGTTGTATAGCTAAGCTGTCAGTGGATATTAGCCAATGAATGAAAGCGGAACGAGTGGAGAAAAGAACAAGAAGCTATTATTTGAAGGGTATGAAATGTCAGTCATGTGATTCGAATGTGCACCATCGATGCGTGAAGTATGTGCCCAATATGTGCGGAACGGACAATACCGAAAAACGCGGCCGCATTTACCTCGTTATTCGAGTCGAAGACGATATTTTGCATATCCACGGTGTGTTCTTGATCTTTCAGTATACTGCGCTGGTGGATATCTCCAGCTATTTCAGGAACGATGCTATGAATTTTTCAATGCTATGAACATTCTTATATCTGAATGACCACCACAGGTTTCCGAGGACTTCAAAACCTCCTGAAAAAACGCCATGGGAACCAAAAACGCCATCAGAATATAAGGCAGTAGTGTAAAATTCAAATTCTGGTCTTCATTTCAATGAGATCTGCCACAATACGTTTCGTGCTGCTTTGTATCAATTTTCGACAATCCGACATTTTTGGGGCATATGGTCAGTGAAGTCATTCCCGAATAGTTACACCTGTCGCATCCGACAACAGGTTTTTTGCAACTTCAGCGTTCCGATTTCGCCTCCGTTCTCGCTCTTGGATCCGCTTCCTCCCTCCTCCTCCCCTCTCCCCCCCCCATCACCTCCCAAGAAAGATTCCTCATTGATCTAGGGTCATAGAGCTCAGGTTTTTAGATGGCAAGAAGGGTAAGGCGAGTTGTGGTTTAATATACCGAGCTGTCACCCTCGAAAATCCTGCATATTACTAATCCACTGCAGTCGTTTATGAACGTGACGCAACGCAATGGCATGAATCGCATAGAAACGACCATTTGATAAAGATCAAGCGTTTTGGTAACCTCCGGCCTCATGGGGATCCTTGTGGGGTCCGTAGCTCCGAAAATCCTCTGCCGTCAGGATAATTCTAAGAACACAGCCATCTTTCGATGGCGGCTTTAAGGTTTTGTGACCACAAAAATATCATTATTCAAAGTTTGAAAGTGCTGACGTTGTCGTATCGCTGTCATCATTGCCGCAACCTTTTGCTACATTGTTGTGATCGTTCTTGCCGCAATCACTGATGTGCAATTCTCCTTGTCAAAATCGCTAGGAAGCAGATGGGAAATGAAGCTGATAACCTCACTGATGATCTCTTTTGCAGTGAAGGAGGCTCGAAATCTAATTCCGATGGACCCAAATGGCTTATCGGATCCATACTGCAAATTGAAACTGCTCCCCGACGATCACATGGCGAAATCTAAGCAAAAGAGCAAGACAATCAAGGCAACACTTAATCCAGTTTGGGATGAACATTTCAAATAGTGAGTGCTACAGTTTTGTGGTCAATCGAGATTGCTGCGCCTCCTTCCCCTGCGTACTTCTCAAAAGTGTAATTGTGCGCAGTACGTTGTTCTTATAGTTAATCCAAATATATGACTGGGGGAGGATGGGGTGGGGGCACTTCAACGCAGAATGCACTGAAAGACCACTGATTTGCCAATGCCCGTTATTGATGCACCGAGATTAGAAAGAGAATGAGCATTCAGGGGTAACAACACGCTTATTAGACCTGATGCAAAAGATTTTCGTCCCCTGATTAGAAAGTTGTGTTTTGACAGCAAGAAAATGGCAGAATTTTGCGATTGGCAGTAAGAATCCGCATCAGTATATTATATATTCATGAATGAATTTTCTATGTTCCTTTTTGATATTCCAAATTTTGAGTCATTAAAACCGCTGGGTTACCCCTCCCCCCCTCCCCCACCCCGCTTACAAAGACTGTGTGTTATTTAGCGCTGTTCGCGTATGTCTCTGTAGAGCGCCATTATGGCACACTTAAGTTTCACTTTGTGCCTTTTATGTCGTGCAATCAATTGACACCGTGAGTATAGGCACTTGTACTGTTGTGAAATGTGTTTGATGGAACAAAATGAATGAAATTAAGTTTCGTTTCGGTGCATATTAGGTTCAAAACTAATACGGACCATATTAGATTCAAACGCTACAAGTCGGCGCAAGCGGAATCTTTTAATCAAACTCAGGAACCAAAACAATATTCTGACTGTCTGGCGCTGAGCTTAGTTGCTCGTTTTCGAAGCTGGAGTCATTAAGATCGACAAACCGGGAAAGCATTTCCGACTTGGTCCGTATTCATCTGCCGGTCCACATGTAGGGTCTGAAAAAGTGCTAATCACTGGGCAACAGGTCTGCTGGATGGGGAAGGTAAGGCGGAATGAACCTTGATGCCGAACTGCACCTATTTCTGCTGGTTGATTTTTTTAAGAATGGAGTTTTTCTTTATACTGTAGCAAAACAGGCCACCCTCAGTTCACCATTGCTGGCCACAATGTTTCGGACTTCTGATGCGTCAGTTCCAAGGCACGAGAATAGAATTCTTGACAGTCTAGGCAGGCTGCAAGGGGGCGTAATGTGCTGCTCCATTATATCACCCCGGAACGGTTTTATGGGTGAAAATCGGGCTTCGGGAATGTCAGAGAGGGCAAGTTCGCTGACCACTTCTTACTTCTTATGGAAGGCACTTCTCATTTGCAATAGTCACACGATGAGGGAATGGCTCATTGTTGAAGCGAGCGAAAAAATTGGAGCACGTGTCACAGAATGCAAACTACTGGTCATCAGTAAAGCCACGGAGTGTCAACTTCTGGATTTTCATCACTAGCCACTTTGCGCCAGATGTCTTCCATTGTTGCAATGGGCTGCCCACAGCTCTGCTCTCAACACCCGTGCGTTTTCATCCCGGTGGATCTCCGTAATTACCCTCCCCACATTTTTATTCGACTTCTTGCATCCACGACCAAACTCATCTTGGAAATCCTTATCATTGGAAGCGAATTTCCAGGAGCAACTACGGACGGCCTGCTATGAAACTAACTCCTGCCCCTAAGCACTGTTGATGTTGGTGCTTCCATCAGCTCAACGACCGAGCTTGAACTCATGGCGCATGCCAACTATTCTCATATAGTACAGTGTGTGGCATATTGGAGAGTACGTATAATAATCGGCTATGTTGGTGATCGGCATGTTTTATTTAGTGACTGTTTGCGGCAGCAGTCAACACCATGTTGTTCTTGCGATATGCTTCCTTGCGATATTAACCTTACAAATGAAGCAGTTCGCTTTTCTAGCAATCTGGAGCCCGCCGATAAGGACCGACGGCTTTCGGTTGAAGTTTGGGATTGGGATCGGACATCGCGGAACGACTTCATGGGCTCATTATCATTTGGAATAAGCGAGCTCATAAAGGAGCCTGTCGAAGGATGGTATAAACTCTTAAACGCGGTACGATTATAATTTATTTTCCTCGTAGACGATGCTGAAGTGTGTGATTGATATATTGTTGTTAGACCTGCGGCATAATGTATAGAAGCCATCTGCGGCCTTGAAAGCAACATTCACACCTCCCTTCCCTCTATCCCCTCCTCATTTCCCTCAGCCCTCTCCACCACCTATTCCGCTTTCCGTCAGCGGAGACCCTCGCTTACGGACCTTCTGCTTTTATCCCCATCTGTTGTTTCTTATTGTTCATGTTCAGGAAGAAGGCGAATACTACAACATTGGCATTCCTCCAGAGGATGAAGAAGAGGTGGAACGGATGCGAAAGAAAATGAAGGAATTGAACACCTCTCGTGATAAGGTACACAGTTGCTGTTTATCTGGTCCCACTTCCCTTCCTTCATTCATATCCTGTGACTAAAACCACCGCTCCTAGCCTTAAAACTTGATGAAAATTTCGAACTCCGTTTTTTATGAGACGAATGAAATTATTTAAAAGTTTTTCGTCAGTGAATCAAGCAATAGTCAGAACGATACACATGGTAACATTTGCCCTTATGAAATGCATCAAACTGAACACCGATTGAATATAACTTTCTTCATGACGTCTGGTTTGAAAATCTTGCATTTGCTTCACATTTTTCTGTACAGGCATGGAGCAGTGAAATCTCATCAAGGCGATTCAAGGTGACTTATTTCATCAAAAGGCCAGGAAGGACTCTCTTTCCAACTCTTCTGGACCTTTCTTACGCTTCCATCCCAGAGATGTATCATCGACAGAGAAGTGTTGACCATATTTAGGAAGATTTGATTATGGCCTGATGAGCCAGAACATTGCAGATAGAGCAAAATTCCTCCGATTGTAAAGAAATGCCATCACTTCTTTAACCGATACAATTGCACGAAATTTAGTGTGTTGTTACAAAAAAGTAGCACTGTATTAAGCAGGTATTTTGAGAGCTTTTGAATGCGTCATTAAATCGTTGATTCACTTCTATTTTAGCGACATCGGAAGGTGATATTTTATGATTGGTTTTCTCACTTAATTCAAGCACAGATTGCTTTAGCGTTCTTCTCCTCCTAGATGCTGTTGTCACTAAAGCGTTCCCTGCAAGTATGCGTAGATCTCGCATGAATACACCCTTTGTCGATCGTATTATTCCTTCTTTTTTTTTCATCTGATATGTCCTGACATTTTTCAGGAGAAAACAAAACAGAAAGAATGCCCAAAGACTTGGCAACAACAACGTGATGTGATAAAAGCATCCGATTTCACGTTCCTCACGGTGCTTGGCAAAGGATCCTTCGGCAAGGTCTCGCATAATCGTTCAGCTTTTCATTCCGTTTTGGTACCCGTCGAAAATTAAAAACAGTTAGATCGCTAGTTATCACTATGAGCGTAGCTTCGATAAAATAAGCGTACAAGAGGTTACTGCACACTCCATCTCTCTCCCCTTTGTGATCTGATATGCAAGTGGCAAAAATGGAACGAATATTCAGCAACATCCAGAGAAAAATGGAGGGCTTAGTTATGGGATATTTGATAATTTTTGTGCCATTGTAATTTTAGTGGAATCAGAGTGGGAACTGTTGGTGGATGTTCTTTGATCATCTTGCGATTGCTATTGCGCTTAAGTATGCGATGAGTAGTGTTTTGCAAAGATGTTCAGATTCATATCACAATTTTGTTTATATACTGGTATTCTCAGGTACTGCTGGGAGAGCATAAAGTAACAAAGGAACTCTTTGCTATAAAGATCCTCAAGAAGGACGTCATAATTCAAGACGATGATGTGGAATGCACAATGACTGAGAAACGAGTGCTTGCTCTTCCAGAAAAGCCACCATTTCTTGTCACTCTCCATTCATGCTTTCAGACAATGGTACGTTTAATTGCTATTACCGCTTGTTTGTTTCGCTCTCTCAGAAATACGAATCCCATCTTCGAAAATGCTGATTTCCTTAACATCACTATTTCATATATGCTTACTTCGTTCTCCCTATGAACCTGACCTCGTTTGTTCATAAATAAACGTATGTTGAACACAACATATTTCTGCACATGTATATGTTCTCCACATATGTTTATGTGGGTGCTGGTGCTTGTCTTTGTCTGCATTTGTGCATATCGGACAGTTTTAACCGCAGTTTCTCTAATTCCACAGGTTATAGAAATCGCTAAGCATTGCTAACACCCAGACGACGCCTAGGTAAACTTTTAAATTGAGAGTTTCATTTCGAACTGGATTACAGACACTGAAATATAGCTGGAAATCTAAAAGCATCTTACAGCCGATTGAATCGTATTCATGCGGCTGGACGTTATAAAAATCGTTTACGCTGGAATAGTACAGACATTTGATTATCATTTTAGTGCACTTTTCTATTCGGGACCTTATTAGAGCTATCAAAAAAGATGCAAAAATAGTCGGAAATCATTTAAATGCCAATTTCAATAGTTTAAAATGATATTCGCTGTTAATATTTTCTTATTGCCCTCATATTATTTAAATGGGATCGTCTTTTTCAGGATCGCTTATATTTTGTTATGGAATTTGTAAATGGCGGTGATCTGATGTATCAAATACAACAAGTTGGAAAATTCAAAGAGCCTGTTGCGGTGTTAGCTGTTTTTTTTTCAATTTTGTAAAGCCACTCAGCTGCTGTTTGATTTGCTTAAGGCGTTACGAACAGTGCATCACTGAAACAGGCATTAGACGATCAGATCAATTGTGGCGTTTCGTGCAAACTGCCATAATTGATAAACCAGTCGTCCCAAAAAGCAGTTTTATTGATCACGATCGCATCGCTGTGTTCACCATATCTTATAACGAGTTCTGTTGAAAATTCTATTTTTCTTTATCTTTTATATTCAATCTTGCCAATATTTTGAACATTTTGGTTTGACGACGTTTCACCCAGCCCTATAATCGGTGTATTTGACGAAATATGTTGCCGTCTGCTTGATGCTTTTGGTTTGATTGCATCGTTGAACAACCAATCGACCGTTTTTCTACTATATGTTTGGCTTATTTCTGGCCATGCAATGCAGTCATATGCACCCTGGCAGGGCATAACCACGGCTCCAGCCAGAAAGTGACCATTGAATTATTTACGTTTGAATATTTGCATATTTCCAAACTAACGCAGCTACTGAGCGTGACAATTATAATGTGTCAGCAGTGTGCGTTACAAGTGCTATTTCAATTACTCATTTCTTTCTTCCCTGTGAATTTTTGTTGAAGAGTTAGTGCTGTCTAAATGGTTCCGGTAAACCCCAAAAAAGCTTAAAATCGAGGAGAGGGATCTAGGTCTATATCGGTGTGGTGATGCAGCACCATATTTTATTCGCGTTCAAGCTTCAACGGTTACAAATTTTGCATTTCAATATACCTTATCTTTAGGTTTTATGCGGCTGAAATCGCAGTGGGTCTGTTTTTCCTCCATTCCAAGGGTATCATCTATCGTGATCTCAAGCTGGATAACGTCATGCTCGAGAAGAACGGTCACATAAAAATCACTGACTTTGGGATGTGCAAAGAGGGGATCATTGGTGACGCAACAACAAAAACTTTTTGTGGAACACCAGACTATATCGCACCTGAGGTGAATTTTTTTCTATGTTTTTTCCTGCATTTTTTGATATTTTACTGAAGGCGCATTATGAGTGTCTCTTTGAGGGCTCTGCCGATGAAATAGAGCAACATTTATTGTCCACGTAAAATCAGTAACCAGATCGCGACCACATCTGATCGAGGATCATTCAGGGACACCAGAAATTCCTGAACCTTCAAACATTTTCTGGAAGACGGAATAAAAATGCCTTGGCGACTTGTTCAAATTGTGCCTCACTTTCCCAATTGCAGATAATCCTATACCAACCTTATGGGAAGTCGGTAGACTGGTGGGCATTTGGCGTTCTCATCTTCGAGATGCTTGCCGGACAACCTCCATTCGACGGAGAAGACGAGGACGAACTATTCACCGGTATAGCTCAGTATTCTTTGCTTAATTATGGCTGCATAAAATTGTTTAGCATAAGGCGTGCGACGTTGGTTTTTCGTTGAAGAATCTGGTGCGGCTGCTGATAACAATCTTTAACGTGCTTCTATTTATCCTCGTGGTCTCAGCGACCACGATTAAACCTAGAGACGGATACAGTAGAGAAAAGTGATGAGGAGGCTGATCAGGAACACATGCCTAATAAAAAGGAACTGTTCACGCATCTTATCGATTAGGAAAGGGACCCTTTCGTTATACCTCTCGCCCTCCTTCCCCAGTTTCTCCCCTTCAGGTGAAATGCGGATCTTCATTGTGTACGACAGCTCACAGAATTATACCTAAGCTTTCTGTACAAACTCTGGATTGGAATCTGTATCGGACCTTGTTTCAGCTTGTGAAATAAAGGATTTTTAAAGTGTATGTTATAAGTTTTTATCAGTTGTCAGTATTTCTGGCCGCATGTTTATTCATAGTCTATGCTGTTCAAGTCATACTATCAGGAATCATTGGAATGGCAGTGGCTCAAGTCTGGCTTGATTCCTTCTTACAAAATTGTATTCAACTTTTCCGACATTACGCTGTCGGTTATTTCACTTCGTCCTTTCCCATAGTCGATGTGCGCTTCAGTTTCAATTCGCCAAAACATTGCACTATATAAAGATTATGGTAATGCAGCACTCCTTTGGCCTTCAAGCTGCGTTTGAACCGTTCCGATCTACAAACTGTTGCTTCTCCTCCGTATTAAATGTCTAGGAGTCTTTGCAGCTTTTTGGGCGTTTTGCTAACTACTGTTCATGTTCACATGCTTTGAATTTTTATCCACTTTGGGGCTTTGGACTAAGTAAATAAGATTTTTAAAAAAAAAAGAATTAGAGGGATGATTTGTGATAGTCGTTTTTTCGATGAGGGGAGAGGACCAGTTTTATAGTACAAAGCTGAGGATTCGTCTGGCATTTCCCGTAAAGAAGAGGAAAGAGTAAAAGAACGTTCCAGCATGGAAATGGTAGAGATTGTTAAAATTTCACGTAAAAAGTTTGTGGTTGTGAAACTTATCAACTTCTTGTGGCTTATCTTCCCATAATTGCCATCTCGAATAATTTAAATTGGCCCGAATCCTTGCATCTCGTTTCCTTCCTTTTTCAGCTTCCAAAAACTGGTTCTTGGACATCCCTTGCAAGTATCAGCTTCATATCGCCTTTCCTGTCTATCTAAATCCGCTCTTATGACAGAATCTTATACATGATGTCGTTGCCTTATCTGTAATCCCTGGTATTATTTATTGCAGCGATCACCGAGCACAATGTTTCGTATCCGAAGTCGATGTCAAAGGAGTCTGTCTCACTTTGCAAGGCATTACTGCAGAAGAATCCACAGAAGCGTCTTGGTTGTGGACAGACATCGAGCAGGGATATCCAGGTGTGTGCGGCACATTCATAGAGCAGATGAAATGAGGATGAAACAGTGCTGGATTTGGCTTCAAAACTTTTCCCAAAGACATTTACCGTTTGCTTTCATGATTTGATGAAATCACTCGATTGTTAATTGTTTTCAAGAGCGTGTTTCACTACTAAGTTGGTGGCAGATTTACTGGTGGAATAGTGCATAGCTAAGAATCTAGAGTGTAATGGGTGTTTGTAGCCGCAGAATATTCCTTAGCCTGCCAGCCGCATCAGAAAAGTGCTTTTAATCCGCATTTTGCGCCTTTTCCTGCATGTTCGCAGGATGTTTACATGCACACACTCTGAAAGTTATTTAGAACACCGCACGATTCCGCTTGCCAACAGGCGAGATTTCAAGGTTTTATGGGGGCCAAACGGCGATGCACATATCGCACAAAGATTGTTGCGTTCGGCAGCTGCTTCCAGACTCCGTAATATTTCAGGAAATGTCTTGTGGTGATGCACATAAGCGCATCCCGCTGAAAACAGTTTCTGCTGCATAGAATCGTTTGCTACTGCTTGCTTGTATTGAACAAAAAATCATGCAGTAAAACTTGCACTAGGGAATCTTCGCTTGAAAGCGCCCACGAATAGGGAAAGAATTTCTGCATGGAGGGACAACCCACAGCCGGCAGTTGCATGGGAAATGACATGAGAACTTCATTCCCCTGATGCGTTACCTCCTGCCAACACTATTCATGTTTTTAAAAGTTTTCAAGAAATAGCATACATTTGGGAGGGGTTATATTTTCGTGATGGCATATGTTTTTCGTGAAAAAGGTCTGTGCAATGCTACATGCTATATCTCCTGTCTCCTTACCTCCCTCCCCCCCTCCCCCCGCCTGTCTTCTCGAGCTTTCCTCAGTGGTGTTCAAGATTGCTTCCGTTGGCGCCTCTACGGGAGAACGCGGAGGATAAATTAGGCTAAATTTAAGTATGTATGGCATTCTATGTTTATATGAAAAATTATCAGTGGATTACTGTGAGCAACTTTCATTTCTAGGAACATCCGTTCTTTCGCCGCATTGACTGGAATAAAATCGCTAATCGGCAAGTGCAGCCACCATTCAAACCGAAACTGGTTAGTTTCAGGCTGATAAAAAACTTTTCATAAATTGATCATGACGAGACGATCATGTTTTCTTGCTATTAATGCCTTGAACGCTAATATAGGCCTTTGGTTACGGCATGCCTTATTTCGTCAAGACCACTTTATTTCCTCTGCAGCCGTTGCCTTTCAACGGTTTACCGCGAATACACGTACCGCGAAAACAGCCGTTACTTTCTAACCGCTCGAATATCCAATTTATCTTTCGAATGGACACTCTCTTGATAGTGAACAAATATCCCGACGAATTTTAGTGTTTCTGCTAGGATCTTTCTCAATCAGACAAGAACTATTTCCTGAGCAGTTCTGTCTGGGGCTTCACTGTGTCGTGTGTTGATGTTCGTTGGTTCATTTCTGCAGTGACTTCACCTTTTTGTGTATGCTACATTCTGCACAAATGCATGAATTTTCTAGCACTTTCATTTTGTTGTTCCTTTTTTACAGAAGCATGAAGCGTCGACAGAAAATTTCGATCCACAATTTCTGAAACTGCCGTTGAAGTTAACGATGCCTGATTGGATGGTCCTTTCAAATCTGAGAGGAGACGAGTTCCGCTCATTCACCTATTACAATCCAGAATACTTTAACTCCGTCGCCGATGAGACTTACGTCTAAAACTGTTGTCGTGTATAAAGATGCAAATTAATCGATTGCCATTTCTAGCACAGTTTTATATACAAATGGAACGGATAACACGATGAATTTGCTATTTTTTGACACTTTGTTTCACTAACCAGCAAACTATCATGCTTCATAGGTGGTTGTGAGTGTTTCTTCTCAAGTAATATTTCTTTTGTATCATTTACTTTTTTTATATTGCATGAAAGCTTGCTTGTCTACAATTGAAAGCCTTTCACGTATTTACAGCTGTTATTGTAAACAATCTAAGATATTCTTATTGCACTACATGAAAATGCACTGCTCTTTTGCAATTGGTTTTATTCCTATGTTTCATTCTTCGTTCAGCAGAGCTTTACTAGTACGTATAACCTCTTTCTTCTAGTTCATTTCCTAATCGTGGATTATTGAAACACTGAATATTGCTAGACAGCGCCAAAACTAATAACTTACTTTTTCGTCTGGTCGTTTATTCAACACATAAAACCAGGGAAATGGAATGTTATATTACCGGACAAACGAGGAACGTTGCCCCCTTCCCTCTCCTCATTTCTACATCTTGCATACTTTCCTATTTAAGTTTTTGAAAGCAAAGAAAACAAAGAATAGGGGCATTGATTATGGCAATTGAGCGATTTTATGATAATATCACTCTTTGATATGAGAATATTTCTTTTTCTTTTTCCAATTTCTTGCTAAGAGTGTGACATTTGCGATGTCAGAAGGCCACTTTCTTCTCGAAGAATCGTTGTGAAATGGTAATATACAGTTTCAATTATGTCATTTTTGCTTGCTGCATGACTCAATGTCATCGTATCAGTTTATGTTTTTTCTGTTGTACAATTTGTGCGATCATTCAACAAAGCAATATGCGAACAAACAGTGATTGTCCATCGCATAACAACATTCACTTTTCAATCAGCACAATTTTTTTTCACCAAATATGGACAATTTGCCCTATCCTTCATAAGTGTTCATTGTGTGAGAAAGTTTTAGTCGTTAATGTTTTCGGCGCTTATCCCGTTCTGCCAACCCCACAGTGATCATGTCTGCTTTCAACGAATGATTTCCGCTTCTTTTTTCTTTTTTTTTTACAAACGTTTTTTCGTACTCAGGAGTATTCGGATCGCTACCAATTTTTACCTGTTGGGTTTTTCTTTCCCGTAAATACCAGAAGTGCTACTTTTCAATGGTGCTGAATTTTATTGTAATGCTCCTTCTGAGAGTCGGAATTCGGCGGATTATATTTTCGTCATTTCAATTTTGGCGTCTTCGGACGTTACAGACCTTTGTTAATGAAAATTTAGACAGAGATCTCAAAGCCCTGTGGGCAATGCGCAGTGAAATTCCTCATTAGTTCTCCTTGCTTTCTCCTAAAAAAGCGAATGACCTAGGTCTCTTCATTGCTCAAACTGATTGTTTGGCCAATTCTTTGTATTTGGAAATCCCCATGTCGAAATGCTATATTCATTTAAGAAAAGTGCGGATGACGTCTCGAACTTCGACTCGGAATTCACTCACGAGGTGCCCAAACTGACACCTATCGATCGGCTGTTTCTAATGAACCTCGACCAAACCGAATTCGAGGGTTTCTCGTTCATAAATCCAGAATACCTGCAGCACGTTTGATGAAGAATTCAGCGACTGATGATCACAGAATAGATGTTCGTTATTCGTGCGATTATTGCAGTGAATTTACGATGCGATTTGATCGCCGCCCAATCTTGTTAGGTAGCACTGCTTTCGTTTAGCTTTATTTTTAAGATCTCTCTTATGGAGCTGATTTGCTTGGAGACGCTCCCAAGTATTACTCCATCAAACGCGTTGATAAACTTTTATTATAATGCGGCAAAGTTTAGCGTTTTATGTGTCAATTTTAATTTGTGTATGAGATTATAAATCTCGTCGGTCGGTTCTGATCGCCTTTGACAGCGAACATAATCACTAATTAGCGAAAGTGGATATATATATATATAATATATATATATATGGCTCTATGCGCTTTTCTGTGAGGATCACTTATTGCTTTAGTTGATTTGCAGTGAGTATTCACCGTATCTAAAAACTGAAATTTCTTCGCACGAAATTATTCAACTTCTTTTCACTTCGCATACCGCTAACTTCCCCAGAATCTGAAAAATCTTTCAAAAAAACATCTGTTCATCGCTTCGTTAATTGAGTGACGAACGATTGTCGTATAATGCTGTGCATTGTTTTTCGGACGAGTTTACGTCCTTTTCAACTTATCAAACGAAAGCACTAATCATGTTGTTTGAGAAATGTTCTATCATAATGTAGAAATTATCGATTCAAAGGCGTATCAGCCTCTTTACATTGTTGTTAATAATCACTATGGTGTATGGCAATCGAATGTCACAGTGCTACTAAGATTTATGCAATTGTTCAGCCGTTTGTTTTTTATCGTGCGCTATTCGATTGGTAGAATATTCATAGGTGCGAATGAGATGATAATAAAAATTGTTTTTGCATTGATTATCTATATTGTGTTGCAACAGATCGCAAAAATAATAATGGATAAATTTTTTTGAAGACATGATAGGTTAGTGGGACTCGAATGCGGCAATTACGGTAGTTTCGTCACCGACCAGTCTCAATTGCTACGGCATAAACCAGTCCTCTCACTCTTCGGTTGTCGTGTTTGAAGTCTATAATCGTTACCAAACGGTGTGATAAGTATTGATAAGATGGGGTGCGAGAATAATGTGAAAATAATCACTCTTTTTGTCGAGAATAATGGTCCAACTTGCGGCATCAAGTTTTAGGTCTGATGCTTCCATTACAAAGGTGTACCTTATTTGAATAAGCGATCAGATTGCGAGCGTTATGGTCGTGACATCGAATTCCGCTCGTAGAGAAGTTTAACGATTAAGATACTTCAGCGACAACTGGAAGGAGAGTGGAATGCAGGAATATTCTGGGAAGTGGAATGCAGAAATATTCTGCACCTCTGGCTGAGAAGCGTCGAAAAAAAAGCGCTGCAGAGACAATCATGGAGGCACGATTTCAAATTTTATTCCTTTTATTTCTGTGCTCGATCATGAAATGAAGTTCCGTTTCGATGAGCTATTTCTGACCGTTTCATAGCGACGCTAAAATATGCCACATTTCAGTTGCTTTCTCTATGCTCTCAAAAATTCTTCTGCAAATCGCTGATCGTCAATAGCCAATGATGCCTGCTTAGTGCCATTAAAGATGCTTCCGGTAGGAGGATACCTGTGCAAATCCATTAAACGTTTTCGATGTGAACAGTTTAGCATAATGCATTCACTTCCATTAAGCACACCCGAGTCCACTTCGTTCGCTTGGCGTCTTTCTTCGCAGATTCGAACAACGCCATCGACGATGAACACTAATAAATTTTGTGTTTAATTTCTCAGTTCTTGAGCATTCGAGAAAGAATCCGGTATTCGAGAAAGAATCCGGCTTAATTCAGTCGTATCGGGATCCGTAATACTACAAGTGTAAATTTTTCAGAAATATTTACGTGCAAAGAAACATAAGTTTAGCTGATTTTCTTTCGGCCACACTCTATCTCATCTTCGGGTGCTACGTACTAATAGTAAACTTGATTGCTTCAATTCTTTTCATTAACAAATGACTTTTTAAATGAATTTGTTACAAAGGAAATCGGTATTTGGTCTTTCGAGATTATGGCGTCCCTTTATTTCAGTTTCAAGTTTAGAGATTCCCGTTACATAGACTCGGCAGTGTTTCACTCGTAAGTGATGCGCCTGAGCTGCTTTTCAGCTGTTTCCACTAACTGTGTGTGCAAATGAATAGCAACGAAGTTTGTACTGCATCTGGTGTAATCCACGGTTCCTTTTCTTCTTTCGAACCTCATTACGCCAAAATTGAATAAACTTCTTCCGTTTGCTCAGAGTTAGGCACAAATGCGGGTTGCAAAATGGATTTTTAGACAGCAGAATGAATTTTCCGAATGCAGTAGAATGAAAATGTGCATCTCCAAACTCCAGAATGAAATCTCAGATAAAAAGTGCATTTTCAGCAGATGGGCTTGCTATTGAAGTATTTGTCGTTAGCTGTCTTTTTTCGGCTATCTGTATCAGTTCTTAAAGCATCACCACCACAGTCGGTCATTCGCGTTGGTCATCTACTACCCAATAACCCTGAGGTGGTCAATGAACCGGATGTGCTAAAAATGTGCGCCAAGGACCTCAAGGAACGTGGGATTCTCCCATCCAACCTCACTCTCGAGTAATGTTGTTCTTCAAATTATTTTCCGCAAGCATTATCTTAGGAAATTTGCAATTCACTAGGAGACTAGCGAGAGTGTCTTCATATCGGCTAGTGACACAGTTGCGTCTTAGTGCTTAAATCGAATTTCCTTCGAATGGATTGCAAAAAGTTGTGCAGATTTATGATCACCAAGATCACCACATTGGAATTTCTATCTCTGCAATCAAGCAAGGCATATAACTCGAAGGGTTGGCAAAACATGTAAAAATGCAGCAGTTCGTGCAAGTGACCATTCTTCCGATTAGTTTAGCGCACGGGATCACAACTGCGCTAAACTCGAGTTTGGAATCTGACACCTTTGGGTATTCTTCGTGATTACGATAGTTGTTAAAAGTTGTTTCCTTACAGCGGTAGTTCACGGCCTTCGTTTTGAAGCAGTCTGTGGTAAGAAAATAACTTGGAACTATGGAACTTGCTTATCTCGATTCTATTTCTTGCCTCAGTGTTTCTGCTTCATATTTGAACAGTCTTCTTTTGAAGGGTCCAAAGTCACAGGACAACAAAAAAACAGGACTGTCCTGATTCGTCTATAATGAACAGTCCAAGTAAAAGCGGGCCCTCCGTTTGGAACACGTTAGTGGTCTATTGAAGTGCTGTGGCTGGCCTAGGTTGGTTGATGTGCGTGGAGATTTACTGCTTTCATTGTACAGAATTTATACTATGGAATCGTGCAACAAGTACAGTGGTGTCGAGAATGCAGCATATTTGCATTATCTTCACAACGCAACGATCTACTTTGGACCAGGATGTAATAATGGTATCTTGCTATGTTATTCCGCTTATTTATTTCACTATTCCTTTCCACGTCTTTGCTTTCACTTGAGTAATCAAGTAACATTCCCTTTAGAGTTGAGGCTTTCATAATACGGCCTTCATCGAAATCTTCATCGAAAACAAGCTGCGCTATCTCCTTCACAGTTCTAAGCGCTGATTGCAAAAACGCATTTGGTTTTTTTTGTGGCGTCGAGATTTTCAAAACTTCCTATTGATTAGGGAGATTTAAAACACAATGTTTGAAGAAAACCATCACTTCTTCGTAAATTGTTTGCTTTTGTCTTAAATTATGCATCGAGGATGTAGACGTTCCTACACGAAATTCGATGAGTTGATTATTCTTGGGGAAAACTTCCTTTCAACCTACAAATTCCATGTTCGATGAGGGGAAGTTCACTTTTTACATGGAAAAATGAAATTAGAGAAACTTTCCGGGGTAGTGGAGGATTTTTCGGACATGCAATCATTTTGTTGGATTTCTTGTGCCAAGAACAGAGAAAAAGTTATGGATCTTTCACTTTCGTGCAAACGAAAAAATGAATTTTTCAAAAATTTTCACGAAAATTCCTAAGCAATCAAACTCACTAGGGAAAGCGAATGACAAGTCCGACATCTACATGGAAAGTGAATCTAAGAAAGTTGCAAGTAAATCGCCGCGTGCTGCACTGTTTACATTTCCCATTAGCGCATGAAAGCATAGATTTTCATCACTCGGCGAAATTGCAGAGTTACGAAAGCATTTTTCGTGTCCACAATCATTTCATGTAATTCTTTGTGAAAAACGCCTCAAATATGTAACGTTCAACAAAAATGAATAATCGATGATAAATTTACGATTTTCTCTTACGAAAGAATGTGCAAGATTTTTCCAAAAAGAAAATGTTTCATAGAATTTTGATAAAAAAAATTGGACCCCACAAAAAGTATCGATCTTATGTTTATTTTATACCGCTTTCGGAGAGTTGTGGATCTCAGCATTCAGGTTGAGACTATTCAGTTTTATCGGCTGACGCAGTCAAAGCTTTTGATTGCCTTGAAGAGGAGCTAAAACTGGGAGTTATGATGTTGGCGCTCACTTGGAATGTTGCAAGAGCTAAACCGCGTCGTTTTCGATGCTTAGCTTTGGTACGGGATTGGTGCATAAGTTCGCTATGTTTCATTTACTACAGCCCCTAGATCGAATGAATGTTTTTGGATAATGATTTATAACCTATCACCTGGCCGTCGTGACTGTTCCAACATTAGGTGCTTATGATTTAAGAGGGGAAATAATTCGATGTCGAAAATGCAGCATTTAAAGTCGGTATAGAGGAACACTGCCGATGGCTTCTGCTTTTCAACCGATTTCGCATACTATACTTCTAACATGGAACCAGAGTACCGTACTCTTTCATGCTTTATGACATCTCTGACATTAGGCCATCATCAAAATATAAACCTTCATCTATGAGCCTTCGTGATAGAATCAAAACTTTATGAATGAAAGCGCTACGAACTTATGCACCAACTCTATAATAATAGCAAAAAAACGTCATTTATTTCATAACCAATATTGTGGTATCGTTCGGGATGCAATTCACAACAGCAAGCGGTTATGCGATGCTTTATCATAGGTTCAGCAAAACAGCGTAATTCGGCGATAGTAATACTAACACATCTGAGGAAGATTCATGAAGCGCTTCTTCTTTCTGATGATTTCGCAACGCATCAACACGAATTAATCTCCCAAAATATTTCTTTAACAAAGAAGATGAAGATCATAGTGCTGCAGATTTCCTTCTATTTAATATTATGCTCTTCCTTAAACAATCTTTTAACTATTCATCTAGTCTTAATTTTATTTAATACGTTCCCATAAAAATTGCAATCGCAACTTGTAGAATTCATAATAATGCATGCAATTCCCTATAAAGTTCATTGAAAGATAGCACCTATGATCTTTTTTTTTCGAGTGTTTAATTTAATAAAGACAATATAACGTTTATAACCTACTGTATAGACCACATTATCACCCTTGTTAGATTGTTTTTGGAGGTTTTTTTAATTGAAAAAGCATATCCTCTGCTTATGAATTCCACAAATGAAAGAGCTCTTGCAGAAATTCTTGTAATTGGAAGATTGGCACCGTTATGGAACGTTCCAATAATCGCTCATATGTCTGGCGATGATGCATTAGCTGATCGATCAGTCTACAGTACAATGGGATCGGTCGCACTAACATCCGCAACAGAGATGGCGAGAGCAACGTTAACTTTTATTAAGCTCAATGGATGGAAACAGGTTGTTCATCTATTCACTCTTCGAATTAGCTAAATTAGCTGAAGTTTTTGTGCTTTTCATAGTTTAAAAAAACTGCTTTTTTTTTCGATTATCCTCGTCGAGCTTTGTTTGAAGTCTTTATTTTCCATATAAGAGGTTAATCGACGGTGCAACACACGTTTAAACGCACTAAACCAAAACAAAGCAACATTTAGCCATGGTTAAACTTCACTTCTGTGTAGACGTTGTTGTTTTGATGCTCACCTCTCGAAAGGCAATCACTGAAATATCGGACAACGTTTCACGCTTCCATCAGTTGTTTTTACTGCTGGAAGTTGCACAACGATCGTTTCCGCCATCGATAAAATAGCTTTTTGCTTTGCGGTGGTGCTATTAGTGAGGTATTGTAGGAGCTGATGAATTTCACAGTTTTCTTCTCTTCCTCAATGGCATTCCCCACTTTCTTCCTCCTTCCCAAACAATGAATTTCATTCTACCCTTTCTCAAGAATAGGATTCACAGAAATGGGCTGTTACTGTTGGACAATTGTATATTTTCTTCAAACGAATTTTAAGATTGGTATTGTAAGGAGAGCGATCGACTATGAGAAGTTAAGCGTTTTTTCGTTGAAAGGAATCCTAAGCCATAAGGAGGAAGAAGTAAAAGTGAACGTCGAAGTGGAACTCGATCTCGACAGCTCAGCGGAAGATATACTTAATTCAGATGTTCTATCGCAGCTCGCGTCCAACTGTCGTAGTATGCACGTTTATTTCGTTAATGACTCTGTGGTTTCACTGAAGTATTACTGAGTTACTATTGCAATTTTGCCCATCTTATCAAAAAGCTTATTCGCGGGTACGCTGAACTACTTTCTTCTAAGATGTAAAGTTTCGATCAGATATCTAAAACAATTCTTCATAACATGCTCATTATAAATACCACGACTGCGAGTACCTTCAATTACCTTTGTGCTCATTGAGCGAATCAATTCGCAGCTAACTTCGCTGTATTTTTGTATTGAGTGAAGCTGCATACACTGAGATTATGGTCTCATAGTCACGGTATTTTGCAAGTAATTCATCTTTTTTGTTTTCGAAAATTAATTCACTATACATAACCACAGTGAATGCTACAACGTTGTTTATGTGTGCAAGGGAGCTTTTCTAGTGGCGATGTTGAAATGCTCCAGTGTTGGCTTCATGAATTTTCGTTAGGATTTTTTTTTTTTTTGAACTTCGTACTCTGCAGAGATTAGTTCTAATCCGCTATAAAAGCTATATTTCCTTCGTGTTGCCGATGCTGCATTGTGTTTTCACAGTTAACGTCGATCGCAGTTGGTGTGGATTAGCAGGTTGTTTTTGATCAGATGCATAGTGCTAATTAAATTCATGATCAGATTTTGGTGAAAGTCAATTTTTAATGCGAAAAATTTTTTCTGCTATAGTGATAAGTGGTTTGTCTCCTTATCAAGTTCGTAACGGTGATTTAATTCAACGAGTGAATTCCATCATATTCGTTCTTTTGAAAATTTCTACTTTGATGATAGAATAATAATGCCTATAATAATTCCGGACAAATAGTGCTATCGTGAAAATGTTTGTTTTTAGTAATAGTATGTGAGATGGGACTGGACGTAAGTGCGACAACGAACTTCATGATTGCAGCTATGAGAGGGAAAATGAAAAGCAACGAATATGTATTTGTTCTACCATGGCTTGCACATGTCAGTTATCATTTGAAATAGGCATTATAATATCGGCTGTGAATCCATGCAAAATTTTATGTTATAAAAATTTAGCAAAAGCCCAATGCAAGTAATAGCTAATTTTTTAATGCATATGATGTTTTTTTTTCACGAATATACTATTCTTCTCCGGTGAAAAGAAAAGAGTGTGGGTCTATTTTCACTTCAGTGTTTTAATCGAATCCCATAATCCCGTTTGTGTCATGCATCCAGTGACCATTTTTGAAGTTTTCTTGCCAAATCAAGGGGGAGAGAATTTCCTTTCAAGTAGAGTTGAATTGAGAAAAACACGAGTTCCTTTCGATGCTGATTTTTTTCACTGGCGATGGAACAAAGTTATCCTTGAAAAGCATTCACAATGAAATCTCTATTTATCGCTAAACAATGCGGAAGTCTCCCTACATGTTTGTTTGACCGGAAAGAAAAGGAATTGCAGGGGCGAACCAAAGTTAGAGCATCAGTCTAATAAATTTTACAACACTTCTGAATAACTTTCATCTAGGCGATCTACAATTTTGCTTTTCTGGTCTTTCAGTGAGCACTAAGCGTAAGAAAGAAAGGTTCAACCGGATGTTTACAGATTTGCAATTTCATAAGGAGGGGACGGGAAGGATGGAACTGAAAAGAGGGTCATGGTTTTTACTGCAGAAGCGACAACGTTCCTTTCTCTAGTTTTGCAAGGGAAAAACTTTCCAAGAAAATCGGTCATATAAAGGAAAAAACATTTTTGTAAAAAGTCAAGAAGTACTCATAGACACTTTTTTTGAGGGCAAACGTCTAAAGGAATGCGGTTAGCAGCATCATTGGGGAGACATTTCGCAAGAAACTAACCACTCTTAGGTTTTCTCAGTGTGCATGCAACGAATTCTAAGTCAGCAAACGGTCGTCGCTTTTTCAGTCGCCTTCTGTGCTTTCATTTTGGACGCTCTCCAGAATTTCGTTTACATATGTGATGCTTGGCGTGTGCAGAAAATATTTCAACCACACGTAGACGACCCTTTGTCAGCACAACGTACTTGACGGGGATAAACTGCAAATTTCCATTTGTTTTTTCGATGCAGATCGGAATCAGACCCCGAACAAATGCTCCAAAGAATTCAAAACCTCGAGAACTGAAATGTCGCCGGAAACATAAAATTTTTTTCCCTTTTGAACCCTTTTCCAAAAAATTCTAGTAAGCCGCAAAATCCAGGCAAGAATAATGAGCGATGAAATTCTCTAAAAACAGCGGAGAGATATGCCTACGTCTCTATTAAAAGAAATGAAATTTGAAGCTGCTTATAGAAATAGTGTTCAATAATAGCTAAATTTATAGCAAAATTTTAGAAAGTGCAACATTTACCATGGGAAGCGAGCAATGTCAACAAAGACGAAGTCAGAGCTGCATTCAACGATGCTATACTTGTTAGTTCTAACGATTTTTTGAGGCTCTTTAAAAATATAATCTCGCTCGGAAAGGAACAGTGGGAGATAGCGTTCACAACAAATATGTTGTACGTGGTAACGATTTCTGAAATCTTTCTCTATCTGAAATGTTTCTGTATCCTGTATCATTATCAATCCTTCAGTTTTCCTTTTTTAGATAACAGCACATGGTTACGATCATAAATTTGTGGACAGCTTCAAGGAGAAATTCTTCAAGAGAACTGGCGTGATGAGTGCACATGTAAGCGAACTGCATTTTTGACTAATGTGGCCAACTTTTAAAAATAAACTTCGCTCTAGTACTTTTCACTGCATTGCTTGATATTCACACAAAGAAGGGGCAATATTCATGGACGATGTCTGTTTAGTTTATCGAAAAATTTGCAACTCTTTCGTTGTGATTTTATGGAAATTGATACTGCCATGAGAAAAAAATGCATGAGGTAAGAGACTTCATTAAGTGCTACAAGAAATTTGAACAATTCAAGCTAAATTACTATACGTTTATCGTCTATAATAGGGATATCTCTCCGAAGTAGGCTTTATTCACCAAATTTTTTGTGCCATCAATTCAAACAGTTCCCGGTCTCCTTTCCAAACTGGTTGTGGATTCTTGGGAAACATTTAAGGGTCACTTTCACCGATTAAAAATCAATCAGCTGTTTTGCGCTTGCGCCATTGACCTGGTTAGTGACTTCTTCAGCCCTATTTTGTGTAGAAATTCGCTTGGGTTGGCATTTTTGCATTGAAGCTGCTCGACGCATACAGTTGCGACAGCGCTCTGAGAACGAGACCGCATAAATCTTGTAGGCGACAGTGAGGCGTTCCCCACACCCGTAAGCTAACAAAGCGTGAGCTCTTGCTGGGCGTCAGCGCTTGAATGCCCCGGGACTCGGAACGATTCCGATTCCCAAAGTCCTGACCTCCGAAGCTCGGCGGTCCTGATTCCACTTCGCCAGAAGGATGTCCTGCACAGCCGGAGGATATTCAGCAATTCCTGGCATTCCAAACGAGGCGCGGTGAAACTCCAGCCCTAACCAAATCAAATGCACGTACACTCCTCGTTGTCGAAAATGAGTGAACTAGGAGCCAATGCAGCAATAAGCAGCTGAAGTGGCAACAAAGAAAGAGAGATAACCTGGTCTTCTTTTCCGGGAAGACGGTGAAATGGGAGCAATAAATTATGAGGATGGGATGAAACTTTTTTTCAAAAATTTTATGCTTATGGTGAGGTGCTGGATTGACGCAATAGATAGTCGGCACAGGGAAATCGACTTTGATTAGCATTGGAGCTTTTGTGGATGCGGTTTTCTCAGAGACTGCAAAATTCTTCAGGTATTTAGAACAGTTGAAAAATTCCCGAGTTATTTTGATCTGCTGTCATACAAATCCAGCTGTAAAGGGCAAAATACTCGACATTTTCGAAACGAATTCCATGACATGTTCCATAAACTCCAAATTATCGTGAAATATTCCAAAAAATCCAGATAAACATCAAAGATCGCATGTTATGCAGCACGTCTTGTAAATTTCGAAAGCCGAAATTTTGAAATATATCTAATATGTTTCAAAAAACGGAAATTTCTGATCGCATTGCTCGTCTACTTTCTTATGAGGCGAGTTCGAATAACAGTTGTCGTGGCCAGAATTCCCACCCAATTATTTTGGGTGCCAAATTAGCGCTTGAAAATTCTGGAGCAACATTGAAATTTTTTTATTAAGAGAAACATAATAAAGAATTTGTGGCTATCTTTGGCTAAAAGAAAGGAGGTTTTTCATCGGAAAGTTTTTTTCTATTTTCACTGTTGAATGCGCGTTGCAATGTGATGCTTAGATTTGCTTTTAGTTTGCTCAACGACCTTTATTTTCAAGGTCGGAACTTTTCAGTATCTGCTGAGGGGGGTGGGGGGGGCTAGTCCGTTTTCGTCATGCTCATGGCTTTTACTCTGTTGCAATGATTCCGAAACAGAACTGTTCTTTGGACTCCTTCTTGTTGTTTCTCTGATGGATTGTTTCTTATATAATCCGCTCGTCACTTCCAGGGCTTCTTGCCTTCCTGTGATGCAAGCATTTTTGAGCTCTTTAATAAGTTCCCAGACTTTTATACAGCTTTGTTTTGCGTTGAAACAGAAGTTATTTGCAACTGTTGGCAATGCTGGATGCTGTGTAATGCCAAGCGTTGACGAATTGTAGAGTGCAAAGATCAGTTTTTTTTTTTTTTTTTGCTCATGTAGTTTTCGAGTGGTGTACTTAATATTGCAGCAAAAGCTGAAACGGCGGAAATTATCAGCATTTTGAATTCTCGATTGTTCTTCTGTGGTCAATCCATGAGCACTTTTGCATGTTAACATTTCGATTTTCCTGACATCAACGGCAACTGAACTCTATGTTGCAGTATTCGTCACTAGTCTACATGTCACTTTATGATGCTCTTTTCCTTTATGGACTTGCACTTCGTGATGCCCATAAGGAAACTGGGCGCGACGATGTCTACTTCGACGGGAAGAAATTATGGAAGAAAATGACCGATCGTCAGTTCATTGGTATAATTCTGCGATGAGTTGTTATGCGGCTAATTATATTTGATCGTATGTTGCCTCAAACCCGAACTTGGCACATCTTTTCAATGGCCGGCGACAAACCTCTTCCGCCTAATTGAAACTCAAGATTTCATTTGTTTTTAATGGTTGTAATCGAATGTATGCATGGTTATTCAGAGGTCTCAATAATACAACCATGTCGTCTAATAAACTCGTACTCTCTTGCTACTAAATTAGATAGTATAGAAATGAAAGCACACTCGGCAACGCCTATCTTGTATCCTGGCGTAAAAGTATGCAATAACAGATCGCAATTGTAGGAATGACGGGACACGTACTAATAAACGATAAGGCGTTACGTGTGCCAAACTATGCCACTTACTTCGTCAGCAATGGGACAACGACTATTGTCGTGGAACTTGAAGCTAAACTGGCAACTCACTGCGTAAATCAAGAGAGGGATTGTTCCAGTGAGCATGTGAGTTTCTTTTCAATGGAAATTCTGTTGGTAACTATACATGGCAGCATTGTTATTGATCTTACACAAACTGCAACCCTTCTTCGCTCCCTCCTCTCACCTTCTTCCTGTATTTTTTCTACGATTGTTAAATGAGTGAAGTTTTTGTCAGACATAATTATTTGAATTGGTATTTAGCGACTCCGATGCACAAGATGATGCAAAGCAATAATAACAAAGAATTCAAGCTTCTTAACTTAGGAGTGCGTGCGCTACAGAATGAGGAACGCTAAACGCATTGAAAATTAGGGAGCATAGTACTCAGGATTCTTTTATTCGACTTCTGCAAGCTGACAGGAAATTAGAAAGAGAAAGGAGAGAAGGAGGGAGAGAATACTGATTTTCAAAATTTTTTATGACACATTCCGTTATTGCAGCCACTTGGTCCATCAAAAATTAGCATATCGAGGAAGGCGGGAGGAGGAAATTGGTTTGGATAAATTATTATTGTCAACCACTTTGGTCGGAGTGACAAAAATGATGAAGCTGGACGAGTTGACTGCAAGGGGAATGAGCACTCATACATTTATTCAATGAATATAAACTTACGGAGAGCTGAATCGTATGATAATTTCTGAAAAATTGCATACTGTGCAACTCTTTCTCTACGTAAACAAAGCAGATAGCAATCAAAACCGTCCTGCTCAGCTTGGACACTCTTTTGTATGAAACAACGTTGACCAAAATCAGAAACGAGAAGAATTTCTCGAAAGCTTGCTCTATGTGGCAATTTTTCGACGTGATGGGACAATACAGCTGGTAGCTATTGCATGAAGTAGGCGTTAGTTTATGCCTAAGTGGGAAACGATAAGCGATTGTGCTATTGAGGAATGATAAAGTTTACACCTTTTGCTTCTACTGATGGATATTTCATTTGTATTGAAGAGAGAACTCTGGCAGTGCCTAAAGAATATGTGTGTATAACGTGTTAAAGTTGAAATTTGCGTTAAAGTTCGCATTATCGTCATTCAAAACTCGCTATGTTGTTAAAAAGTGGCACAGTAGTGAAATAACAATAAAATTACTCCTATTTACACGATAGATTCCTATCGACTTTTATATGCATCGACACAATAATTCTGCTTTAGAAACATGTTGCGATATTCTCAGTAGAAGTAAGTTCATATTTGTATTCATACATGCGTGAATAAGAAGGAAGTATGAGCTAATGACCGATTTCGACTTATATCAGTGCTGTTTGAGTTTTCTTGAGCAGCATTTTCTTGTCCAAAATTTTTTGACCACTTTCTAATTATCACGTATATCCTGTCTGATGTTGATCGGAAATAATATGGTCGTCAGTAGGTTTTTAAAATAGGCTCCAGAGGATGCTTCGTCACAGTAGTAAGATAAGTTACTAGCAATGAGAAGGCTGTATTCTTAGCATCAGAACTGTGGCTCAAAAATGAATCCGTAAAGAACGCTATTCACAGGAGCAGCAATATTTCAGGTGGCGCACGAAATGGTGCAAAACTACTGGAGCTCTGAAAGCGGCCAACTTCCACCCGATATGCCGACATGTGGTTTTGACGGAGGACTTTGTGACTACACTTCTATCTATATTCTCATTGCTACCTTGACTCTCATTGGAATTCTAGTGCCCACTGGATATTATGTTTACTTGAAAACGTTCGTTGTTTGTTTTTCTGTCTTGAGTTTGAAGGAGTTTTCATCCTTCGGCGCCAACCACGTTGGTTTTACGGCTTGTAGTTCCATAACGTAGTGTTGCAAATATAGAAAGTATGTATGCGGTTTTGTTATTCTTTGTTCTGAGATATATACTGTATTACATAATACAGCAAAATAATGTGGACTTTTTGCTCTGGAAGTTATGTGAGAAAAGAATCTTTTGCATAGCTTGCGTTGATGAATTTTATTTGCTGCAGCACACAAAGAGTTATATTTGATTGTTTACTGTTTCAAGAATGGAGCGCAGACTGTACGATATGACATGGCGAATTCCTCGTGACGATATTCGCTTAGTTACTGGCGGTTCGGTAAGTTGCACTTCGAATTTATTTGCAGGAAAGTCCTGCAACCGGTTAAAGCATATATAAGATCAAATCAGTTCTATTTTAGAGTGGTTCATTCTAACCTAAGAATTCAGCTGTAGGTGCCCAGGTATAGAACATGTAAAACAAAGGGGGCTGCACAGATAGCGAAGATAGAGACTGGACTGAACCAAAGTCAAAAAACGAGCATGCTAGCTGGCGCAAATTCAACCAACAAATGTGGGAAAGGAAGAGGGGGTGGGGGGAGGGGATTGAAGAGAACGAAAGCACAGAGCGCTGTGGTGAACTGAGGTATTTCGGAAGGTAGCATTTGTTTCATTCTCAATTTACACCTTTTCTTGAAGTAAAAAGTTTTCATTTAACTGTCCAAAGACATATTATCTTGTAAGTGCGCTCTAGTGTTGCTTAAGACCAACTATTTAGCCCTCTCGACGTCTTAATATATATATATATATATATATATATATATATATATATATATAATGGTGTATCGGTAGAGTATGAGTATATGTATTCGATATTGTGGGAGAGACAACAGGGTGTGGTATAGTTATGGATTTGTTAATGTGAACAGTTGTTTTTCCAAAAAAGTACGGGTCGTCATGAGTAATCAGTGTTATTCTGTTCGTCAACGTGTCTGTTAATCTATACATTTCAGAAGTCGGATCTTTCTCGGTATACAAGTACGAGTGGTTCATTTGCTGGTAGTGAATCGGGGCACAATGTTATTACATCGTTTGGTGTACAGCAGGCTATCTGCAATGGAGTTCGACTTGCCGCAAAGATGTATACTCAAAACAGAAATTTGGCGTTCGTCAAGAAGGAACTGAAGCTGCTGAAGGAGGGCGGTGAAACGCTTAGTATCTTTTCAGAAACGGGCCTTGCACTAATGCAACATCCCTTATCATTGCAATCTGATAATGTTGTTCTTCTTTCACTGAAAAATAATGCAACACTACTGAAATTCTTCAAAATTAGACGTCTTATGTCACCAGACTCTGCCTACCCTTCTAAATAGTAATGCTGTCGCTGTTAAGTGCTTCCAAAAGTACGTCATAATATGCAGCAGATAAAATGGTGCGTTCTAACGGATCATATGTTAGCTGATTTTTGAAAATGCCCTCATTATTTTCAGCTGAGTGTCTTTTAAGAACCAGCAGATTAATAAGGACCTTATCTAATGATACAGTAAGATTTAGGTAAAATACACTTCTTAAACTTCGCAAATGGCTGTAGATTGGAACGAAAGATCGGATCGGTAATAGGTTTCTATATTTCCAATTAGAAACAATTTTATTCACTCAAATATAATTTAATTCATTTTTGTTGTGTATGTATGAGAATGAAGATATACGAGAGCAGTTTTTTTTTTGTAAATTCATAATTTCTTTAGTTTCAGATGAAACTACTCGAAAATGAGAATCTGAATAAATTTTTTGGAATCTCATTCAATCAGCAGAACGAATTCATCGTTCTTTGGATATATTGTCAGCGAGGAAGTCTTGAGGTTTTTTTTCAGCCTTCAAAGTTGTTTTTGTTCTACCATGCGGCAATTCTGATAGAAAAAAAAATGAGAATAACGATGCGTAAGAGTTTCTGTTACCTCTATTGATCACTGTGGATGGAAGCGTGCTTTTCATATTTGACTTTTAATGTTATTTCTTTTAAAATTGTTTTTGCGCTAATTTTCGTGGCATATTATTGTTGAACAATAAAAGCAACTAAATTTTTTGTCATTTACCTATAGTTCTAGGTATTTACTCGTATTGCATGCGTAATTGTTTTACACGGAAATGTTTTAGCAAATAAATGCATCAGTTTTTCTAATGAAGACGGAAATCTCTCTCAGAGAAATTAGAGTGTTGCATAGTCGAACAAAAAATTTCTCTTAAACAAAAAAAAATGGACTTCTTATGAAACCTCTCTTCGACTGTTTATCTCTCCGTCTGCATAATTCCATATTGCGTTCAAGTTGTATGAGTGCTTTGTGGTTGATTAATTGCATGAGCGCAAAAGATGAGCCGTCGTATCTTGTGGTCATTTGTAGATATATGGAGTCGGTTCTACAGATGATTTGGATGAAGTCTCTTCAGAAATGGAACATTCAGCCGTCAAATTTGCAGCGTTGTTAAAAATTTCATCAACTAAGAGATTTGTTGCAATGTTGCAGTGATTGAGAAATTTATTCCAATAAAATTGTATAGCACATGGCAAGCACTAAAGAATTCCGCATAGCATGCATGACTTATTATGGAATGGCAAGGATACATTTGAAAAGCATTTGCAACTCTATTCTGGTGAAATTCCATGGCAATCCTACGTTTGTGCCTACAAAGAATACGGACAGTGTTGTCCATTGTTGGACAGCTCCCACGTTATCTTTCATTCACATGACGAATAAGGCTTCTTCGCAAAACCTCGGCAGTGTGGGCTACCTTTCCACCTATCATCTGAAAAAGTTTAAAATTTTATGGTTCTCAGCTTCCATAAGCTATCCTTAAATAATTTAACCCTGAGGTTCTAAGAGGTCGCGTGTACCGATTATGTCACATGCTGCTTTTATTTTCTTATTTTCACGATGGTATTGCTCGTAGCTCATAAATTTGCAATCCTTGTTTTTGCCGGCAGATGGCATTTCAATATACGCAGTGATTGCGAGGCAGTTGATTTCACTGCTTTCAGGATATTTTATTCAACGATGAACTGAAACTGGGTCGCAATTTTCAGATATCGTTCGCTAAAGATGTCGTGAAGGTTACCATCACTCGATTTTATTCAATCATTACTCTTTTTATGTGCTTTTAAAAATTTTCGTTATCTCTATGTACCAACAAATTTCCATTTGTGAAGCGCATAACGGGGGCATTACGTCTCTCCTCATACATATATGTGTTTGCTTTTAAAGTGAAAACCACCGAAACTAGAGATGCGAAATCTGCTGGCAAAATCTTTTCCTATCACTTATTTCAACGCTGATGCTGGCCTATCATTTTTTAAAAACTGTGAACGTTAAAAATCCCAAATTTATACAGACGTGCAATTGGTTTCTAAAATATGCGAATGCATTTCTGCGTTGGTTTCCTTATTTGTTGACAATTTGTGAAACCCATTTGAACAGTTAGCCGATGTTAGAAAAACTACACATCGTGCAATAAGGTTTTGTAACACTTTTTTTTCCATTTGTTTCTTTTAAACAATTCCATCTGCAGAAGTCTTATCATTTTGTAGGGTCTTGCTTATCTACACTCGTCAAACGTTTTGGTGCATGGCTATCTTTGTCTTCAAAACTGTTTGGTCGACTCGAATTGGACGATCCGATTATCCAATTATGGCACAGAGGTCCCTTCTATAATAAGAGTCCACTTAAGAACTTCCTTTGAACCAACGTTTAATATTGATATTGAATTAATTTTCATGGCAATTGAATCTCTTGGATTAATTCGATGCAGTTTTAGAGATTCTGTTTTTTTTTTTTTTAAATCTCAAGTGATTGTGGATAGACGAAACTTGTATACACGAAGTTGGATAGCAAAACTTCATACGTTGGGTACCAACTTCATAGGTTCGTGCAGTAATAAAAATACGAAGAGTTGAGACTATGAGAATATGAATCTCAGAGACATCATATTTCTGCAAATTGGCAAAAAAACTTATCGACTAGCTAAATATTCGTATTTGCTGATGTATCACAGAACTGAGCATTTCATTCCATTTACCATCATTTTGGTCTTCTTCAGGTGATCATTGCTGATAAACTTCGTCACAATGAGATCAAACGTGTGAACGAGGTAATTGAGGAGAGAGGAGAGGTGAACGGCGAAACATCGAAGAAGGAAGGAAAAAAGAAGGACAAAAAAGAAATGGAAAAAGAACCCGTCGAAGTGAGAACCGGATGTGCCAAAGGTGTGTTTCATGCTAACCCATGCTTGTACACTATTACGATATTTCGTGCGGTAGTTGTTCACCCTTTAAGCCAATCGAAAATGCCGTCAGCTAACAACCTAAAAAGCACATAGCATGCACCAAACGTGAGAAAAAATACGTGAGATCTTGCTGCATAGCGTGCTAATATTTATTGCAGACGGACGTTTAGGTGTTGATTGGTGCTAATTTTTGGAGTGCTAACTGGTCATTACGACATCTTTTCTCGCTTATGAAGCACCCTTCTTAATATCTAATGGAGGAAGCATTCTTTCCTAACGTTTTTGGGAAAATAGATTTTTGGGAAGAACGAATACTCAGCGAATAAGATCACTGGTAAGTGACCTTCGCTGAGTATTCGTTCATTTCCACAAATCTGGAAACTTTGTCTGCTTTTTAGCAATAGCTTATTTTGAAGCAGTTTGTGATCATGTAGAAAGAACTAGAGTTCAGAAAAATGACAACTTTCTTCATAGCCGATTCACAAGAACTTCTGCTATTGCCAGTTGAGTTCCTCCATTCAGTCATTCAGCTTCTACGCATCTTTTTCGTCACTAGTTCATAAAAACTTCAGCATCTCATGGAGATGTATTGGTTATCGCGTCAGCCGTTCGAGTATCAATTATAAATTGTTTTAAAACGTATTCAGCGGAACGATATTATGCTTCTTCGGCATTGCTACATGATGAAAGAATGAGCATTCTGATTCTTTGCTTGTTCACGTTTCAACTTTTCTGCAGTTGCTGTTTTCTGTGATAGATGTACTTAAAGGGAAAATGCCAAATAAAAAAAACATTAATGATGTGCTTCATTTAGAGCACATTCAAATGGCACCTGAAGTTATCCGAGAGATATTGACAGCAAAATTCATACCACCAGGAACGCAACCAGCCGATATCTATAGCCTGGGCATGGTTCTATATCAGATACTCTATCGAGTGGAACCCTTCCATGAAAGGACTATGAGTAAAACCAGTAAGTTTAAAGTCATTATTGCACAATATTTGATATAGCATTCGTTCGTTGAGTATATAAATGGCTTCATTGGGAGGGAAAGCATGTCCCTATTGTTTGCTTAAGTTGGCTTATTTCTGTTGGTTGCAAGCACACTGGTGCGGTCGCTCGTAAGTAAAGACAAAATTGGCGTTATGTGGTTGCAAACAAATATATTAGCTCGATGTTGATGCAATAGTCTCTGAACTCTCAATGACGGCAAGCCCACTGCATGCAAATACGACACTTCTGAAATCGTAAATCGTATTTTAAGAGTTGCTCGAGCGCATAGCAAACGCCAGAGAAGAGGAAGCCGCGATTCGGCCGACATTCCCTAGCGATGGCACTTACAATCCGCAACTGATATCGGGAATAGAGTCATGCTGGATGGAGATACCTGAAGCTCGTCCGAATATCAAGAAAATCAAATCTATTGTGCATTCCAATTTAAAATCAAGGTAGTCTCCAATTTAAGCTTTTGCGTGCATGTTCTATTATTTTCCTAGTTCCCAGAGCAGTAGGGAGCTATCGAAAGTTATACATGAAGTCATAAGAGTGAAAAAATATTGTGCCATAGCAAAGTACATATTACTGTGTCGTTCTGCTTCATGAACCGTTGTGAGTGATGCGAATATCCTAATTATAGACAATTGTTTTCAGCGGTGCAAGTGGCTCGCTTGTCGATCAAATGATGAAAATGATGGAAGAGGTTAGTTCATGTTTCAATTACGAGTTCGATCGATAGCGCTTACTTCAATTGCTTGTCCTGCTCGTAATTTCTAGTCCTACCCGTAATCTCTGATCATCAGTGTACTATTCATAATATTAGTGCCTTTCCATAACGTTTGTATTTTTCAGTACACTCAAAATCTTGAGACACAAGTACGCGAGAGAACAAGTTTATTGGAAGAAGCTCAACAACAAGCCGATCGCCTTCTCAATAATATGCTACCGAAGTATGTCTGATAAAGCAATCAACGAACCAACAATAATAATAAATTCTCTGTATTAAATATGTCTCAGAAAATCTTCTTAACACTGAAGATATAATGTTTGCTCATTGCGTGATGCGGCTCTAGCTGTATGCTTGTTTGGTCACACGGTTTGCCCTTAAGATTTTCACTTCGTACCAGCGATAGTAGAGCCTATGCAAATATTCCGCATTTTGTGGCAATAGAATTATTACTGCAGCAACTGTAAATGCGAAAAAACATTTTCTTGTTTTAAATTATGAAAAGTTGAATTTTTGATATTTCTTTTGAATGATTTATATTGAGATCGGTCGCAGAAGATCTGAAACTTGGCAAAACCGTTCATCCTCAACTCTACGCATGTGCCACTGTGCTCTTCTCCGATATTCCTGGCTTCGCTAAAATCTCCGCAACTGCGACACCTGTTCAAGTCGTTCAATTTCTCAACGATCTCTTCGCAGGTTTCGACGGAATCATAGCGAAGCATGATGCATACAAGGTTGGAGTATTGTTGAATTGAGCGACGAAACGAAAGATTCTTTCTTTGTTCTATGATTTTCTTCATGCAAAAAATTCTACTGAAACATCTGCGTGAATACTTTGAAAGATGCACTTTTTTTGTTTCAAACAACTGGACCAAGGCTCATGATGGATTGGTCAGTGGTCAGCATAGTTGACTACTTATCCAAATGATTTATATCAGCCATTTTGAGGAAAAGACGAAAGATTAGGGCAACACGACTGGAAAGTATAAGCGTTATCCACTATCACTGGTATGCAACGGAAGTAGGTTTATGAATTAAAGATTGTTCTTTCAGGTTGAAACAATCAGCGACGCCTATATGATTGTATCGGGTGTTCCAAAGGAGAACGGTAATGCACATATACAAAACATCGCCGATATAGCATTAAAAATGAAAGCGGTAAGAGGTGTTAATTTTCGGTACCATTGATCCTGAAGAGAACATCCGGAACTACAATTTGTTGGCTAACTCCAATTTTGAAGTTTTAGCTTCTATTCACGATAGCTGAACTAGGCCTGTACATCTGAGCGAATTTTATGCACGCAAGAAAATAACTTTTAGCGCTGTTTCTTTCCATGCACTCTTTTACAGCAATTTTTCTCGCCAAAGGGTCTATCACCAGTTCTTCACTTTCAGTTCGTTGGCAACTTCAAGCTTTCGTATCACACTGAAGTTCCAGCCATTCGAGTGGGTTTCCATAGTGGTTCAGTAGCAGCTGGTGTCGTTGGTCTGGCAACCCCTCGCTACTGCTTATTTGGCGATACTGTTAATATGGCCTCAAGAATGGAAAGTACAGGATTACCGAATAAGATTCAAGTTGGTCTTTCGTCCTTAAAAACTACAGATTATGATTCTTATTTCGGTTCTTGCTAATATTTTCACCCTACTGTCTACAGCCACTCTCAGCTTGAATGGGAAGAGCGTGTTAGCAGAATTTGAGAGCAGACCAAAATGGCAATTCTTGCCTGTGGCTAATCGAACATGTGCGCATTGTTGCCAATCCGTAATGCGAAGATCAAAAGATCTCCCAATACTGCAATTTATTGTTCGGCATGCAAAATGTTTTTTGTTTTTTTTTTTTTGAAAGAATAATATACGTCGCACTGCATAAAATCACTAATAAATCAATGACAAAGGCACTGATTATACAATTATCCTATATGTTTGGAACATTTGTTCCTAACTGTAATAAACGTGGATCTGAAACATTCCTGGCCCATTTTCAGTATAGCTCAGTTGCAGATTTACGCTTCTACCATTCCTTTTTCGAATAGCCTCGTCAAAAAGAAAAGAAAAGGATATGAGCTGTTTTATTCCAATTAAACAAACTATGTGGTGCCATATATACTCTTTTTCAGCTTCACTCTTTGCTCTATGAAATTCTTTGATGTGTGAAAACTAAGTCATCAAATTGCAAAATATTTTTGCAGATGAGCGAGAATAGCAGTAGCTTATTGAAATGCTTCTACCCTGAGTTTGTCGTCGTCGAGCGAGGAAAAGTTGAAGTTAAGGTATGGCACCCGATTTTTAAGATCTATCTGTTAGCTCTTTCATTCGAAGTACACATATTTCTGGGCAAAATTTAATTTTTGGGTTCATTTTTGAGTCATCGATGGCATATATCCATCAAAAAATCATGAAATATATACTGTATTGAGAGTATATTACGCTGTATGTAAAGATAAAGCAAGCAAAGCGTGACCACAAAACTGCTAATTCAGTGCAATTTTTTCCGTCACGCGCTTTATGCGTTTTACATGGTCCCACACCGTTTGCATCATATTTTCCTCCCGATCACGAAATAAAAGGAAATCAGTGCACTTGATGGTTGTGAAGCTGTGCTGATCATGCTATACGCCATCGAATACTATCAATACGGAGTATCGAATGTCACTGACACAACAAATCCGTAGATGTGCTCAATTCCTAGTACACATTAAAAATACACCACGTTCACACTGGATGTTGGCAGACCGCATCACCACTTGGCCTTTGCGCTAAAAGAACTTTCAACCGGTAGTCACATTCTTTACTGTGCAAAAAACCTGGTTCTTACGGGTTCGGGTTGGTCGCATCAGTGGTGACGGAAATTTCGTTCTCTATCTATTCGATCTTCCACCTTCAACTCTCATTCAGAATTGGATAACCACAACTTTAAATGTGCAAAAATTCACCTCACAATTTCAAGTAAATTTTTTTGTTGAGAAAACGCCTATTGTATCATTTCAGGGTAAAGGCCTTTGCCTAACGTTTTTCCTGGAATCGAAGAAGGATTCGTGAACATCGAAATGATGTAGTTATTAAGCGCCAACGTGATCTACTGCATTTTTATTTAATGGTTCGACTTGAGAATTTGTTCCCTTAGTTAAAAATTTGAGGAAAAACCTTGTGCACGTTGATCGAATCCAAATCGAAGTCCTAAAAGATAATGAAGTCATCGAAATCGCCCAAGAATATTTGTTATCCGATAAAAAGGGGATTAGTTCGGGCATTTTGAAAGTTGAAACTAAAGTGTAGGTCATACTATGTAACTTTAATGTGAATACCAGATCTTTGTGATTCTTTCCAAAATTAATCGTATTCAAATTTTTTCAGTAAACAAATTCAGCACTGCCTTTCTCATTTTGCTGGAATGACTTCATTTCTTCCATCCCGACAACACAATTAAAAGTGTCTACAACATCATCTCATAATACGAATAAACGTGCTTGGATTTGCAAACTGCAGCCTATATCTTGAACGGAAGTGTGCGCTCTAGATTTAAGAGAACCATTCTAATTATGAAATGTTGGAAACTGTTACCTTGTTAAAGCAGAAAATAGTAGGTGTGGAAGTGATTATCTATCAAATTTCAACGTGGGCTTTAGTTGAAAAGAGGCGCCATCAGAAAGCACGGAAGAAATCAAATGGGCTTATATCGCTAGTGAGTTCGATTTGAATCCAGATTCATCAGGACACATGCGACGTTTTCAATCAACCGAATTCAAAGTTGTCAAAATTTTTCGTTTTTTCGATGCATTTTTCTTCAAATTGTGTAGTTATTGTTATGCTATATGCCGTTCCACTTTTATAGGCTTTAGAATTGGGTAGTTTCCTTATAGAAATATATGAAGAACGCTTTCATAAGCACTTCATTCCATCCTAATTTCTCGATTAAAACATAGTCTTTCTCTCACTTACAGGCGTTCTCATTGCGTCCGGATTATTTGCTTGTAGTCACCCTGTCTTACTCATATTGCTTTAGCAAATGATGGTACCCCTTAATTTTCGATGACATTTGCAGTCACCCTGGTTTGGGACCTACTTATATTTTGTCACTGAAACGATAGCAATCCTATAACTTTTCCTCCTATCATATATGCATACATTGGCGTTTTCTTTCCTGCAAAATAAACTTTAACGGCTGTTATCGAGAAGAAATATTCCTTCATATGCGTAGTCCCTGTGTGAATGCTAAGATGCAAAAATTTTAACAATTATCAAACTTGCTCAATTTTTGTTGCTCATTTAGTTTTCTGAGAGCAAATCGTTGTGAGTTTAACTCAATTGAAATTTTGCAAGTGGAACATTTTTTTGACCGCGAAGCAATACGATCACTGCAACATTTTCGCTCTTTGTTGACTACCTCGCCTGCACTTCGAATTCATAACTAATGAAGAAACTTACTAGAGAAGGTAACATCATATACCTTCTGCCCATTTTTACCACTCACTTTCATTCTCTACGAATATTTAATAGATGTGCAATATAGTGCTTTCATATAGCTATTAACCTAGCCACACATAGAAACTTTCCACAAAAGATTCATCTCTGTAGCCGATTGATTTAAATTTAAAAAAAAGTCGTTCAGTGTAATATGCACGCAAATTTTTTCCATCTTGAAACGTCCGTGGCTCTCTTCAGAGTTGATGGATCCGTGTGACAAATGGCATACGACGTTTCGCTGTGGCACATATTGCGCTCATCAGCTTCCGCAACTTTAGCTGCATTTGTTGTTAAGTTGAAATTGTCAGCCATAGAGACAGACGCACAAACATAACATCAGCATAACGTGCCTTTGCAAGCAAATTTGCAAGTGGCTTTGTGTTGAGGCATTCAGTCGATTGTGCCGCACAAGTCGGTGGATCGGTTTAGATGAAAGCGAGAAACCGAAATTAACCTCACTCGCTGGCGTGCTCCTCATTTAATTGTGTCAGTGGCACTTGTTGCAGCAGAGTCGACTATAGCTTTGAGCGGCTCGCTTGCTAGCTTGCCAGTAAATTATGCGCTCGTCGGAGAGCAGGTGTTCTCTCTTAGTCCGTTGACAAATAGCATGTTTCGATTGTTTACAACCCGCACAGCAGCGGTCATATATTCCCAACTACTTCCCGTACTTCCGATCCCATACTTGGTGAACTTCGATGATCGTAATTGAAAGATGCTAATAGCACTCTGAAACATGCTTTTCGGATAAAAACAAGTGGATTGCTAAGATGTTATCAACCAGAAAACTTCATCATTTGTTAAAATGAGTCTTTGAGCGATTACATATGAACTCCATCCATATATGATTGAAACTGTATTGTCACCGTTTAAAAATTTGTTTCGGTAATAGTTCATCTGACTGCAACATTGTATCGTACATTCGTCAGCACTAATAATGTAAAACATAAAAATGCATAATACTGAAATAAAATATAGGGCAACAATATATTGAGCACTTCGCATATTTAAATTATTCAGTGATTTTCTTGCCAATTTTTCACTTTTATCAATTTCACAGTGTTATTTTCTTTTCATAATTAATTTTTTTGTCTTTTCGGTATCCTTTCATCAACAACTTTCGTTGCTTATGCAGATGTGATCATTTAGCAGTATTTGCTACAGCAATGAGGGGAAGGCTCACCTGAATGCGGAAGAAACTTAAGTGACCGCTCGCAAGCATCATTCATAGGGTTTACGAAAAGTCAACGCTCTCATATCCCATAGAAGATATCACGTTGCACCTCTTTAGCAAGCGTCGATGACCTTCTTTAGTGAACAATGTGTTATTTGTCACACGTGTCAAAACATTTTTGAGGCTGCCGCCTTTATAAGGCGAAAGAAGGGCATTAACGACGGATGTGAACATCGGCCTAAGGCTTGCCACTTAAGAAGAAACTTTCAGTCAGGCATGTCGCGCAAATGGAATAATCGCTTTAAAACATTCTCTTCGAATAGAGAAAAAAAAACTAAATTGCTATCGAGCATTCACATACACTTCTATCTTCAAAGCAAAGGATTGTTGCATGCAACAAGAAAGAGCGATGTTTCATGTGAACTTAAATTGAACCTTCACAAATTTGTTCGTCTATATGTTGATATTGCACTGAAATTACGTCTGAGGAATTCTAGTTCTGGTGCGTTTTCAAATCCAGTTATGGATTCTGAAGTCCCTCCCATTGCAAACCCATTACGGATAGGCTATCGAACACAAATTCCCCAATGGCTCTCTTTTGACAACTTCATTTGCTTATTGTTTAGATAGAAGAAGTTGTTCCATTCGATGCACTAATTTATTGTAAATAGGCTCATTCACAGGTTAGTGACCAAATTTCCATTCGTAAATGCTAATGTAAGTGAAACAAAGTTGGTTTATTGTTTTAATAGGGAAGATGTTTTGCATACCTAAAGAATCTATTTTCTCAGGAAAGACTTTTTAAAATCGTGATGGATGATTTTTTAGACTGCACCGCTATCCACTTATGCCGACGAAAAATTAAGGAAATATTCTCTAGTGAATGCTCGAACAGGCATTTATATATGAGTGTTTTATTCTTTACATATACATCTTATAACAAATATATGTGCCATATGCGAATTAAAGTTATTTTTATCACAGTACTATGTTCAGCATGAAAAATTCACACGCGTTTTGTTGTGCGATCCGGCTCTGCTTGAGTACTATTTATTACCAACCTTCCCATTTTCTCTACCTTTTCATTCCTTGAAAATATCTCCATGATAATTTTTGGTCGGATAAAGTTTGCAACTTTTTTTTTTCAACAACAAGCAGGACCAGTACGAATCACAATATAAAATATCATAGAGAAGCAAGGAAGCAAAATATAGTGATGCACCACGATGCTTATGTTGATTGAATGCTAAAACAGCGCTAAAGTTCTTTAAAAAGCTTAGCTAAGATAGAGCTACAAGGTTGCGACTTAAACCACGAGCATAATTTTTCATCTGTTCAGAGATTTGTCTTATTCTTTTTTCCCCACTCGAGTCATTTATTTAGTTGTTTCATTTCTAAAACCAACTCATCGTAATGAATGAATTCCTAAATGAGTGAATAAATATTTTAGATTGAAGAAATAACAAAGTGTTTGCATAATTCACCAATGATTAGTGTTAATTTTCACCAACAATGACTAAATAATCGATGAATGTTGAAACGCACCTACGTAATTATTGTTGACGAATGAAAACGATGTGTTAAAAACCGGTTGACTGATTCACTTTCTCATAAATCTTTTCACTTCCCTAAACTCTTATAGCTCTAGCGGTTGTAGGCACTTATGTGAAATGAATCGAATAATACAGAAAATATTTCCTCTCGTTTAAAAAGAACGCACTCTGAAGCAGATGTGCTTTGAGTATGCAGTTAATGAGATCAAAACTGTGCACATAAAAAGAAAAATAGGAGAGCAGTAATAGGATAACAATTGAACCGTATCAATTGGCACAGTAGTGATATATAAGAGAAGAGGCAATGATGGTGGTGACCGGATATCTGTTTATTATGCAAATTCTGTGCTGAGGCTTGTTTATTCTCTGCTCTTCAATATTGAGCTACAATGCGCTATAAAGATGTTTCAAAAAGCTTGCCACCCTAATGGGTGATCGAAATTTGCTCAGTTGAATTTTCACTTTTCCACGTCTAATCACTAATCGCCTAGCAAAAATTGTTCACCATTCATTATCACGGTTCTGATTGAACAAGCAGTTTAACAATAACTTGAGTACTATATAGCCTCACGATCCATCAATCACAGTGATCGAATTGATCGAGCAGGCCAAAGTTTCGCACAACTGATATAATACAAATTATAATAAAGTGCGCATTTAATCAGAAATTCAAGAAATGCTACTAAAATATGATTGTCTAAATTGTTGTCACTTAGCACTTCAAAAAGATCAAAATGAAGGACGCTTTTTCTTTTGGCATAATTTACGGAATAGAAGCTGAGTTTTCTGTTTGCATTTATGCGTAGTGTAATCAAACGATGATCTTTTGTTCCCTTCTCAAATCGGAAATTGAAAGCAAAAAATCGAGTACGTTCATTTCCGCACAAGAGAACTTGGGAATGCAAAAGCATATCGCATGAACTACCTTTCCGGTTTTTACGGAAGAAAAAATCTGCTAGCTTTCACAATTATTATGCATCAAATTTCCATGACTGGGAAATTCTCTAAATTTTGAGATTTTCAGTGGCCATCGAAAACAACTAAACAGCTTACCCGAAAGAGAGTAATCCTTTATGTGGAATTGCTTGGAAAAAGCGGAGTTCACATAAATCTCAATCTCAGAGAGTGTATATTCTCCAAATGTTTCCTATCGATCCCTTTTTGTTTCCCACTTATCGTTTTCTAAAGTTCTGGGGAGTTTGATCAAACAAACCACGGTTGTAAAAACTTTGCAATTTGCATCGTTCCATTGCATCATTTTACAATAATAGTAGCATTTCAAGTGATGCACTTTACGTTATTTTCACCAAGAAAATCTTCTATTAACGAGTCGAAAAAATTTCTCATTCTCAGGCTTATAGTAATCATATAATGTTTGCATAACATCAGCGCGAACACGCGGATGTGCACGTCCTTTCGTTTTGCCCAAACAATGCATTGTGCCATCGACGCGTAGAACACATGGAAAACCTTTCACGGGATCCATCGCGAAATCCGAAGGCCGCACCGCTGCAAAATGTAATCATTCGAAAAAAAATCGACGGCAAATTGAAAGACTTTCAGGATTAAAAAGATGAGCTGAATCTTGGAATTGTATCCTCATAGAAATTTCACTAACGATTAGGATTTCTAAGTGTCCCAGAGAAAGCTGCCTGCATTTGAAAACGCTCTGCGGGTGGTCAGCCTAGTTGTTCTTGTGTGTCCGAAAATTGTTGTTTGGCAAATTTTGGCAGTTATAAATTCGTTTGTAGATAAAACAGTATGGAGCGTTGAGGATTTCTGTGAGGATCTAATTAGGAAAGCTTGAAAGAGGAAGAATAACTTCAGAAAAAAGTTTTAAATAAACAGTAGGGTCGATTGCAAGAATGCTCGAACAATGAAACGAACTCGGCACGACTCCTAGAAATTTTTCAACAGCTCGGATCTCGGTTGCTGGACTTGTGACGAGTCGCTCTCCGTCAACGAAATGAATCTGCTCCAGTGGAAAATAAATTAACCATTTCCTCACATGTCGATGATAGATACCAATACGAACGGCACCCCAAGAAGTGTTCACAGTACTTCTGTTCGCTGCAAAACGCACAATACTTCGTTGGCCATGAGAATGAGTCTTTTGAAGAAAACAAAAGATCCATATTAGGTAGCTGAATTTGCGTGGATCGAGAGAGAAGATGCCTCCAAACAATGAAATTAAATTGTTACATTTTGTTTCGTTTTTCGTTCCTCACTACCTACTTTTAGAATTTTAATACCACATGAGAATAAGAACTTCATTAGTTGAAACCTTTTTACTTAGTGTTATGGGAGCTCTTGGAGCGAGAAAATTCGAAATCTACTTCATCAATGCGCTGATGCTGAAAGTTATCGAGTTTAAATTGAAAGTTGATAGAACAGGATGATGTTATAAATGTTGAACACTTCAGGAAGAACATCAGGTCCTACCTGAAGGGCTTAGAGTATCGTTGCGAATTGCCATTGCCTCGAAACTCGGCATCACTGCACTACGCTTCCGTTTACTGATCGCTTGAGTATAATCTTAATCACCAATCATTTCATATCACTGTATCTAATAATAACTAAACATTTCGTTAATGTTATACATTTTCGTTCACATTCATTATAGTGCTCATTAAGCCATTAAATTAACACGGCCATCAAAAAATAAAAAGATTGAAATAGAAAGCTAATAAGTTGCCCAATGTCGCATTTGGTCCAAATATGCATACAATGAAACAACTAAATGAATAGAAGTAAAGCTGAAATGAGGAAATAAAATAGAAAGATGAACTTTATCTTCAACGAGTAATCCAAAAAGGGAAAAAGGGAGGATAGAAAGAGTGATGTAAGAATTTCAGCTTAGAGGTAACAAGCTTCAATAAACTAAATGGCAACAACCACTAAAGAAAATTTCATTCTGCTCGCACCTGATATCGCCCTCGTAATGGGATTGCGAACGACGACGATCAACTTCATGTTCTTATCCAATTTTTGTATTCTCTCTGGTGCAGTCTTACTAATAAAATATGCAGGAGTCTTTTCCAGTGTGATGTGGGAAAGGTCCGTTTCTGGCATTTGACTCCTGAAAACGACATGAATTGATAGCGTTCATCAGATACTTTAAAAAAAGCATACAATCATATTTACTTCTATTTACTTCCTATTAGTTCATGCAAGAGCATATTAGTAAACTCAGCCGCAATCCATCTCTTCCACCAAAAAGTGACAAATTTCTAATCGCATGCCCTCTAAGATAGTGAGTAGAAATTTATTGCACTGCGTAAGTATGATTGTTCGCGCTACGTCCATTTGCAGTATTTTTTTGTTCTTTTCCATGTTGGAAATAAGACACGAGGCATGATGCCTTCCGTTTTAATCATTCCTTTGCAACATCTGAGTGAAATTCCGAAAATGTTAGTAGGTGATTGCTTTGGAATTTATGAATTCGCATCTCTCTTTTTCGCAGCAACTAGTTAGATAATAATTCTAACAACGAATAGGAATGCTTAGTGTGAGGCTGTAGAAGTGATTAGAATGCTTGCATCATTAGCGCTCATTCAGCATTTGCCATTGTGCATCACCAATTTCAGATGCAACAAAAGTGATGGAAAACGCCAAATGAGATGCCATTCTATGATGCGCATCACTTTGCCTACTCGTCATCCGCACATATCACGCAGCTCGTTATCAACACCCACTTCTTGTGTCAACACCTGGGTCGCCTCAAGCAGCACAAAAGCGGTGCGTTAAAGAGATATGCGCCTCCTATCAAAGTTATTCACTCATGCGATAAGCAACTCACAGCGCGATAATATGTATGCCAATACATTCACTATTCATGCCAAAAATATTGCAAACACGAGAAATTCCACGACTGCCCAGTATAGTCCCACTGAGAATCAATTAAGCTCTCCTATGCTGCTTCTGAGAGATTATTAAATTGCATTCGGCTCCATCAAACTGTTTTCTAGCACCTATTTTCGTTGAAACTATGAAACATACATAACCAGAAATACTTCCTGTACTCATTCTCACTTCTCACGTACGTCTAGCTTCGTTGTTATGCGCTAATAAAATTACCTTTGCAATTAGAAAGGGAAGTAACCGTTATCGAAACTCTTGAAAAAAAAAATTTATCTCACTGCACTATTATTGACGGGAGTAGAAGTTTAACAAATTTGTCAGTTATTGAGTGCATTATTCATGGAATATTTTGAGTGAATACATATTGAATAATATCGTTGGAATCTTTTTTTAAATCTAATTTTTTAATTGCACTCACACTAACTCTCATCAATCGATTCATTCTATCGTCGTCAAATCTACGATGAACTTTTTTAGCCTAATTGAGGTGCTTATAATAGTGTATTTTCTCGTTCGAACGGCGTGCCTCATATGAAATACAGACACGCATTTGTTAATAGATGCACTTCCACGGGATGCAAAAAAGGAAACAGTGCCGTTCACCGAGGTGGCTAAATTGCGCACCCGAGTCGGCCGTCAGCACCCACTAAGCACTCCAATTAAATTGCGTGTGTTTATATCTCGGCGATCGCTCAATTTCCGTCATCACACAGTGGTGATGCTATCCGTGCTCATGATATAGCCAGAAATGACCGTGAAGGTTTGACAAAATGGTAACACACTGATGTAAACCATCTTTTCACAAGGTTTAGCCATCGACTCAAAATCCGATGCTGGGTTCAAACGGCGCCGATAACCAACAAACAAAGTACCAAGGTGGAATGTAGAAATAAGAATTAAGGTAAATTTTAATTCATTGGAGGGGTAGGGTACAGGAGGGGATGGACAAATTACTTAGACCTTCAATCCAACAATTGCACAAAATTTAGGATTGGAACTTGATTTGCCACAAAGAGCTCTCATACGACTGCGAGTTTTTGCAAAACAATCTATAAACATTGACCGTAATGTTTTCAGAACGCCCGCTCCAGTCATCTCGCAAATCAATGTTGCTTTCGATGGGTCTTGAAGTGAAGATTGATTGTAATTGACATATACGAAATTTTTGCATGTTTTGTTATTCTATTAATGCCATCCCAATGCACTCATCACGAAACATTTCGCTAAGCGATGCAGCGCGTTCAGCGAACATTGAATGTCATATACTATTTTGAGTGCATCCTCTCATTGTTCATGTTCTTCCTGACTTAACATGTTGTCGGCACGACCACACACAAAGCACCTTAACGAAGAAAAAAGTGCAAAAGTCCTTTTGAATATTTGCTAAGAATGAGCTCAATTGTAACATACGGAAATGTTGCGACATTCGGTCTGTCATTGTGCATTGTGCTCACTTTTTACAATAAAATGTAAAAAGGCTTATTGCAGTATTGGACTCAGAAGTTTATCGCTAAAATGTGAATATCAAAAGGCATAGAAAATATGACGTAGACCGCACTGCAACATTGTTTCGACGCATGTGATTTTTTATACTCAAAAATTTCTCATGCCGTACGTAACTTTTTTCAATCCGGTGCTACATAATATTTTCCCAATCTTTTTCATACGCTCTGTTTTTGTTTGGTTTCTTTGTTTTTTTACTAAATAATTATGTTGTTGATACCGATGCATCTATCGTCCCTCTACGGTGACTCTTTTTCGAAGACCACAGTTTTAATATAGGAACGTTGTAAACATCAGTTTCGCAAACACAGTTAATTCCACATTTCTTGCTTAACCAACAGATCGCCTTTCTCTAACCCCTTGGGATTTCCATAATGATCGAATAACCCTTTGCAAACGCCAAGGTTTTACGGCAACTGTTTAAGCTGTGCGGATTTTTTTCTAAAAAAGCTATTGAAGGTAACCTTGACAGAACTGGAAAATAGAGTTTTTATCCTAATTGAGGAAATTTCAGACTGAAGCACCATATCGTATCGCATGAATGCTTAGACGTTGCGGAAAAAGATTTGTGAGGGAACTGTACTCACATCTTACACTTCTGCACTTCTTGTGGGTCCCATTTTCAGAGACTTTTTATGCATTGTGAAGTATAGTTGAGTTGTTGTTTATGCGTTGTCTACAAAAGTCGTCTGTCGATGCTTTTCTAATAAATGCATCAAGCGCAGAGGGGAATTAGAAATGAGTGGTTTTCATTGCTTCCGATTAATTTCGTATTCTATGTTTGAGCTCTTACGAAATCCACTTAACCTTGAGCAAATACCGCAAGCAACAGCAACAGCATCATCAAAGATTAAGGTGGTCCATACTCAAGATTGGGTAGCCGGAAACTTATCGCTGAGTCGTGTTTATATGCGCAAAATAAACAAAGCGGCAACTTGAAGAGGTGAACATTTTCGCCTGTTGACTAACACTGCATTTATGTAATCCCTTTTGCGCGCATCATACCGCTCACCGCTTGACGTATCCATATCGCTATGACATTCGAGAAATTGAGCAGGCAAAAAAATTTCGGGTGTAGCTTTCAATGGATCATTTCATTTGTGTAATTTTTATTCGCTTACAACTTCAAATACGATAGACATGCAAAATACATTGAGATACAGTATATAGCAGTGTGCATATAATTACGTTTTTCCATGGCTTTGCTAGATTGGAAAATTCGCAACCCAGTTGTTTTCTTTGACTCACCAAGTTATGTTCAATTTCTATCATTTGACATCGTCTAGAGGATCTACAACTGTGTGGTAGTGGCAAGGAAAGAAGCATTTTGTGTTATCTTGAAAATGAAATATTTTAGCAAACCTTTCTGGAACCTTATCTTTTAGGATAAGACTTGCGACCATTTGTATTGGCCAACCGTGTATGTTGTGACGCGCTTTGTTATAAACTTACAGATTTGAAACTCAGATAACCCGTATGCCACATAGTTGTTGCGCCGCAACAACCTGCCGTCTATCCGTTTTTCCTTTTTTTTTTTTGCATCGTGCAGCAAAGCAGATCGTTTAAAACGGCAATGTTCACTCACGTTTATTGGTTCTATCTGTCACCTTCGACTGGCATCAACTTGAAAAAACTGAGCGAAGTTCGCTTAAATTTCTATGGCTTTTGCCAAAAAAGTTGAGCCACGCACGCATCTTAAGGTAATGAAATAAATTAAATTTGCTCCTTCCTCACAAAAGCTGTGCCAAACTCTTTGAAAGTTCGAGTTGTCACTTTTATTTCAACTAGAATGTTGTAAGATCACGGAAGCATCTCTTCTAAAAATAGCCTCACACACAAAACACTAGGCAGTTTCGAGGGCGACGCAGTGGGAGCTTATGCGTGAGTAGCAATGGCACTGTTTTCAGAAGTGCCATCTATACATTACTGGAAATTTTTGTCGTGCCCAGGCTTAGCTTCCCTGATTGATTACGCCTCAACAAAAGAGACATTTGGCGACGGAAATAAGTTCCTCATGCATCTGCCTTTCCCCGCCTCCGTCCAGAGTGACCACATTTACTTTTCAGAGTGACCATGCTCATTTCTCTATTCGTATCCACCCATGCAGTACTCTTTCTACTGGTAGTCTTTTGGAAGTCATGCCGAATATTGTAAATGGTCAAGAGCGATTATTTATTCTACATTCCATAAAGAGAGAAAAGTGGATCATAGAGTGAAGATTATTGCATGTTGCAACTGCCTGCTCAGATATCCATGTTCTGAGAGCAGCAGACATAATATCTGAAAACGTTTGGAAAAGTAGATCAGAAGAGCTGGTATGAATGGCACTTTAGTTATTGGTTCTTCGCATCAACCAGCGTTGTAAACTGTTAGCAAATAAAGAAACATGCATAATAATTTGTGTATGTTTCGAGTGATGTGACAGCTGACAAGATTTACCTATGAAAGATTTCTTTTTATAGCACTGCCAATCGTAAGAGAAATGCAAATTTTTTCAGCATTCAAATGCACAGAACTCTTGAGTAAATTTGAAAGTTGCTGTTGAATGTAATCGTATAGCGTAAGTAGTGGCCATAGAATTTCGTAACAATGACCTCATGAAACTGTTGAACGAAGAACACAGACGCGAAATTGCGATAGTGCGCTGCTGTATAGATGCAAATTTGAATAGGAAAAAATAACTTTAGAGAGGTAAAATAAAATTGATGGAAGTGAAATTGAGGAAGGAAGTAAGATGCTTTATATAATAATGAACGAAGAATATTGCAAGACTTTAAAAATATATTGTGAGTTAATGCTGCCTGTGCCGAAATCGGTGTATTTCCATTTCCAGTTAAGTTCATCTATCGGTTGCTGAAATTATTTCAGTAATGATATGCTGATTCGTTAGTTTGTTCAATTCAAGCTTAGATGTCCTCTGTGGATGAACGAAAGTTAACAGCTACAAGTAAATCCATAAGCATCATGCAAATCTTAGAATGTATTAGTACTCTTCCAATTTAAGATATTATTTCCGTCGTCGATGCATTACGCAATTGTGATCTCGGAACGCCTCTTGAAATATCACGGCCGATAAATCGGCTCACACATTAGTGAATCAAGAGTGCAATTTAATTATCTAAAGTTTTTCCAAAATTTTTCATTCGTTTTCACAAACGATCTTCACGCTTCAGGTGCTATATTTTACTATGCACATATCAAGTTCACAATGAAACCTTGAAGAGGATTCACGCCTGGAACCACTAAAATAAACTCTATGATGCACATAAATCGGAATTGCTGAATACAAAAGAGGCAGAAATATTTGCGATACTTTCGATCGCACGAGGAGTGGCTATCATCTTAGAAACTTATGCAGGTGATAAGCATGCGGAAACGTTCAAATTCTATGTGTATGTGTGTGTGTGAAAGCGATCGATCAATCGCATAAGTTTCACTTCATTTTCTGCAAAACCATTTTCCCAGCGCGACAAGTCTCTTCGATTCACTTCCGTTAGAATAAACTTTCTAGTCTCCATCAATTCGCTTGTTCTTAAATGTCGCACATAAAAGCGAACACATTTTTAAAATTCCAAATGCAAACCAACGAATAAAAGCGTCGCCTGAAAGCTTTCTTTTGTCGCAGTGCTATTAGGGAATCAATTCCCTTCTTTCGAAATTTATTCAATAAAATTTCATAAACACTCAGAGGCTTTTTTCTTTGCTGCATAACGCCATGATGCAGCTAATTATGGAGTAGGTTGATCTGCGCAATTAACGAAACTTACGCGTATTTGCTTCCAGTGCTTTATATGTTGTTATCAGTGCATCGAGACGCTGCTACTCTGATGCATTCAAGCAGGTGAAATGAGATTTTTTTTATTAAAAGAGATCTTAAAAATTCCCATTATTTACTAACTAATCCATCATTTCATGCATCATTACTAACTAATCCTCCTCTTCTAAAGAGGAGAATGCTTCGCCTCGTTGGTTTGCAGTGGTGCCGATCCGTCGGCACTTTGTGCGCAGTAAATGAGCAAATGCTTTACAAGAGACCAATAAAACAATCACTGTGTGTGGCAAATTGCTGACACGGCTGCTCAAAACAGAGTGGGCGCCTGTTCGTGAACTGCTTGCTAATCACTCGATTACAGTGCGCATTTTGCATCCCATTCAGCCACTCATTTAACGCAAAACGTCGATCGTTGCAATCCGATTGGCTATCGTCAAATAAGCACATAATTTTTTGACGAAAATGGATATAATCACGTAACCAGGCCAAAAAATGTTCCCAAATAATATCATACATTTAGTATTTATTCTCTTGCCACATTTACATTAAAAGGAATGAACGTAGGAGCAATTATTACATAGGAGCAATAAATACTCGTAACGTCTGCAGTGACTAAGGCCGTTTTAAAAGCTCTTTTATAGCTTAATTTTGGTTTAAAAAAATTTATGTGAAGGCCAAAGTTTTCAAATGAGCTTCATTCTTATTTCCTCGTTGTTCACATCAGCTGCTGCTGCTTTTGCACACTCTAATTTTGTGCCTATTCAGATATTTACCGCGGGATTTCCGCGTACGATGATGCCATCGAATTATGAGCTTTTTTTGGAGAAGGAATGACAGCAGCAGCGGCAAGGGTTACCTTCATGATGAAATGCAACCCTAAAAAATGTGCTATCCGTGATCACTATTGTTGCTTAACCCTTCGTTCCCACTCGAGCATTTTGCCCCAGCTTCCACTTAAAAGCAATTTATTTGTGATTATGAAATAAATGCGACTTCCGCTACAGATCCAGGCAGAAGCAGAAAAGACTTAATGCGGATCGTGACCGTTGTGCTCGTTCAGTGCAAAAAAGTAGCCCATAACGGTGAAAACGCATTGTGCGTTGCTCAGCTGGTTCGTTAAAAGTACACTAATGACTTAATTCATTCGCACTGTAGGTATTTTTACTATTTAATCCTTAGATGGCCATTAGAGTTCATGATGAAAACATCTTCAACATGCAGATTTTTATTTACTTTTTTTTTTTTTGAAAGCACATGCAAGAATATCGCCTCAATATAACTCAAGTTTCACCGCTTACCCCATCTCCCCTCTGCCTCTCCCCCGTCGCTTCGTCTGCCCTCACTAACCACCCCCTCCCACAGCATTAAACAGTTTTCACCACCTTTTACTCACCACAGAACACTTAACAGTTTTCGTAACGACAAATGTGCTCTATTGTATGTGCCTGCTGGAAGGTGAAGTAGTAGGTGAATGTATGTAGCACCCATGTCTGTCGTGAACATTCATCCTTTAGCAATCTTATCCACAGGTGCGTACATCGTTAACGAAAAATATCTGCTGAATGTGCGCCTATGTTAGTAAAACACATCGACGAAAAAGGCAATTACAGAAATCAACTCCCTTGACTTTCGACCAGGACCCAGTGGATAATTCCAGCGATCATCGTTCCCCTTCAGCATTATCAAATTGATGTTACACGTTTTGGACAGCCATATTTTGGTGAGCAGCATACTGAGGGCTAGTTCTTGAATTGACAAATACGTTTTCGACATATAAATTCGCCTTTTGAAATCGCAATGTTTCTTCAGCATTATCCGCATATTATGGATCATACCAACGAATTGTCGACCCGTTCGTTACTTCTCTATTTGTACACTGCGAATGGATAAGGTGTGCGGTCTATGTCAGAGCATCATAGCGCACTATTTATGAGGTAGCAGAAAAAAATAAGGAGATTATAGAGCGAAGTCTGCAAAATCGCATATGGCCACTTGTGTGAAAGTGCCGCACACCCGCTGCGTCATACGTAAACTGACACGAACAGGTCACTTGGCACACGAGGGTGTTCACCTCCAATCGCTTGCTTCCGTTATGTAACACACCCTCGTTCTATCCCTCACACAAAAAACGCCCTCTCATCGAATTGTGGGAGATTTTCAATAGTACCTCAAAATTGCTTTTTCCCTAAGAATTCGTTAAAAAAATTACGTGAATAATAGAGCAAACTTAGTGGAGATTTTGAACAATTCAAGTTTCCATTTTGGAAAAGTACCGTTCATGAACGTCGCAACTTTTAATAGAATTCCGAGAAAGCACGACTCTTCCAATCATTTGCATAAGCAATTATTTTCATCAGTCGATACAAAATTCACATGATCAGAATCGACCGTTGGCTTCAGCGTTGCAATCAAAACACCTCACTTCCCTGTTCCAACTGCCACCTCCCGAAAGGGGTAAATTGCTTCCAAAATTTCCAAATATTATAAGTTCCATCTTCTCTCCCACTCCAACCCCCTCCCCCCTCCCCCCCTCTTCGCCGCGCACCCAACACAAGCCCCACCTGCGCTTGTTACCTGGCATATTACTACACCAAGTTTTGGAAAGTTGCCAACGAGTATGAGATGTCTGAATGCCTTAACAGAGAGGGAAGATGAAGATTTAGTGGAATAGCACCTGCTCCCTATCTGTCCATGGATATATGTCCCTCCCTCATTCTTCTCATTTCCGCTGGAATCTTCCGAAGTTTCCAAATGGTGTAAGCTTCCTTCTTGAAAACGGCTGGAATATGCGCCCGTTTCTGAACTTACGAGTGCCATAAGCCCGAAGCTTTGTAAATGAAGAAATAGCTGATATTAATTCCTCATTGCAGAGACTCTTGTAAACACAAGCATGCCTTGATACACCTATCCGACGAAGGACGGCTATTGTAGAAAGGGCATAATCAACGACCAGTAAATCCAAAGCATTAGAAGCTTTGCGAATGGTTCTTGTTTCAAAGTCGAGTTCAGATCATCGTTTCCCAAGAATGAAAATGAAACATCTGTGTTGTTTGAAAGAATAACACTGGATATGCCAAGTTCGGCTCTCTTCAACAAGCGTTACTCTAAAACGTATGTTCATGGCGGATTGAATAACTCTGATGGGCTCCCGAGTGGGCTTCTCAATAATTCATACTAATCAATGAAGCCGAGATGCGCCACTGTGACCGCATCAGATGAAAACCGCATTTATTACTTTCTATACCCTTCACATAGCCAACAATTCGATGCCTTATCGCCGAAAGTTTCCTTGCAATTCAGCAAACATGAACGCACAAACACACACACCCATTTCTTTTCAACCATGAATCCCATCTGTGAAAGACGTATTTTTTGTGCTTCTTTTGTCACCTCAATTCCCACTGAAAGAAACGAATGTCACTCGAAGTGCGCATTTTCGCTTCTGACGTAAAGTGCGACACTTCAATTTTGCTCTTAAATTTAAGCGAGATTTAGAAAGGAAATGGACCATTTCGATAATAATTAAAAATAATATTTAAAACTTCGATAATAAGATTCGAACGTTGGGATATCTTGCATAATTTTTGAGCAAGGTATTATGCTTTTATTAAATGCTTCATTGTATTCAATTTCCCAATCACACAAACACTAAACCGGATGCATTTAGCGGGAAGCATTTTGTCTGACGGAATCATTACTATCCGACAAATAAAAAAATACAATCACATCGCATCTCATAAAGGTTTATTCTATGAATTGCTTCATTGTCTATCCTCTCTTGCTGAACTTCAACAACATTCAGCAATTGCACACTATTTATACTTGACACAATGACAGAAGACAAAAAAAAATAAATTACGGCCTTGATTTTGCAAATACGCTTTGGAACAGACCACAGCCAAACTATTTGTTATGCGCTCAGCAGTTGCGAAAAACGCAAGCTGCAAATCGCTCTAAAAACAATACAAGAACGCTTATTTTTATATTTCGTTTCTACGTAGACAATGATTATTGAATGTGACTGTTGTAAATGTGGAGATTTGTTAAATCGTCTTTAAGCAAAAGGAAAAAGTAGGGGCGGCTGACACTCAAAGGAACAATACAGAAAACCAGCGGAGGCCAGCAAATTAGACGATATTCCAGAACGTTTAGGCCTCGAAGCAAATGATTTTTCTAATGCCTCTATGTGGCATTTATGGAATCCAGTTGATCTAGTTTGTACGAAAACTTATTTAGAAACTACTTAACAAAATCATATTTTGGTATTGGCCTCATAGTTAGGTAGCAATTATACCTGTAGAGTTTGATCAAGACAGCTTCTAAAAGTTTAACTAGAAAAACGCAGGCGTAAACAAAGGCGCACATACTAATAACATCTAAGGAAATCGAAGGGCCGCCCCCATAACGAGCTTTTGCTAGCGCAAAAATTGTAAAAAGCGCATTAAAGTATGCAATAGATCTTCTAATGTCAAAGACGGCATACGTATATCAAGTTGACATCCTGCGTTTGACACTGGGAACTATTTGTATCTTATTCATCTGAGATGAAACAGCTAAACGATAAAGCAGACGTCTCATTGGTAGAATTGCCCGCGGCAACATTACTAAATGAAATTTTCGGTCGAATTATGCATAATCATGCTTTATTACGCAGCATCTATGAAAGCTGCTCATTGGAATAAAGTAATTGATAACTGCTAACGTGAAATGCTTGTGATGAACGAAGGATTCTGCTATGAAACCCTGAAAGCATGTAGCGTGATGATAATCTTCTTATTCAGCGATGAGGAATGCGCTGTCTATCTAATCGAACTAGATGCCAGCTAATTTACCCATTAGGCGATAGCAAATGGATAAGGCAATAATAGAAGTGATTGACGCATTCGGCTTTTGGCAGTAGCAACTACTCACTTCACCTTCCTTACGATCAATTATCGTAAACAATTCTTACATTACTTTCACCAGTAGAACTTCACATAAAAGACTATATGTGCAAATCCTAGAAACGTAATTAGTACTCCACCGATCGTGGAAAAATCAGATGAATATTAAGTTAGATATTTGCACGAAGACGACTCTCACTAAAGCAATGTTGATTTCGAGCAAAATGATAGATGATCGATTCCCGTATGTGTACTGAAGCTTCGCTTTTGCAATGGTTTCATAGCGTAACGTCTTTTATCATGGGACGTTCGCAAATTCGACGTTCACGAAAACGCTTTTTGAGGATGTTGACAGCGGCGTTCATTAGTGTTCCATAGTAGTTTCTAGGCAATTGGTTGCGTGCAAAAGGCCATCTGATGCTCTCATAAAGGATATCATCAAGAAACAAACGGTAATAATTCATGAGACAAAAAGCAATCGCTTTTCTCATCCTCTCTTTTTCATTAGAATGGTTGCGCAAGAAAACTTCATTCCCTCTCACAGCGCCCTTTAAATGGCATAGGATTCGCATCGCGATTGCCCTTAAGCATACAACACCACTCGCGTATCGTTTACACGAACGCTAAAAATTGTCTAATGGACTAACGACTTGCTTGATGCATGAGGATCAAAGTGATGAGATGTTGGGTGGTCTAGAGAGAGGGCCAATGCTTGTTTTCGAGCCTTCCGTTCTGGGATCACGTGCAAAAAAAAAAAAAAAACAACGCTCGCGTAGTGGTCCATGCACAAATCGAAAGCTTAATCAAGGGTGAAAAGAATGTCGACGAAAGAAACCCACTGATGGGCAGCTACTCACATCACAACTAGCAACTTCGCAATAACAAATCAATCTGCTTTTCATTAGTATTTTCTTGTTGTGTGGCTATTTATGAGTAGGAAAGCGTCACGAGGAAGAGTTCAAGTTGTTCTGATCATCGATGCAAAGATACAGCACGTGCTAAAAATGTCAGTAAAAGTGAGTTTATTAAACTTAAAGACAGAACAATTTACGATGATAAATACAAAGAAAAATTCCTTACCGGTACCACTCGAAACCTCTGTCGAAGTTCTTGTCAAAAAAGTGCACCTCTGGTCCAGGTGCCCTTATAGCCGGATTCAACCTGAGGAATTCCAACAGAGCTCTTGTACCCGCTTTCTTTACACCAATAATAATTGCCTGAGGAAAACGCCTCTGCAAACTACTATCTGTTCCATTGAATGGTGCGGCGTTGGCGTTGGCGGCAAACAGAATCAAAAGGAGATTATGGAGCAGTGAATGGGCCGATCGAGTGGTCGTTAGCATCGCCAACGATGCAACTCAACTCCGGCCGGTAGTCGGTTATTCCACGACACCTTATGTTGCGTCAACCACTACCATCCGATTGTCACGTGTGCAGATCTCATAACGAGGAGGTGAAGTGTGGTGCTCAAAAAGCGCCTTTGAGAAGCCTGCTGATTAGCCCGTCTAGTTCAGAAGGATGGTTGGAAGTGACTCGATGAGCAGAACAGATAGGGTCAGTTTCAATGACTGTTGGGGAAGGGAAAAGTAGGCGTGTCTCGACAGAAGCTGCAAGTGCTGTGCAACGCTTTGACGCTCTAGTGGGCGGGGTCGAAACGTTCAGCAACGACGACGATGCTGCGCGATTGCGAACGGCTCGACGGCGTTGGCACGCTGCTGGTATCAGGTCCATTTGAGAGCATATGGAGCACATCATGGTAATAAGCATGCGTTGTGTTTCGTTGAGGTGCGTTCAAGCGCACCGGCGTATTGCATAGGGAGATTGCGACTGCACTCATTAGCGAGGCTCTTTAAGTAATTGCTGGTTGAAGCAGTCTAACAGCAGCAACTCCCTTCACCTCAGTTACGCTAAAATATCATCCGGTTAGCACACACTCAACTCTCACTTTTGAATTTGCTGCCGGCTGCAGAGAAGCACTTTTTTATCGCTTCCATCAAGCGCACTTTTAGCACACAGTGTTTTACAATGCTTTCCTCACGCTGCTATCGAATTCTCGCCGATATTTTGGACGAATATTTCATCTGTTTGAAACAGTGAGATTTAAAGAACTTGTGGCACTGGGAATTTATAGAAGTGGTTATCTATAGCGAGAAGTTGTAAGACCTATATCAGCAAGAAGTTATGAATATCTCAACGCTAGTTCCAAAAGGAGGCATAATCCCATTTTCGCTTGTAAACTTCTATGAAAGAATTCATATTACTTTGATGTTCATCCTCTTATTTATGTCAAGAGCAGATCACTGCAATTTTGATTCGAATGAAACAATCCTCACATTCCACCTTAATGCATCTCAACACACTGTTAAAATTTAAAAGTTAAAAGTTTCCTCACCTTCTAGGTGTCTAACATTTGAACGAGTCTATGAATTTCCTATATCAGTATGTGCTTAATGCTTGGAAGCAATATTTTAGAGCCAGATTGTGGGAGATAATTCTTTGAGTTGGGATCAGTAAAATAAAGCATACGCAAATGGCGTATGGCTTCCATGTGAAATAAGCATCACCGCAGAACAGTGTGCGTGCAATGAAACAACAATAGGCCAGTTGAGCACATTCTAGGTACGCATAAAGTGTTTGCATTTTCAAGAAATAGCGACATCACAAAAAGAATCCGAGAATGATACTTGTGCTTGGCTGGTTTAGATCAGCCTTTCAGTCCCACTTAACATCCCAAACACTTCTTTATATAATTTCTTGAGAGTCATGTATATGAGCGTTTTTTATTTACAAGGAGCACTGGTAGAATATCAGGAAGTAGTCGGACACCTACCATTTTAAATCGCTTCCTTCCACCCCTGAAGACTCATTCCAAAAATTATTAACAAATCGAACCTATCCCGTGAGAAAGGAATCGCTAAATAACTTCAATCGTTCATCATGAAACAACGTCCAAAAAGCCAGATCGAACTAGATGTCTGTATACAGTGATCAGCCGTTCCTAGGAAGTCAGCTCTAAGGACAGTTTCTATGCCTTCTCGTTTCGCTCCAGTCCTATCGGAGCTTAACAACAAGTGAAGGAAGGCTGATGCTTTGACTCCGTTGGAATTTGGTCTAGGCGTCAAGCGTTAACAAATTTGCTCACTTCAATGAAAGACTTTGCATTGCGACGTTGCGATATGAACATTTGGAACGTTGTTATGTTGTGCATCATTGAAGAATGAACATAAAACGAGAAATGTCGTAAAAATGCACTCAAAAGAAAAGATGAATTTGATTGCCTTAACCGAGATCAATAAAGGTGAGAAAACTGCGAGACAAAAGTTGGTCGTTGCTGTGACGGCAAAAGGTAATAAATTGCTGCGCAATCGCTCGGCGCCACTTCACTTCAATCATTTCGCCGCCTTCGGCTACGAAACCATTCAATGAGCATTCTCTATCGGCAACTTTGCACTAATTAAACACGCTCAAAGTGATCATTCTTCAATCGTGCCCAATTCACTTTTCGACTGCCTAATAATGACCCTTACTAAAATTTTCATCTACAAGTTAGGAATGATTGCTACCATAAAATGAATATATGGCACCCCGCAACATGCACTTCTCATAACGTTATTTATATAATGAATAGTGGTTATTTAGAAGCCTAAGCGAACCTTCAAAATGTTTTAAGGAAGCAGCGATTATACATAGTAAATCTGTTATAAATAAGACAGTAAAGCCGTCGCCTTAAGCGTGCTTATAATGTTGTAGTAATGCGATATGTGTATAGTTCAGTGGTCATTGCCAAACTTCATCGCATTCATTATTTGCTTCCAGAAACGTGGGCAAGCCTGAAATCGGCTGTTTGATAAATAAGCTCTAAAGTCAGCTACTGAGATTCTTTGAGAATAACATGTCACTTTGCATCGAATGAAAAAAAAAGGTTGGCGCCTGGTCGTTCAGTTCAAGTCCTAAGATATTTTTATGGTTCGCAGCACACCGCATTTAGAAATCCCTGAATCCAAAAGCGGCCATATAAATCGAGTATAATTTTGAGCCGCTAATTGGAAGCACAAAGCTACTTTTAAATATAGCTGGAATATCAAAGAAACTATGGCAATGTGTTTCCGAATGCTTTTGACGTACGCCATTTCCACAGCTTGCGGCTGCTTTAAATTAAATTATTATCGCGCAGGGTTACTAGGCTCGGCAACATCATAATTTCGTTAATGTCACATCGACAGAACGGTGGCTACATCGGGTTGAATTTGGTATGAGCGATCGAGTGGCGAAGATTTCAATAAATATGCTCAATTAGCAATCGGTAATTCAATTGTTTGTTGCCCTGCCTTGCAATCAGCTACTTATGCTTCTTTCGAAAAGAAAACATCGTTGTTTGTGATACAAGACTTCAATTTTCAAGCTAAATTTAAAATACATTCGTAGAGTTAAATAGCACAGCACATACTGTGTTAGGTTTTGTAACACGTTATGAATGTTCCCTGATAGGCACAGGATTAGACTTCATGCGTTTCAAACTGGACATCAATTGTGCATTGCTGGATGAACATATAAAATCAACTGCTAGCATCCTCTTTATTAAAGTGTAACATTTTTGTTGAAAAAAGCATGGTGCAATTTGTTTCAGCTTGATAATCTTTTCCAATGAAACGCGTTATATTGGAATACAGGTAGATGGCAGGTAATTTTTCAATGATCCACTCATCTCAATATTATTCTTGATGCCAATTTCCGCAACCAGAGAGAATTCCGACGGCAATTACTGCACGTTGATGACAAACTTTATGCCTACTGAACGTACAAACTGGGTTTGCTGAATTCAAAATGCAAAAACATCCCGCGGTGAGCGGCAAGTCAAACGTGTTGTGTGAATTTTTGAAGAAGGGAGGATGCGGTGTTGACTCATTGGTTACCAATTTAGTGGACGTAGTAATCGCCTATCATGGCGTCCTGTGAGTAGCAAAGAGTGACCACAGAAGAGATTACGCGATAATTCCCTATGGAGGGTGGAGATGGGTCTTCTACTCACTCACGCTTAATGAAAATGGGGCAGCTAAATGCACTCATGGCACACATCTACACATGCGCACACATACACACGCACACACTAAAATGCAAAACGCCCTGGCAGCCGAGCAGATTAATTACGACGAACACGTGAATGCAGCCTCCATTTATTGTTCCCACTTTGCAGTGAGGTTAACCACCGAGCAGGACATTCTCTGAAACTTTGTGCCCATAGAAACTTTATTGGCTAGAGATTGAATTTTTTTCTGATCGCTCTCCTCGTGCACCCTCTCCCCTTCCCCACATCCTTTCACTACCTACGCATAATCATTCGCTCATTTTGGCAGCATTCACAGCCTCCGTGGAAGTCGAGAATATGCTGAAATAAATCGGCTTACGCTAATATGCATTTGCGGTCTCATGAAAAAAACCATCGCGGAAGACCGCTCCCATGTTCGCAATAGTAATCAGCTAATACAAAACATCTGCAGATGCTGGATAATATGTGAATGTTTTAATCTAGTGCACCTTACCGACTTGAAAATTTCACTATCGAATGGCACCTAAATAATTGTAATATCGGATAGCTCCTAGAACCAGCAAAAGTCTTGAAAATATTTGATTACTTCAAGCAGTGCAGTATTATCTTGCTCATTTTTGGTGCAATTTTTGAGTGGTTTCTCTGCTGAAATGAAACAGAAAGAAGAATGCGTTTGTGCGTTTTTTGATGGCATCGCTTGACAGCGCAATGTGTTCTGAACGTTTTAAAGAAGTGAGACGCTTCTCGTGCAATATTTTTTGCTGAGACATAAATGACGCTGATATAGAAATGCCATATGTCGTTGGCTGCTAGCTTATTCTCAGTTATCTTAGCTCTTGCAGCACATTTGCAGCAATTTGCCTCATGGGTCATGTTTTTCCATACAGTTCACTCGGCTATCTGATATATATAATCAACTCACATATACATCTCACACTTATGCTAAAGAATTATGAATCTGTCGTTCTCCTACTTCAGCCGAACGCTTTCCATCTGAAAAGCTGCAAACGTGGAAATATGCTGCCTGTTAAATTGCTTTCAACGATTGTACGTTCCTCGTATTCCCTCTAGAAGTGCGAATCACAGAATTCGAATTGATGTAGCCCTTCAAAGGCATTGTGGAAAAATTCCGCCGCGGAACGAGCAGCTTAATTGCACAGGTAGTCGTTAATGCAACGATTAGACACTAAAACGCGAAATCCGCCTCGATAATGGTCGTTATTAGCTGATGCGCAAGCATTTTTAAATAGAGATATAATCATCGCCCAAGGCATTCGCTCGTTTCATGTTGCACTTGCTCCAAAACCCATCAACTTACATTAAGCGTGCTGCAAAACGTCGCATAACTCTCCAATTGGAACGATTCCCATTAAGGCTACTCAAACGCAATTATTGCCCACTCGCATGACCCCACCTCCACCCCCCCCCTCCCTTCCTCTTCCCCCATATATATAACCACGATGACATGCAATACCTCCCGAGGAACCGCCACAATTCATACAGCGGAAGACCATGCGCACATACTAGACAAAGCTAAACGAGGCATGTTCGCATAAGGTCATATATACATTATATACATTATATACATTATATACATTATATATATATATATATATATATAATATATATATATATATATATTGCTGTGGGTGACATTATGTTCATTTGCGTGATCTATTGAACAGATCGTCTTTGTCACGGTGACATCATCTTTGCTATAGTAAGAAATGCTGTGCTTTGCGATTGCTGTTGCGTCCTATAAAATGCATGTAAGGAGGTATTTTGTGGTGAATTCACCACTTGTTATTGCATAGCACTCGTATTAGAATGTTCTCTACACCGGTATTTGCTTTTGCAAGAAGCCTCCAATTGAATGATTTGAACAAGGCTAAAAAAAGCTTAGCCGCTTGATAGGTGAAAGCGAGCGGCCGAATAAAAATGATCACAATGAAATCAAATGAACAGGAATCTCTATTATGAAGCTATGAAAGGGGATGAGGAAGGAGGTGAGGGAAGGGAAGTGGACTTCTAAAGCGAAAAAGTAAAGTACGGCCTAGCTGTAGATTCATTCCTTATGCTCGCTCTGTAGGAACCACAAATGTTGTCGAAAGTTCCTGCAATCTTGTGTATTTTGCAAGCACCGTGTATATTTCATATACCATGAGACAACTGAAATTAATAACTATTGTTCGCACGATCCATAAGATTTTCAAAAACGCTTCATCTTTGCAAAAGTTGCTTAGGGAAGACGTGCTGTTAATTGGATGACCATCGTTAGCATATGTTCTTGCTTAATTAAGATGTAGTTAGCGGGTGAACTACTCAACACTCTTTCGTATTGCTAGTGTCTGTCTCTAGATACGACGCCCACTTATCGATACAAAACACCATCAGAGCCGTATTGTTCACTTGGTGCAAATCATGCGTACATTGTTTCAAGGCGTCCGACTCGAGGGATTGGCCACTCACCCATCCGATCGGCTTCCCGGCTGTGCTCTTCGCACTTCTCGCACAAATTAGTATGTCGCTGACCTGAAGAGATGCAAAAACAAGCGATCCATGTTGCATAATTGAGGCCTTCCTCTCATTATAAGCTAAGCTGATATGCACAAACACTCTTCTTTCTTCACTTTCCACACACATTTGTTATTGTCGTCTAGTTGAATCACACACAGCAAACCTACGACGAATATCTGTTCAACCAGCACGTGACCTAACTGCAATAAATGGACCACTCGGAGTATTCACGAACCACACGATCTGCAATCCCCTGAATAAGCGAAAGGCGCTTTCGATTATCCTTGAAGAAAAAGCACAGTGCTCAAGTTCAGGGTGATGCATTCATAATAAAAATTTATTTTAGTATGCTTTAAGTAGAATCAAGTCAGTTCAATGAAGAGTTGAAACTGTGCAGTGAGAAGTAAAGGTTCTAAAGAGACAGTCGTCAAGCAAGGAGCATCTCATGGTGTTACTTACCGATAACAATTGATTCATTATTCTTGGATGATTATCTGATGAAAAAATGCAATCGCAGAATGATACAATCGATTAGTTCCTCCTTTCAAATTTGCTTGGATGGTTTCGTTTTTTGGATATCTTTCGAGAACATCCGTCGCAATTTATCAATAAGTGAACCGTTTAGGTGGCAAAGTGACACCTTACGTACCCTTTGCGCATTATTCATTCTTTCTGCGATAGAACAAGTGCAATTTTCAGTACATTTCTGGTCTTTTCAATCGCGATCACTGTAGTACAACGTACGGGCATTTACCATTCCGATCTCACTGTGGACCCAGTATGAAGAGGATATTGCTATTTTTTCGGAAGAAATGAGTGGGTTTTAGAGACGGCTCGGTAACATTTGAAAGCAGTATTTTTAGTGAGGTAGCGACCTCATTTCCAATAGTGATCATTATATACTGCTGATGTGTTTTGTTGTAAAAAAAAAAAAGGAAAAAAAAGAATACCTGCACGAGAGTGTCGCTCATCAATAAGTTCACATAGACATCCAGAAGTGAGTAGGCATTAAAATGTGCGATTAATTGCTGAACTATCGCATTAGCCACTTTTATTGCCTCGCTTATTACCCACTCCCTTCGCATACGATAGCGAACAAGAATGTGATAGAGCATAGAAGTCAGCTCTATGAAAGTATTGCTGAAATTAGAAAAAAAAAATTGTTGAAAGCAATCGGAAAATAATAACGACGAGAATTGAATTCTTGTGATTTCAATCGAAATAATGCTTCAGCGGGGAAATGAATCCAGAATGTTTCTTGCAACTCATTTAATTCACTGCAGTGCTAGTGATAAACAGAGCTCAGCTTTACACATCCAATACTTCGTTATTAAATGCATATTCATATTTATATGATATCGTAACAGATTCTGAAGCTGGAACATTTCTGGGTATTATTAAAAGTTTCCAAGAAATTAGTTGAACGTTAAAAAGATATTCCCCTTTTCCGACGAATAATCAAATGAAATTACGCATTATGACAAAATAAAAAGCATTTAACGACATTGCGTGGATGCCCGTGCAAAATTTATGGGAACGTTTTTGTTTCGTTGACATCTATTCTAAATTTGGAGTTGCTAATTGGAAAATTTATATTTCCTTTGAAATTTCCAAAACAGGCTTGTACTGAAAATAGATGCCAACGAACCGAAAATTTTAACTTGATTTTTTCTAACTTTATACGAATAATGTTAAGCGCACACAGTATCGACAGTGCTCTCTTTTGATGGCCGATAGCCCCTTAAATGGCCTCGAAAAGAAGAAGTAAAACGATAAGACGATTGAATTCATTCGCCAAATCTGCTGGTATTCAGTAACGATTGCGTTTTGCAGAAGTATTCTTGCGCTCATGCAATAGCAACAAGGAAAACGTTGTAAAATTTATATTGCTCAGGATGCAGCTTTTTTCCTTCTTATGCATGTCAGCAAACAGAAGGAGGTATCTTCCATCCACGAAGAGGATGCACAAATCGAGTGTTCATTGGTCAGAAGCAGCTGTGAGGTATTTCAATAAACGACTGCTTCCGCTGTGCATGATCGTTGTTGTTCTATTGCATACAATGCACTATGCAAAAGACTGTGCAAATGGAAAAACTGAAAAAGTGATGAAATGGCTTAATGCAGAAAAAAAAAAATTCGACGGCTTATTGAGCTTGAATGACTTGTAGAACGACTTGTAGAGATTTGAATTCTATATGTTAAGTTCGACTCTTTATATAATTTCATAAGTTGGCTATAAAGTGCACCACAACTGAAATACTCATCGATGTGCATAAATAAAAATTCAGTGGATGAAGATTTATTCATCTGATTGCGCGCTTCAACGCAACATTCAGTTAAAGCAAAATATATCGATGGATATTTGCAATGGGATTTTTTTCGTTTCATTTTCAGTGCAAAAGCAAATAATCAGAAATTTGCTCCCATGTGAATGTTAATAATCGCGTTGCACTCAAACTCGACACACTCCCATGGGTTTTCATGCATTAAGTTCTTCAAAGATGCTTTTTGCTCGGAAAGTAACTATTTTTTTCAAAGACGTCTCCACTACGCTGGAAACAAATGTGCCTGCTCAAACGAGATTGAAGAATCATAGAGATGATTATTTCTGATGTTTTCATTCGAAGTGAACGAACTAGGAAGGGACTACAATGCTCTGAATTTTGAGATCATTTCCTCTCTGGTATTGTTTAACTTTAATCGGAACAATTTACTCACAACAATTAACAAGAAATGTCCTAAATGTACTCTAGTACTATCGCGGCGTTTAGCAAGATTAAAATACTGCATATTTCAAGTGAATTTTCACCGTTTCCAACACTATTGCTTAAGCACTGCATACAAGAAATTTTAAAGGTCACCGAGTTATCATGGACATAATATTTGCAAATTCGCACCAATCCTTGTTAAATCTCTAGCGATCTTAGGAAGCAATAAAATACTCTTTTTTAAAGCATCAAGAGAGATCTTTCATGAGTTTTTTTTTTGTTTTTTTTTACCAACAAGAAAGCATGCTGCAACATACTTGGATTACATTTTTGAGATAACAACTTTAATTACGGTCCATTTTGCTTTGTATTCTTGACCTATCGGTTTTGATGAATTCTTGCTCGCACAATGTTGGTTCGTCGAAACGGCAAACCGACTGCGACCTCGATCTTCGTGACCACAATCAGTATCCAGCACGGAGATGTGAAGTTGGCGTGTGCGCACGTACCCCCTCATTAGATCGCAAATTTTATGCGATCTTTTACATAAATAGAGAGTTGCAAGAGCGCAATGAAACACAATAAATGCGCGCTCTCCCATCGTGCCGTGAGCCGTTTGTCTTATTCAACTTCTTGCATCGATGAGGCAGTCATGATCACGCGAACGGTATGGCATGTCACTCGTACGAGCACAATGCAGGGATTTGCTGGAATTTTGCAACATGACGGAATAAACAGTGGGTGTGTAGAAATAATAGATAAGGTCTGTTCGTTAATTGAGTACAAATGGCTGCTTTTGAAGTTCTATAAAATATCATCTTCTTGTCGTAAAGCATTTGATAAGGCTTGGCAATTTTTGACCACGGGTCTTAAAAGTGGCAGACTGGGTGAATTTTCTATTTTTAGTAAATCTCCAGGATAAGAGTATCTCTTTGGTGCGGAAGAGGGGAGCGGCTTCTCTTCTTGTTGGCTTTTTTTTTCACTGTGCCACGAAAATAACGTCTCTGATGCTTCTGATGCGATTTTTTTTCCAACGAACGCCATTGAGAGAGGTGGAACTTCTTTAGCTCCTGTTCATAAATCCTTTAGAGAATCGAGATCATCCGCGTCAGTTTTCTACAATCGGCGAACAAAGGAAAAGCCGCTCTCGGCTGTTCACATGTGACTTCGACAAAGCGAGCAGCATTATCATAATAATTGACCATTGACTTGGCAATTAACCCTCGAGCCGAGCGTGCCCCTTTCGCAGGATCCACTCTTTAATCCCACTCGACGTGTAGTGCTTAGACTGCTGAGCCGCCTTAGGATGCCGCAATCAAGAACGCAAGAACTCACCACCTGCCACCGAAATCCTTCTTCCCGCCTGCTTATCTCTCGATCCTGCAAAAATGTCATTTGTGCTTACCACGGATATATCGTACTTTTTTGGTGTTGCAGTGGAGTTCTCGAAATTTCTTTACGAGCTTTGACAAACGGCACAAACTGGAGGGAATGCGGCGCCCGAAACTAAAGGTGTTAGTGTCGCTTTGTTGCAAGCGTTGTACAGATTCGTATTCCTACCACTTATTCAAAAGTTGTTGAGCAAGTGTAACAAAAAAACTTGTTTTTGCTGACAAATGTTTAGCAATGAGCACTTCATAATCGACGTATCGTGGTGTTAAAGTTTGAATCGCTTGCAGCAACTTAGGGGTAATGAAAACTAGGTGAATTCTCATTCGTTGTTCAGCTTGTTCGAAAATGTTGCAGCAAGACGGTAAATAACCATAGCAGATGAAGTTTTCACGTAAAATATTAAGATTATGAAGAGAGATAGAAAAGAAGAGTGAGAGATCAACATTTGAAGTATTTATGAAGTGTTGTCGAGTAAATGCCACTATCGATAAATCGAATCACTCTGATGGAAACCGCATGCAGTGAGCACATGTTTATGGTTATGAGTGGATTAGAGACGAGACACATACGGCTGACCTAGCCACATTCTGAGGTGTGCAGATTGTCACGATAGGGGTGCGAAAGAAGTGATTGAGGTGGGAGCGAGGCGTGATTAACCCCTCATACAAAGTGATGAAGATGTCGATTGATGGCGCCGATAAGGCGTTGACGAATGTGCTATCCGTTAACAAAGCGTCCTCCCATCCGCTTATTGCCTCGAAAGACAAATAAGCCAATTGTTTTACTTCCATGTAGCATAGAGCATTTCAGTCGGAGACATGACGGTGCTTAAGAAAGAAAGAAAGAACATTTGAAATATTCGTTTGCAAAAAACTTCGCGAGGATTCAAAAATACATCCATTCAACTGTTGAAATGCCACCAGAGTGTGTCAACGTAATGCACAACGTTTGCAGATAGAATAGAAATCAACGAGAACGCTATTTTACAAACCCTTCCCACTAACAAGAAATATTCGTGCGAATAAAACCAACGCCCAACGATGCTTTCTAAGAGAACAACACTGATGAAAAAATATTTGAAAAGCATAGGTAATATATGCCACCTATCTGCTAATATTCTCATGAAATTCCCTCTAATAGCAATTATTATTGTCTTAAATTTGTTACTGTGCTAGTAGATGATTATCATAATATTACGCGAACTTGAGCACAAAATTCGCATCATGTGCGTGTGCGAATTAATTAAGGCGATATGTAGCAGATGTTGAGCGCATTTCAACGCGATTGATGATCACCAATGCATGAACAAATTAGCGAGTCGCAATGCACAGCTGTGCAACTATTTCACATAAAAACGTTTTTAAAAAAACCGTTTAAAAGTCTGATTTCTTGAAGAACTAAAATGTATAAAGCAAGAGTAAAGTGTGCGGCTCTATTTTTATACAATGCCCAAATTTTTCTCTCTCAGCAACAAAACAATTCGCATATGAAATAAACTTTATATTTAATACGACACATTTTTGTCATAAAATATTTCTTCTGTCAGATAAATTTTACCTCAATGAATTTTTTTTTCGAATGGATTATTTACATTTGTGGAACATATTAGTTCTGGCAAGGCAGTTTTACTGCAGGGAATTTCTCCTTTTAAATATTCTACTTTATCTGTTTTACGCTAAATTCATTTCATCGTCCCGTTGCCCTTGAAATGCGTTCGGTGTATGAGAGATCATCCACAGCAGTGATAAAAAAAAAACACTTTCAGTAATAGGAAAGCAATGATAGGAAAGTGTTTGAATGGTATCAGTCACATTGGGGGAATGAAGAGGCTAACACCGTTATGGAAATATTCCACCCAAAAACACTCTTTAAAGCCCTCACTTATCTGATAAGCGAGTTATATAACTTTCCTAGATTGTTTTAAAATTTTCTGTGCTTGCAAGCACATAAATCGTTGGTTTTGTTAGAGATTTAATGAGATAAAATAGTTTGCTTCGATAGTCGAGTTATCACAGAATATTTTGCATGACAAATGAATTATAGCATCTATTTTACACGATAATCAAATTATTGACAGATATTTTTTCCAATGAGTAATTTACTGAGATGGAGGAACCCTTGTATGGAGGAACCGAAATGGTGTCGCTGAATTCTAGATGTAAATAGGCGGCTCCTGATCTTTCTTGCACAAATACTTATCATTTTTCTTTTCATATTGGCATACCGTGAATCCGATTGCACTGTTCAGGAGACTATGAAATTCTTTGATTGCTTCACTAACTGGCGTACTGTTGTGTATGCTTCAATAATTTTTGGTGACTTCATTATTCCACTTTACCAATTGAAACATAGCGATATGTGTGCAACGATTTTCCCGCAGAATATGGTTGTGCTAGGTTTATATATTCCTACTCAAGAAAGCAGATTCCTAGGTTTCCCGTTTAGTACAGATGATGCTTTAACAAGCAATTATCCCTCAAATCCCGAATTTCGGAACAAGCGATCACAATGGTATTGATTTCGGACTTGTTCGATGTTCTAATCTAGTCATTGCAATCCGTTCCCGTGATTATAGTCATTGCAACTGTATCTACACCAGCGAATGTGAGCTGGGATATGACTGTGAATGTGAGCTGAGTTCATGTCATATTTTAGAAGTAATGTATATTGCAGTTTTGAATTTGGTGAAGTGTGTTGTTGCCATAACTGTCGCCTTACGAAAAAATAGGATGCTTACCTTCGGAGCGATATTCTCTAGGGAAAGCTAGGCGAAAAACAAATAAAACGGCAGCATTCCGACATGCTCCGAGGACTGTTACTAAAAGTAAGCAAGAATTGTTCAAAAAACTGTGAAAAGCATCTGAATTTTTCCGGCAGCCGTAACCGTCTCTCATATATATGAGTAATAGAATCAGGTCTCATTGTGAGATTGGAACCGTTACTACAGGCGACGAACGGCCACTCCCTGAGGGTGATGCAAAGTTGTAGCAATTCTCCTTTTTCCTTGGGCAGGTTTCCGGGATGGATAAAGCGTTCTTCCTACCTCTACCTCTAATATCCTTCATGCACGCAACACACATGAACATCATCAGGGTAGCTTCACACTTAGTCAGAGAAGCCATTTCCCACCGTAGTGATAAGGTATACCTTCACTGCTCATCAGGAAACCTGTGGATTCCCTTCTCTACAGCTTAATTCTTCGATTAAGGCACACTGTTGTATCGAGCACTGCTCTGAACGCTTGGAAAACTATAACTGTGGTATCATTACTGAAAAGCCTCCCTAAACCTATTTAATACACCGCCTCAATAGTTTCACGTCGTCATTTTGTAAGTGAGCGATAATCAGCACAGCTTTCTTTATTGTAAAACAAAGATTTTGTGCTTGTTATTGAAATATTTTGTCTGACAAGTAAATTATTACGAAACTTTTATCTAATGCATGAATCATTGCGAAAAAATTTTGTCGGATAAGCAAACTGTTGCGAAATATTTTATCAGATAAACGAACGAGTTGTTCTAGTTGTTGCTGGAAGGTCCCTTTCATCAAATAAACTCGTAGTTCTAGTGAGAAACATTTTAAAATTACGATCTTTCATTCCTGGAGGTTTTATTCTGCGCTCTTACTGAACGGATTTTGTGGACGTGAATGCAGGTTTTTGGAATAACGCCGGTACAAGCCGCGTTTGGTGCAAACATCAACATGCGCTCGGAAAGATAATGAATGCCGCTATATTCATAAAGTGCTCTCAATATCACCAACTGGAAACGCGTAATACCATTTCATTCTTACTCCACTGCAACGTAACGTTTCATTTAATGTGTTTGGTCGTCCGGTTCAGATGTATGCTCTCATGGGTTTCAGCCTATAGTTTCAGTGGAGGTCAACCAACGCACATATTAGAGGGTTTTATTCCATTTTGGTGACATCCTGTCGTTAGCAAGCTTCCACCTTGCAATTGGACGTTGTATTGAGTGCTACAGTAGTGTGCATAAGAGGTACGAGTACGGTCATGTACCAATGTATAGTTCTTACGGTAGTTTATAAAATGTTGCCGTCTAAGATGTGCTTTGATGTGCAGTAAGCCGATCCAATACCGCTTCAAATTACAGTAGTGAGAGGGTCCTTCAGCGAAGAAATAGCATCATTTATAAGGGTTAGACGTCGGTCTATGTTGTGTTTTGCTCTAATGATGCCGCGTTTAACATACTCAACGACATTGCTCTATTTCTTTCGTATCTACATCACAGACGATGAACCACCAGTTGCGTTATGTATACGATGGCGGTTTTGAAAATTCCCGTTATTTAATGAAATATTTAAAAGCGCATAAAAACTGAAGAAGAATCGACGCTGTCAGGTGTGTTTGCAGATTACTACTACTACTATCGGCGTGAATATTGACATGTAGGATGGGTTCGGAAACTAGTTGGATATTAATTTGCATCACAACTCAATCTGTAATCTTATGTGCTGAGTGCTTTATTTCAGCGTCATTTCGCACAGGTTGGTTGGTTAATTTGTTAGGCTGCAAGTTTGGAGGATTTGTTACAGTAATATCAATATCAATGCATTGATATATATATATATATATATATATATATAATATATATATATATATATATATAATTTATTTATTTATTTATTTATTTGTTCAATCGAGTGCTATGTGCAAATGCTATGTGCAAACATCGAAAACTTCGTTAAGCAGAACGATTGAAGCGAAATGTAGTAGTTGTAATGCTCAGAACGCAAAAAAGTCACTAATCCATCGCATAACATTTGATTTACTCTCATCACTGTTCCCTGCATGTTGTAAAATGAAGTTTGCTTTCATGCGCCAAATTTCTGCGCTGCTCCTTCCCTGAGCCAATCAGATCGGCATGCATACGCCACTGGGCAAGCATTCAGGCACAAACTGATGCTCACTGTTGTAGATTTATAAATTAAGCAAGAACATTCTTATGCATAGTGCTGCAACATGACCATGTTTCAGCATATGAAGGCGACACTCTCTCCTATTGCACATACGGAATCAATTACATTCGCCCAGATAAAAGCGACTGCACGTATGAATGAATTCCCTTATCTTACTGTTACCCATCCTGTGCAATCATATTTATGAAAAATGCGAGCTTCACCCCCCATTTTTAATAATATACCCTCTATCATTCTATATTAGTATAGTTATTGTTCTGCTCATTGATATCTTTTATTTCAGTAAATATTTCTACTGCAAGAATGGAGAGGCGATCCCATTTCAGTGCAGACAAACATATGTTTATAATTTCTGCGAGCAGGTATTTTTCGCATTCTTTGCTTTAATGCTTTTGAAAGATGGAAAATGAAGATTGCAAATTCGGTGTCACTGCCTTACTGCTACTTGCTTCATCAAAGGTGTTAAGCCATTTCGCAGTGCTTTTCGATTTCTATCGAAGTTCAGTCATTAATGTTGCGATGGGAGTCCCTTGAGGCGTTTCAGGAACTCGTAATAACTAAATAGTTCCGAGTAACGGAACTACGAAAACAAAACAAAAACGCACTGGACTTTCTAGTTGGTGGGTTACTTCTTAGTGTTATACATCAGGTAGATATATTATCTCAAAAATGAAGAAAGAAGCGCTATGATCGATTATTAAGATCCAAAAAGAAATTTGCATAATTTCTCAGGTACTATTCAAATTTTTTTCTATTCTACTCGTTAGATTTCAATGAACTGGTGAAAATACGAATAAGCGCAGGACAGTTTATATTTTTCGACACTGAAAAACACCCATCTAAAAGCGATAAATGATAGCTTTTGCAACGAAAATAGCTTTCTAACATTTTTGATGGCGAAATACTTTTAATAGTTTCGCTAAAGATGAGGTCAGTACCGGTTTCTGTTTTTTGAGGAAATTACCAAAAATTTTCGAAGCAACTGTCTAGAATGAATGAATGGATGATATTACGGCCGTCTTATTCAGAAGTGTGAACCAGCTGCGCTTAACTGTCCACAAAGACTGCAATGCTTTTGTGCATCGAATCCGAATTGTGTTATTCAAGTATACAGTACATTCGATCCTTTCCAGGTGAGTAATAAAATCCTAATCTTACGTATTTTTAACGCTTTACGGCGATCTAAGCATTGACATGCGAAATTTTTTGGTGACGTCATTAATGATGGTGGGTTATCCCCTACGGAATTACTTAAATTGATTAATTGTTTTAAGCCAGGAAGTGATCGTTTGACAACTTCTGACAGCGGCATACTGTGGCCCGCGTCGCCGATTTCTTCTGCCTCGCACGGTCGGTTCTTAGTAGCTGCCTTTTATTATTATGTTAATTACTCCTTTCTCTTCATTCCAACCTGTCCACGGAGTGAAAGTACACCTCATTGGGAATTGTGTAAGAAGAGCTCCAAAACAATGCTCCCGTGCACATTTGAAGCAAAACTCTTCCACAGATTAATATAGCGTTCGTAATTAAGGCATTTCCGAATATTAAAAGGGCAAGCATTGTTTTCCTTCCATCCCGTTTACTGTGTCTTGTACGGGATATTCAAACTTAATCTTGGTTGCAAGACTAACGGATGCTGGATGCGATGAAGTGGTCCAAAAATAAAAATTGTTGTAATCAAAATTGCGATGCAATACCAATGAGAATTAGCAAAAGATTTTTGGCGCAGAAATTTTCTTTCCAGCAGAAAAAAAATCCACAGTTGGAGACTTTAAGCCAGTTGTAACTGCCGTGAAAAATCCACATTCAAAATTTGCTGTAGATGTGCGTAAATAAGTCGAATCACCTGTGCTCCCATCAAAGTTGTCAGCGAACCTGTTCCCTCACACAACATCCTGTTGATCTTCGCTAGTTAAGTCTCACTGGCTACCATAACCCCTTGAAATCTGTTCGACTTTTAGACGGTTTTCATCGAATGATGCCAGGTATTAATGACAACGCGTGGAAAAGACTCTCTTTGAATATTGACAGTCAGAAAAGAAATCGCCTCTCATTGTCCTACGGTAGCTGGCTACATCATCAAGTCATCGATGGTGTCTTACCGCCTTGTATTCAACCTTGTCCATACTTCCAGCAACCGCGACAACTAAGCGGTAAAAGTTAATACATTTAACCGCAATTTTATGCTACAAGCGAAATAATCAATCTTCTTTTTTATGCAAGCATTTCGTGTCTTAATTTGCAGTGCACAATTAGGCCGGATCACAACTCAATTCTACTTACGATACATAAAACAGGCCAACGTAGGTTATGAGCCACAACCTTAGCAGTTTAAAGATATCGGTCGATTGGACGAAAGAAGTACGCTTTCCTGCATCTGTAGACTGACAAAAATATGATCTTTCATCTTTTCAGCTGGATTCTCTGTACCTGGATTCGGTGGATATCCTCAGCCTCCTTGGTTGGCTCCGCCAGATGGTAATCACCGTGAACCTTCACCTTTTTAATTTTTAGTTCTCTCTCACTACATTTTCGACATTTGTTTATCATCGTTGTTTTGACAGACTCTAATGCATCTTGGTAAAACAAGAAAGATATGAGTAAACGTGATTTCCACAATTATTGGCATTTCGGAAATGAAAACAGATTTGTGGAAGATCGTTTCAGGAATCCTATCCAATCCTTGGAATCCGTCAGACAGAGGACAACCCGGCCGTGAGTTACCTGCCAACAGTCTCACCTTCCAGTCTTACTGGAATGCAGGGCCATGGTACTCGAGCGCTGGGATGGCGCTTAGCTTTCTTTTCAATGGACTTCTGCTACCGCGCAATTGCTCAGATAGTGGAACAAGTCGCAGCCAAAGCTCAGCTGGCCAAAGTAATTTCAAAGGAATTCCCACATTTTAAGCATTTTTTTTGAGGACACCAAATATCACCAAGGTTTCATCGTTAAGTTTACGATGTGCACAAGGATATCACAACCACCTAACATTGAGAGTGCGTCAACACGTTTTTCTAGCACTAATGGAATATGCAATTTTTCATTTTTTTTTTTGAAAAAAAACGCGTAGACTGAAAACGCGAAGTTAATATGCATTAGATATCATACGCATCGAATCACATAAAGTATAGTTATGAAGTATAGAAGTACAGATGCAACACAGGACATAAATAGCATCGAAGCATATCGTTTTGATGTGGATTGATAATGAGTCGTTAGCTGATCCGCTGTCAATAGAAAGTCGGTATGTTACAGATGATATACGAAGGAGGCTCTGGAAAACTAGTTCACCGGCAAAGAGAGGTGATAGGCATCGCACATCTCATACCAACTAAGTTTTAAAATAACATAATATTCTTTTATCAGCAATAGCATATGTTTGTATCCCCACTTCCCGCAATATTGTCAACATATTTCGAGTAAAACGTATTTCAAAATGAAAAAACATATTAGGAGTAGAACGAATGGAGAACAAATAGAGATAACAACTCTTTGGACGTACTTTTTTTTTGTTTTTTTGTTTGTTTTTTTTTTTTGCAGCAACTACGCCGTTTTCTAGAAGCACAAATGCCAGCTCCCAAGAAAGAAGCACAACGACGCCTCATGTAACACCATCGGCCACAATGTCCACTGCTTCCAGACAGATATCAACTACCACCTCCATTCGCATGCCTTCAGTTTCTGCTATGGAGAGCCGATTCACTACAACAGGTCTCTAAAACTGATTGGAAATGTGTCAGATGCGAAAGAGGCACTTCCAATCAGCTGTCATTGAAACGAGTCAAAATCACTAATTATTCTTTCATAAAGAGCATTACACTGGTGCCTAATAGGGTCAACTTTCCCCACCTATAAAATTTCGATTAGCTACCTGCAGTGTATAGCCACAAAGTGCCTCCAGTGATTCTATCACACTTGCGTTTTTTGACCGCGTAAAGCTATTGATGTCTCATTGCATTGAAGGACGAGACGAATTTTTTTTGCTGTGGATGAATTACAGCTTTCCATTGTTATCCGGCACTAATTTCGCAAATGTAATCTTTTTTTTTTAAATAGTGTTCAGCTTTCTTGGAACTTCTTTTTTAAAAATTCCGCAAAAAATTTCAAATCCACGCATTACGTAATGCCACAATTTTTTATTGCTGCTTAGGCGTTTGCAAGAAAATCTAGTTCGCAGAATAAAATTTCGGATTTTTTTTTCAAGTTTCAAAAACTACTTCCAATGGCAAAACTTTGCCCCTTTGTAAAGCAATCGAAAATGCTAATTAACCATATGATAAGTTTGAGAGGATTTTCACTTGTGGGCAATGCATTCTGACCTGTTTTATCCTTCTTCGTTTTTCCGGAAAATTTGAGGAGAGGTTCGAAAATTTTGCCTTTTAATAAGTGCATAAAGCAATGGTAATAACTCACTTATGGATTGTCCAATCCTCCTGACACTTTGAACGCTCTGCAGTTTTCGTACGAGGGATCCCGCAAAATGACTAGTTGTCCAAAAAGTTGTCCAAAATCCTGGGAAACTTTTCCGACACCTCTCCAGGACAAGCAATCAGCACGTGAAATAAACATTTCCTAGAAGCCCATTTTCAAATAAATACGAGCATAACATAGAGTTATGGGTTTGCCCTCAAAGATGCCTCACAATTGGACTTCTGTGAATTTTTTCTCTAAAAATCCTGAAAATTAGATTCATCACGGTGCATTGAACTACAAATTCGTGACTTACATCAAGTGCTGACAGTTTTTATTAGGTGGAGGAGAATTTTACAGTTGAGAAAAACTTTCTCAAAGTGTAATTGTTACAGCAGGTGAAAAATGAAAAAAGAAAGAGTACAACAATGTTGAAAGCTGATCAAGTGCATCAATATTGGTATCTAATATAAACTCATCGTAGATGACACTATTTGATGAATATAGAAACAGTGGATGAATTTGGAAAAGATTTCACTGCTGGTGAGTATTTACATCAGCGACGAACTCAGAGAACAATAAGGTGATTTGAAATTAGATTAGCGAGCAATTGGCCTTCAAATCACGAGGCAAATACCAGGTCACTAGTGGGAATTCTTGTGAAAATTCGTTTTTAATACCGGTTGGCTGCGTAGTGATTAAGAAACGCTGAAACGACGGCAATGACCGCGAGAACAAAACCAAGCAAGCAGGTGAATCTATCAAGCAGCGTAGGCACCTAGTTGCCTTGAGAACCCATCGGAAACAGTGGACAGCTAAGTGAATGGTCGGTCAGTTGGCAAGATACTACGTATCACAAATTTGCAGGTTGTTGAGCAATTGAGTCAGCCATCGCTTGATGACAACCTGACAAAGTTGACTGGCAAAACCACCAAAAAACATTAGGCGCTTATCTTTCAATTTAGCATTCAAGTAAGTTGCCAGCAAATACGAACACATCTACACTACCGCATACGGCCACGTACAGGAAGGACCACACAGAGAACACACTCAAATTGAGCACACATGCACGCGGACGGAGATATAACTTGACCATCAAATACAATTGATATTTGCGTTGTGGTGATGAATTAGGCAGTCAGTGAGCCTCGCTCGCTGTTTCAGCTAAACTTACAACAGCGGGTCAGTCGTCTTTGTCGATGCTTGCAAACGCGACAGTGACGACAGCCACATCAACAATCACATCAAGTACGCCAACCGAATAATCATTGCACATTGACTTGCTTTGCACCTAAATTTAGCTTGAGTGACCTACCTCGATTGGAACGCTGTCACATTAAGGCTGTACAAAGGAAATCTTGCATCCACTAAGCACTACCATCATCTCAATAATGATAATGGCTACAGACCAAGAAGTTTCAAACTTACGGGTTGTAACGCAGTGATGATGACTACAGAATTTTATTTGGTCGTTGAGCAACCGAAAATTTCTCTTGCGACTCGGCGGAAACCAAGTGTATTGCCAAAACGTCAGCCGGTTACCGATTAGGGGCGTTCAACAAAACCGAGCTCTGATTGCTTAAAAATTTTTTTAAAAAAAATCAAGACCGAAGTTTAGTCAGTCGGTTGTCAAATACTGTGACGCATTGTGAGCATAGTCTTGAATGATTAGGCTAAAGTTGGACTACTTGTCACCTCTTCAGTTCATTCTTTTATCACATACAAGGAAGTCCTTAAGTGTCAGTCTCAGAACACATTTGGCTAAAACATTCAAGAACCATAGGCACTTCTCGCCAGATATAAGCACGAAGTGGGCAGGTGGATATTGAGAGGAGTTTATTGTTCGGCTAACAGACCTTAGTTGATTCTTATCCGTGAAAGGAAAAAAAAAACAGCGATCTTTTCCATGTAAATCTGAAACTTAGGATACTGTTAGAAGTCTTCCGTTTTAGAAAAAAAACGTAAGAAACTTGGCCATTTTCCCTTAGGCTAAATTCAACTGTTTAGTTTGGACGTTCTCAAGCGGTCCAATAAGACGTGGGAAATTCCACTGGAATTCTCAAATGTAAAAACCTCCTATAGGGTCAACTATTAGTACCAAGGCTTCCGAGATTGAGCAAACAACGAATAGTATCAATGCTACCTATTCAGCAAGAAACAGTTCAACGGCAGCGACAGGTATGTCCATGCGGTTTCTCATAAGGTAAATCCATTGCGCGCATACCCAAACTGCTTCCATGGAAAGGTTCTCGAACTTCTAGCCATTTCTTTTGATACGCATATCGGTAAGAATGTGGATTTTTATGGCAAAAAGCCCTTCATAGTTTAACTGGCGTAGATTTTAAACACTGTGGAAATCGTCAAATTTTTTTGAAATCACAGATAACTCTGTTTCCACTTGCTGTGCTTTTCTACTGTTTTGGGAAGTCATTTGCATACAACGGCGACTTATTATTCTTGTTTCACGCATCTGTGCTTGCGATTACATCCGTCTATTGAGCACTCTTCACTTGGATAATAATGTAGTTACGAGTTTTATAAGTGTAATTTATCGTATAAAATGTCACTCTATATGAGCGTAAAAGTTTCTGTATGAATATCGGCAGAGTTGTATATGTTCAAAAAGTACCAATCTGCATAAGGAGAGCAGTGGAGCTTAACAACTGATCCAAACGCATTGTGTATTTTTTGATCACTCAAATTGGTGCGACCAACCATTTATAAACAAATTGCATAAATGATCGATACAGCTAACATATGGACGCATCACTGCATATCTTCTCTTACATTTTGGCATATCATGAAAATGTTTGTTTTTTTTTTTTGAAGTGAAGCATAGAAGAGCATATCACATCAATTCCGCTATTCGACTTCTTTTTTCATAACAGATTTTTGCGGGCAGGTGAATGCATTCTCAAAGGGAATTGCAAGTCATTCGTTTAACAGTCTATACCTAAACTGATTCACATTTTAGGTGCAGACAGGCTATTTCACTTTAAGTTATATATATATATATATATATATATATATAATATATATATATATATATATATATATATATGACTTGATGAGTCGGTAGTAGGCATTTTTTCAATGGTTTTTGATCATAATGAGTACAGTTTATGCTCATCTCTTTCACTTCAACATTTACACTAATTTTATTCTACGCGCCTATTAAGTTCTGCTCCACCAATGATCTGATGAAAATTTGCAGTTTCAATCACCTCGACGACACAATCGAAACCTCCATAACGAATGCCGCCGTGTCGTAGCTCAATACGATGCCCACGCAAATATTTCACCTCATATACGATGTTTCGCAGCAGTTCTTGCAAAATAAAATGCTCTTGTGAGCATATGTTCAGGGCTACAATTGTTTCAGTCATGCCTGTAATGATTGATCGCGCACGGTGCTTCACTATGAGCTGACCTATTTATCAGTTGTTATCAATAGGTGATAATACTTTTTGGCCGATGAATGGCGGTAGTGCATCGCCGTCATTCTAGCAGAAGTGGGCAAAAGCAGCCAACTAACAGGACTTATATGAAAATCCATGAAGCATTGCACAAAATGCCTCTCATGACTGTACTTTATAGCTGGCTGGAATGCGTACGCTCAAAAGGTCATTTTTATGAATTGCAGAAGGTGCAAAGAAGTAGCCCTTTCACATCTTCGCATGGAAAGCACAATTGTTAGGAGTAATTGACGCCAACATCGGAAAATATGTAGGATTCGAATTCATAATGTTTGAAGCAAAGGGTATATTTTCGTCAAAAATCACTGAAATTGTCCGCAATTAATTGTTAGCAAGTTACGCTTTGTGCATGAAATGAAAACCAAAGTATAAAATCAACACAAAAGCTGAATTATGCAAGATGTTTTTTTCTGTTCACTGCCTCGTAACAATGTGGTTTCCTTCAATGTGCATTTGATGTATTTCGGATTGCGATTATGCCTCACATGTGGAAACTCCACCGGAAAAATCACACCTCTCGATAACACTTTTTGTTATGATCCTAACCTTCAGTTGGATTCTTCAAGGAACGAAATGAACTCGAGCTACAATGGATCCACTTTATTCACTACGCATTTCGCTTGAATTCATCAGATTCTTCAGCGTTTTGCCGAGCACTCCTAATATTATGAATTCGATTTCACTCATAGAGCGTTTTGTTGTGAGAAGTCGCTCTGCATGCGGTCCCGAATTCAATTTGCATCGAAAGAAGCCGGCCGCTACAACGCCTAGATTGAATTTTGACATAAAGATTGATTCACTCTTCAAATTTTATTCGTCGAGTTGCTGTCATTTACATTCTGCAAAACGATGCAGAAGCAACTCTATGTAGCATAATATCTATTTATTTGTGCTTTTGCTTTTCTTCTCACCCATTTGTGCCTAGAAACTTTGCGGTTATTCACAATACTTAGCAAAGACGACAAAATCTTATGCAGAAGACCTTTAAAAGAATTCCAATCCTGGCTTCAAAGAAAAAACTCCCCCACAATACTGACGAAGCAGAAATTCATTTCAAAAAAAACATGGTTAACTTTTGTGGTCAGAATTGTAACACCGACTGACTGCTGCCAGTTTGTGATACTAGAATCATTGGTGACAGCTTGTTTCTTCTTAATCTAACGTAATCATCTAACATAAATTTTAAAGGATCTTTCGTTCCATTAGCTCAATAAAATGAAGGGTTCTGTAGGATTTTATAGCGAGAACTACTGCGTAGCTGTAATTGTTTCTTGCTGATGTTGCCGTTTGTTTGTTTTTTGTGCGATGCTATTTCGTTGGAAATAGAAGAGACTGTAAACGTTTATGACGGATGACACACGATGTGCTGACAGCCTTCCACTTATCATATCCTCACTCCCCACTTCTTCAGCTATCGTTTGATAGTCCTCATTTGGCCACACCTTTTAGAATTCAGTATAACGTGAAAAAAATCCCCTCAAACTGCTTACTACCTTCAACTTCAGGAGTTAATGGTGATTCCTGTGGCGCAACATAAACTCATCAAAATATCGCACAGTAACCAACGATTCCTTACAAAACTTGCCTGTTGCAGCTCTCTTCTCGCATGCGTATCCAATCTGACCAGTAAGTTGTTGCTTTAATGCACTTTTCCTATACCCTTTCTGGTTTAGGAGCTTGCAGTCATTCTCCTTCTTACTATACTGCAGCATGAAAGAATGCATACAATCGTGTCATTAATAACAAATCCAATTGCAACATTCACTTTTGAAACAGAAAGAAATGTGGACTTGAAAAATAGACATGACATAGAGCGATTGTTTAATGGCAATGTTCAGAAGAAATCGTACAAGGGTTGAAACATTGGGTCGGTGGGGTGACGTGGGATAGTCTCTTCAGAACTCGCAATTAGCGGAAGTTAGGCACAGAATGGGGAAGCAGAGTTTATTCGCTACTATAATGACACGAAATAGGGAGAAAGTTAGGTTGGTCGCTTGGAGAACCGATCGCAAGCGATGTTAGCTGGCGTCAGCTGGTTTCCGCAGGCTGATCGGCTCGACTCGAAGCATTCGGTCGAGCGGTGGTTCCTGACGTCGATTAGGAGGATCTTGACGACGTTAGCGATGTATGTAGAGTAAGTGACCATGCTTGCCCGCGCTTCCATTCTTATGTATCCTTATCAGATTGCCCATCGTCTGATAGTAACGGACGTTGATGGGAACGGATTCCGCTTAGCGTTTCTCAATGCGTTCATTTCCGCCATTCGAGGCGCTGTTGATTCATCGTTGCACGATGTTCTGATTTTCACCTTCTGATGGAAACTGTTTTCGCGCTAGCTTACTCACTGCTTCTCTACAGCTTTTGATATTCCAAGGCCAGTTTTTCAGCACACAACATACTGAAATACATTGCAGTGAAATTATCACAGACAATCGAGTAGAAAACTGCAAGTCAAAAATAAATCAACCTCTCGATCGACGAATCAAGATATCTGAAGCAGGCAAGGCGTTGCGATGAACCTAACGCGTTAGTTCACATTATAGAGGCGGCCAACTTTGTGCAACAGCCACACGAATGTGTCAGTTCTGCTCATTCGTACAGAATAAGAATTCTGAGATGTACGACTCCGAGTTCGCTTTCGACATCCCGAAGGTGGCCTTGAACTCCCTTTTAGCGTGGCTCCACAAACTCTCGATGAAGTTAACGTGGATATGGGAGCGATTCCCCACTGTGCGTGATGTCTGTGGATCACCTGAATGTAAAGTCAGCGGACATCCCCGCCTGTATTACGTTAAAGACATCCCTAAAAATACCTTTTGCTACATAGCTGCATTAAATGAGGACATCAAATGTCACATTCGACGCAGCAGTTGCAGCGTTTCGATATCGTAGATCTGGGAACAGACCTCGGTCCTCCACATATTTTGGTCCGAACGTACAAGTCTTTAAACTGAGGCTCTCGGAAAGTGCGTCCAACAGTCGTACGTGGTAGTCGATAGATGAGCAGAAGCGGCGTGTTGGTGATGGTGCGGAGCAACACTTCTCCTCCACTCCACTCCACCCTTTTCCCGCCCTCTCTGCTGTTGTGACTCCCTAACGAGTAGGATCCGCATGTACACACTGCCGTAAGTTAACAGGCTGGCTATTAAAAGTAAGATAGTAGTAATGGGTTGCATAGCCCATGAGATTGTGTTCACTGTAAGGAATGCTTCTATTGAGTATCAGAATAAATCTCCTGCCACACATAAAATGCTTGCGCATATGAGATTCAGCGAGCCACACTCCTTTCGGCGCAATTTGCCTGCATACGCATTACGACTGCCTCATATAATTGCGGACGAAAAGTCGACGGAGGAAGTGCAGCGGTATCGAATTCAGTGTTGTTGTTTTTTTTTTGTTTTTTGTTTTTTTTTGCCAAAACTTATCTGTTGGTTCATATGGCCCGATTTCCTTGCCGCAACTCTGCCACTTCAAACGGTCTACTTCTGTCCATTTAACAGTAAAGGATCTAAGCATCTAAATCGTTTTCATCGTGATTGGTTGAAATGGTTCGTTTTTTTTTTTTTTCTTAGCAACGGTATTTTCAAGCATGAAAATTATGGTGTTCAAGATATGAAAATAGCCATCGTTCGTGTTTTTAAAGGGTTAATCGTATTATTTACAGGCACATGTACGAACAACTGGCTTTATACAGCCGAAGTACTAAAATATTACGTGTTTCCGAATCGCACCACAAATTTTGACGATCAAACGAACCAGCCGGTTTACTTCAAAAATGCAACTTTTGGGCCGTGGCTGTTTTGCTGGCTTGATCGTAAGTTTCTGTCGATATATACATATTGCTTTTCTTCGTTGAGCAGTTGATTGATTCGAACGCTTCATTTATGATAGCATTCGTGATTCACTGAATACACTGAATTAGCTTGTGTATTCAGGAAAGTATGCATTAAGAAAAGTTGACAATATGGATAACAGATAGCCCTGAGAAAATAGAATAACGTCCCGTTGGAAAAAAATAATACGCTATTTACATGCCTTAGGCGAGATGGTCGAGGCTGTGAGAATAGTGGAAGTTCTGTTGATGAGGTCATCAGATTGTGTCTAGGGTTGCTGTTAGCATCATTTTCAATTAACATGAACTGGATGTGCAAGCCTTCATGCCAATCCACCGAAAAATTTTCCTATTGCAGCTGTCACCGAATTTCACTGCAGTAAAGTTGATTATTTCTCTGCGGAAGAGCCATCGGATGTTACGACCTCAGTTGAACGTAATTCTTTTAATCACTTCATTTAGAAGCAATATTGGTTTTTCTTTTACTAAAAATCTGTCTATTACAGCCTTCCAGCTGAAAAAGGACAGTGATTCCATTTCCGAGTCATGATAGTACTGCAAACTTGCTTATCAGAAAAACGATTTATCTTCATCTAGCATTCATTCTTTTATGCAATTGTGATTCCGTTCACGCAAACGAGATAAGATAGCATATCAGCTATTCAGTCGCTTATGTGAAGTGTATTTCAGTGTTCGTAGTTCACCACCATCTCTCCCCCCGCTGCGGGACCATCGCTTTTATGAAATCCCCCGCCCCCGCGCGGGTACTGGTGGTTTTCATCATCTCTGTGAGGGATGTTAGAAGCACGAATTGTGCGGTTGGAAGCTGAAAAAAGTTCCCCCATTAAGTCACACAACACAAGGAAACTGTGCAGTGCAGTGTGCTGGAATAAGAAACCCTGAAAAGCAGTGTGGCGCACGTGTTATCAGAGAAACAAAAGTTTATCATGAAAGAGGATATGGAGATAATATAATACAGTCAAAATGCATAGCGGAAACCCCTGATATGAAATGGAAGCATGTCTGAATGCACGAAAACACTCGTTGGATGTCAAGATGCTCTGGGTCATAGCGTCAATACAGACCTGTCTAATCCACATGATGCCCAAGGAGAAACCAGTTGCTGCCTGAGTTCCGCAGTTTGCTGTCCTCTCCTCCCCCCCCCCCTCCCTCATAAAAAATCTCATCTCGCAATAGTCAGATATGCAACACAGTAGCAATTCCGAGAGGACGCGCCCGCTATTCGGGACTATCCCCCTACGGGGATTCTGTGAACTCAAAGCCCCTGCGGAACTGTCGCGAGGGCGAAAGGCTTTCCTCTCCCGCAGAGGTATGATCCATCATTTCAGATAGTGCAGGCCCACATCCACGAGCGCTTCCTTCCAAACACTAGTGTATTTGGAGTGAAAGCTTGCTTGTCCCTGAGACAATCAGTTACCAGTTCAATAGATCTGACTGAAACACCGTCTGTTACAATATTCTCCTTCATGAATTCTAATTCGCTCCTCCCACCGCCTCCTTTATTTGCCCATCTTTCGAGCTTTTTCTTTGCTTCTTGTGAGCTCTGGTTTCCTGCCAGTGACTTCAGTGATTAGTTCCTCTATTGACTGCATTCTTTAAAGCAGGTTACTTGTAAATAGTGCCCATTCATCAATAACTTTAAAATAGGCATTAACGTAATGAAATGTTTCAGCGAAAAGAATTTTTGGAAAAAGTGTTTAGTTTGTTCTCTTAGGCAAATCATTCAATGGAAAGATGGTTGCAGAATCGGTGAGAAGATCATTTTTCTTCATGGTGTCGGGGGCATGTCTCGATCTTTTGGGTGTTATCAGCATTACGGTCTGTTGCTTTCGCCGGTACCCCTATCGTTCACTTATGTGCTCCTCCCTTCTTCACATTTTCTGTGGTATGACAAATTCAACGATCCATTTTTTACTGCGTTTTGCATATAGATAATACCGCTTTTTAAGTAAAAGAATGGTAGATAATCTGTTTTATGGTACTTTTCACGGAGTTCCTGGGTGAAGTTTTGCATATTTTCGGAGCGAAAACCTGTAGTCAAGAAATCTCAGTAAGAATTCTGTCTTAAGTGATTCGTTTTTCATTTACTCGATTAACCTCTCGTGCTTTGAGTAATATCAGAAGGTCTGCTATCATTGCTTTGCCTAAAGCCCCATATTCTAGTTCATTTCTCAAGCATTCGCTGATTTTACGAATGATTTCCCTACACCGCTTTTATTCGAAGGGGTAGATGAGAAAATGGAGAGCAAATGTTGATATGTGCTAATCGTGAGATTTAATCTCAGAGTGCTTATAGGAATAGCGAATTTTGCATGCATCATTGTCTATATGTCAGCAGTATCGAAAGAAGTTGGCAATAAGCAGTATCCGGCCACAGAGATGGATGATCCACTTTTCCACTACTCTTATGGGTATTCATTCATCATGCTCAAGGTAAGACCACTTCAAAGAGCTACTTGATTGGAATGAGCAGTGCAGTAATTATGACTATTTGAAAAAAGAAACCTTGAAGTTTTCCGTATAGATTTCCTTGTTGTTGATTTCGCCGTGTTTCAGGCATCTTTTCTGGGCACCGAGATTGCTGCACTATTCTCGGTTCTTGTTTATATGGCAAAACGTGACGAACGAACCTATAACCGGTATCACATAAGGTAATCGCATTGCTATTCCCTTGAATTTCACTATACCACAGAAAGAAGTCAAATACATGAACAACGAACATCGTGTTGAGCTAGTTCCATAAGGCCTTCTGAAGTTTGCATCGATCTCCACATTTTAGTTCATCATTTTTCACAAGTAGTACACGTGACGTCAAATGCTTCAACACTGAATTACAGGTCTTTGATGGCCAGTTTGAACAACGATCGGCTTAAGAGAGAGTCTTTTATATCAGACCATTATTACGAACATACGCGCTTCAAATGTCTCGAAAGGGCCTCCAGGTTGGTTGCCAGATCTGCTACCCCTCCCCTATGGAGAGAGTGATCTCCATTATCCTTATGGTTTCCACATTAGCGTATCCATCACCTTTTTCTTTTCGAAAGATAGGAAATGAGGTTGTCAAATTTATCGAAAAGCCGTCTAGCATTTTCCGACTCGAAGTACGAAGTAGTGGTGTTTGCACATTAATTGATGCTTCATATCGGGTCTGAGAAGCAGCTAATAATTAAACGATGAACTAATCGAAGTAACTATACTCATGAAATGTCACAACGTAACAAAAGTTGTTTCCACTCACCGGGCATAGCTCTTGCATAATATTACTGTGTCTTTCATATATTTTCAAATGTTCCTCAATAGCTATCAATTCAGAAGTACCTCCATGGATGGCAGTGAATATTCACATAAGAAGCACGAATTCCATTTACCCAAATTGGTGGAGGAGAACGAGGATCGCAGTGCTATATTCCTTGTATGTCAACACACTCATTTACCATAATCCTGCATCACTCAAAAAATCGCATCAATTTTGCTTACACTTTAGTTTCGTCTTGTATGCCTTGGATTTTGTTTGGAGGCAAATTCCACTTTGAAAAAAAGTCATGGCTTCAAATAATTGATGCATAAAACATAATTCTCACTGGTCTTGCTAGACCAGCTCAAATAAAAACCTACTTCATGAAAAGGGTGAGCCTACATAGTACCTCTTAAACAATATGATACTAAGAAGCTCATGTAGTAGCTTTAACCACTGTGCCAGGGATCGATGGTTTCTACGCACTAAAAAATTCAGCATTCTTTCCAACTTTCGATTATCTGCATGTTCCGGGGGTGTTTTTTGTTATCGCTGCTTATTTCTCTCTTCTTTCACTAGTGGTGCCACCAATGCTAGTGTGATATTGGTGTTTATTCATTTGCAGCATCCGTCGCTGTCGTCAATCTCACCACGGGTTTCATCGTCAATCGAAAGTCGGTCGAATGGACAATTCCTGCGCAAGAACACCCTTCTACCGTGGTAATAGCGCCACATCATATTCAAGCAGTTAGCGCCCCCCGTGAAAGTTTGCATGTTGGGTTTTTGCAATAAGTTGTCATAAAGCGGTTAAATTTTTTAATTTATATTGTATATGGCACAAGCCAAGCTGATCTGATGTATGCGTGAGGCGAGGTTTTCAAAGGTGCTTCGAATTCCCAGGTCGGAAAAGTGCTGAAGAACGCTTGCCACGCACTATTCCCATTGTGTTTGTGGTTCTGCACTGTATTCGAAACGCTCATAAAGACCACCTACATACATCTCATAGACCACCTACGAGCGAACTCCTGACACTTCACCGCCGCATTGGCCGACCACCCACCAAACAGAATCTCCAGTCTGGGTGGTCACGCTTTTTAAAATGACACAGCAGAAAGCGTTCACTGGGTGGTCATTTTTACTTTGAAAGTATTCGATTAGACCACCTACATTCAACGCTTCGAAAGTGCTCGTGCAGGACCGTTTAGAGGTCCCATCAAAAGCGACCACCCATTTCAAAACAACAGCCTTCAGTAACTCAGTCCCCTCACGCACTTTTTAAATAATTCTTGTTGATGAGTAATCTGTAACAACCCTGCCCGTCATAACAGCTCTGTTACTGCACATATCCTGCATAAAATCGATGGCAGCACCATAACACGGATGCATTTGCTTGATTCCTCCAAGCTATCGCAAAGTACTAGATTGCCCTTCAGTCTACTTACTCACAGGTGACTTTGCACGCTCTCGGGTGTTACTCCACCATCTAACTGGACGATTCGCAAGTTCGGAGTCCACCAATGCTTAGTGGATATGTTTGCATGCATTTTATATTCGTTGAAGCAATATATACTATCACCATCCATGTGTGCAGTAAAATGAGAACACAACGCATTTTTGCACCAGGTAAGCAAATTCTCACGACTATTCTATTCGTACTATTTCATTCTATATGAATTGTAGCTAACCTTGATTTGCACAAAAACCCTAAATTTAAAGTTAGTCAAAATCGTTTCTCGATACCCCCCCCCCCCATCCCACCATAGAGTATTTCACTTGCAAAACTTCTCGAAAATTAATCTGACGCTATATCTGCTTACAATATAAATCGTCGGATATTATCAGTAGGTAGAGGTCGATAAAAGAGCCTTTTTGCAGATGCAACACGTGTGCAATAAACCTGTGAAAATGTGGTGAGCAAAATGAAAGTGTTTATTACTTTCAACGATTCTAACATACAATCGTACGAGTCAGGAGGGACACGGAAATACGTATGAATCGTATTTTATACATTCTGATTTTATTGTTAGGAACGAAATTTATGAGAACCATTTAGGGAATCAATCAACGACGGTGATATACAGTCGACGACGATTCATGCAAAACGTTACAATCCGCATAGGCTTCACGTTGATAGATACCCGAGCTTGCAAAAAAAAAAAAAAAAACCATTGCGCAACACATGTTGTCGCTTTGTTAAGTACTGTTGGGCGGAAAATATCACTTAAATATTAAATTCCGCCCTAAACAATTTTCTGGTCTAAATGAATGTTGAGCATAAAATAATACAAGCAAGATCTCAATCTCATGATATTTTCCACTCAACCCAACTTTTAAGTAATATCCACTTCGAATTTTACCATCACTATAATATAAGAAACAATAATAGAAAGTAGACAGTCAACAGGATAAGATCGTAGCAAAACTATCGGCGACCCTCTGAAGAAAGAAATTTAGCCGAATTTTCTCTAAGTTTTCCAATTACCACCAAAGAAAATGAGACTGCTTTTGTGAGTTGTGTAACTGCTCAAAACTGATCAGAAGCGAACAAATATTAGAAGGCCGTTGTTCGTCATGTCACAACAGGAAATACACTGAACGATGGGCAGATGTACGGAGAAACAGAATTTGCCTAAACGGCTGTTTCGTCATAAGCAAAGAGGCCTCGATTATTTTTTTGGTGAAATCGGAAAAAAGCCATTAAGCAAGTATCGATCAGCAAGCGAGTAGCTTTATTCAAAAAGAAGACAATACTCTCTTCGCTTATTTCAACGTTTTCGGTGCAATCGGTGGTGAAAGCGTACTTGTTGCTTGACGTGGCGTTTTACTTGTTTCGTTATGAGCACGTCCAGCAGCTACAAACGAAAACACGCATAGCACCGCGTAGCAGATCTGATCCGCCTGTAAATACTGCTCTCTTAGCAATTGCCTTTCAGCAAAACCAGTTCTGCTAGAACGACATATAAAAGATACCCATGAATAATCATAGTTTCATTAAAATACCTATCTTTCTCGAATTTTGATAGGAACATTTCGCTGGTATGAATGGTTATCAACAAACACGATCAATCGATTTCAAATTATCTTACGGCCCTCCTAATATGCTAAATTTACTAGTCCTTTAAAGCATAAATGTTCCTTCAAAATTCAATCCATGTTAGTGGAACAAATCAGAGATGGATGTGACGTTAAGCAACGCTACAAAACTTTGTAAAGTACAGTATGCGGCTGCACTTGTCGCAGCTGTGCGAAAAGAAGAGAATAATCGTGGGAATAATAGAGAGTGGTAAACAGTCAAGATTAGATTAGCCAAAAAGAGGCCAAATTGGGATACGCAGTGAAAGTGCAAAAAAGCTGTTTGAATGCCCACTTAACAACCACCGTTGATTAAGACGAGGCAGAAAGGGTAGCCAACAACGTTTTGGGCAAGCGATGAAGATAAAAGGAATGACGTCGGAAATCCGCCGTCGTCGCAATCATGAATGGATTAAGCTATTTGCAATGAAAACGAAAACGTCAAAATCACTACGCCAGATTAGCCCATTCAACAAACCGTGTAAAAAGCGCTGAGAGCACCACTCACTGTTCTCTCGACCCTGACAATTGAGGACGGCAAGGACGACTGCTACTATAGAATTTTTATTTATAAAAGTAGGTAGCAGTAACAAGTTTAAGGGAGGGAAGGAAAATACACTGTCATGTGGAAGGAACGAATCCTTAAATTCTTTCACCTAAGTTCACTTTCGCATGTGGGGACAGCATGAATGCAGCAAAGCAGAACAGCCCCCAAATAAGCGTCCAGATATTTTGCGCATTTTGTGAATATTACTGCTGTGAATCTTGCTGTGTAGACTTTACTAGAATATTGTTTGTGTCCGTTCTTGCGCAGCATTTGATCTGGAAAGGTGAGAATTATTTATCTAAAATTGAGGATGTCACTAACATGCACAATGCGGTTGGACAAAGGCAGAGAGCAGCGAAAAGAACAAAACCAGTAACAAGTTGCGTGCCAGTGGTATTATTTGATTCAGTGGACTTGGCCATAATATTTTGGAGCCAAGACTGCCTCGATTATGTCGGCGAACATAAGTCGAGGCGAAGCATCGAATCAGGAACACGTCCCAGTGCTAGTAACAGTGAGCGGGCAACCGACTTTCTGATGGAAACCGAAATTCAACTGGAACTACTAAAACCCAACCAAATTCAACCGAAAAATTCGGTTGTTTTCAGCCGAAATGCGGTTGCTCGGAAATTAATTTCAGTTGCAGATTGAAACAAGTTTTGATCGGTTGCCATCACTACTCGAGGCCGACTCGTAATGGCAGAGGTGACCCGCCGGCAATTCTGGACCGTCCTTGAATGTTAACAGATAATAGTCGCAGCAGCATCGTTGTGGATCATGAGCGCTCTGCCCGGATGATGCAATGGTGACCAACGGACCTAGCGTTGAGATAAGGACTCTTTGCTTTGAGAGTTGTTGCTTTGCTTGTGTTCGCAGCCTTTAGAAATTTAGTAGTTTTATTAGCTCTACCCAAAAGCCGATGCAGTACTTTATGTCTCGCGGCGACCACAGTGCCGTCTCTTAAACTTCGTGCTCCAAAATTGCCACTGCGCCTGAAGACTGGTGCAAGCATTATTGACAAGTTAAGTGGCACTCTTCACTGCCGTAGTTTTTACAACATATTTTAACCATATAATGGAGCACAGACCTTGACAGCTTAGATTATAGTACATCTTAAGCAGAAGCAAAACCTAGCCCAAGTTTGATTAAGAAACAACTGCTTTCAAAATTCCAACAAATGACGTGAACCATGCTATGCCGATCATGCTCAATTTAAAGAAACAAAGCACCAGCAACTAGCACTTTTGCAAACAATTTCATAGTGGAGGTACGCTCGTCATGCATAATAAAATCAGCCATGCAGTGCCACTTTTTAGCTTCACATCAAGGAACAGCTATTAAAAATGAAAAGAATACGGCATGCGCGGTGCCACGAGAAAGCGATCGTACCTTAACAAAACGTAGCGAATGGGATGGCTTTGCACCTCGAAATGACGGTGAATGATTAGCAACGAGCATGTTTGATGTTCGATTTACCGATGCAGCTTCGATCATTCAATCCTCCTCATATCGATATACCACATTCACATCGCTGCCTTCTGGTGCAGAAGCGATAGGGTCACCAATATCCCTAATGTGGTCAAGTGCACGAGATGCACCATCCACAACCAGTCGTGAGTACAGAGAACTCGAAACGTTCTCTGAACACACCGCTTCAGCGCCGAGTGCATTCAGCGCGAAGCGTACAGAGAAAACACGATGCAAAGTCCATGCAATTTCACATGCCTTAAACGTTGAACACATCACAAAACGACATTAACGTACGCACATGCGTCAACCACATAGATTCCTCCTCCGATATATACAGAAAACTAAAGAGATCTCGAACGCTTCGATATTTTTTCCTAAGCAGCCACACATGGAGTCTTAGACGGCTCGAGCGAAAGTGGACATTAAAGAGAGTTCTGGAAACCAGGATTGGACTCGAGTAAACCATAACCTCTTAGGATGGAAAGACCACCAGCGACCAAGATTTAATGCCATCGTATATATTGAATGCGGAAACTAAGTTGACGCCTACCAACAATTACAGTTACCACTTCAGAGTTACAACTTGAAGTGATTAATATCGTAGAACCTTGTCCGCTAGAAATGGAGTAAACATTATGCCTTTTGAAAGATGAGCAAATAAACGAAAGGTATATGATGATAGAAGCACTTACCATTTGTGACATATACCGACGTTGGATTAATTCATTCTTCTTACGGTCTGAAAAAAGCAAAAACCCCATTCACGTGAAAGACAGCGATGGAAGGGTAACAAAAAAAAGGAAGAAAGCAGTGGTGACCAGGTACTAAACAAAACTTCAATGTGCAATAATGTATGTGCAAACGAGTAAATTATTCTGCAATTTCGATTACCAACCGTTCAACATGTTTCATCATTTTCTCATTAACATAGAGATTTGCTAAAAGATCACGTTGCTTCACTTTGATCTTTCCTTGCAACATAAAACATCGCCTTAGGAGACGCCTTACTGATGGTTACTATTTCAGTTGTCGGTTTCAATCATTCTTTTCATCACAAGAAGGACAGTGATCACGACTGAGTGCTAAACGATTAACACATCAGCGACCCTCATTCGCAAAGAAACACGAAGCTTATTTGAGAATGTGGAAGGGAAAGGATGAGAATAGAGAGAAGGAACTCATAACATCTCATCACTAAAGGAATGCCGATGCACTCTTCAGCAATTAACGATCGAAGAAGTCGAAAAGTGGCAAAATGCATATCATGTTAAGCACGATACCATATTTACAACTGGGTGAAGTGGAAAACAACACAACAGATAATTTCGTTTCAAACTCGGAAGTTATCAAATAAGATTGCTAAACCTTCCTATCAGCATATTTCATCTCGCTGATAACTTCTAGATTGCAGTCGCCGCATAATAAGGAGAGAAAAAAAAACGCTGGCTGCGCTCACCGTATTCTTCGAGAACGAAGACACTGCCACCAAATGTATTACATTTCTTGATGTTGCTCAGCTCGATGAAATGCTGAAATTTACTCGAATTCATCAAAAGAAAACTTCGCGAATCGGAAATGTAGAAATACCATTACTGAGGAGAGTTAATCACTTTGAAGAAAATCGGGAAATAGATCTGTTTGAAAATTGACATCTCAATAAATGAAGCATGAGCCCAATTTACTGATCCTCCTCACCTCCACTTGAAAGCGTTCATATTTTAAGGGCTAAAAATCAATGTTCCCAGCACCAAAAAAAACCCAATGATGGTTACTTATATCATCGTTAAGTAATCGTGAAGCACATACTTCATTTCCACAAATGTGAAAAGAGCTATTCGACGGTTCGTTGACGAATAATGATTTACTACCTGACGATCGGCAAACAGAAGAGCCACTCCATCGATACGTACTTGAAGCAGACCGCCTTGGTTGGACTCAGCATCATGGACCGGGAACTCTCCGCCCAAGTCTCTACCTGTAACTGCCACCTTGCCTCTCGCCGCCGCACGTTCCATCGCCGCTTTCATACACGCATACAGCTCTCTGCACTAAATTAATTCATTTTTGCTCGTAAGTTGATGATTCATCCAGCAAAACAAATTTGTGGGAAAACCGCAAAAAGTGACAAAGAGGAGAATCTCGGGGAACTCTCATAATTGGGATAAGTTTGCAGCAAATGTGATCGATGGAAAGTCATTATGCGGCGACCATATGTGAAAAGGTTGCAACTGAATACTTTTTAAAGCTACATCTAATCCAAAAATTTATATATTGGTCAAAATTTGATGGAATAAATTTCATCGAGATGTGTTTACTTGATAAACATTCTAGAAACGACCACGCTACTATATTCCCTTTGGCTAGAACGAAAGTGTGATAATGTTCTAAAGTGAAGCTGAACTCTGTAGAACCAACCTTTTTAGTGTAAAATTTATGCATATGGACTTTATCTTCGTGTCGACGCCATAGACATAACACCTTCGTTTTTGGTGAATAAGTCATATTAACGAGGCGTTCGTACCACCAACGATCTGTTATCGCACCAGTCACTGCTCGCAGCACGACTGCATCGTCACACACCTATAAAACACTGTATTATGCAGCAGATTCTACAAAAAAAAGGTCCACGTTTTCAAAAGTGGCGTCACACCTTTCAAAAAAAAAGCGAGTTTTTAATAAGCAACGAACAATACTTCAAATCGAAGAAGTGCTTCGAGCAATACAGACTAAGCAGATTAAGTCAGGGGAAGAAATGGTCATCCACTAAAACAAACTTCTTCTTCAAAAAATTGCTCCATAAAAAAATGAATTTATATCTATCGAAATGAATACGTGGCTATGAAACAAACGAATTCCAACATCGATCGCTTACCTCCATAAACATCAGTGTCCCTTGTGCATTCGCTCCTACATGCACAGTGAATGACTGCTTTTGCATAAGGCGACTTCCGAGTGGTTTGAGTGGAATTCCGTTTCCTTGCTAAAATTACACACTTGCATTGCATAAAACATTTCTTTTTCTCTCACTTTTGATTAAAGTATACCTATTCAAGAGCAATATCCAGTTGGACTCTCACCTGAACGTCGTTTAAAATGTTCTATAAATAGGACGATGAAGCAAATTAGAAATGACAATAAAAAAAAAATACCGTTTGTGGCAAATGATCGAGCAGTTGATTGATTGTTTTCGAATAAACCAATCCGATATGCGCCTTTCCAAGCAGGCGACGTATTTTCTTAAATTTTATGAATAATTACTTTCTCTCATAATATTTCTTATAGAAGCATACAAAGAAACATTTATATAAAGAATAAACCGAACGTTTTCAGCTCAAATTTTAACCAATAGATTGTTGAAGATTGCGGAAAACAGAGAAACAATTGTGGACTGCAACCGAAATCCCATTCGTGATCTTTTAATCGATATACTGGGTTGGTCACGTCTAACACAGGTCACCTGAGGAAGGACACCCCAGCTTCTCTTCTTCCTCCTTCCACTAAAAAAAGCGTAAACTTAACAAAAATCAACTTCCTGTGGTAGGAAAAATTGATCTTTTGCTGCAGAGGAAACATTGAATATGACGTCCGCTCTAATTGCCACACTTTATTAAACCTCACTGCCTAATTTGCCTGACTGCAAACGATCGGACTGCTGCAGGATCAAAAAGTTGGCAGCTGGCCGTACCCGAATTCCTACCTTTAGTGGTGATCACATGAATGCGAAACTTCACAAAACGAGGGTTTTTGAGATAGAAGATGGTGAAAAATATACCTTTCAAAAATCGGAAAAATTTGATCCTCCTTCTCCTTCCACTCATTTCCTTCCTGTCTAGGTATAACGGTTAAGATAAGATTTTCAATTTTTTGAGGGAATTTCAGCGAACCACCAGGTCTCAGAGAATGTTTGTCGATTATCATAAGTCTATATTGATGATAAAGCTATAAAAGCTTATTAAGGAAAAAACGATCATAACTGCTGCAAACATTCTAGATTTTGTGCAACCAACTGCTTGAAGAACGTTTTTAATGCTTGGAATTTCCTCCAATTATATGGTATCTCTTACAAACGAAATATAATGAAGCATGCCTTAAAATAAGCAAACAGCATAACAATATGAAACTCTCTGTACTACGCAACATTAAGCTATTTTTAGATGCTTTCTTAGAGAAGCTCAATTGAAAGCGTTCGAAAATTTTTTAGGAAATCTATGAAAAAAGTTTGCAGCTCTTACATTCCCCAGCAAGTTGTTTTGTCGTACATGAAAAAAAAAAAAAGAGGAAAGTGCACTAAGCGAGAAATTAGAAAAAGCATAACTGCGCCATTTCACAATGACATTCAGTGCGTTTCAAAATGGACACTCGGAATCACCTCCGAGCAGTTGCTTCGAGCAAGAAATTTCGTAACTTCACGAATAAAGCGCCCTCCTAAGCAACATTCAGGCTATAATCACGAAATTTAGAAAATTACGGCGAGATTTCAAAGTAAGATTGTGGCTTGATGTGAATATAATTAACTGCTCTTGCCACCTCACACTGGAGTTGATACAAAACAGTTAGACACAGCTACCGTAATTTGTGGTTATCGCTGAGCACTAAACATGACCAAGTAGGGAAAGACAGCGATCGAAACGATCATTAAGATTGCGCTTCAAAAACATCGTCAGGTCAAAAAATAGGAGGTTCTTGGCTCTACTACCATGAAATAAACGGTTGGGAAATGAAGTGGTGTGAACCCCTAAAAAAAAAAAGAAGGCAGACTCCTGCTATGCAAATCAGCTTCATCTATCGGAATTCAACAATTAAGTTCTGTCGCTGACTAAGATTGAATCTAGCCGCTTCATTAACGGAAGCCTGAGATGTCGTCAAATGGCGGAGTTAAAAAAATATGGAAACCATTCGCAAAAAAACGAAACCAGGATAAGTTGAAGGGTGAGGCCCGCGAAATTTTGTTCAGAGTGGGGTAATGATCTCGAGCTGAAATACATGAAAAACCAGATATACCGTGCCTCCGCAACGCAATTTATTAATATTACAAGTGATGCCTTATCCACTGAGCGCTCCTTTGTGCCACTAATTACAATGGCGAAAACCATGACCAACCTGTTGAATCGCCTTCTGCCCAGTACCGCACATGATCATATAAGCGGTAAGATTGTGTAAAAGTGTCGCCAATAGACGATCTTCGTCTAATTCGAGGCGCTTCTTTTCTGATTCTGAGAGTCCGCTGTATCGGTCGATCATTTCACATGGCTCTTGGTCCATACCGACGATATCTCTCTCTTGGGCGACCACATCAAAGAACGCATTTTCCCAGAAGACCATTTTTTGCCATAAAGGATTTTGGGAAGGCACTGCAAAAAAGAGCTTCACTGTGATGCGTACAGAAAAAAAGAGAAATCATTGAGTAAAAAGATAACTGAAGCAAGAAATTATGCAAAAAAAAAAAAGCGTTTCCAATAAAAAACAACCAATAAAAGAAATTTTTCAAACAATGTAGAGTTTATGAACAGTCGAACGTACATATAAGATCTTGATAAATATAGTGTCGCACTGGTTCCGGACTGTCAGGTGTTGATACCGGTTCCATGAGCAAGGTTCTCGGCGGCAGAGGCTGCAAATTCTGATGCAAACTTAGAAATTCGAGGAAAAAGAAAAAGAAGAAGCACGAACTCAAATGAAATGAACGGCTTTCATGCTCCGTAATGACGTGAATTGCATTCTGACATCTCAAGACGTGCTCCACATTTCTAGGCATCTAACTAAACAACAACGACAACAACCAACTAGGTGACTGAATGATCCCACAAATGGTTCATTGCCATCTGCGGGAATAATTCTTTACAAGAATATCAACTCAACAATACCAAATACACTTAACAATTTATTGTGAATACCCGTGCGTCGTAAGCAGCTGAAGTTGGAGTAGCCTGCAATAAACGCATTTTGCTCCTGTGCTAAATCTTACAGTTGCGTTGTTAAGTTCTCGATATGCGCAACTCAGCAATCGCTATCAAAACAGCGGCATTAGTTTTGTTCAATTAAGATGGCCCTATCTATATTGTCAAAAATCATTAAAAATGAGCAAATTTTTAAGAAAACGATTAGATATATTCCGAACACTAAGCGAAACGTGATGCGATAATATCTCTTACATGATCATTGCGAAACAAAAGGAAATTGAAAGAAAAAATATTATATATAAACAGTTTTTATTCGTATTTTATAAGTAGATCGACGTGAACTAAACCACAAACTACGGCTGCTGAAATTCTAAGCTGCTGCATTTAAATCACACCACACAATATCACACCTCTGAAAACCTCAACTGCAATAAATTGTGCAGTTATTATTTCGTCACAATAGACGTACGACACATCAAGTTTACACCATGCAATTATATTAATAAATTATTACTAAATTGACTATGACAAGATCAATAAGCCGAATATTTTAATGACTGCTTACTCATAAATTGAAAAAATCTAAATAAAGCCCATAAGCCATACCGATGAAGGGCCAGAAGATGGTTGCGATGCGACCAGTGTATTCGTCTCTGATTTCTCATCGAGGTCGAGTTTCATCGACGAATCGTTGTGTGGAATCGGAGTGGTGATGGTCCGCGACTCATCAGAGACTTGACTCTGTGAGTCCTCACTTTCAGTTTTGCTCTTGACTAGCTTATTCCCCTCCTTAGCAGACTGCTGTCGAAGAGGCGATGGTCGAGGCGGAAGCGGCGGCGGTGGTCCAGTTGCTGTAAAAACTGCATTTTATATCTGCATAATTCGGCAACTACAGTTTATTCTGCGGAGCTAAGCTGGACGAGATCTCATAGACAGTGGAATTACAATCCAAGATCCACATTTGCAATTATCTTGTGCAGACAACTTTATCTACTATTGAGGTGTGTAGATTTTGATGAAGTAAATGTTCCCAAGACATACAGGACGAAGACAGTTTAGGTTCCAAAAAGAAACAACAGCGACCATCTGCTAAAGCTATAAAACTTAGTTGTCTACTAGTGCAGTCTAATTCCTCTGATATCAAGTGCTCATGAGAGAGAAGAGTCCCCTCCTTCTCAAAAATGATATCCTACTGTATCACTTCCTATGGTAGCCAAGCTTTTGATGAAGAAACACATACGCAGAATTACTCCATGCACTTCTCGTGGCGCCGTCTCGCGGGTGCCTTCTGAACTTCCCGACTTGAGAGAGTCATTGTCGCGATTAGCAACAACCGGAGGTGGCGGTAATGGAGGTGGTATAGGAGGAGGAGGTCGTCCATCTATAAGTGTTGACGGAAGCCGATGTTGACGAGGGGTCTGGAAGTCATGCACCGAAGCCGATGGAGTATTCAACTAAACACAATCATTCGATAAGAGCACCGAGTTGAAAATGACCATATTTTGATGTCAAACAGCTTAAAAAGTAAATACCGTGTCATAAAACCAAACTCCAGTAATGAGCATCATGCAGCCCAATACAGCAAGTATACCCACTTTGTTTCCTCTTGCAAAAAATCTTAAATATTCATTGTCGGGTTTTTAACTCAAGAGGATGTAAACATGGGCGCCATGTTCTATTTAATATAAAGAGAGTAAAGTTCACATTTTTTGAGTCAAACAGAAATAAGAACAAAAGTAATGCAGTAATCAAAACCATAACACAACATATCAAAAAATAAGAGGAGTTCGTCAAAGGCAACAAAAACAGGATTTGGAGATGCATTCATCGTTAAGCAAAAGAAGAGATGCCAAACTCCCTCACCCCACTACCAGGCGTTGTCGATTCGGCCTCCTTTGCCCAGTAATGAGTATGTGCGATTTCAAGCACGTGGAATAACGACGCGAGACCATTCGAGCCAGGAGTATTAAAACAATTCTCAAGGCCTACGATACACGTTTGAAGCACTTTCACATATCCTTTATACTGTGGTCGAGTCAACTGCTGAAAATCATTTGTGTAATCAATTTGCATATATATGTTCTTTTTACACTTTTTACACAGCAGAGGTCAACATCGGAAGCGTTGCAGAATCGAAACCTGCAGATCTTGATTACATCCCATGTGGCTGGTAGAAAAAACGCATAGAAAATCACTACTGCGATTAGCTTTCTCTGAAACTTCTTAAAGTTTTGCCGAGAACCTACTGCTCTGCACGACGGAAGAGGTCGCCATATTTTCGCAAAATTGCCGGATGTTAAAACCGTTTCGGTTGCAGAAATTCATCACTACTTGGAAGATAGCTGAGAAGACAACGGCGACTATTATTAGCTTCGTAAATGAGTTCGTGCAAAGCACAGCTAACCTCCACAGTGCACCGACTCGTCTGGGGAAGGGAGTGACAGGAGGGGAGAGGATGGGGTACGAGTGTTAGAAGATAATTTATGCGCGGCATACGCTTCAGCGAGCACTTCGGAAGAAAAGACCTTCATAATAGCTGGTCTTACAAAACAAAGGATGAAAAAAGAGATAGCATGACATCATTACCATGTCCTGAACAAAGTCGTCCTCGGAGTGCTTCGTGTCGAGTCCCAAATTCAGTTTTGAACAAACTAGCTGCCTTAAACTTTCATCTTCCATAAGACGCTTCAGCCTTGGATACGTGAATACACCCACACCTTGTCCAGATAAAACTTGATCGCAGATCTCACGCACCACCTGCTGGTTTTTGCTGCAAGATTGTTTTCTATAAGTTTAGCAAAAAACCATTGAACGATAGTGATATTGAGGCAGGAAAAATTGGCATCCACCAGTGAACAACGCTAGAAAGTGTGGCTGCTTTTAAGCTGCAGCAATAACGAAATCACCTCTTTCACTCTCTTAAAGCATGGAAGTTCTTATTTGACAGCCACAAATCCGCACTGTGAACAGAACTGAGCCTTAAAAGAGCTGAATTCTCAGATTCGACGAATTCAACTTCTGAAATCGAGCTAGCAAAAAAAGAAATTAGAAGCCATCGCACTTCGAGGAATGCAGGCATAGCGAAAATGGTACAAAGAATCACTCTCATTAAACCTCTGTTGAATGGCCGTATTGGTGTTGCTGAGGGAGCTTGTCTTTGACTTGACCAAATGCTGGCTTTGCTCCATTCGATTGGCAGCCGCAACGGCTATTGGACGAACCGTTTTGTCGCGTAGTGCCTGTGCTTTTGGTGCAGTACGATTCAACATCTAAAATCAACGCTGATTACGATTCCAAATCGAACTCTTCGCGACTTAAGAAGTCAAATAACTTATGCAATTTCAAGAATACAAACAAGATCTTATAGACACATTAGAATGCTAGTCAGTGAAGTCAATAAACATTTTCTGCCTCAAAGTTTTTAGTTTTCTTCCAATATCTGAACTTAGTTCTACAGTTGTGCATGTTTAGAGTATGTTCAAACACGTCAATGAAAGTTACAAAAACGCTACGAAAATTGAGTAATTAGGAAAGCTCTCTGTGAATCCTGTGAGGCTTTTGGAATGAGGTAATAATTTATAAGAAATTAGGTACTCTGCGAAGTTTCTTTTTGAGCGATTTTGGAACAACCGGACGAAACCCACTAAACAGTTATTTTCTTAAACTATTTACGCTCCAAAGCATACCCAGTGGGATTTCATGCTAATTCTGCAGCACAACGTTCATTTGTCTAATAAGGAAAATCCTTCAGGTTATTTTTTCTCAACGAATAGGACAAATGGAATAATTTAACACGGTCGAAAATGACAATTATTATACAGAATATGCCTCATGAAGTACACTTATCGCGAAGCATAAATTCTGCTCATCAACGTTGAAAATTTTTCCTACGTGAAAATTCAGAAAAGAAAAAATACTATCGGGGATGTACAACGTCGCCTCTCCCTTAACAGACTAAACGAATAAAAAGGGAATGGTCTTCGGTCTCGTCATATCATGATAGTGAACGAACAACATAAAGACATAGAACAAAGTGAGCTGTAAAATCTGACCTGGCTGAACATGTCATGACTTTTTTCTGCATATCCGTTCAATGCACTCAGGAACTGTGGCCCAAGAACCTTTTCTCCAGAGTCCGTCAAATGAGCGATGCTCTAAAGAGAATGTCATTCAGCTGCATAATATCAAAAAAGGTTTCCGTATGTACACCATCAATACTATTTACTAGTACATCCGAACGATATTGTTTACATGAAGCAGAACATTCAAAGATTTTGCAACAAGCAAACTAACAAATAGGTACTGATCAGCATACGTCTAAGATTAAATTCTATCAACAATATTTCTTAGAACTAAGCTACCTTCATGCCGACTGCCCTCAATGGCGGTGTTCTGTTGGTCGGTGTACTACTGGCGCTCTCTGATTGGGAGTTCAACCCTCGCCCTGTCGCCAAACCTTTTCGATTCTGTACAGGCGTATTCTCATCTGAGTGATCGAATGAAAAATCACCCTGAAATGACGCATTCTCTCAAAACATATTTTAAAATACTTAAGTAACTATTACAATCATACTCCATCATTCATAGAACGCGTAAAAGCGTAACGTTGAAACGGAAAAATGAATCAAGTCAAAAGCGCCTGCTCCATTTCATCCGATATATTCACACAACGAATTACAATAGTGCTATATAGGTTTCGTTACTTCGAATGGCCCATCACTTCACGAATACGTACATCTACAGACATCTTATTCCGATCTTGCGAGAGAATAATGCCATTTGCAGCACAAGAAACTACATCCACTGAGTGTTTCATAAATATTTGAACAGCATGAGACGACAACGGGAAACACTACTAATGGACCTTCATCCCCCTCACCCTTCATCCTTCCAACGTCTAAAAAAACTTCTGAAACGAAATGAAGACATGAAATGTGAAAGGGAATTTTCAACGTGCTGCTACCTACCTACAAGCACGCACTCTAACTGTTGTCTTCACTATCAACGTTCTAGTCGATGAAACAATACTTATCGTTCCCATGAAGAGGGATGTGAAAAGGTGGCAAACGGAAAGCAAGGAATGTACGCAAAATGTAATATAACAGCATTTAAACTTCCATGAAAATATTTCACCTTTGAGTCGGATTTCAATGCGAGATTCTCGGCAAGTCTTGCAAAATCTGCTTCACTGTCCATTGCAGACGTTGAGACCGAAGACGAAGGACTTGACCTGACCAAAGATTCAGCTTTACTTTTTAAGCATTTCACCGTAACTGTTATCATGAAAATATTTGACTCCTTATGGACGCTAAATGTCTAACACTCACTATTAAGTATAAATACTGCGACGTGAAGCATATCTGCAATAACTCGAGAACATTTTATGTGGCGGTTGGAAAGGATTTTCACTTCATGAGGTGTGGCTCCATTCAGCGTAGCCTTAGATTTTCTTTGTAGTAAAGTAAATACACTGCTCTAGGACGACGAAAACCCAGATTAAATTAGCGATCTTATAGACCAATCAGCATCCAAGTATAGGAAGAAGAGGATACGACATGGGCGCCTTCCTTTCCTTTTCTTTCTCCCTCCCTAACCCTTCCTTCTATGCGAACTGGAGATGAGTTACTTGTAGGCGATTGCGCAACGGCATGTGTAGCCACTCCTCCGAAGAAGACAAGGATTCATTTAGAGCTCTGTGGAAAATGAACGCCACCACAAAAACTTTAACCGCAGCTTTTCGAAAGTCCTCCGCTCACAAAAAAGCCGTTAGGACTTTGCCTTCTACAACAAAGCGTGGTCACCAATACTGGTTTGATAACCTTCGCCTATCAAAAATCTAGTAGCACACGCTTCGAAGGGCCTCCAAACACAAGACAGTATGTTCTGATGCCTTCATTATCAACACAGTGGTCGTAAAACTATTAAGCCTGTTCCTGGTAATTGCCTACGAAATCTTTGAAGAAAAGCGCCAAAACGGCTGGCACAACATACACTCTTACATTCCCATCACCTGATTAGCCAGCTTTATAAATCACCGATAAATGACAAAATGTGTGAAACAGAAAAAAAAATTGCATTCCAGTTTTTCCACAACTTTGGGTTATTTCTAAATTAGCTCTAAAAGATTTGCGGCTCATTTCCGCAACCCTTGGAAAAAATTTTCATTCATCCTATTGATGGAATCCTCAAAACTTTCCGCTCATTTCGCCCACCTCACCTTTGAATTTCTAGCCCCTCTCTTTCGTCAATAAATAATTTTGACTCATTTGGCTCCTCCCCGCAAAGTTTTCACCTCGCATTGCTCTCTTGACTTTCAAAAAACTCGATCTACTTCGTTCGCGTTAAAAATATCTTCGGCTAACTTCATTCACCTGGACTGAAAAAAAACACACTCGGCCTATTTTCAAAAATTTTAGCTCGCTTGGCCGCAAATGAGACCGAAAATTAAGATCAATGAAAACCAAAAACAGTATTTAGGATTTCACGGTATAGGAGTGGGAAAAGGTCCATCAGTACCTTCCGCTGCTTAGCGAGCTGCCAATCGAAAGTGCGCTTTCGCTCTGCGGCAATTCAAGAGTGAGGGGCTCACGATATACGTCGTTCACTTCGCCAAGTGGCTTTGATGCCCCTAAAATATTACTTTTTGATAACTGAATGAAGTCATTCAGGAAGAATAAAAATTTCTTGATTTGGTAGGAATCAGTGAGCGAGTATCGGCTGAATAGAAAATTAGGAAAATCGCGTCACAGAAAAGTCGCGGCAGATCAACGTCGAGCAGCGTCACCTTTTTAAGCTCACCATAAGAAGCAATATGTGACAATTCATTGATTAGACCATCTCTTCAGTCAAGACTTTTAAGAAGCCTTCACCTACAAACTCAAGGATAGGTTATTCTTCGGATTTAGAAATTCTGCAGAAGACCTCCATCCTCTTGCTCTCATTTACCTTGAGATCCACTGTTCTTGAAAAATCGAGGATGGTCGAGCAAAAAAAAGAAGAAACAATCATCCTAAGGTTCCCTCTTTCCCCTCCCTCTCTTCCCACTCCCTTATTACTAGTATAGCATTTGAACCGATTACACAAGTAAGAATAATTAAGAGACCTGACGTGGGATCGATTTCATCGGGAGATTCGAAGACAAGATCATCGATGCTTGAGCAGCTTCCTGCATCAGTATTTCCAGCGTCACTGCCATTTTCTTCATCAGAATCTTCAAAATATCTTTCTGCCTTTGATGATAGCAAGGAAAGAAGAAGATTCAAGAGAGCAGCATAAGGCCAAGGAACATAAATTGCAAACTCTATAATGCAAAGAATGCATCATTTGCCCTAAACACGAATCGATTTTATTCTTGAACAGGTGCTGTGGAAAAAGCAGCCCCTTCCCTTTCCCCCACTGCATTTTTCGAATTGTAAGGCTTCGGGTCTCCCTGTTTTCGGCTTCCGCTTTCGGTCAAAAAAAAACCGCCCTCGCCCCCTCCCCCAGTCAGGAAAAGAGTTTATCACGAATGATATTTATTCTGAAGATTAACAGAGTACCTGATAAACTGTTCATGCGAGCGTGAACTGCATCGTGCCATGCAGCCGCAAGCGTTGAATCGTTCGGATATACCTTTAAGTCGATTCATATTAACACAGAGTAACTCTGAAGGTGTCGAACGCACAATATTTTTCAATGTAATCAGTCAGTACTAGGCGCCTTGAAGTGAATGCGCATAATGGATGTCGACATGAAAGATTTTACAATAATTTCTTTGCTAAAGATTTCTTTGTGAATTCAACGAGATGAACGAAATAAAGTGTAGCAGAATAGGAGCATAAATTATTAGACAGATAATAATCGAAAGAATTTATAGAAGTGCCGAATGGTTCCAATCCTACAGCAGTTAGCGACGAAAGCACTCGACCTCTCATAGTTGCACATGAACGAAAACCACCAATAAGTTTAACCTATCACAGCATCACTTTCCAACGGCAACGCTAGCAAGAAGCCAATTTCACCACTAATAGCAGGATTTAGGTGAGAAATGCAATCGATAATGAACTCACGGTGAAATGAACAGGCATCAATGAATCGGTAAACCATTTGCTTTTATCACCGATTTGTGCCGGACTATCGGTGCCCGCTTGAACTCTCACATAAGTCTCATTTCGTGGACATAGAGAACATTCAGCGAAATATTCAACGGCTTGTGTTCTACAAAAAATTCACTTTCAATGTAGACAATGTAGAATCTTTATGCGATCCCATTTTCTGAATGATTTTGAAGAAAAATATTCAATTGTTTCCAAACATATAATATAGAAATGAAAATTGCTGTGCTAAAAAGTGATAGATTTCTGATGAGATCACACCATCGATAGACCATTGTGTATGAAATCACAACTTCAAAAAATACTATATTCGTCTACAATAACGACTTTGGCTACTCGTTCATGACATATGTTGGCTGTTTAGAAGGAGCGTATAAGATCAAATAATATGGAAGCATGTGGATTTTCTTTGCACACAGCTAAGAGTACACATCAAAGACGATCAAAGCATTGTTACCATTTAACTATTTACAAAGTTTGGATGTTTTAGAAATCGAAATTGGAGCTCAACAGTAGTCAATAACAACACCTAGAAGTAGCGAACGCAATATGCAACGCATAGTCGGAGCACACGAACGTTCCTCAAAAGAGTATAGAGAAAGACTGAAACTTACTTGCAAAGATCAAGTACAAACTGCGTAAACTGTGGTCGGCTTCTGAGGAAAGATTCAGTTTGTAGAGCAACCACTGGTCGTGGATATAACCTGAGAGTTCGAGTATGCTCGCTGAAGTTCGCGAACACATTTGGACTGTTAAGGAAACGAATCTGCAAAACAATTTAATGAATCTAACTTCGTCAGTCATCGTATGAAGGCATAAAGAATACATAAATCTCCGGATCTAGGGGCCCTTTTTACCCGATCAATCTAAGACGACGAAGTGTGTCGCATCAGTCACCACAAAAAATCAGCTGCACTCTAATCAGCCATCGTTAAGAGCCACCAAGAGTTAGCTCTCATTAGGAGTTTCCATTAAACTATGGATCAAAAGAGAGAATGAAAGAAATATCTTAATCGTGGTTAATAAATTCCTCTCCAACTTGACATACAAGCCAAATTGCGATTTTTGAAAACGATTTGTTGACTAACCCTTAAAGCAATCACGCTTTTATAGCAGAAAGCGCATCTTAAATAACTCTCGACAACTAGAATCTTTTACAACTGCTGCCGACAAAAAAACGAACGATTAGACTCGCATGAAATGCGACCGCTAAAAAAAAGGGTATTACTCTAAATGGCTACATCACATCAGGAATGAAATCAGTTTTCAGCTTATCCGCAAATCACATGATCGATCTTCTAAACTCTTTTTGAAGGACTTTCTCGAGGAAACTTCTAATGCTTGCCTACATCTCCTTGTACGAGTGGAACAATGACAGCTAGAGAATTCACAGAAAAATACATGCAAATTCTGTGAGCGGAAAATTCACAAACTCTATGCTGCAGAAAAAAATCGTAGCTAAAGGCCACCTTGGCTAAAAACGTCTCAGATCTTGCAGTCGGCAAACAACAAAACGAAACAAAGAGAATCGTTCAATGATTTGCAGTGTTACTTATTGTAGTTTTCAGCTGTATAACATGTTAACACGTTAAAGGACTAGCACAGGGGTGACTTTTTCGAGCAATCTCACTGAATTCCCTCCCCTCCCTCCCCCCCTTTTTTTCAGACTTCAAATTCTCAGCCCTAGTTCTAATGCTTGTGCTCTTCTCTCCACTTCACCTCTCCAAAACACGAGATTGCCAGCTTCTCAGAGGTGTTTATTCCATGTAGTTTGGTAATACAATATTCTACTTTAATTGAACGAAACTCACAACTAGGAAACAGGATTTTAAACCTATATTGCTGGTGGTTACAGTTAAGTTGCAAGTAGCCTTCGTGAGATTCTTTCACGAATGATGTACTCTGCATTACTCTATCTCAAGCCCCATACGCACTATACTCTATCAAAGTATATTGAATTAATTGTTACTGCTGATGTGATTACAATTATGGCTAAAAGTTCTTTTTCCATTGCAATGATTAGCTGATAAACTTCGTAATTTTTAATTCGGAGGTTAGCAATCTAATAATTTTAAATCAGATTCAATTGAAGAATATATTCTAATGGAAGCTTATATTTAATTTAATACTTCAGTTCAGGCAATGCTCTAATAAATTCTAAGTTTCCAACTCTCAAATTCAATTTTAACGATTTCCCTTAGTTGACGTGTACGTTCGTAGTGAGCAATACTGCCGTAGCGTATGCGAAGAGGTGATAAAAGTTCGAATCCTCACTGATCCTTGCACATTTCGTGTCTTTTCTACCTTACAGCGGTGGCCCTTAACATAAGTGCAACGCATGCTCAAAAACGACCAACGATCAAAGCGTATATCATCACAACAAGTTTTGCTTGTCCATAAAAACGGGGCCGTTCTTCCATTCTATTCCCTCGGCGAGTGCTAGAATCATCTCTACAATTACCACCTGTTATCTACACATTGCGTACGCTTGTCACCTGCCTTGCTTCGCCAGTGTCCTAGTTCGACGCGCACAGATTACACTTCTTTATAGAATTTTTTTTTTTGGCATAAGTGAAGTAAAAAGAAAAGATACAAATGCTTTCTCCTATATAGGGAATACTTTTCTTCATATGCAAAAGATTCGAAAATTCTTTCTCTCTTACATGAGAAATGCTCTAAGGGAATTCTTTGTCTTTCAAAAGCTAGGCAAAGTGTTGAAAAGAGTGTCATCACTGCCTTCCTTCAGACATCCGGCCTCAGTGATACTCTCTACTATATCTAATTCGAAGCTCGCATATAAGTAAGAATTTCACTCCTTGCATCTTGAATGGCTGATCCATTATAGTCCAGTACTCTAAGAAAATTATAGTTATCCAGAGTGGAACGAGTAAGCGGCATCTGTGAGAGCCATTTACGATGAAACATTACTTTGATCCAATAATCTTTTGAGTATGTGTGGGAGAAACCGAATACAAGTTTTAGAGATTTATACAAAACATAAGTAAGGAATTTTCTTAGACAGAAGGTTGACGGCATGGCATTCCTTTATTGAACTCACATAGATCTCTAGTGGATCGCTTCATTGCAGCGAACAAAACGAATGAATACGCTGTCTCATAGATGATAGATATTTTCTCGTTGGAAAGCTTTTCGATTTGAAAGCAGTGCTGCATCTGCTCAACGTATTTGAAGCATGATCGTTCATTTCCCCGTATGTATGTTTAAATATTCGTGAATGCGAAAACTTGGACTAATCCTTCTTTCGCCTTTAATTCAATATGGGCAGCAAACGAATTCCACCGATTTGCACGCATGTTTAATTTCACACTACTACGTATCCTTGAAAAAGGTAGTACATTTTAGAAGAACAATAAATGAAAAGAAATACGCATTGTTTTAGCGGAGTGCTGATTTCTGCATCCATACCACAATGAATTTGGTATTTTCTTGAAAATTTCTGAGCATACAATGCGAACAACTGCCTCCTCAAATCCTTCACCCAATCATATTGCTCAATGGGCAGAAGGAAAATCGATTCTATGAGACGGATACTCCAATTCCCCCCTCCATTTGCAAGTTCGGTGACTACAGGTGAAATCAAGAGTAAAACGCTGTTACATTCCATATTTACTAACATCGCTCTATTAACATTACTTGAATTTCTTCTCTAGAAGAAGCTAAAATTGAAAGTGGACAATACTAAAAGGGGAATGAGTACGCAGCATAACGATCCAATTCAGCTTAAGGAAAATTCCACTTACTCTTATTAGGCTGTAAACATTAAAAAACCCGCCAGTGAGTACATTCATCCTGATACTATTTTAGTTAATGCTCATAAATATGTGTACCATGGCAACACGAACTGCGATGTCGATGACGTCACTGTCGACAGAATAACTAGACTCGAAGCTGCCCTGACGTCCATCCGAATCCATATCAGGCGCGTTCATGGTCATCTTCCCAAGTGAAGCTCGAAAGCTGTTCTTAATTGCATTGATGAGTGGACTGGACAAAACGTTAAAGATTGAATGTATTTCACTTCATCATTTTTTTTTTATACAGAGATTCTCTGTGTAAGAGTTGAATTTTCGTTCTGAATCGAATGTGACTCCCTCTTGAAGTTGCCTCCATGAAAATTGTTCTTGCAAAGAAAACCTCGTGGAAGTGCTAACGTCATTTTGAAATGTTTCAAAACTTAGTGAATCGAAATATTCATGAAGCAATTGCCTTGTATATCGTGTACTTCATAACATATTGGCTTATGAGATGAACCGATCAAACAAACATACACACATATACACAAATAAACATACGTGCACGCAAAGCACAAGTGCGTAAACACACTCACTTTTGTAAGAATGCTTTTGGAAAAAGTATTAAGAGTCGAAACAAGTGCCATCAGCGACCACGCAGTTATATTTCAGGTGATAAAACCAAAAATCGAAAGAAGAGCGGTGTGAAATTTCATCGACAGAAAAAAGTGTGATCTTTTCGAGGCCATACTGCAAACAAAAATATCCTAACTCATATAAAGTTTCATGTTACCTTCAAATTTGTACAGTCAGGCTCCGGTAACTCGGGCAGCACCATGCCCTCAGGCATCATCATTTGATTTGTATCCAGATCCACCAATATCACATCGTTTGGCATCGTAGAGATCTTTTTATGTGAAAAGAATGAAGCAGGTACACCAATTATAAACGGTGTCGGAGCGAATAGCAGCTGCAAAAATAGCCATGTACCAAACAACCCGAAGAAAGATCTCAAGTATGTCCCGAGACGCTCACAAAGATTCAAAAAGAAAACGCTGTCGTGAAAGATGGAAAAGGACACGATTTTTCTGCTCAAGCAACAAGCACATTTTAATCATGACTCGAAGGATGAATACAAACAAAAGCCAACACCGATTGAAAATAATGAATAAAATCTACGACTCCCCCAGTGAGTGCACGTAGCTAAGAAATGAGTTAAGAGCGATTGCTCACCTGTTCGGCTGATGGCATATAAGAAGGAAGTAATGGAATAACAGGAAACATATATTCGAGTGGATATAAGAGTGCAACAATCGCCATCACGCACATACTCACTGCATTATAGTTACGCGATTGCAACACAACCTGCAACATTTATCTGGGAGTGTGATTCCATTGCATGCTCTAGCGGTAAGAAGTTTCGCATTATGCATTCACACCGCAGCTGGAACAATCTCAACGTTCAATCGAGCATAATGAGAGGAATTCGAAATAATTTTTGAGGTTGCCTTATCATTATACCCTTCAAAACCCCATCACATTATTGCAACAAAACGCTGAACTCTCCATTCTACCACAAACGACCGTAACACATTGGTTTACTTCTTAAAACAAACAACAACGAGTCGGTGACATATAAAAACACATCAAGCCAATAGTTTTGTTGAGGATAAAACTAGATAGTGACTGCAAATTTGGCAACGAATGATAATATTTGATTAGAGTAAAAATCATGCCACTTGATAAGAAATAATTAAAGCTCCCCTCTGGCACAATAAGCAGAATTTAGAAAATTTCTATGTATTTCTTTCTCCATTCCGCTTTCAGAACTAATTCAATTGATCTTTGGCCTTTGTTGTGAGTATTTCCGAGCGGCTCGATTTAAAAAGCAATGAGCGACGAGACCCATTTAACACGTCACACTGTCAACAAATATTGCCATGGGCAACAGTAAACGTTTTCCCATTTGTTGCCAAAGAAAGTTTCTCTTTGTTCAAGTCAGCAGCTTTTGCAACGCTTTATCAGAGAAATAGGCGAAATGTACTTGTTGTTCTACCACATGCCTTCGCTTAAGCTGAAATAAAATTCGGAAATTTCACCCATACGAAATGAAAAATTATTTTGTTTTCTACTAATTAAAGAGGAAGATAAGTAAAAGAAACCTTATATTCGAGCATAACCGCTTCTAATACCTTCACGGCCGTATCAACACCAAGCAGCTCCAGTGGCAAATGCATCGGAAAATCAACAAGAGAAAATCGCGTATGATCGGGGAGAGCGAACTCGAGAATTGGCATTATGCTCGGTGGCATCACCTTAGATCAACACATTCATTATCAAGCCGCGAATATAAGATGCCACGCTTATAGGATTCCAACTTCTTAGATGGATGTATGAGCAAGATGGGATAAAACGCAGTCAATGAACTTTTAAGAAGGACGCATAATCGAGAGTTGACTCAATCTAACTAGAGTTGTAATTGCAGTTCTATGGACCTCGTGTGCGTTGTGCTTAATGAACACTTCATGATGGGTAGCTAGTATTGCTAAACTATTTGATTGGCTTTTATGCGTTTATGTTTAGCAACTATTTCCGCATTCAGTATTTATCTTGACTGCCATCCGATCAACCGCTTTTGGTACGTTTTCACATCGTCGTTGATTAATGCATGATTGATATTGTCAGAAGTAACCCTCGCTACATCTCATCAAGGCACTAATTTAACCGTGCAACAAAGACGACAGCAAAAAAGTGATTCTCCTATCTAAAAAAAAGTGCTAACACTTCTGCAGTAGGTCACAATTTTCAGTGGTAAAATAGACGTCAATCAGTATATGCAAGCATGTCATTTAATGAGAGTAATAATGCTTGTTTCAAAGACATAAGCAAAAGAAGATGATTACTTCCAATTGCACTTTTGTTTTGCCAGGAACAGGCACGGGAGCACTCAGAAGCATCAGAATCCACGTTTCGAGTTCCCGAATTTCGCGCATTACGTTTGGCGGTATTGCTTCCGTCCAGTGACCCGTCAGGACCGACCATACCGCGCCTCTGGAATGCAACCTTTCAATGGTTGCCATCTTGCAATCCAGTCAGCAAACAACAACAAATTAAAACAAATATAAAGCAACCCAAGAATTCGTTGTTTTGATGAATGCTAATTCATGGAACCGTTACTTCCAAAAAACGAAGTCGGCTGCAACCGCGATGAAGAATTAGTTAAAGGTTACATCACACGTATCTAGAATATTACAGCTTAGCAACTGAGACAAGCCTCGCGAAGAATTCTAGTCGTCCGTCGTCAACTGCGACTGCTTCACCATGCACTACGAAGAGCTTTTCACAGTTCAAACCGTGATATAACCAATAATTAAGAAACGATGGATTAAGAAACGTTATAAAATTCCGAAGTGATAGAAACAACTAGATATGGCTGAGAAAAACTCTCTCGCCGGTAGCCGAACTAAATTCGACGTTACTCTAACATATCAAATACATGACAATCAATCACTTCATTAGCATTTCGAAAAGTAAAAAGGTGAAGAAATGAAACTCTAAATAATAGTATTTGTTTAAATGTAACGTAACAAACGATGCCTCACTTTGAAATTGTACCGTTGAGCGCAACTCGTTGACCGCAACTGTCGATCAATTTTTTCAGCAATGTAAGTAACTCTCGAAAAGTTGACAAGAAGGGATGATGACTGATGAGGCATAGACTGGTCAATGACAGCCTCTGTTCACGCCTGAAATACCTCTTCTTAGAGGCTACAGCAATGAGGAGGAATGCCTCAACTATGCGCCACTGAAACCAACACTTAAATTCTTAATCGACTTCTTATGTAAATTTGCTCATAAAAATACTCTGCAACCTATCAACATATTCGGAATAGAGAGAAAATGAAGTGAAAACTGAAGACCTAGTGAACTAATTAATACAATACTTTCATTACACAAACTGTGAAGCAACAGTTAGGAGTTAGCAATATATCGAAATGCAATTGATATGAATAAATATCCTTTCTTGATGATAATAAAAGCCAATCTTCAATTTCAAAGGACCACCAAATCGGCCACAAATAAATGGATATGCCGCATGTAATTCACTGTAAAAATTCGACACTACAAATAATGAAAAGTTTCATACAATTTTGTTCACTCAATTAAAATCTGCAAGTACTCGAAGACTTTGTAAACACAGTAGTAGTTTAGCAAGGAAGATGAGATAGCAAAAAAAAGGTGAAGAACTGAAAACAGTTCTTAAATCACAAGAACACGCTAATTTTTCTTAGATATATACTTATTATATGGAAGTATAAATCCAGAAGAATCCTCCGTGAAAGTGTTATTCCACGAGAGAGAGAGAGAGAGAGAGATTTCGCATGCGACAACGCAAATAGGCTATGCAGTAAAGTCAGCATTTCATATTCTTGTTTTCGAAAAGAGAAGACCTATTGCGGAAAACGAAATTCGTTGTGTGATTTTATATTTTCAGTTGAAATACGACCAAACTAGCGATTATGCACTATAGATGTCAAAAACTTTAAAACATATCCAACTTTCCAGAGTAGCAGTCCTTACCTCCTATTCTTTCCCGAATTTTCAGGTGAACTCCTCGGTTGGTTTATACTGCCGCTTTTGTTCCTCTCAAAAGATTGGAAGAAATTGAGACAGATTCCATAACGAATCTTGGCCGAATCTTTCTCGGTAAGTGTAAAAACGAAGCTGTGCGACTCTCGAAACGATTGTGTGCGACGCGGTGCGCCTGAAACCATTATTTGAAATTTTTTTTTATAAGAAGGTATCTGAATAATTTCCTCATCTTTGAAAGGTAAGAAAGGATGACGATAAGTTCGTACGAAAATACGTTTGCTTCCGCATCAGATATCGTTCTGTTTTCAGTGACGAATTAACCTGTCTGAATTCAACGTAGCACTAATCGCTTTATTCGATACTCTTCCTTTTCCTCTTTCTCATCCCAACTTTCTTTTTTTCTCATTAAAAATATCACCATAAAAACGCGGTTCAATTCACTTCGATAAAAAGCGAATAATTTGGTGTCCTCATAAATGCAATCGCATTTACTTTTTCGAATATCGATGCGAAATGAAATTATTTATCTATTGCCGAAATATTTAACTGTTCATAAAAAAAGTTAACAAATGAAATGTAAGTTGAAATATGACGATAAACGAGCTCTCTAATGGATAAAATTACTTCTTCGCATATCGACGATCAACAAGCAATAACAGTCCATAAACATTCACGCAATTGAGAATCCTTACAAATGAGATGGAGAGAGAAAGGGGAAAAAAAGATGAATAAGAAATGAAGAAGCCCCGATTCCTTTAAAAATCAAGAAAAAAAAACTCCATTAATCCCATAGAATGTAAATGATGCACATTGTATTTCCCCTCTTAAACGTTTTGCTACATTTGCGGCACGCATAGAAAACTCATTTCAACCATTTCAACGTATTCTTTTACAAAACCCCAGTATTAGCACATCGATCACGACCTGCAACCAGCTGCAAATAAGACTTAATTGATAAGAGTGGGGGATACTATTGACTGCATGGGTCGATTATAGCATAATAAACAAGCTCGCACAAATGTTGCAAGTGCAAAGACCTGCGAAAGAAACAACAAAGATAAAATATGGACCTTTTGAGTTATTCCTCTATGGAAGAACCGAAAAGAAAATTTGAAAAACGAAGATTTTCTTAGCTAATCGAATGCAAGCTGGAAAGTAGGAGATAGCATAGATAGGGAGAGAAGTTGAATGGAGGAATAAATCCAAATCGGTTACTCCTTCTCATCGATGAGCCAATACCTGTGACAGGTAAGAATATCCATAAACGAACATCATGAAATGATGATACTAGCAGACTTTTGAGCATCCGTCGCAGCAAAAAGTTGTAAAAAAAACCTTTCGTGAGGCAGCCTTCCGGCTGACAAAAAACGGTGACATCAGTGGGCAAATAGAAATCTTTGTGATCATCGGTGGGATATCGACGTAATAACTCCGGATTGGTGACAGTATTCGACGAAGACGCACCATCGAAACTCTGCTGAGAACTTCTGCTGACCCAACACCGCCTGCCGACAATCACCTTCAATAAAAATTATGATAAATCGAAGGAATTATTTCTCAAAAATAGACAGTCTTAGTTAAGAGATATGATAGAAGTAAAATAAACGTGAAATGTGGTATGAATCGGCTTGAAGTTATGGAAAATGTAGCTAGCGAGGTTATCAAGTGTACTATTGATCACCACAACTGCGAAACGTGCTGTAAATCCTGAAATGACAATCTCGCAGCTTATTTCGCTGGTGGATTAGCAACGTATGCAACAATTCTGATGCTTCTTCCGCCAATGTATCGCATGACAGCCAAACGATGTTCAACAACAATGCTCTATTAGAGCCTTTATTAGTACAGACTACGGTCATGTAAGAAGCGACTTTTACGGAAAGAGGAGGAGGGGAGAAAGAGGGGATTCCTCGGCCACCCTTCAGAAGAGTTATCACTACACAAGAAGACCGAGAGACATCACACCATATTTCCCTAATCCCGTGAAGGAGGAAGGGGGCCATCCACTGCAATCTATGTAAATGCACTAAAGTTTTGCGCTACTTCAGCATTAAAAAGTCTAAAAGAGATTATAACACACGAAATGCAACACATTTGCAACGTCTCGGCATCTTGTCAATCTGCTTTGTGAGCCCAAGAAACCCGCTTAGCAATATTTTTGTAAGACGTTTGGAAAATTCCGATTGGATAAAACTGACAGTTCTTTTACGAGTGGTTGAATAAAATACAGCGGCCGTGCTAGAATCAACGATCACACTGCAACATGTTTATCTACCATTTTATTAACTCGATCATCAATACTGTAAATTACAATATTTTTCAATTAAGGTTACAATACATAATTGAAAGATAGAGAAAAAAACTTGTAAAAAACAGCTTTCTTTAAACGACTTTGTAGTATCTGCAAGAAATATGACTCAACAAATGAAAGCATTCACGTGAATTCCACGTGAATTTTTCAACACTGAAAAGTTGGTCATAAGAAAGCTTTCAAACGACAATTTTCTATATATCTCTCCGAAGAATATTGAAAGATGAACAAAGTAAGGTTGACTTGATATGGCTTTTATAGCATTCTAGAGTAATATAATTCATCGAATGATGGGATTGGCTAGTTTAGCGCCACCTTCAGTCGGATCATAATCCACCAAGTTGCTGCATAAGGCTAAATATTAAGCGTATTTTTATGCTTTTAGTCATGACATACAATTAGCTTCCTCGAAAGGACTTTTCGCTGAATTCTACTGACTGTAGCCGGCAACGTTACATGTAAATGATCACAACAATAGACGCTTGACTACTGCTCATCGGCCAGAAAGTATCATCCAGCTTATACTTCACATAATACATTCAAGTGGTTCGTAGTTCTTCAAGGTGTTTCAAAAGCCACAATAAATAAACCTTAATTCAGGCAACATTTTACGCTCTTCCTAACGATGAGACTTGAAATAAATACTTTGCCATTTTGTGAAATATTTTATCAGTAAAGACACGCTGAACTAGGATATACTTATTTCAGAATTTGGTCATGGTGTGTTCCTATGCTCGTCGTAGTTCTCGAACATTTGACGACAGTATCTGCATAGATGCCTTCGAACATAGCAGTCCAATGGGGGAAAGAAATTCGAATCATTTACCGCCCAAATTCGAGAAAAACCTTAGTGGTTACTAAATTTTCAAGACCTTAAAAGAGATACTCGAAAGAAAGAGATTTTACTGAGTTCTAGGTTATTTCTTCATAAAATTTCGGCACGTTAGAGTAAAAATATATGAAGTAAACTTGCAGCTGCGTGAGCAAATGCAATACAAACATATAGCAATACTAAAACCAAAAGATTTATTACAACCAAACAGTTGAAATTGTCAAGGTAGAGAAAGGATGTATTTGAAGGTGTGTTTTATTTGAACGGGTAGCGTTAATTCGAGATTATGCCATAATCTATGTGTTTAACTGTCATTTTGTGGGATGACTCCTGCTGCATTTATTCATGACACAAACTTTGCAGATGTTACGAATGCCGAAGCATCTGTTCGTTTTACGAATAAAAGCGTTTCAGTGATTTGCGCAATCACTGCCCTCAAGAACGTACTACCAAGCTTGCACATTTCAGACAGATTAAAGTGGTAGCTCAAGGTTTCCGTATTGATGGCGCTTTTATTTTTTTCATCTCTATTCACATTTCAAGCGTTTTTAGCTGACTAGTTCTTTGAATAAAAACGTGATATTTCATGCATTTCCTGACTTTCAAAGGCATAGCCAGCAGCATTCAGCGACTGATTTCTAATTAAAATCAAGTTATCTCGATATGACGCAAGTTATGCTCCTAAAATATGTTTGTTTTTGTAGATTCTGAGCTGCAGCTGATGAGCGGGAGACTGACAAAGCAGATTTAAGCACAAAACGACGCACTTTGAGTGAGCGCCAATGAAGATATAAGCCTACAGTTCAATTAATGAGGTTGAGGCTACATGTATCAAAATGACCGATGAAAAGGGTCAATTCAAAAGCCCTTTTTGCCCTTTCTTTATTTATTTATGACCACGCAACTTTGAAACCTTCATTCGTCCCACTTTGGCGGCTCAGAGTCATGAGAATGCAGATATCCTCTCGCCTCGCCAGTTTCGATTTCGTCACAAAAAGTGCATCAAGGACGAGATGGGAAAATGAATTTGCGCTCATTATGGAACTGAGAATATTGTGGACGGTTGTGGGATTGTTCTAGCAAAGACTGCGAAAAATAAATATACCTTAATGCATAGCACTCGCACCAAAAAATTATTCGGTTGAAAAACCGATTTCAACGACTCAACACTAAAGCTGCTAGATATTGCACTTCAAATCGGAGTCATATACGAAGCGAAATCCAATTGCTGCACAAATACTGAATTATGCACATGACCAGCGTTATGCATGCTAACTTATCACCACACATTCCTCGATTAACCGAATCGTATGGCAAAACTTTACCTACGAGCAATGAAAAAAAGGGTATAAAAATTGCCCATTAAAAGGAAGAAGTGCATTTTTGCCGACTGAAAATCGTTCAACATTTGTCCTCCTTCTACCTTACAGGTAAAGAGTTTTGTTCGTACAGCGCAAATTGATTCACTCTTGGCTGAAAGCACTTAACGGAACGAAAGTATGGTGTAGTTTTGGCACGGCGTTAACGCTGCGCGAAACCAACTTCGATTTCGCGCAAACATCAGCGAGGAATTGCTGCAGGTGATGAGAGAATTGGCAACTCGGCGATACTGTCCCATCGGATTAACGCTGATTTAGCGCAGCATTGACTGTGTCTTATTTGCGTATCGTTAAGGAAGTAGAATTAGAATTCCCAACTAAAATTGCGTCAATTTACGCTCGAATAGCAAAGTGAGTTGTCCTAAGTGTAAAAGAAGAGATGCTGGACGATTTGCAATCGATTATGACGCATTGCTTTCTTCATTCAGTAATTCTAATACGCATCAGCTGCTGCATGCCGCTTAGGGTGGCTCAGTTGGTGCGAAGAATGCTGGCCACATCAACTCTCAGCTGCCCGGCCGAGATCTCTTACATTTGGAGAATCGGTCATCAAGCCAATGTCCACCCCGCCGATCTATTTCCCCTCGCGGTGCCTTTCGTACTCCGTGACTACAGCTAATACTAAGAAACTGAGAGCAAGCGTTTAACACTTTCTTCCCTTGAAGGGAACGAGAGATTGAAAAAGACTGATATGAGCTAAGAAAAACAGGAGGGTGTTCTGGGTAAAAATACAATGAATTCAGCAATCTGTATTTGGCTGCAAGATTCTTGCTCTAGCGAATTGACATTACATGAACTGCAGGGCATTAACGCAAACCGAACGGATCGTTATTACTAAAGTTATGAGAATCTGACTCATTCCTACCGACGCAGTAGCAATCGGAGTTGAAGAGAAAGAAAGGTGAAAGATTTGTCTGGTTCGTCGTGACCAATTTCACAGAAGAAGGGTGCGGGAGAGCTGGCACAATATATGCTTTTGTATTTCACTCAACTCATTAACCAGTTCCATAAATTACAAAAAAAGTGTTAATGAAATAGTGCCTTCGAATTTTAAGTGAACCACCGCTCATTCAAATTTTCAGCAAAATAACCTCTTCATCATCCGACTTATATAAAATTCAAACCATCGGTATATATTGCATTCAAGTTTTTGACGCCTTTTTCTTGAAGTTTAGAGGTGATCGATGCAGAGAACGGTCTAAGATTTCATGGAGTAGTGTGCGTTATTGCAAATTTCATAACGCTAGCTTAGTGAATCACGGTTTGAAACCACCAGAAAGACATATGGACAGACAACAGCACATGCACAGCAACGACTGTTGCCATAATGAGCTCTGGAAAGAGGAACTTACAAATGAGTTTAAAAAATTCAGGCATACACCAGGTCAGTTGAAACCCGACAAAGGAAGAAGGTGCCTAGTTATGCTCTGACAACCGCTGTATATAAGAGCTCACTCTTTTGCGTAAGCGTCACTTAATTTTTGTTGCAGAGCGCTTACAGGTACCGAATATTGCTGTACTGCACAGCCATTTTATTACCCTGTACAAGTGACTATCGCGCTGTGTCCTCTGAGAGCAGCGAAAGCATTCTTCACGATTAGACCAATATCAGCACGCAAATATCGAAAAGGTCTATAAAAAGCTCTTGGAAACATGTGCAAAAAATGCATAAAAAACTTTCTCCTCTCCCACAACAGTGAAGGCAATCTCAACTATTACATGAACGCCGCTATCATGTGAGACGAAGGCTTCAACCTTACCGCATGCACAAGGCTCCGCGTCCTATTGAAAAGTTCATCCTCGCGGCAAAAAAAGGGCGATTTCAACCTCCGAGGAAAAACTAGCCAGAGACACACACTATGATAGATCAACAAGGTAGTCTGTGATGCTCCAGCTTTTCCTTTTCATTTTACATTCCCATTGGAAATTGTTGATGTTCTAAACGCTTCACAGATAGATAAAGACAATATGTATTAAGAAGAATTAGAAATCTGGTAGCAACTTTGAAAGTACGCAGCTTTAATTTCGACCATTCTTAAACCATTCGGCAGCAGAATTCTCTATGATAATCTATCAATATATGTGAGCAGCATCTCTAAGCGGTCGCGCAACTCTTTCAAAAATCCAACGTCTTTCGAACTCACATTGCTGTTGTTTATTTGTTTCAATGCCTCTTTTTATTGAATTTTTATCTTACAATCTGCAGACTTTCATGCGGCGATTAGCCTTTAATTAAGGCACCTGCCTCACGCCAACGATAATTTGGCATGATCGATGCAGTAAGTGCGAATAAAGTTGTTCATGCCAAAACACAGGCCATACGCGTAAACCTCACTCATTCGCTGTCACACTCACTGACGCCGTTTATCCCCCCTTCCCTCCCCCTTCAGTCCGAATCGTACTGCCTTGTAAGGACTGACTAGCCATCTAATTTCCCTTCCTTCAAATGCCGTCGTACGTTCTAGTTATGTCAGAAGCGGAGGTGAATACAGTCATGGTCGATAAACTGAAAGAGTTTTAGGGACGACCACATTGCGGCCGCATGTGAATTGATCTGTAGAGAACACAAAAAGAGAGGCTGTCACCTCAGCAGGTTAACATGTGGCCAATCTCAGGTCAACAAATCATGCAACCACAAAAATTTGAAGAAAGAATGAAAAAACGAACGAGATAATCGATGAGTCGAGGGCACAGTTCTTTGCCTTTTTCATCCATTAGTCATGTTTTTGATATAAAGCAGCAACCAAATTCACCGGCCCTCTCTTCACTCGCTCGACCTGCAAAAACTTCACTTATTTTCCACAACGGAAGTAAATCTTCTACTGGAACACGACATGAAACATTTTGAACACCTACAATGAGTTCAGTAAAATATGCTATTCTTGTGAGTACGATCGAACAATCATCGTCAATAACAGCATCGTGTCTAAAACATCGCACAACAACACAAATGCCACGGTTCATAGCGTGTCGAATACGGTATGAAAAAATGTGCTGAAATTCAAAAACGTTTTTCTCAATTTGAATATCTTTGAGATGAAAGATCATTCAAAGTAACATAAGTCACCATCAACAGATCTCCTTAATGCGAATTTGTGGACTGTGTCCGCAGTGAAGAAAAACCAAACACGTAAATACTGTCAGTAATCCCACAAATCACCAATGCACAAGCGTTTTGCACATGTACAAATGATGCGAAACGTGGATTACTAATTGTCTGGATTGTTCCCCTATGGGGGGTGATCACTAAATCGTAAATCAACTACTTTTGGGCAGAGTAAGAATAATGACCATGGAATACAGCAAACTCTCCACAAATGCTTTGAGGCAAGGGTCGACGTCTATAAAAGGACATCGTTTTTCATTACAGGACATCAGTGTGCTTCTTGCTTTCCACATGACGTGTCGCGATTGCGAGGGTTGGTTCGATCGGTAGCGATGCCCAGTCGGGCCGCGAAGTCGTTCGAACGTGAGGAGTGCCCGGTGCTCGTTAGCGCGGAGGTGGCACTATTTATGCCAAGGTCATGTCTGAGCGACATCCCTGCTGCCATCTTATCCTCTCCGCCTTACTACTGTCGATTTTTAAGGGTTAATAAAAAACTTAACATCATGTTCTGTTGCCAGGTTACACAGCATGTGTTCAAACCTCGAAAGGGAAGGGATTCGTGGATCCTTCGGGTACAAATCAAGGGGAGAGGGGCAAAACAGGGCCCAACACCCTTACACTTCGACTTTCATTATTAATCGGTAAAATATCACTGAATTAAGATCCCTCTGATCTAACCGGCTAAAAAGAAGAAGATCGACGGGAATGATCTTTTGTTCGATTAGCACGCCTAGATCACAAGGAATGGTGAAGAAAACATAGCATGGCCATCATTGTCAGTGGTTGAATTGCCTTACCGGATGCATAGAATACCACATATAAAAACTTGACAAATCTTCAGCAATAGTGAATTCTCAATGGACAGATATAATAATTGATTAGAAGAATATCAAAATTTTTGTATTTTTATTTAAGGAAGAAAGTAACGAATACGACGTAAAAAATGCGCACAACCATTGTTGCTATAATTATTTCTCAGTTAATATCTCGGATCAGTTAACATTCTTGGATCACTGTAATCATCGAAAACGTCGTTATGTCAACGTCTTTTTTGTTACACACATGGATATAAATCGAAAATAATAACAGGCATGCGCATTGAGAGCGGATTATTTTTTATTCGCATCTCGTTATATGCGCTATAAATCGATCACTTTCAACCGATACCATGAGACAATATTTTCTCCAAAATTACTCACTATGGTTATTTTTGATGATCTTAAGGGAATCCTCAATGTGAACATTTTTGGTGAATTAGTTATTATATGTACGAGTCTATGATCGAACAGCACAATAGCGGAAAATACTGACACAAAATCATTAAATTCGAGATTTCGACCACTCTGAACATCATTGATGTCATCGTGCCGAGATTTCTGGTGTAATTAATACTGCACTTGTATTTTCCCCACAAAAATGGTACAATGCTGCACTTATACCATTTTTCAAAGACGGAGCACCGTAGTTATGCCGTTCGTACGAGTTTAGGCTTGTTACGAAATTGTACTTGCACTTGGTACCATATTCACACGGTACTTCATACTATGAAAACAGGAACAATGCTGTACCATATTCGATGTGAGTGCAACCACAGTGCAAAAACCATAAGAGTTGCTGGTACGATAAGCATTGTTGAAGATGATTTCAATGTGCACCTTACCGGTTTTATAATGGCTCTAGTCCTTCAAAATGCAAAGATTTTTGTATTCTAGCCGTTGAGCATTACTCAGCTGTCTAACATTTGAAACCTTTGAACATCAATCGAATAAGCGACCTCCGTCTATGAAGCATGACCCTAGAGAGACTGAGCATTGGCCCGAAGCTGCAAAATGTGCAACTATTCTATTTTAGCATGCGTAGTAGGTGATGCATCAAGGAATGCAGCCTTGAGTCGGTTGCTTCGACCACTAAACGAATGGCCTCACGAGGACATATGTTACGGAAAGAAGCCGACAAAATTAAATTCCTAGGTTGCTGCTGAGGAACTTCACATATTCGTCTGTTCAAAAATGTCCGAAGAAATAAGACGTAAATATTCTGATCGGCCCATTGTTGGTGTTGAGCTGGCACGGCAACAAAGCAATGTCATTAACAACCAAAGAATAAATGTGCTTTCATTGATATCAATAATTGACTTCAATGAAATGTAATTTTATGATTAAATGGAATCAGGTTTACTTTATAAAAACGAAACGAAGCAAATAGTAGTGACGATGAACTGTCACATGCATTAATTCCGGGGAAATCAATATATGAAATGATTAAAGACCTAAAAACTGACAATAATCTGGGAGATTATGTTATAAATAACGTTCGCTTATGAGAGCATCCGACAAAAATTTAACGAGCGGAAGCAGCCGTAAGCCTCTAGAAAGCGATGTTAGGTCTTTCTGACTTAAAGAATACCGATCTATGAAATCAGATTGGTGCTTTTTCGCCTAATTGCTCTCTATTTCAGAGCAATATGTATATCCGTTCACATTACATTCTTAATATAGGACATCGCTCAAAAACTCTACAACGGCAATGTATCCCTCAAAATGGCTTATGAGATGATCGAAAGCAATCGTATGGAAAAACAATCAGTGCCGTTAATGCAGAATCCCAACATAAGAGAGTTGTCATAATACGTTGCAGCTAGCTTCTCCACAATATCGATCGAAGTTCGCTCATTGTACCCTCTCGTATGCTGCTCAGTTCTAGCATTTAAACTATAGGTAACAATAATAAGCGTTCCTAACAACCTCATAGAGAGAGAGAGAGAGAGAGAGAGAGAGAGAGAGAGAGAGAGAGAGAGAGAGAGAGAGAGAGCTCCAATGCCCTAGTAAGCACGTCTTCCAGCAGATACCCATCACATTCGTAGAGAGGAATAGGTTCCAACTCGCTGAGAACAATGAAAAATTTTGCACACATGTACAAACGAATCCTATACTAAACGAATTAACAGTACTGGATTCCTGAAATGCACAAAAGATGCAGCGAATGCAGCAAAGAAGCGCTGCTAGATATTGAGTCCATTTACGACGTTTTCTCGATTCGAACGAGCCATAATAAGCTGTAGATCAATTTTTCTTTGAATATTTCACCGCTAAACACACATAGCTGCCCGTCACTTGAGGTTATAAGATCGCAGAGACTGTAATGCCACAATTTGATTGAATTCTTCGGATTTGACTACGCTCATTTTGATAAGCGCTCAAGCAACCCTCGACAGTAAGCGATCTACAGCATATAACAGCTTTTCTCGCAATGGTTCTATTTCTTTTTTTTTGTACTTGTAGAGAAAAACCCTTGCCAGTTTTGGAAAAAATTAGCACCGAATTCTGCGATCGCAACCTCATTTTCGACCACTTCAAAAAGTGTACTTCCTTACTGGAAAATTAGTAAATTAATCCAATGAGATTATGGTAATAGGAAATTGATATTCTCCTATTCGCTCTTGAATTTTCGCCCACCAAATTCTAATAAACTGATAAAAACTATCCATTTCACAAATGGGAAATTTTCATCACGTTTTTATGACAGAAGCTATGAATTCATTTTGGCCTTTAATTTAGAGATTTTTGACAATAAATTTCCATGTGGATTAACCTCTTCTTCCATGTTGATTAACCTCTTCTTCTATACTGAGTAAAATCCATTCATACCTCATTTTCCCTCAAATATTCGTCCAATTTGAAGTTTCGCGAATAACACAAGTCGCCCTCTACTTTCTCCACAAACCTTTTCCCGAATAAATATTGATTTTGAAAAATTGCTAGAAACATAAGCCATCGAGTTTACAATTGGAAATTATAGTGCGCATTTTACAAATATTTGCAATCATGTATTTGTTGAGAAAGTGTAACATTACACTTTCACACAACAAATTTGACGTCCATTTCCAAAAAACAAATTTATACTTGTCTGATAGACTTTATCCACTGCTTAGCGATGAAATACCTCTCTACGAATAAACTCTTCAATGAGATAGATTCTCTCTTCATTCGATAAAAATTAATCGGACTGAAGCGCTTCATCGAATATTGAGGTGAATTATTGGATGGAACGCTGAACTGAAATCCAAGATAAACTGATGATGCGTGGATCACCTTCTACGAATGATCTGTAATTTTCTTTTTTTTAAATTGATGAAATTACTGCTACACCCACTGGCTGAAGTACGATAGTAAGGTCCTTCCCACAGAAATCTAACCGATAGGAAAGTCTTCACTGAATTTTTTGAAAACAGTTCATCATCCCTATCCTGACGTATGCGACTACCCAAATTTATCATGCCGAGTCTGCAGTGCTATGTGGTTGTCTCGTGTTTCCTTCGCAAACGATCCCCTCCTCACCTCTCACCTCCGGATCGTATACTTACAAATTATGCCTTATGTTTTTCGTTTGCTGCAACACTTTGACTTCACTTTTTTTTTTTAAGAGACATATTCTGCTAGACAGACGCTGAAGACACAAGTCTGTGTTCGGTAAACATGGCGCGCCATTCAACAAAATATACGGTATAAACAACTTCTCACACATGAAACTACTTCCGATTTCGTAATTAAAGGCAACGGCTTTTGCTGTTCAGTTTGTGAGTGAAATCATGGAAAACAATGCCAAAGACATTGAAGCAATAGAGTGACTTAATAAGCATTCATGGCGACATGTCACGACGCTATTTTCATAGCGTTGTTCCCGTCGTCGCTTTTACCCCAAAAACTGGGAACTGTGATGCTGAAAGAACGCCAAATCTACATGATTAGGGAGTCGGAATTATGGTGTAACCCTACGGAGTACTCATCACAACATCCTTTCAATGCCTTTTGCTTCGATTTCCCTAGAACTGCAATCGATGGATCCAATCGCGGAACGCAACAGCAGGGAAACTATGACTTGTGAGTTGTTTAATCTGGTAGTAGACAACAATGGTAAGAGAAGATTCGATCTGACCGCAAGTTGACATTCGACATCTTATTCACTCATAACGTGACCGCTCATTTGAAAGCTATTAATGATGACTGACCAGAAGCGTCGCAAGAATATTTTGGCTGAAGTACGACCCTGCGGAAGAGGCGTAGAATACCCGAAAAGAGAGGTGAGGGGAGGGGGGGGGGGGTCCTCAACTTGAGACAACCCCGCGTGGCGGAGAATTGTTGAAGGTCATGTGGGTTCTGTAGAAATGGGAGAAGAAGAGATTTCACGCAACAGAAATTTCCGCAGACATATCAAAAATGAGTTCCAAGTATTATTCAGACAATACAGCAGGCTGTCGATATTATTCCGAAGAAACCGCTGTGAAGATCAAAATAACGTGCATCCAAAGAAATCAAATATCGGACAACTCTCAGAAGGATGAAATGCTTATATAATGAATGCAGTGGGCCAGTAATATTTATATGAGTTCGATGCGCAAAAAGGCCGTGTTGCCATTATTGAATTGTATCCGGTGGAATTCCGTCGAAGGTTTGTTTACGACTACGCAGCAATGCAATCGTAAGTCGCACTTTGGCTATCATTCATTCGCTGCATGCTGCATAAACGAGCGACTGCGCGTACGAGTAAGCCACCTGCGCTCCCACTTCTTTGTCATAAGCATATTGAAAGATCCCCTTTAGAGAGATGTGGCGTTACTCAAATCGTTCTGAATTCGTCGTTACTTATCCTCGATCAACTCCCTCCTCCCCCACATTTCCCTTCCCAAAGAAAATCTCCTGAATCGAAACAACAACCTGCCTTCAACAATAATTAATTATGACAGTGCAAGTAGTCCGCGGCCAACGAACATTGAAGTATGCGAACGCTCAGAAATGACAAGATTATCAAGTTAAAAAAAAAAAAATCAGTGAACCCGGCTCAATTTGCGTTTTTTGCAACCGAGCCTACTGAATCGGATGATTAAGCCAATATTAAAAAAAAAAAAAAAAAGATCAAAGATGTCTAATAAGAATTTCCCTAAGCAGTGGACACGCCACAGAACTTCTTCAGAAATCGTTCTCCTCATATTTGACAGGTGGCAGTTATAAATCCCCAAACACGACACTGGAAAGCAAGTGGTAAAAAGTAGTAAACAGAATTTTTTATTCTGCACAGTAACGGAAAACAAGTATGAGTTAGAATAATCACTTTTTGTGATAATACAGCTACTCTTTTCTGAACAGCATTGTTCGGTGTGTTGTATTAAGGATTATGGCGCTACACCATTTTTGAGGATTAAATGCGAAAAACAACCCAAACAAACCCCATAAAATACATTCGCTCCTAATGGTCCACTCACCAGAATGAATTCAATAGCCAGCAGCTCTATGTTGCAGGCTTTCACTTCTAAAAAAGACAGAAGGTACAACCTTCGAAGCCATCAAATATTTCCTAAAAAGTTAGCGATGGGAGTATATGTGAAGAAAAATGTCCAGAAAGGGATGAAAGGCCTATTAGTGCTGTCAATCTAAGAAATAGTGATCTCTGAAACTCATTGTCGCTGCGCAACGTTGTTACACTGAAAAATAGTTGCATAGGGGTGCTTCAATAAATTTTTTGAAAGAAACAAAAATAACGAAATGGGAAGTGATTCAGTGAAAAAAAAAAACCTGAGATATGCCGAGAAAAGAAAAGCGCCACCTCATATAATCTCAAACATCTTCATGCAGTTACCATTTTGCTTATTGCTCGAACGCATAAATGCTTATTAATCGAAGTAAACTGCTTATTCAGCAATACCCGCATATGCGCTATCGTTTTTAGTGGAATCCAATAATTTCAATAAATTTGGAGGAAATTTTGTAGAATCCAAATTTCATAAATGAACAAATTTGGATGAAAATCGAATAAAATTTTTATAACTGAATCGTGATTTTTTGGACAACTTAAATGTCAAATCTCATCCCTTTTTTCCTTCTCCCTCCTTCTGAGCTGAAACCCGTCTGCAGAGTGGCAGAGACTGCGGAATGACAAGACTGCATGCGTCGATAGTTCCAAAAGCACATTCAACAATGCATATAATTTCGATGAAATAAACAACGGAATAAATCTAAAAAAAAACAACGGCAGAGGTGAATATTTCGATTGAAACAGTAAGCGAAGAAGCGAAGCAGAGCCGCTGATTCCTAATGGGCTTCAACAGTTCCCTTCACCGGATTAACCGGTTTCATGAAGCGCCATCAAATAATAAAACCTATGTTAGAGACGATTCATATTTTAAGCCATCTTGTCGCTCATAAAAACCTTTAAAAAAAGATTGTCTTTTGCAATCCGATCGGCTGCATAAAAATTTATCGGTGTCTTTATAAGTAGTGGTTGCAGATTTGAAAGTACAGAACACGTAGATATATAAACACAGACCTATACAAAGTGATCTTCGCAAGTCATAGAAGAGTATAACTTCGAAAAAACAAAAGAAGGGAAATTTTGAAGGAGGGGTAATAGTGAGTGCGAAAAAAAAAGAGCAATACAAATTAGTGACCGGTGAAACACAGCAATACAAAGAATGCGAAAGTGATGATAAGATTAAAGGCAGTAGAATTGCTATAGAGACAGCGGTACAGCAGTGGAAACACCTCCATCACAGCACATGATCAACAATTGCAAAGCAAATGCTACACGTCGCCTGAAAATGACCGATTACGGAACGAAGAGGAACGCTATTGCAGAAAGCCGCAGAAGGGTGCGCACACATGTACGCACTTATTGATCAAGCAAGCAGCGCATGGGCGTTTGTCTGGCTTCACCTCATGCAAGCTTTCGCTTCGAGAGCCATACCAAGGAACTGAATAGAAAAACCCAAAAAAAGCCACGCAACTCCAATAGCTAACGGCAATAGAGTCATCGCTTTGAGTTAGATTTTAGAAGCATGAGCGTAGCTCGTTTGATGATCGTTGCTATCGCTACGGATCGATGGCATCGTCCGACGAAGATAGATTGCATGTGTAGCTAAGCGCTCATAAAGTTGACGGTCTACGTGTGAATCCAGGCAACGACGTATATGTGAATTCGCTTCACAGAACTGTGAGCTTCTCGTGGGCACCACAGTAGAATGTGCATGAGCTTATTTACGACTGGCAAGCTGACAAATGAGCATTTTTGTTCCGATGCACTTTCACGACGAACGGATATCGTGGCCGACATTGAGCACTGAGGTGATAAAGGTGTCCGTTGCACGAATGCCTGGATATTTCACTCACCACGACGGTGGGAGCCTTCGATGGCTAGAATGACTTGGCAGTAATATTTGGGTCTCAGACGATGATTCTGCACATCTCTGATTCGCAAGTACGTCATCTTGTAAATACGCATACGCATATATGCACTATATCCATGCACATCAACGATGGCGTTGGCAATGGAGATAAATTGTTGAGAGTGCACTAAGTATAAGGCAAACGAAACTACTCATTCATACAACTTTAGATATTGCGCCAGAAAATTTTTGTATGTGCTCAGAGGTAATAATTGGAGCACGAGAAAAGGTTTTTGATCACAAATCGAAATTGTTTTACTTCCATTTTAATTTCTTTTATTGTTAAAAACTCTGAATAACTAATACCGTCTTCGCAAGTGAGAAACCCTTGAATTGTGTTTTGCAAAATTAAAAAAAAAAATTTTATAGTACATCACTCAGAGTAAATTTATGCTACAGTTTCCACTTATATTTTTAGTGGATTATAGAATTGGTATATAAACAGCGCGCCATTGTTATTCAACTCCGAATGAGTATTACGTTGGCACCTGCAAGAATAAAAGTCGTCACATCAGCCCCTTCCACTATTTCAACTATCCCATTCTATGAAGCAAAAGATGAGGCAATCATGCGTTCTTTTTTTCTGAAGCAAAAAGTGTATGAGAAGAATGCTCTATGCTATGTATCTTTTCCCGTTAATTCTGTCGTGTTAGATAATGGAATGTTCCATTTAGAAGCCTGTTTTCAAGGACGCGAAAATTTAGTGGTGCTCAACGACATCAATGAGTCACAACAGTTCTTGTCTCTTCTCCAAAGAAGCAGTGCAACAACGAATGTGTTCTGCGCAAATGTGCCCTTCAGGGATTGCAGGTAGCATTTAAGCATACAGATATCGTTAAACCCTTTGTTGAATATCATGGCTCATAGTTTCCGAAAATTTAGATAGTTTCAATGGCTAATTTCTATTCTGCTATGTGACATTTCGTTGACATTTTGAAATGAACGAAACAAAATTAGATGAACAGATACTCACAAGTACAGATGAAGTGGAAATTAGAAAAACGTGGAAAACGAACCACAAATATATAGCATAAAGCGGGTAAGCACATGATATCGCACAATAACAATAACGAGCAATGAAAACACCGAAAGTAACATCAGGGCTATGGGAAGTGTTACTACAGTAAGGCATCAACAAATGAATGTGAAGGGAAATCTTCGCGATATATAAGTTGGGGACAGTTGCAGCCCTAAGTGAGACCTCAGGTCAAAGACGGAGCTGGGGGGATCATTATAAATGGAAGTTGCATTTTTCTTAAACCTTTTGGGGAGGTGCGTAATCGAGGCCGAAGTTTCAAAGTGTCCACCCAGTACAGATGGACTATAGGACCAAAAATGCGAGTACCTTGTACAGGTACAGAGAGGTTAAAATAGGCAGATATGCCTTGTTCCCCTCGACTAGAAGGGTGGAGAGAAATGGAGGGAGGGGAGGTGAAGATGGTCAACTGTTGAACAGGTCTCAGTCTCAGTATAAGCCTATCCTCGACTAGGTGCATAGTCGAGGATAGGCTTATACTCAAGAAGTATCTGTAGTAGCAGTCTTCCATTACTTTAAGTGCTCACGACAGGTAATTGCTTGTCGCTATGCAGGGCTTTTTTTTGAAATGTTTATTCGTGAAGCAATCTTAGGTCCTTTTTTTACCGTTCAACACATATTGCCATCTTATGATTCTTGAATAAATCCGCTGGGGCTGAAAAATACGTTTGGTGGAAAATGCCTTTTTTCAGAACATTTATTGATGGAAAATAGATTGCAAGGATGGAGAAACTATCATAATATGTGCCTTTCCTCTCGTATGTTGCCTTTGGTGGGTATATTTTGCAATCTCTCCTCTCACCAACTATACTCCATTATCAGTCTATTCCGAATATATAACACTGATCATGGGCTATTTTCTACTTATCAGCTTTGTGAGGTGTTTCATATCATTCGGCCATTTTGTGTGGTGTTTCGTAACGAATGAGATGCAATAGGAAACAGTCGCATGAAACCGCAGTTGGTGCTCGGAGAAAAGCTGAAATATCATTTAGGGCTCAAGAACAGGCATCCTCTTGGCAAAAAGCCTCGAACGTTATGCGAAGGAAATAATGAAGGCCACGTTACTCGCATGTTACCTTGGCTACGCAACGACGCATTGAAGCCAGTACGCTATTTTGTTCACCTCATTCACCCACTCCCACTAGCAAACCTGCACATGTTTTCGTATATCTTTGCGAACACGCTGCCTTCTATGCGAATACTGACTGAGTGTGCCGCAGCACTACGTTTATGAACGTCTTTTAGAGGTTGCTGTTCATAGGTGATTTCGAAGCGCTTGTAGATCTGCCACATTTGTGCACTCTTAGAGAGTATTTCGCTCTTAGACAACCAGATAGCACCTCGGTGCCAATTCTCTACTTGTGTCGTTCTACTTAGTAAATAAATATACGTATTCGGTTCGGTTGTATGTGTTACCATCCATTAAACAATATCGTTAGTGCACAAAATACTCGTCAGTTGTTGGTACTAGATTGCTTTCAGTAGCAGTCTTCTTTATTATGGATTTCCGCGAAAAAGTTTTCACAAGCGAACTCGACTGATTTATCGCTTAACAGCGACCTACTTATTTATAAACAAATGTTGGAAGTGTAAACATTCAAGCAGTCGTGTTTTGTCTCCTTACTTGGCTTCTAATATCACGTTGTTAAGAATGTTCAGAAATAACTTAACTGTACTGTTTTTCATAAAATCCACCGTAGTCCAAACTATCGAAACTGCACTACGCAGCTAAAAATCTTTCAACTTGAATCATTGTGGTATCGCACGCTCTAGTTTTACTTGATCTTTTGTTACAAAATTGTGCGCGGATTCTTCGACGTCACACTCTCAGAAATATTTCAGTTTGATCCTTCCCGTAGTCGATGTACACATCAGCTTCAGCTTGCCAAAATACATTGCAATACGAAAAATGTTCTGCATAGTTTCCAGTTTCGCGTCATATGAGTCTGGAATCTGTTTCCCGCCGACATCATTGATGCATCCACTCTTTTAGCTCTTCAGCTACAGCTTAGTCGTTCGATCTACGTATTTTTGCTGCTTTCACATGTTACAGTCTGTGCACCTAGACTATAGCTTTGCGACCTTTTTGTTCCTTCTTGCTGTTTTGTTCCTTCACATAGTGTTATATGTTTTTTGTTTTTTGTTTTTTTTTTTCACTTCTGGGTGTTGAAAAAGCTGTTAAATTGTTGTTTTTGTAAACAATAGGCTTCCTAAAGAGTCTGAGGGCGCATGAAACATGCGGAAGTGGATGCTCGAAGATTCCCTCATGATCTTCTGTACTAAACGATGAACGCTATAGTACTTTTGCTATTATTTAAGACTCGTATGGCTTGCTTTTCATGCCCGGAAATGTGCAGTACCACTAAAGCGAAAGTGCAGATGGCTTGTTTTGCTAACTGTAATAAAAATTGACTGGCCCACACTTTTTATTCATCGATTGCCGATTACCGCGTATTCTCGATGCAGCGATTTAAGCGACAAAAAGTTTTCTCGAAAATTCGATGACGCCTCGACTGCTGAGTTTATTGACAAGCAAAAGAACATGCGAGCATCTCTCTTGCAATCAGTTTTAGGTTTAACAAAATTATCCAAACTTCTTTATTGAGCTTGCATAATGTGGCCTTTTTTTGAACTTCATTAATAAACATCTTTCAAAAATGAGTATTTTATCAGTACAGCTCTTTCCTATTAGACAATCATATTTCAGCCATAAACTTCCATTAATCATTGAAGACACTTTTGGATTTCCTCTATGACAACATTTGCGCCGTCGGTTTCTACATCATTTTCACCACATTTTCCATGAAAACCGAAGGAACAAAGCTAGACTTTCTTATTACTTCATGTCAATTCTTCTTAATGAACCTCTCTCTTTCTGCTGCTTTTCTTCCTTCGCCTTCCCCTTCCCCTCCTCCTCCTATCTTCCTACCTCCACATTCTCTTATGAAGGTGACCAAAATATAAATATGGCGTATTTTGATTTTCATTGCATCCCTTTACTGTAAAGTTATCGTTATGTGGCACTCACTTGCTTCATAAAATTTTATGCAATATATGTTATCACTTTATACTTCTTCGTTCATCATTCGCTCATTACAACCTTTATACTTATGTTCGTCAATGCTCACTTATAAGAAGGTGAGTTTCAATCGCGTTTCCTTGCACATTCTCGTGCATGTCTTCCAACTGTGTGCTTCACTCGATGCATTTATTTCTCTCAATGGCATGTGCACTTCTTTGAATGACTTACGAATTATCGTAATTTGATATAGCTTTATTCATTGTATTGTTCTTCATTTGTGTATTTATGATATTTTTCACATATATTTTATGATATTTTTGTATGTATATATGGCATCATATGTATGCATGATGCATTTATCGGATATATCGTTGTATGATATCAAATCAAAGTCATTTATTCATTTATTTCTTTTTTATGACATTTTTTGAGGACCGCAAGCAGCGGGATTATCATTCGCTTGCCGAAGAACTAAGAAGAGATTCATCAATCATCATCTCTGAGTATAGTTGAGAAGAATATTTTTAGGTTTGAAAGCCACATCGATCTTATTCCACTGAGAGAATTAAATAAACTTGATTTTTTTTTTATTAAAACTGCTCTTTATTAATGAAACTTTCGTGCTGTCGAATTATGAAAATCTTTCAACTCTCTTCAACTGCATTCTCTGATTTATTAAAATTGATGTTTTCTTTGCGCATTATTTTTCTAAACTTTTTTGGCAGCGCTAGAAAATTTGATGAATACTTATTGACTAAGTTGTAGAGAATGTGAAAAAATTTCAGAAATATAAACGAGCAACTCTTTATGGATACAGATAAAACACGAGAATTATTTGCATCGCTTATACAACGACCACCACTCACCGATCATCTTCTTCAAAGACCGCCGTTTAAATTTTTACACGATGTTATAAATGCAACTATTCAAAATACCGGATTTTTAATTGTGAGTTTTATTTTGTTTCTCTTCAGTTTATCATTAGAAATATTTTTAGCACTTATTTCACCTGTTGGTTTTCATAATCACAAATTAGCAATTAAAGGTTTTATCGTTTTTCTCATTTTATCCTCATTCTGATAATAACGATATAAAATTAAGAAAACTATCCTTTTTTCTCTTTTATTTTTATTCCGATATAAATATAAAGTGTACAAAACTATACTAAGTTGCAAGGGTGGATGTTCCGTAAATTAATCACACAGTGCTAAAAACAAAAAAAAATTGCACTAAATATTGATAATTTTTTTCAGGAAACTTTCACGCCAGAAGAACTGGACTCTTCAAATATGAAAGACAAGACAACTAAGATGGAATTTTTGCAGAAGTTAATTAAGGCTCTCAATGATGACGGATCATTAAGAAGCGTCAAGGCGGCTAAAATTGTCGCTGGGAAAGAACCCGAGCTAACGAATTTGGTGATTTTTTCAACAAACGCATCTTGACCAATTAATTCTGAAAATAATGACAGTTCTCCACACTTCCAGATAGTATGTACAGTTATGGATATAGCCCAAAAAGCAAATGAAAAAAATCGGCTCCATTTGATGTTCACTTTGGTCGTTCCTTAATAAACACGAAACGGATCAGAGAGAAGTGATAGATTTTCATAGTCATTTTATCGTTTCGACATTAGCAAAACAGATAACCATTTGCTTTCCATTGCCTCGAACAAAGCCAAGGAAGCCACGAAATTTGCATCTTGAAAAGAGGGACCCCGTTGTTGTGAAGAAAGGGGCCGAGTTGGGTTCGAGATTGTGGTACTTGGGTGCTCATTTCATCATCATTTTATATCCTATCGTGGTCGGCGATCTGCGATTTCTTCCATCTTCTTTCATAGCGAAGCGGTTCAGTATTTCATCCTTTCCAAATCCTAAACTTTAATTTTGGGATTACTTTAGAAATAATCTAATTCTAGTATGGGTTCGAAATTATTTTCCGCTTAAATGGATGACTGCATAAATTTTCAGTTACTGCAAAAGTTAGCCATAGAGGCTGCTGCATATCGAGACAGGAATAGTCGATCACAGTCGAAAACTAGCAACGGATCGAGAGTAAAAGAAAGAGAGACAGGCGAAAAAGCGGAGAAGAGAGAGAGGAAATCAAAGCAACAAGGCAAAAAAGAAAAGAGCGAAAAATCGGAGAAAACGAAAGAACGAAGTAGTAGTCGGCATCACGAGAAAAAGGCTTGTTTCTTTTTTTTTCATTATTTTTCTATTTAGACAGGATGGGTATAATAAAAAGGTACAACGATTTCAGTTTGTATTTGCTGGATAATCTACCAAATTTTTTGAAAGATTTTATCGAAGATGGGAGAGAAAATTCGCGTTTTGAGTGCGGAATGTTACAGTATGTTGTATTTGCCTTCCCGCTAAAGTATATGGTACTGCATCAGCCTTTGCGGAATATAAAATCGCACTAGTAAGTAAAATAAACTCTTTTGAAAATATCTTAAGACTTGAAATTGCATTGATTTCAAATATCAGAATAGAAGACCGTTAAAAAAAAGGAAATATCCACATCTGAGCAGAAAAGCTTTTGGCTATTGAAGGAATTTCTACGATAAGGCGAGAGAGAGGGTGGCGAGAGGGTAGGCTTGGAAGACGAATGTATGGCTTCAGTTGGATTTAGGTGTATATGATGTCATATATTGGCCACCTCATCAATTTGTCGTGCATCTGTTGCATCAGCGATATTTACGTCAAGTGCTTCGGCGATTAAATAAGTCATTCAGCTTACGCAGTGATGTGCTGATGTACAAATCAGCACGTACGCAAAATACTTCTTAGTATAGTCTAGAATAATGTGCATTATTAGTTTCACAACCTCACAGAAAAACGAGCTTACGCTGCTTGTGGACTCTGCAGTGATTTAAATAAGTTTCATTCTACAAGCAACAACGTTGAGTGATTCAAGAATACTGTCAGAAGAGTGAAACGAATCTCGAAAGTACACAACGTTTTCATTATGGAAGAAAAGTTGCCACTGAGACATGTTGACAACTGCCCCTTCTAATCAGGGTTTCATAAATAGGCTCACAGTTCAGGAGCATAGTTATTACAGCTCTTTGCGAAGAAAGAGTGGATATATATGTATTTTTTATTTTTTTTTTATTTTTTTTATATATATGCAACTAACATAGCAAGGAACATTGAGGCTGAATATAAAATTAAAGAATGAGACAAGAAAGAAATTAACTTCAGGAAGGCAAGGAGAAAAGGCACAACAGTAAAGATAAAGAAAGATCGAGCGAAAAATCAAAGAAGAAGAAGGAAAGAGATGGCGAAAGCGAAAAAGAAAACGAGAACAAACCAGCAAGCCAAAGGAACTCTATAGACGAAGGCCACTTTGAGGACGGAGAGGCCGAGATCTTTGTGAAAGACGACGAAGCAGGTCGTGCTGACGAGGAGCCTTCCGGTTTGTTGGCAGTTTACTACAGTCGCAGAAGTACAAGCATAGGTGCTTCAAAGATATTCAAGTTTCAAACAAGTGCATTATTCAAAATCATCAAAACACTTTCATTGAGACACTGAGATCATCATAAACCCACAACATAAATTCCTTTCCCCACTACGTCGCATCAGCATAGCATCTACTTCTTTAAGCATTGGAAGCATCAAAACCACTTCTTCATAATCGAATTTTATAACACGATTTGGCATTACCGAAAAAAGAATATGTCCCTTCGTTTTCCTGAGACGAAAAGCATGCATCTCGAGAAGACTTCAGTAAGCAAAATTTTGTCGAAGCAGAAAAACATTAGGTTGAGCAATGAATTGCTGCGAGTACTTCTCTGGGACGTAGCTGACACTCGTCTGCTTTTGTAAAAAGTTAATCTGCCTCATTATCGATCAAACAGCATCCTCGAAATTTTGGCCGTTCAAGTCAGCGTGATGGATTTGTTTCCTGTCAGCCTGTTGGCTGCAGCTGTGAATGGTCCACTTTGACTGCCGACCAACGAACAGTTAGAAATGCGTCGTTAAAAACGTCACGACTGAAGCAGCTCGATCGGCCGAACTTCGGAGATTCCTTGCTAGTTTGAGATTTTCATTTGAAAGTTTTCAGAACCAGAAAGTTACCAGAATATTCATTTTCATGGTAATTGACCTGTAAGATCTTTTGAATCAAAGAATCTGCAGATTATCAATATTTTTTTACCATCTGATGAAACTGTTATATTCGAACGACAACCACGCAACCGATCTCCTCACTCCTTCCCAAGGCTTTTTTATTGTTTCAGGGACAGCAAAGACTGAAGACAGTGGGATTGCTGACGACTTGGGCAATGAGGGCGAACCAATACCCCCACCGCCAGCGCAGAGGCAACAAAATAGGCCAGTCGAAGAGCATTTCTAGTTTACTGTGCTCTGTCCTTCTCCTTCTCCCATATGGAAGAAGGAAGGAAATACTGCTAGGAGAGGTGCAGTAATGAAACGGCATCAATGCGAAAGCCTGTACTGACTGCAATAGGTGAACAAAGGCCTCAAAAATAATATCTAGCTTTCACTGCCAGCATCTTTGACGTGCAACTGGTAGTCAGTCCCACAGCTCTTATTCATATCTGCTTTTGCTTTCTCGTATTTCAGAAGGGTGATGCAGAGCACGCGTTCTGGCATTTCTTTTTCATGCGTCCTTGCGAACATGCATTTGTTTGAATTATTGTGGTAAGGCCGTGCACGTGTGTATGTATGTGTCTGTCTGTCCGATTTTTCACGTTGGATCCACTGGAGCTAACGCTACAAAGTTTAGCAACAAAAATTTACTCATCAGTGTGACTTCCGATAAAAAAAACATCTTGCAAGCTGCTCCATCGACTTCTAAATGCATTATATTTACTAAATTTCTGTAAAAATTTACATCTACTTTACAACTGATCGGCCTTATTTAAAGTCAACTCGATTGTATTTTGCGACCGATTATACGGTGCAAATTTGTGCGAACGACAAACATGAATGCATTACATGAATTTACAAGATTTATTAGCCGTTAATAGTTCAGAATATTGGCTGGCTTGCTAGTCAGCTTTAGAAAAGTATAGGTACCACTAAATCATCAAGCATGCTTTCAACTTGGTTTTGAAGAATGAACCTCAGGTAGACACATATTGGTTTTACTTTCACGAGCGCTTTCAGGTTAACGACGGCTTCAGGGCGGCCACAGACATCAATGGGACGACCAGGAACAGCAATGGCAAGGCCTGCGCCTCCGAAATTAAAGAAGAAGCAAATTGCTGAAGTGGAACGCAAAGTTGAGCCCGTAAGTGATGTCGAGGATGCTATTCTGGATGCTAATTTATTTCTGACTTTCGTTTACACAAAATATCACCTTTACATTATATTCCCATCACCTAAGTAAAATGTGATAGTCGCTTTTGCAATACGAAAATCTCCACCAGTGGCGTTTGCTGCAATGTCCACGTCTTCCTCTCTCCTCTTCTTCATTCTCCCTCCCCCTCTCCTCCTTACATGTCTAGTGATGTTCTTTTCAGAGACCTTGCAAAACCTGCAGGTATCCAACGCTCAAATCCAATCTTGGAAGTGGACGTGATTTTGGTTTCACTGCCACCACGATGAGGCCACTAGGGCGCTAATACCTGTGAGCACCAAGATAAACACCTATCCACATGAAGATGCAATATTTTCTGAATCGTTCTGCTGATGAAGTCATGAAAGATAATTTGAAATCCTATTGCGCTTTATTTCAGGTGGCAGAAACGAGTACGGTGATTGTCGATGAACGAAAGGAAGACGACGAGGATTTCGTGGTGGAAGCAGATCCAACAATTGAAAACGTCGAGCGTGTGAACGCCGATCTGGTCGTTTAATCTACGTATATAATAAAGCATTAAAAGTTCCATATTTAGCGGCTGTGAATTCAGCGACTCAAACGTTGAAAACAACTTTGCCTAGAATTCTTGCAGTTTCCCCCGTGAGCGTGTTTTTTATTTCTTTTGCTTGATAGATCAATGACTATCGATAGTGCTGCTGCTGCCTATCCTAAGATAAGCGTATATTTCTTCTGTGGACCAAATATTAGTGGGCCAACTGTTCGCACTCCATTCTTAGAGCTTATCCACTGCTATCGTTCACACAACAACTACCTTAACTTCTGAAGCAATTTCTGAAAATTTGCTTCTTCCATTGCATAAAAACAAGACGTTGATCTGACAGTAACAAATGTGGCGTTATCATTGAAGTTGTTCGCTTTTCAGCTCGTATCCGATGAACACGGAGGCCTTGTGAGGAAAATTTTAGAAACAAAGAAGGAACTTGAAGCGGGCATTGATGAAGAGACGATGATGTTTTCGTCGACGAGTATTTTTGACGAAAATGAACGAGAGAGATCGAGAAAAGAGGTTGAGTTTAAATGAGCTTTATAGGTTTTTCATTTCTATCTCCACAGTCGAAGAAAACGAGATGATTCTGAGGTGATTAACTCATGAGAAGGTGTACTTTCTTTATTGTTACTAGCTATAATTAACAATACAACAAAATATGCTGCTAAGGAATATTTTAGAAGCATTTTGGTACATTACTGTTGACACACACGGCATGATTGAGCAGACGTGTGTAGAACTTTTCACATTTCTTATGTTAGTCATCGATGACGTTTTTCTTATAAATCCAATGATATAATATATGATATTCACAGCAACGCTTCCCCAATCTCCCTTGAAATTTTTCCAGAGAGAGAAATGATTTTTGGACCTCATCAAGTACTGCGGACGTTTGGCAATCCTCAAGTTAGATACATGCAGCTTTCTTAAACGATATTCAGAGAGTGCACATTCCAGGTGGATAAGATGCAAAAGGCAATACAGCAACTAACACAGACCACCCATCCTTTGGCTCGACTTTTCGATTACGTTCAGGTTTGCCGTTTACATCTATGCATTGTTAATCTACCGTATTAGCAACTCGGGGAAAAGCCAAGGCCGATAAGAACTTCACTCTGAGAGTAGCAGCCTTAATGAAGAGTAGCTATACAAGTCGCTTTTGGCTCTACTATTAGCTTAATCCAACGAAAAACTAACTTTCAAATTAGTTAAACGGAAGGAATTTCTTGACGACTAGACGGCCAGATAGTTGACAAAGAAGAGTTTTCTCTGAAAAGAATGAAGAACCGGATCCTGAGTGTTATCGCTTCTGCCTATTTGTGTTCCTCACTATTTTCGCGCCCCATCCTGCTCACCGTATTTTTGACTAAGACGACCGATTCTTGTCATTCTTACAGTAATACCGATCGTCCTGACAGTAGTGCTAATAAATTGCCGAAACATTAAATAAAGGTGATACATTAAATCTACTTGGGTGGGGCTCACTAACAAAATGTAACCAGTTTTCAATACGCTTCTACTGGTGGTGCTACATCAAACGCTATTCGATGGAGAAGCATGCTTTATAAGTTCAATATATGAGAATTTTAAGCGTTGTGAATGATGGGATAGTAGAAATCTGCAAAGAACATGCTCAATAATGTGCATTTTTTCATTGGCAAACGGTTAAACGATCGCTCTGGTCTGATCATATTTCTTCACTTAAAAGTGAATCTTTCATGAAAATCGCTGTTATTTCCAGAAATTTGCTAATACAAACGACATTTATAAAGTCAAATAAGCATAGCGATTAAAATATCCCCGTAAGGAACTAAAAAATTGGAATTATTTTCAAGGAAGACGTTGATAGTATGGTGAAGGAGATGGACGAGTGGCGCAACGAGACGAAGAGAAATACTGTAGAGCTGCGTGAGCGAAATGCGAATTCGGTGGATAGTGCGGAAAGACTTTTGATGACGCTAAAAGAGCTTGAAGACGAAATTAAGGAGATGCGTGTTGCGGTTGCACATACGAAAGCAAATATTATCGTGAATGAGCAAAAAATACGCACCTTAATACAGAATCTATAACGTTCGAATAAATTTTCCATCAATCTGGCGTCCTGTTCGTTTGAGAGAATTTTCAGCTATCAGTTTATTCGTGCCCTCAATAATCTGTCTGGTCGCGGAACCGCTGGTCAGATTTCACCGATATGCAGTAAAGTATGCAGTCAATTTTCAACTTTAAGGCCATTGAACGAGAAGGTGGTGCACATCGTAGTGTAATTCGCAGAGGACTGAGATCTTTCAAGGATGATCCAGCATGTTCCAAAGAATCCGCACAACTACCATCATAGATTCTTAATAACAGGGAGATATGACGAGACTGGTTAAAAGCAGCGCCAAAACTGTCATCACTGGCCGACCCGCCTTGGGGATAGGGGTAAGTAATTTGTCTCTACCGGCTTACAACGTGGAACGGCTTGGAATTTTTTAATACTTCTTTAAAGTGGTCATATGCATGAAATATGCGTTACAACTGCAAAAGTTTGCAGAAACTTGCGAAATTCATCGTTATTTCACTAGAATTCTTTCTACAGTACGGTTATCACAATGAATAACACGGCTAAATAATTGGTGGTAAAAGGAGACAGCATGAAATTGAGAAACAAAAGTGCAGTGAAATGAATGGAAGCGCACTAGACGCGGCATTACGCCAGCTTGGAAAATCCATCCCGGCAGCAGGTTCATTGGGCAGTATCGAATGCGCATAACTCTTTAAAACCATTCCTATATTATCATTAATGCAGTACAACTGAACCTACGCGTAATTCATAAAATTTCAAATTCAAAAATCGGAAGCGCAATAATAAGGCAGCTAACTATAGTAGTGAATTGAATAACCCTTCCTTCAAACGAATTGATGGACGCTTCCATATGCTCAGAAATGAACGATATTTGACAAGCGAATTATTTAGCACCTCAAAAATCACCCACTTCTTTGTGATAAAGTGCTCTCGCTACAAATAAAGAACGATATTTTGACATTCGGAAAACAATGAGAACCTCTCAAGAACACGCGGAGCAGGATTGAAACGACACCGATAACCGCTCTTGCTCTAATGCCTTCATCTTTGCGAGATTCCCCTTCTAAACCTATTCCAAAAATAGAGCCTGTTGTAACGCTCTACTTCATCACCTCTTATAACCAGCAACTGCACGTAGGCTGAATGCACTTGTGTAGCTTCATCGATAAAAACAAAGCCGATAATGCACGTTTATTCATTAGACGCGAACGACAAAAAGAAAGCCTGGCAAGCATCCAGTGCTCAACTTTACTTTTTTGTTGCTGATAGCGGTGAAATCTGACCAGCCGACAACTTGCCTCAGATGCGTTTCTCTTCATGCTTCTACCTCACTTCTGATCGGTGTCTAAAGTTCGAGGAGTTTTTGAACAAGTGCTCCGATACCACAGAAGTAAACTAGAGCCGCCAGTGCAGCACAGAACGTGGTAAGAAGCCATCTTTTGAGGATCGTTACGACTACAGAGCGAAATAACGATCAACCGAAAAAAAGCCCCAATACCGATAAGTAAGAGTCCTCACATTCAAAAAACTGCAATATGCAAAAGAATGTTTTGCAAAGATATTCCATGGGAAAAACTTTCGCAACAAAATGCAAGAAAATATCGTCGAAACTGCAATACATTCAGGTGTATTAATAAAAACCAAGCAAGCAATAAACGGGCAAATTCATGGAATAAAACGTCGTTAAGTGCCATGAATTGAAAAAATAACGGGACTCGAAAAACCTAGACAGTAATTTGAACAGTTAAGTCCCATATTCTGGATTCGTGAACAATTAAATAACAAATCTGGAAAACATTTGGTCCTCCTGACTCACGAAAGCAGAAATTCCACAAGCAGAGAAAAACCAAAACACAGAAGAAAATTGAAAATAGCCGCTAAAAATATTGCCAAAGGAAAACTGCAAACATTAATAGAAGAAATTCGAAAACATTAATGAAATAAAACTAAGCAGGGTGACAGAAGAAAGCTGGAAAAGAGTGCAGCACGAAAATGAAACCCTGACTAAGGAAAACTCAAAATACTGATGAAAGAAAGAAAAAGATGAAATAAATAGTGAATAGCTAAAAGAAAAAGCTGGAGGTAGTGGCAAAGGAAGACTGGCAACAGTGATCGGGGAATTGTGAAAGTCTTGAAAATATAAGAGTGAGGAGAATGAGAGAAAGAAACTTAAACGATTTGCAGAGAAAAATCCTAAAAAGCTGGAAGAGGAGGACTGAAAAGTCAGATAAAGGCAGCCTCGAAATACTAGAAAAGAAAAATTGAAAACACTGGCAAACAAAAGCTGGAAAGACTGATAGGTGAAAGCTGAAAGCAGTGCTAAAGGAAAACTGAAAAATCGAACCGATGTAGACTGAAAGGACCGAAACAGTAAAATTTAGAATACTGGCAGAAGAAAACTGCAAAGGTTCGCAGAGGAAAGCTGAAGACAGTGGCAGTAGAAAACTCTGGATGCTGGCGAAAGATACTCAAAATAATAATGAACGAAGATAGCTGAAAATACTGCGAAAAGCAAAAGACTCGAAGAACTGATCGAACGAAGTTGGAAAACTGAGAGAATAAAGCTAAAAGCTCCGGCTTAGGAAAGATGAAAACTATTCAGAAAGTGAACTTACTCATCAATAGAAACCTATCGATTAGTAAACAGCTTCATTAAACATCGAGACAATCACAGTAATGTAGATTCCCTAATATCAGCCATCTATTTGGGGAATCGAACTCCACTGAGCAAAAGAAATCAGATGACGAAATTCTACAACGGATGGGAACAGTGGCGCTTGCTCTGCATCTATGAAATATATCACTAAAAGTTTAAAAAAATAGAAGCAGCGAGGATCTGCTTCCGCACGTGATTTTGAATGTGTAATCGCTCATTGCGCAGCAATGTGCCAAACAGCAATCACGACATTAGCGAAATCCGGTCGATAGCAGGCAACACCAATGCGGAACGACGTTTGCTAGAATATTTCCAGTTTCCTTCACAAGCATACGCTGACTGAGCATGGTATGCGAGCAAACGTCGTAACCTCGAACAGACGCTGAAACAAATTTGATACAACGGCTAGTCAGTAAATTGTGGATCAACGGTTTTCGCGCAGAGCAGAGAAGTAATAACCACAGCACATAGCAAACTTTCTACAAATATCTTAAAGGAGATATAAAAGGAGATAAAACGAGAAGCGGCGCTTACATGCAATCAGTGTGCTTCTGAGTGTCTACGTGAGGTGTGGTAATTGCGACAATCGGTTCGATCGTAGCGGTGCCCAGTCGGGCCGCAAAGTGGTTCGACCTAAGGAGTGCCCAGTGCTCGTTGGCGTGGAGGTGGCGCTATTCGTAGCAAGGTTTTGTCGGAGCGAAGACCTGCTACTGTCATGTTATCCCTTCCGCCTTACTACTGTTGATTTTTTAAAGGAGCATATGAAAAGTCAATCTCGAAATACAGTAGTCCTACTTAATGTTGGAACTCGTCGAGGAACTATGCCATGTAGACCGAAAGCTGCAAAGCAATTGAATTATGTGCTTTCAAAACTACTTACCTTATAATTTATATAAGTTGTGCGTCATATAAAAAACTGATGTTAAAGAAAGCTTCTTTTTTATCTCAGGTTGTCGATGATTTGCATAGAGCTTTCAACGATGTTTAAAATGTTTTTAATTCTGGCCCACAAACCTCAATTCCTTACCATCAAAATGACGCTAGATTTACTGCGTGCTCTTGATTACTAGTTGACTACTTCTACTGCTAAATGACTAAGGCGTCGTCGCACGCAAGAAACGCGGCCTGCGCTCTCCTTCTCTCTCCTGCACGTGCGCCCGTGGATAAGTGTACCTCGACTGAATCACACAACCGAGCCGATCATCCTGGATCATCGCCAATGGGTTGAGCAGAAGACAATTCGCTGTGACGAAACAGATACAGTGAGCAAGCATGCTTAAGAAAGCAAAAGGCGTGACGGAGTCCACACAAGTCGGGGAAGTTTCGAGGATCATTGCCTCTGACGAAATTTTCCAACCTACTATTTTTAAGTGTGCGGTGTCGAAATATTTCCAGCACAATCTGCATCAGTGGTCTCTAATCTATCGAAAAGTGCTCCGATCCGCGATGTGAAAAGCTTTCAGAACATTACTATCATTTTTAAACACGCTTTCAGAATGCGATTCACGACATATGATGCGATTTGCAACCGAGCGTACCTGCATGGAGACAACAGAAATGACGATTATACGCATTGCAACAGCACGAAGAAATACTTCTATAGTGGATCAGTTCTTACATGTTACTGCATAATTTTTAATGCAATTTTGTATTCCCTCAATAACAGCTTCTATTACCTCCATGATAACTTCATCATTCGCATTTTTGCTCTCTTCTCATGCTTCCTCTATTAAACCAGGCCAGGTGTAATATACAAATACTTGAATTGAGCTATTTTTGTAATTCTTGAAAAAGAAAAGTGGTCATAAAGATTAACAGTTAAGGTAGAAGCTCAACGACAGAGCCATGTTTAAATCTATATACGGATGCTCGAAAACAGCGTAATGTGCTCGGTCATAAGTCGTCGTGTGTTTATAATTGGCCAAAGCCTCAGTTTTTTCACTCAAATATCACGAGAGGCATGTGATTTGCTTGACAGTATCGTCGTTTTGTAAGCATAAAATGACTTTGTACTGCCAGATCACATCATACGCCTTTCGCAATTTTTTCAAAGTTTTTCCTATATAGCTTCAGCTACATTACTTCTGCACTATGAGTCTGTCCGCTGAAAAACATTGCAACGACAACTTATAGTTTCAATCTGCTAGGCACTTTAAGTATAGAGGAATGAGAAAATGTGCGAAATTCTTTGTGCATATTCTCATATATCATTTGCCGACCGCAAGTGATATTAAGGACGTGCACAGAGATACAATGCGTTGGATATTCGATTTGACCGAAGAGAGAAAACTGAGAACGCACAAAATGTTAGCTGTTCTGATGAATCGAACTGCAAATATGCAAATTATGTTTGCTCTCCGGATATGCTTTTGCACTTGCTCGGACTGAGTGGATGAACAGATGAGAAAATTTTTATTATGCCTGATTTCCTCGGGATTCCCACAAAAATTCCGATATTTTAAAGCTCGGGAACTCTGTGTGAGTTTACAGCGTTTGTCAGATGGCTGCTGCGATGAGGGTTTCTGAACGTGCTGTTTGATTTAATGAAATTGAAGGATTCACTTAAAGTTTTTTGTATGGTGTCTTTGGCGTGATGGGAGTATAATAACATTGCGTACGTTCGACTCTGAACACATAGGCATAAAAGAGTAGTTAATATGAACGTTTAGGCTGCTGAACAAACATACGTGTCATAAAACAGTTGCGCCCAAGGCTCTTCGGAGTAGAAAACATGTGAATCACGAGATGCCTTTATCCTTATGCACGCTGCTGAATGCCGCGGATGAAAAAAATCAGGTCGCTGTATTCAAAGACACTTTTTGCCCTCAGTAACCCTGCGAGATTCCACGCGCGCTTTTAAATTACTTAAGCTTGCCATTCTCTTTTTGATTCAACGCATTGAAAAAAAAAGCACACACACACACACAGAAATCTTAAAGTTGAGGTCAAAAACATGGATTTTTGAAATGCTTCCGGGTACTCATGCTCATTTTTCGGTTTTCTCTTGATCTCTCCGCCTTCATTTAAAGGTTTCCAAACTTTCATATTCTTTTGTAGGTCCTTGGCTGCAGATACGGTTGCAGTTTTGATCTGAATATGTCTTAGATGCTACCAATACGATATTTTATACAAGTGACAACAATAATAGCTTTAGCAGGATAAAGTTGCTGTTCATTGCTCGCAACACCCGATGGCATCAGTTAACAATTGCTTGAATCAAATTAGTAAATAATAGTTTTGCGTATCATTTGCATCGTTTACGTCTTCCAAATCTCTCGGCAATTGCGCATTTTTCGGCTTCTGTGCATTTCTCAGAATTTCAAAATACTATCAACAGTTCGAAATCATCACTGATAATTCTTAGAATCAACATTCTCAACCGCCTTTGCAGCTCAATAAACTTAAATACGATATAATATTATATCATTTTCACGTTCCAAGATAGGAAGCGCACTTTGATGTGATGAACACAGAGGTATGCAAAGGCCACTGTGAAATGACTCAAATGCAAAAAAAAGAAAAAAAAAACTAGTCGAGTAGGGAGAAATTTCAAAAGTGCTGATGGCGATACGGATTTATGACGTGAGCGTTTGGAGTGGCGGAGTTGGTAGTCGACTCTGGTAGGCGGCGCTCGCTAACAGCTTTTTTTCCGAATATCTTGTCGCCGGTTGAATTCGGATGATCGTAAGTAGCGTAATGCTTCTACGTTCGTCATTTCTTATCATATATTTATGCATAGGAATCGTTTATTAAATATGTGCTATTTTACCGGAAATGTCGCAGTTCATTCATTTGCAAATTAATGGAAACCGAGCTGCACTGTTTAAGGAGTTTTTTTTTCCATATCTCCTAGACTTTGCCTCAGCTGTTCTAAATTTTCTTTTCAGTAAGAACTACATTTCAAATGAAGATTATTGAATGAAATATATGGTTAACCAAAATTTGCGGAGAGAACTCTCTAAATGATTAAACAGGCCTGAATTTGTAGGCCAGATTTATCATACAGTGAGTCAGGGGATTTTTAAGCTTTATAATCTCATAAGCGTTTGTGCAACCCCACTAACCGGATGGCTGAATTGTGAATGAAAAGGCGCCTGTTTTGCCAGTCGACTAAGAGTTGAATAAGGCGTTATCTTTTCCCATATATTTCAGCACATGCTGATTGCAGTATCTGAGTTGAAACAATTTTTGCAAACTCGCTCACAATAAAAAATTGTAGTAAAAAATGAGTGGTGTTTGCGCGAGCAAAATCGTTTAAGCCTCCAAAATAAAATTTATTAGAAACCGTTCCTGGAATTGATGGCCGTGAAATGATTTCTCGTAAGGATATACCAAAACTGCAAGTCGGCAACATCATTTGAGTATAGAGGAATCTTGGTTTATTGTTTCAAAAAACTTTACCGTTCTTTTTAATAGACCAACGACAACCCACTCAGGAAATGCTGTTAACGCAAATGCGAAGTGTTCTTTAGCTGTGGATATCAAAGACAGCCTACATCATCGGGTGTGGTAACCAAACTACTTTGTGATCTTATTTATGCCTAGTTCATGTACAGACATGGCGGTCGGCGGCGGCCGTAGGCCTATTGGAACCATAAGAAAAATGAGCGCCTTGAGCTTCGCCGAGTGCAGATGAATTGAGTTGGGATGTTCTTCTGCGCAACATGTTTGAAAAAAGACAGCCGAGTTCGAGTGGGTTCGAGTGCATCATTGGGTTCCAGTTGCCAAAATGTATATGGAATTGAAGAATCTGACAATGGAGTGGGTGTGGATGTCAACGTATCACAGACATAACGGGATGCAATAGAATAGACACCTTGTTGAGTTGCGTTCCGCCTAGCAAAAGGTGAATTTGTTAGTGGAGAACACACAACACGTTCAATATAGATGTCTGCCTTTCGTCGGTCGAAAATTGAGAGGCAGCAGGCCGCGTTATTCATCTCCCATCACCGAAAGACGCACGAATTTAGGTCGATTTGAGCGAAAAACACGCTCACATGGCGACATGTATATCGCTCGCATTAGACGCTGCCAACTGTCATCAGCATTACACTCTTTTCCAAACATATCCACTAGTTGCTTCTCGCTTCCCATTTACTATTTTTACTCTAATTGCACGGGGCCAATTGTAACGTGTTTCTTTGTTATCCGCAGTAAGGCTCATGGCGAATAGCACAGAAATGTGTTACAGTAGCACATTTTTTTTCAATAGCTGTAACACGTGTTGCACCGCTTAATTTGAAAGCTATATTGAGAAATGCATTACAAATACTTGAAAATACCATCGAAGGGAATGATAACGAAACTCGTCTGCGAGGATAAATTCACTAAATTTTTCGAAGGCGATTATTGCGTTTCTCAAAAAATTGATTTTTATCATTGTGGTAAATATTTGTTTCCTTCAGAATATTTCATTTTTGTGTACATTTAGATGGCAACCACAAGGTTGTGTGGTTTTAGCCTCATTGAATCGGATGAATTTCTGATCAGCTTCATTTCCTTTCACTTCGTATACGTTTTTGTTACGAAGACTTCGCCTTGAAAGAGAACTCTGCAAGTATTATGTAATGCAGAGAAAATCTTTAACATTAGTCGATAGTGGAAAACTTTTCAAGTTGCAGCGATTATGAATTGTTATGTGCCTAATCGAGGAAATTTGCAAAATATATGGACGCAGTTGTTATCTCAGCTATTTGATGGAGCAAAGATGAATTTGCCATATCACCACTAGAAAGGAATGTGAGGAAGAACAAAGATTCCTGAGATGCGAGGAATCTTTGTTGTTTGGTTTCAGTGCCTTTCTTTGCATCTGCTGAAATAAATGTTGTTGGGCGTTACTCATACGCGGATATGTCACTTATTCCTAAAGAGAGACCCTATCATCTTCATATTTTCGACCTTCTGCGGGAAGAGGGAGGGAGAGGGCATGAAGGAGTTTTTCTCCTCGAGAAGGTGCTTTATTTTTCTCAAGCCTTCAGCGAGAGGTACTCTGTTCGTGAGAGGGATCTTTTCGTTCAATACAAGTGATGCATTCAAAGAGATACGGCATAAGCACGAATATTGATGATCAAATATTAGTGGTCACTTTTACCTAAATCCTTATCAAAAATTTGATAGTTTTGTTGAAAAATACCCGTCCTGATTAGTCCATTAAAATATTTTGAAGTACCATGCTTCATAGAATACTTACTTGATTACTTGAAATAAGCAGCTCACTCATTCTTGGATAGTTAGATAATACCATTTGTATGCAGTGAATTATTTCCGCTATTTTGACACATTGCTGGTTATGTTTACACTGAGAATCACGTTCAACAATCTCCTTCCTATTCCTTGAGAATGTGCGCACTCATTAGCCTGCAGTTTGAATTGTGTCTTTTGCTTGAAGATAGCTGTTTAGGAATTGTTTTTGAAAAATTTTAGCAGTGTGGTGTAACAAATGCAGTTTCACGTCTATGACATAGAAGCTCAAATAGAAATAATGTTTAAAAAGTACTTCATGATTTAAGTGCTTGCCAATTGGAGAGGGGATATTTTAAATGCTCATCAAAACGAATGCTCGATAAAAAGAAGAGGTATTGACCGTTACATTTCAGAGCATGATATCATGTTTTACTAGTAATCAGCAACGAAAACACACCCCCATCACTTCGCTCTTTTTCACTTGCTATATTAGGAAAGAAGTTCGTTACCGAGTGTAATTTAATTTAGGTTATCAAAAGTGGCATTTCAAAACTTTCATTGCGCCTTTACAGATTTATAAAGATTAAAGAGGAGCATTTTCTATGGAATTTAAAGCATTACCACTGATTACTTTCCTTGAATCAATAGTGTTGACATGAAACTTGTTTTTTTTTGGCACAAACGCAGGCAAAGTTACTTTTTTAACGTTTCGGAAGCTGTAATTTGTTTCTGTCGTGCTACTGAAGAATGCTGCTTTTTCAGTATGAGGTTAATCGTCCTTCTGCACATATTCGTTGCTGGGTTATTAACCAGTCGTGGCCTTACTTTGGAATCCGAAGGTTTCATTCGAAATGTCAGGACTGCTGAAGACCAAGATCAACTCGCTGGAAGCAGAAGCACGACAATACATGGAGAACAGCCTTCTGATAGCAGTCTATCTGCTGAAGGAACAGTTGAGCCGAAAACAGAATCGTCGGTAAGGCATGAGAGCTCTTCAAATGTGGAATCCAAACCAGAGATATCGGCAACAAATCAAAATGAGGAGGCCAGGCCTACTGCAGAGCCAAGTTCACAGCCTGAGCCAACCTCTGCAATAGAACATGAGCCAAAACCCGAGCCTGAGCCGGTGCCTGTTTCGGCCAAACAGCCTGCACCTGAACCACCGAGCTTACCGACTGCCGATGACGACGTCGAACAGATCAGCGCTGAAGATTATGGAGATAACACAGAGTCAGTAAGTCACTTGAAAATTCTTCTCACAGTTCTCAAATATCCACTATCTAGTCATATTGCTGTCCTTGTGAAACGCAAATATTATCATTGCATTCTCGAAAAATATAGCGACAACTACGACCGTGACCGTTGTTCTCTCCATTCAGAATTAATGGAATTTTCAGACGAAACCGGATGAGGTGGACAATGATGCAATTCAACAACTTGTCGATCGGTTCCTCAATACCGGTACCACTGATGAAGGGAAGGAAGCAAAAGTGAACAAAGCTGCGCAAGCGCTCATCAATTCGAGTGCATACTGGGAGATGTCCTCTATTCAGGTGGAACACTCCCCTTGTTATTTGTGCTGTGCTCCGCAATGAAAACTAGCTCTATATAAAATTTTGAAATCTCTCTATGGCTGCCCTTCCCATTCCTCCCCTCTCCTCTCCCCCCTCCTCCGTCCCTTCAATCTCGCATTCTCTCATCTCCTAAACCAGAGGAAATATTGCTCTTCAGAGTAGTGGTCAAAGACCCATACATTTCACAAAAAATTTCCTGCTCTCATTCATTATTAATAGTGGTCAAATAAGGGAAGCTTGAAACGTTTACTGCTTCATAGAAAAAGCCACCTAGCTACCGGCATTTTCTCGTTTCTTACTAGAGCGATTGGTGCATGAAAAATCTGAGGAACAGTGGAGGAAAGATTCAAAAATCTGACCTCCTTTCGCTCTGCTATGCATTTTTATACGATCCCATTTTACGATTTATCAGAGAGAATTCTTTTCTCGACGAATTGTCCTCTTAAAATGCTTTAATGCGCATTTGTTCACGCAGTAGATCCTTTGGAATGTCGAAAAATCGAATTCGCGACAAAATTTGACACATTTCTAAATGTTTCAAGCCGAATAATGCCATTGTTGGAATTTCCAGTAATTCTTTCATCTTCCCACAATTAAAAATATATATTTCCATTCATCAAAAAGCAACTGTTTTTCACGTTTAGCAAGAAAATCATCGATGCGCGATTGATTTTTTTACTGTAGCAAAAATGAAAATAATCTCCTCCGCTTTAATTTTCTTTGCTAAATGGCAGAATGAAAGGCTGCCGACTTAGTCGTTTATCGCGAACTATTGAAATGCTGTCTGACAGTTTAAAGATGGCGTGGACGCCAATATTTCAGCCCGAACATTCAATAAAAGATCCAGCAGAAGCAAAGAAATGGATGGACGGCTATTCAGCGGAAGCACAAAAAGTTCTCTACCAAGTAACGACAGCTGGTTGGAGCTATGTGACGTCGGTTTCTCATCTGACAAAGCAAATTTTCGAAGAAGCTGAAGAGGTGATTACCTATCGTTCGCAATCGAAATGATTCCCATGCCTTTTTTGCTCCTTACAGAGTGAAAAAAAAATTTACACAACATTGCTTCCAAGAGCAGCTGTGTCAATTATGTAACCGTATGTCGCACTCCTACCATATCACATTTTTTTACCGGAACTTTCCGCTAACGGTTCAGAGTTACTGAGGAAGTTTTCGAAATCATTGCTCCTGATTACTATTCTGAATTATTCTGAACATTAAAAAAACTAATAATGAGATTATTAGGAAAGTAATCCAGTTATCTAACATGCCGTTATTTCCAGGTGTTGGCCGGATTCTTGAAGTCGAGTTCAAAACAGGCAAAACAATTCGACTTGTCATCTATAGATGATCCCTCATTACGAAAGCAACTCCAGATGCTATCGATTAATGGAATGAATGCACTCGATGATGCATCATTCAAAGAATTCAATGAAATTCAATCCAAGGTGATAGCTATGCAAATATTTGCTGTGTTGATGGCATCAACTGTGAAGGATCGCTTTCTTTTTTTGAGTATTTAATTTTCCCAGTGATTAATTCAGCTATTCTCTTAACTTGCAGATTAATAAAATGATCGCTGAAGCTGGCATATGCGAGCTGGATAAACCACCACCATGTTTGCTAAAGTACGTTCACTGCTGCTTAATTTTATTCAATTTGCTAGCACATCGATAACTAGTTTTAGTCCTTCTTGTTCTCCCTACTTTCTTAGCTAGTCCATTTAATTCATCTTGAAAAGTCAAAGTGATTAGTAGTTTCAAAACTTTACGCTGAAAAAAAATTTACAACAAGCGAAAAAGTCCGAAAAACTGTAAAGTTAATGATAGAAAATAGTTGATCTTATAACGCTTGAAAGTCGATGGGAGGTTTTTTTTGTGCGCTTTGCACCATAAAAGCTTTTAACATTTCTATTCTCTGGGCAGGTTTATTCTTTATGAGTAAATGCTTTAGGCATGCGGATATACCTTCGATATTGGCACGTGAGAATAAAGCCGAAAATGCACAGCATATTTGGATGGCGTGGCGTACAGCGATTGCAGAAGACCTTGCACCCAGCTATGAGCGACTGATGCAGCTAACAAACCAAGGTTGCTAATCTCCTGCATGAAATTCCTCGTCACGCTCTTCCCTCCTCATCCCCCCTCCCCTCCCCCTACCCTATTCTCCGCACTTTTCTATGGCATTTTATCATCCGTCCTCCCAACTTCACGCTAATGTGTGAAGAAAAAGTAGTTCGCCAAGCGAAGCCATCGCAGAAGAGAATTGAGAAAATTTACCTAGCACATTCTTTTATAATTCGCATCTTTCTGGCCGTTCATTCGCTCGAGTTTTTATGGCTGTTCCTGAGCATGGAATTCCTGCAGATATATTTAGGCACAAAATATTCATATTTTCAAGATGTGCATCTGCTTTCTTTAATGGAATTATCGGAAGTTCATGGTTAGCTAGCTAATAAAGATCATCCAATCAAACTATCATCTCCCAGTCAAATGTTCACTTGGGAAATGCATGAAATATTCTCAGCGAAAGTGTTGTAGTAGGTCTGTCAGCAATTTCTAAAATGCGACCAGCCGAAACAATTCGTCTGATCATCACTGTTCAATCTTAGTTACGATAAAACTATTGATTAATGAAATTTTTGACAATCTAGCACCTGGCACGAAATCACCAACTGGTTTAATCAGTCACCGAAAGAAAATGATTTTAATAGATTCGTGATTTATTACTACTCACACCATAGTCCGAGTGCAAGAACCACCACTCACAAAACCTTTGTAAAAATTACGATGAAAACTGAATTACTACACTGTTGCTAAGCTCTTAAATTTGCAAGATAACAGGAAAATTCTCGAAATCTTTTTTTATAATAAAAGAGAAACGTGCTTTAAATTCTCACAGTATTCCGGTGAAAGCTTTGCAGGTGCCGTATTAAATGGATTCAATGATGGAGGTGCTATGTGGCGCAGTCCATATGACTTGTCAATAGAAGGCGGTAGAGCAAAATTGAACATGTTGGAGGAGTTGAATCGTTTATTCGAACAAATTCTGCCGTTTTATAAACAGGTTATTTCCTATTTCATTTCCTCAAGTATTTCCATTCTTCAGAGACTCTAAGGTACCATAACTCTGCCTCAGAAATTCCACTGCTCACGACATTCAGTGAAATGATAGGTGAACGTTGACTGATCGTTCCGCGCTATTTCAGTTGCACGCGTATGTCCGACGTCAACTGGCTGGCATTTATGGCATCGAAAATGCACCACAGCTCACCAAGGACGGACCCATACCAGCGCACTTACTAAGTTTGCTCTTATGTTTTAGACATACCAACTTATTTGTTTACTTGGCAAGAAAATGACCGGAAGATTTTTTCTGCAATCTGCCATAATTTATTCAAAGAGTTTTTTATATTCCATAATTTACTGATTCAGTGCAGCTGGTTTGCAGTTCTTGCGTTTGAAACAACGCTAAATTTATAAGTCCCATATGTATCTACAATTTTTTGCTTGCCTCATTTCGGCTTTAACTTCAGATGAGGCAAACTAAATTTCTATTGTGGCTCTTTTACACGTTTGCAGGAAGTATTGCCGGTGATAGTTGGCTAGCTCTCTATCATGATACGAAACCATTCGACAGCGACGACATGCGTTCAGAACAAATTCTGGAAAATTTACAAAGGCTTAACTATACGGCGAAAGGGATGTTTGTCCAAGTGAGCTTTTGCATAGACATAAGTGATCTGACGATATTTGTAGCTGAGAATGTTTACGATTTAGAATTTCTGTAGTCAAGAACTGCTCGACGTATATTTATTGTGTTGAGAATTGGCATCGCTTGTTGGATGCGATAACTTTAACAAGCACAAATTTTTGATGCGATTGCTTGTCAGTTGATTTCACTACTAGTTAATTAGTGCTTATGCGGCCATTTACTTACTCATTCAATTACTAGCTAAGCAACCGAATTGCTTATTTACTTGGGAATAAGAAAACAGCTAACGAGTTGGAATGAAATCAACGCATATCAATTCTTCAAAGCTATCACATTTAATGGAGTATTCGTTAGCCAAATGCGGTTATTAAAGAGATCCACATTTTTTCACGAAGAGTTCAAAATTTATCTTCGTGAATTGCAGATTTATGCGACCAGCAACAACAAAATCTTCACAGATAGAGTTGCCAATAATATCCACACAGTTGTTGGCCCATGCCATTAAAAGTTTCAATAATCTTGAGTACCCATTGCTTCAATTTTACCAACTTTAATGACTGTTAAGAGTTATGAAAAAATATGTATACTACAATAGTGAGGAGTATTTCCCAATATCCTCTAATATTTTCTTGCGATCTTCCGAGGATTTTTTTTCTCTGCTTCAGGCGTACAAATACTTCAAGCAGTTGGGATTCGGTAAGCTTCCAAAACCATTGTGGACTAAATCGGTTTTCTCAAGAACATGGAGCAAGGATATGGTCTGCCAGCCGTCGGTTGCTTATGATATGAGGGATGGAAACGATTTTAGGTAATTGCAGTATTTTTTGTGGCATACTGCAACGGCATTTTGCAGCATCGCAATTTCTATTCGCCAATCGTCAGCCGCCTACGATCCTGTAAAAACACCTTTTGGAATAATGCATACGTCTGTTCGTTAGTGTACCGAGAAGGTTGCGTGATGCTTGAAGAATAAGGTGTTTTGCTGTGATCGGGAAAGGCATTTTCAAGATCTAAGTGATTTTAAAAAGAAACAGAATTTCAAATCTTCCGTTTTGCATCTACTGGTAAAATTTTTAGGCGTCAAAATTCATACAACAAAGTCATCGCACCCATCAAAACATTTTCTTCCTCTAAGCAGTGGTTGCTTTCCTTCATTTCACCACTTCATTTCACTACTCTCTCGAGGCGTTGCTTTCCCTATTCCTATCACCGCGTGAAAAAAATCTTTAAAGGATCAAGTCATGTGCTCAGCTTGGTGATACGGACTTCAAGATGGCACATAAGCTGATTGCTCAAGTTTATTACGAGTATCTCTATCGAGATCAGCCGCTACCGTTCCGAGAGGCTGCCAACCCGAGCATCCTAGCTGCAATTACGAATGCGTTCTCGCTTCTGGCCACGAATACTGACTACCTGAAATCACTGGTATTTTTTATTGTCTCGTTGCACATAAAAAAATTCTGTGTGCGCTTTATTTGAAGGTATGTACTGCTGATGATGAATTGAAACCTCTCCAGGCAGTAGGTTAGGAATTTGTACACTAATGTTTTTGTGCTGTTATTATTTTAGGCAGGAAGCAATTTCCGCCTCACTGAAGCCAATCTCGCTAAATAAGATTGCCCCATTAAATAGATGCGTTCTGAAGATCTAAGAAATTTAAAACGCATTTCCGCGGTCGTGGTTAGACACTATACAGATGAAATGCTGTGCGCACATTTTGATAGTTTCATCAAAAAATAAATAAATGAATGAATAAATAAATAATTTCAGCAACTCCTTCCTACGACTGCAAGCGAAGGACAAGCGGCACAGGTGAATGGGCTCTACCTTCAAGCACTGGGAGAATTTGTCAAGCTGCCGTTCGACCTTGTAGCGGATAACTGGCGCTTCAATATTTTTGAGGGAAAAACTGATAAGGACACTTGGAATGACGACTGGTGGAAGCTCAGGTTCACTAATTTCTCTACCGACTCTCTTGTTTACCGTGTCAAAAGAATTGCCTTTCATTGGAAGTGAAAGCATTTCATTTGATCGACATCTTATCTCATAATAGGAAATATAAGAACGCATAGCCATGAGTGGAACCGTGACAATAGGGTACTATGACTCTTTAAGAATACTTTATGGTGGAGTTTTTTTACAGTTATTTAGGAGTTACTGAAGTGATTTTCTCGCATTATTTTCATATGATTTATCGCTAGGCAACCACCCTTCTCAAAGGCTTCTCCGGATTTTTAAAGCTCCCTCCGTCGTTCGTCTCACTTCCCGGAGAGGGCGAAGTTTGTCTCCTCTTTTAAATAAGCATCTTTCGATTATGAATATATTAGGGTCGCAAAGTATAACACCATTACTATCTTCCAAATACGTATCTACCTTCTTTCTGCTATCCTCGAATTCCTAACGCCGATCCATTCCATCTCAGTTCACCCTTCAAATACACGCCGGTTATTGGTTATTACGACCGTAACAAGACAATAAATAGGCAAATACACTAAAAAAATATAAGGGAACAATTTAATACAGAAATATTTCAAGTACAATGCAGTGCATCGAAATGATGCACTACCACTATACAATCATTAGTCTTGGGCAATTTTCTATGCGCATTACGCGGTAGCACTTTCCCCGCTTCACGAAGGCAAAGGAGGGAGAGCGAGAAACTTAGAGTGATGCTGTAATTCATTTTGACCTGAAGAAGGTCAAAATTAATTTCATTTTTTATTACCCTTCTTCATTTCTAGCATTTTGTAGAAGTCTTTTTAATATTTCATCATCAGTGAGTCATCCAAAAAATGTTCACAACTTTCACACCATCTATGAAGTAGATCTTAGAAAGGGAAAGAGAACTGCAGCGAAAAGCACAAATCGAAATTTTTCGTCCTCGAAGTGATGACTGCTCCATGACGAACATGATGTATGCATTCAGCGAACACTACCAGGGTGTTAAACCAGCAGCACCTCGGAGCGCCACCGACTTCGATGCGATCGCTGCACCCGCAGTCGCACAAATGCACTCTCCAGCGATGCGACATTTCATCGGCTATATTATGCAATTCCAAATTCTCAAGGCTCTCTGTCACAACAGAACCAATCTGGTAAAAAATTTTAGGAGCAAGGAAATCCCAAAATTTGGTACTGGCAATGCAAACGGAAAGTAATTTTTCAAAACTCCTACACTACTTGGAAATAATAGAGAATATAGAATTTTAATTGCAACAAATTAGATTGTAATTATTAATGCTAGATTATCCAGACGGCAGTTTTTATTGTTTGCCCACTCCATCGTTTGCCCAAATTTTCAGTCGTTCACCAAAAGAATTCTCATTTGATAACAATTCGGATTTTATTTTGCTGAATTTGGAGTTTCCCAAGTTTCCGGAGTAAATGTGAGCTTTAATACTTCAGAAATGGCTACAAGTTACGAACTTTTACAATAAATATCCTGTTATAACAAAGCTCTCAATGTATTGATCAAAACAGGATTAGAAATCCTCCATTTTTGCTTAGACCTCTCCTAGTTTAGCCTAGTTAGCATAGGAGAGTGGTTTTGGCGATAAAGCTAAATTTAAGCAGTTTAGAGGTAAAACAAGAAATCTGACTTTGAATAGTCTCACAAAGCTTGGCCGATTTGAAGTTCAGAGGTGAATTTTCTGGCGAACCGAACAATAAAAATTGGATATCAATGCACAAGAGGTCTTGTCTAAATGTTAAGCTTGAGGCGTAAACGCATTACTGTAAGGCAATAACATTTTCTGCAGATGACTGTAACGTTTTCTATGAACAGAGATCGAAAGACAACCTTGCTGTAGGTATCTCGTTCCGAAAAGTGAAATCATCCGTCACGTTGAAAGTTTCTGCTTGCTATCGATAAATTTCCTCTGCATGAAGTTAAAAATCTAAAACCACTGTCGCTCCAAACGGCTGAAAGAATAACCTTTCGCTGTGGTTACTCGAAAATGAAGATTTTTGAATGCTTTCAGCACGAGGGATGCCGTCTACAGAAGTCCTCCGTTGAAAATATGAAAAAAATGATGATGCTTGGCTCATCGATCAACTGGATGGAAGCGATGAAAATGCTTACAGGTTTGGTATTTGCTTTCCCATTTCCGTGATGTAACTCCGATGAAGAATCGCTCGAAGTTTTCGAGCACATTGGCCAGTTGTATGGGTGATTAAGTGGAAGATTTCAGTGAACTGTTCAAAGTTGGAGTTGTAGAGGTTATGAGAGTGCGCGATCGAAAAGTGGGAAGATTTTTGCTCGCAAATATTACGGATGGTGGCTGCAACGCAAATATACACTGAGACGATTTTTTACAGTACTTTATCGAAATGAAAGTTGCTATCGTTGAGTGATATGGCATCATGAATTTCGGTTTCCACCTCCACGTATTTCTCGGCAATAATGAGCAGTACTACCATATTAATGAGCAGTATTAATGCAAAAAATTTGTTTCTAGCAACCGACAATTGCCATTCAAAGTCCAGCTTCTGGGAAGCGCCTCTATGGCTATAAGATCGTAACGATAAAAGTTCAACATTGTCAGCCTATATTTTGGCGCCTGCATTGTTCGATAAATCTTTCGGCAGACCGATAATATATAGAATAAAGACACTTGGACGCAATACAGAACCCCGTGGCACTAAGAAGGTTACCAAATGAGGTGATGAAATCAGGCGATGAAATCCCTTCAGATGTAGAATGCTGAATGTCCTCGTGAGAAAGCCGGTAATCCTATATGAATTCAGCTTATGAATCAGTTTCGTGCCACTGACGCTGTCGAATAGTTCACAGAAATCAATATAAACACCATCACGAAACTCATACTTTCCAGAGTCATTTATGAATTATTCATGATAACCTCTAGATGCGTGATAGATGACCCTTTCTGCATAAAAACGAAATTTTTGATATTTGTAAATTTATTTCTTCCGAGTGCAGTTAACAAAAATGTGGGATTATGAAGTAAGTTGGCAGAAATGTGAATCATTAGATGCAGTAATTTTTCCAGTATTCGGAAAGGTTGATTATAAAGATATTGGTCAATAAGCTGAAGCAATTTCCCTTCTCTCCTCGATGAAAATTTGGCAAGCGCTTGAAGATGGACCTCTTTCTTATCAACTCAGCGCAAAAAAGAATTGCTTAAACAAAATTATAAGCGATGCTGTCTGAAATCGGAGGGAGTTTATTGGGTAATTTGGAAAGGTAACCATAAATGATGGAAGGATGTACAGCAGCGACCGATATAGCTCTTCACAGTTAAGAGGTCCAAAATTTGTTGTGAAACAATCGCACTGAATAAAGACGCCCACAACGATTTATGCTTGAAATGAGCGTGCGCCTGAGGCAACGATCGTGCTGATGGTAATACAAATACTTTGAAGTGTGATATGAACGCTTATAGAAACCTTTCTTCTTCAATACCAGGAATCATTTAAAGCTGAAGGTTGGAAGTGCTAAAATAATGAAAGTCCACTCACCTTTGTGAAGTATTCATTTTCAGGCTCGGATCAGTTGGACGCGAAGCCACTTCTCGAGTATTACGAGCCGCTGATCAGCTGGTTAGGCAATGCAAATGAACACGATCAGGTGGTGGTTGGCTGGGAGGGTGTTGGCACACCATTCAGCGAGTAAGGCTTTCTCCTACAGTATGACATTAGTGTTTTTCCTAGGGGACAGAAGTATGCAAACGGTGGTCCGTGCATATGAACTTCACGTATTACTTCAGTACAGCCTTGTAAACGAAGTCATTAGTGACATTCCCTTCGAGTTGCCGTTTTATTGGGCAACCGCATTTTTATGATAATGTGTGCTTCGGTGTTTTCTCAGCTGTCGTTGTTACATGCTTCTGCAAATATGCATTTGTAAAGCTCATTATGATGATGTTGTGCTTGTAGGCGTGCATGCTTATATGTTTGTGTGAACCTAACTGTCCAGTTCCAATTCGAGAACCACGCTAGCCAGAGCAAAAACGTTTACGGCTGCAATCTACACCAATATTGTTCCCCTAAATCAACGCTGAACTGTACGATTGAACTTTAAAGGCACTGAAGGATGTCTGAAAATGAGCATGTATATTGCAAATGTTTGGGGTAAATACGCGAATCTCTTGCGAATGAAAGTTGTAAATGAGTGGGCCGTCCGATTAAAAAAAAAGAACGTGATTTGATGAACAAATGTTCTCCTACTTTCTTTCTTTTTTTTTTAGAAATTCAGGGAAGCGATCTGCCTAGTAGATTCAGTAAGTTACTGCGAAAGCGCAATATATCGATATTACTCTGATAGTTTCATATTTGCGTTTATCTCTCTGTTCAATAGCTTCAGTTCATAAGGTTTTATAGGTTAACTTATGAGGACTGTGAGAGAACTTGTTAACCAGAAAACTGTAAGGAAAAAGTTTCACAATTTTAACTCACATAACGATAACCTCTCAAATCCTATTTCACTCTAGTTGATTTTCTGGTGAAAATATTTGGGACAGTTAAACCTACCACGGTTTCTTCTTCAATCACATTGGCTGCAAAGAGAAACGAGTTTTCGTCTGAGGAATATGTGTAATCAGACGAACGCATTCTTGGGCATCGTTTTAGTTCTCATTGAGTGTTTACGCAACAACCCACTTTTCTTCATACTGTCATACTGTTCACCAACTGTTTTCCCTCAGTCATTGCTGCAGATCTGGAATGTACGCGTTGTGTAATGTATGAGTAGCACTTCCCGTCTCAAGCAGCCACGTTTACTTCAATTCGCATTCTCTTGACACCTCCCAGTAATTACAGAAATGAAGTTCCGGTTCCACGGACTAACACATCGGAGGCTGACCTTCAGCAAGTTCTCAGCGCAGATCAAGTGGCTTTCCCAGGTTTTTTTTTCCTTTATCCCACTCCCGTTACAATTTAGACTTTTTCTCGAGCCAGGGAAGGTAAAAATTTTCAAAGTATTCGGGCATCCAGATATCAGGCACTCCTTTTCTTTCGTATTTTCGATGCTGGGATGCAAATGATTTTGTCTGCTTTGAAAGGACATATCGCATACGACATTAACTTCTCATTCCAATTTCTCATTCCCAACAACCTTAATTTTGCGCTGTCTTGCCATGGAAAAGTCTAAATCGCATCACTAACTCTTTCTTTCGCATGTTCAGGTGGTCATAAAACTTAGTTGTAACCATGAAAATTAGGAAATGGGTAAGGTGGGAGTTGAACCGGGAATGGGCTGGAAAATCTCGGTAATAAATTAGTGATTGCTGCTCTGCAGTGACACTCGTGCTTGTTCAATTGAATCGTCATTCAGGCGGAGACTGTTCCAAAGGGCAGGAATGCCTTTTGGATTCAACGTGCAAAAATGGAATGTGCGAATGCAATGAAGGCTTATATACGCTCAAAATTGGCAATACGCATAACTGTGTTCCTGGAAATCCTGCCGATGCCGGTTCGTTGATTTCTTCACTCAGATTTATTCCTATTTTATCGAATTCCAACAATGGCGAAGCACTATTTCGTCTTTCCATACCCCACTGTTCTCCTTTTCAACCTGCTTTCGACCTGATTCTGATGTTGCGCTAACGCCACATAGAATTTTAGTTTTTAAGTTAGTGTCCTTCTGATTCCTTGCGTATTCACGAGCATCCATTCCTCACGAACATAAATTCTGCCAATGAAGGCATAACTCAAAGATTTATATAGAGTTGCTTTGTTTGTTTACTAAGATTACAACTGCTCCTTTTTTCATTCTACTTCTTTGAAAGCTTTTCACGCCACAGAGAGGTTCGAAGCTGGTGTTATGCTCTTTAAATGTTGTTTGGTCCTAATGCTCTACGCTTCTAAATTAATAAAATGACTAAAGTTGCTCAGTGAAGGAGCGCTAATTAATGCGCAACAGGTGCTATGCATGTGTGAAAGAACAATACCGATTGTATTCTAATAGATATAAAGTGAGTGTAAATGCGTAAAATATGCTCACTAGTTTCCTGCTGTATTCAGGTTTCGGTGATGGACATGGAGGCCTCGTGATTGGTCTATTTCCCGAGGAAAAAATGTCAACTCCAGAACCGAGTGCTGAGCCACAACCGAATTCAAAGCCTGAACCAGAACCGAAAGCGAAAGCTGCTCAGCAATGTGCGCTCTCAACTGTGTTGTTGATTGTGATTGTATGTGCGCTGGCACGAAGCATTTCTGATCGTTGAGTAATACTGCTATATTATTGCGGCTGTCTTCAATTCTGATTCGTCGTTTAATCGTTCCAATTTCCATGCAAGACTACTGATGTGCTCAAAGCGCACTTGTTTGCTCAATACTGACAATGGGAAAAGCTTGAAGATAATAAAATCACAGCTTTTCATGGCAAGTGATACTCTATTACTGTTCAACTAGACGAGATTTTCATGACAGTGAGAAGTTTCAAAAATTCACTACATTTTAAATAATTTTTCGTTCAAGTCGCTCAAATTTGTGGAAATTTCATACTTATTCTAGTAGTCCTACTTCAAGTGAAAAAAACGATAAGGAGCGGTATCATTAACCCCGAATAGTCATCAAAGTTAATCTATATATTTATTTCTTTATTGAATATGTCACATTTTTATTGTATAACATGAAACATGACTGCTTGAAATAAACGAGTGATATTTTCTTACCAGAACAACGGCCGCCGTTGTCAATATCAATTTCCTTCATCCAACAACTTTGACCACATACAATTATAGGCACTGATTCTCTAGCACCTTTCGAAACACTGATGCCACCTTAAAGAAGCAATAAGTATGGCCGAAAAGATTTCTCACGTTGAGACTGAAAGATGTCGAGCTGAACTTTGTTGACATTCCCTCCCCTTTCCCCCTTCCTTGTCCTAAATGATGTGAATCAAATATCACTATAAGTTCTTTCAAATGTTCTGCAAAGTGAATCGAATGAATTCGCAAAGGCTTATGCAACATAATCTATACATGAGGAAACGCCATAACCTGAACTGGCTAATATCGTATTTTCAGAACTCTGGTTAGTTTTGTGGGACAATAACTGGGACTATTATATGGATTTCGGAAAAGTACGGTCTGCATGAAGCGCATTACGTGATAATGATCGTTGTAGTTCCATTGCCTTAACAAAAAAAAAAAAAAAAAAAAAAAAAAAAAAAAAAAAAAAAAAAAAAAAAAAAAAAAAAAAAAAAAACGGTGCCTCATTCAGCTGCAAAGAGACAATGTGTGGGCATTCGAAAGCGGTACGATGTCTTTCAATCATCCTTGAAAGCAGATTTCTTGTTCATTGGCTTTCTCCAGTTTAACTCCATTACAGTGATATTGAATCAGAGCAGCAGCCATATGTAAAAGCACGCTCGAAATGACACTCTTATAAACGGTTGTCAATTTCATTGCACCATTTTGAGAGATAATCTTCCAACTAAACAATACAAAGTATTTCAAAATCCAAACTCATTACTTATTACAGATTCATTAAACAAGGAAAAGATGCTCCCTCAAACATGTAGCGCGATATTTTTTTGTATTTCGTTCACTCGACTAATCATTTTCGCAAGCTATCAAAAAATGATTTAAAATGTCGGAAGATACCTCTGCAATAAAGGTTAGTTGATTGCTCGTAAAGAACCTAAAAAGTTGAACTTTTTTACGGTCCAACTGGTGTTGAATATATGCTACCAATTTTCTGACGCCTCTAAATGCCTACAATTCGTTCCGAAGTTGATGGATCAATATGATAGAGCAACACTTTATCATGTACACGATGTTTAACAAACTTTACAATTCTGGCTTCACTGGTATCGGAGCTAAACTATCAGACATATAGACACATATGCATATGTTTAAACACACGCGTCAATTGCCACGATGTTGCCATAGCATGCTTTGCAAATGCAAATTTAACGCGATATATAAAGAAGCACGATGAGCACAGATTTGCAAGTTGAGTTGTCTTGCATAAGAAATATTCAAGATTCGCGACAATGATTAGATGATTAACGTTTACAAGTAACACCATTTGAAATGTTAGCTGAGCAACTAAGCGGCGCTCATGAGCTGTAGCTGAATGCCAACTTGAATAATTGTGAATAAATTTTACATCTCAAAACCTGCTAATTGTTTTCAAGCTGCGCCATAAAAATATTAATTTTTAATGTAAATGACCGTTAAACCTGGAAAATGCTTTTTTTTTAAACTTTCATTACCTAAATAAGTTAACGTTCAAGGCTGCAACCTTGTTCGAATATTCGACAAATTCTAATTCAAATATTGACGATTGCTTTCTTTTTAGAAGATTTTTTTGTTCTCGATCTTCTTGTATTATTTGTTTCGACTTTCTTTTTGCCGCAATTCATAACGCTTCCATTAGATTATTTAATATCAATGTTAGTGTTACATACGAAACAATGCTAGAAATGAAAGTAATCACACTTATCGCAATTCTTCGAGATGTTATAATATAATGAACAAAATCACATTGCAAAAGACTAAAATATGAAAAAAAATTAGTGGATAAAGTTTAGCGACCTCATTTCAAAAAATGCATAGTGCGCCCAAAAAAAAGCTTCGTTGAATGCGACACATAATAGTCGAGGATGGCAATTCGCTAAGCACAATGAAAACATATAACAATGAGCATAATGTGTTCATTCGCGGTGGGATGAAGGATGTTAATCACAGCAGAAGATGCATTTGATAAGCGAAATAACCACACTAAGCAGCACAAGGGCAGCCAGTACAACTAACACCACAATCACCCACGTCTGCAGTCGGAAACAGCACTCGTTAAAGATCGTTCCACAGCACTCGTAATAATGAAACGCCGATGAGTCCGGACCTGAATAAGCTATTAGCCTCTGGGAAATGTTTAGCACATAGCCCGGATGAATAATACTCATAATGCTACGGTTTTTGAATCAAAATTTTTGCTGTGCAAGGAAAATGAAACAATTAGTTGTGTATGAGCTCCTTCTTTTCGCATGAGGCAACATTTCAAATAGTCATTATTTGGAAATATCCTGAAGACGGAAGGGCATGCAAGACCCTCTTTAGCAGTAGGAAAAGGAAGAGCCAGTGGCCTCTACGTTGCATCTTTTTTGCCTACAATCGAATAGTGATTGGCCCAGAAATTGGTGCAAAAAAATTTTTGGCAAGTTTTAGCGTAGGAGAAAGACCCTCTCCGATCTTTCTTCGTGTACCTATCACCCACCAGTCGGAAGGTGCCAAGAAAAGGTCCGCGTTTGAACCTTGGAGCATTTTGGTTCGAACCTACCCACTCAATTAACTAAGCATCTGAAAATGAGAAAAGATTTTAAACAAAAACAAAACAAGGGTTTTGTGACATACGCACATTAAAGGTTTCCATTAAAAGAAGATGCAGAAGAAAGAGGAATGTCAAAAAGTGAAAACAATGAGAAATAAGCACAAAGATGTCACACAGATTCTAGAAAATTTTGGTATATCAATGCAATAAATGAAATCTTCGGTTTGAAATGAGCCCTGTCTAAAATTCTAAACTTACATATAGCTCCCAAGCATACTTTTGAGCTGCCCTTTTGCTCGAAAATATCGTCAGCAGACGTAGGCCAACAGAACGACAAGATCAATAACGGCGTGACGAAAATGCACAACAACGTTTGACATGACATTATATGCTGAAAACAAACAGTTAATTATACCATAGGTAGAAGGTAGAAACGCTAGCTTAGACATCAACCATATCATGCCATTTTAGAGAAATAATTCTAACAAATCGCGTCACAATGAATGAAAAGACTCAAAATCAAAAGAAAAATTTGGCAATCATTACAAAATGAAAAAAGAGCGTTGGAATTCACTGCTCGATATGTGAAATGAAAATTGAAATTTGATATGATGCACGTTTATAATTCATGGCGTAGACATTTGCAATCATCTCTGCACATCAATGGTGGCGAATTTTCTCGTTTCGTTTTCGGTATAGAAAAAACATCTCGGGTACCTCGAGACGCTATTCAATACCATAAACTTTTTTCTTGCGTGGATTGGAAAAAATTCGCTAACACAATGCCATGATAGAACCAGATCTCAGCTATAAACTATCAAACGATGTGCGGGCGATCGATTTTTGCCATCACATTTTACGCCTACGCTTATCAAATAAACTGGAATTGTAAATTTTACTTATAGCACTCAAAAATTTTCATAACGAATAAAACCTGAAGAAAAGAATGTCATTTTGTAGAATCATCGGCATGAACAATCAGACGAAAAAGTTTTACGAGAATACATAACATGAGTATGGAATGTGCACCGTGACTATCCAACTGCAATCCTAAACGACGTTATTCTATCGTAAACACTCGTACCAGATGCAAAATTTTCCATGCGTAAATCGCGCTGCAGAGTCGGTTTTCATTTTACATTGGTGAGACTTAAAGAAACGAATCTTTTCTGAAAATACCACGAGAGCAGTCAAATCAGTAAAAATATAAATAAAAAATATAAAAATATCACCTCCCACACCTATTTTCTAGTTAACTATGAAAATGTTTGTTTAAAAGGTTCGAATGCAGAAGCGCATATCGTGCTCGCTACTTTGGTGTGCTTTCCCATCGGTTCTCTAATTCGATTACTGTAAGGTGAAAGTATGAAAGCTACAAAACGAATGCGCGCTTTTTGAGCACATTAAAATGTCACTAACTTCTTTCGAATTTGATAGGTGAAAGCGTAATGCGGTATACAAGGCAGTTCTAGGAGTTAATCAAACACGCCACATTTTAATCTCCAACCTGAATGTTTTCCAACTTGAAAGTACTGGACATGGGGACAGATACGACGCCGTCATGATGTGCTTTTGCAAATCGAATTGACAGAAGCTTATAGAAAAGCTATGCGAAATTGATCACGCTGCGTCCCCACAATATTCTGGGGAGGAATTTGTCAAAAAAGGCAATATCACTTTAACGTCATCTGTTTTTCATCCTTCGCAGCATAGTTTCTTGCATCTGCCGTTGTGTTCCGAATAAAACCATATATGTCTCAAAAGTTTCATAAGGAAAATTTTAAATTGCGGGCATCGATTACTATTCTACTTACAAACATTTAGATTGCAACTTACAAAAAGAACGGAGGGGATAAGTAGTCATTAGCGATAACGTCGTAAGTGCTTCAAAAAACTGTACAAAAACTTGGGAATAGAAATAAGTGAGCTCAAGCGTCGGTTGTACTTTCGTTCACTCCTCACACTCAAATACGTAAAACGTACACGAAGAGATGCTCGTGAAGGCGAAAGGATGGATAGGAGTAGTTTTAGTGCTCACAATGCATACAGATTAAACTGCTATATGACTCATAGCCGAAATAAACAAATCGCTACTCAACTCTTCGATAAATTGCCAAAGAATTCATCGTTCACTGATTGGAAATGCATCAAAGAACACTCTGAACGACCGTCACGTTCAATGAAAATTTTCGCTTTGATACCCAATGAATATTCTTTGCCTATTCTAATACCACACCAATACTTCAGTATCTCAGAGGTTCATCGATTGCTCTACGTAATATTTTTCGCCTAATATAGGTCACTTCAATTATCGCTTCAAAGCTACTTTCATTTTTTCTACGATGGCTACGTATGTGGCGGCTGATGGATACAAAAAAATTCGACTCGCAGGAGAAGCGTAGGTCAAGAAATTGCGAAACACGCCAAAAATTTTGAAAAGAAGCCTCATTGTTATAGAGGCACCGCATTATTACGTATAACGTTTCAAAACGGAAATTCATGCATGTGAAGCGGATTCTCAACGCATACAATACGGAAGTGAAACCGCGGAACGTTCCACTGTCGTTTTTGAACAACATAAAAGCAATGTTGTTGACTGCCGAAATACAAATAAAATAAAGACTGAAGTTTTTTTCGTCTCTACGTGATCGAAATTTGATCAGACTTGATGAGTGGTGGGGTTCGTGCGAAACGCACTTCACAAAGGAACGGTAAAAATCGCCACAAGTTTCCTAATTGTACCTTCGCCAAGATGGTGGATTTTCCATCGTATTGAAACTGGTCGAGAGGGTGTAACATAAGGAAAGTTGTAAATTAAATGTCTTTGTAAAAGATGTTGGTACAACAGGATTTAAGATTACTTGGGAGGAATTCATGATGGTTTAGCGTAGACTTCACAGTAGTATTCATGTCCGTCGACGTATTCGCTCGGTATTTAATCACTTGTTTATCTTGAAAGCATTACAAAAAAATTTAATCAAAACTTCAAATCGCATTACGAGGAGGTATAGTTGAAATGATGGGCATTGATGCAATGACATTATCAGCGCAAAAACGTATGAGATTATATCAAATTGTCGGAAGAAAAAATGATTAAAATGCAAAATTTCCAAATGTGCGTCTTTTCAATGGGAAAACGCTACACTTATTAACAAAAGTAATGAGCATGGGAGCAGTTAAGAAACATATAACGCATAGTAAAAGGATCGCTTCAAAAATAGTCGAACGGGATACTGTTCAGAATGTGCCAAACGAAAAAAATACCTTTTGCATTTCCAAGTTTATAAGGCATAGTATCATCACTATATGGCCGCCTTGGAAAGTTACTATCCCACAAGCCAAAGGACTTCTGAATGAGGAAATGAGGTACATAATGAACAAAAAAAAAAACGCACAAAAATGCGTAACGAAGATGGAGTAAATGAAAGCGTTAGGAAGCGTTACAGGTAAGAAGCGTCACCTCAAAACAAGGCGAACGCTACCGATAGCACGTACGCGGCTGTAGTCTGAGCACTTGTGGAACGCACCTGTTGAGTGGAATCATGCGTACGATGTGCACGCACCACAACCAACTTGACAGTCAGTGCATACGTGGTGCGAATGCACGCTCGCCTATCCCTCATTGTGTCGATACAGTGATTCAACAATCCCCTCCCCCTCCTCTCTGCTTGACATTGCAGTGTTCCGTCGATCGCTGATTACTAATAGCGCTTTGCAGTTTGAAAACGAAATTCTATTTGATGAGTGTGATGCAGATGACACATTTGTGGTCGTTTACAGTGCTCTAATAACTTTTTACCTAGAACAGATCCCATTTTGAAAGGCCTTTCTCTTTTACCTCACGTGGTCACCGCCTATAGTGAAACCGAATAGGTGTATCGCAATAAACGTTGTACGCTGGTATACAAGCATATTGGGCAAAGTGGTGACTGTATTGAGGAATTTTTAAAAACATCTTGGTCTCAGATTTGCACTAAAAATTGTGTAAAATGGTTTTGGGGCATGCGAGACATCAGTATCAGCAAAGACTTATAACCCCATCAGTACTGGGGACAACGTGTTTTGGTCACAGATTTTCGCGAAAGGTTCTTAGGGAAGTATTCGGACATGCTGAGCGCAAACATCTACCTTATTCTTAGCTTAGTTGGCTTTCAGTAGACTTTCAGTACATCTGACACGAACTGCGATCTTGAAGGGCCACTGGTGGGGTTAAAGAGTCCTAGAAGTCGTCACAGTCACCAACAAATTCTATATTCTTGCTCAATGCGTTCCGAAGACTCTTAGCAACTTTTATTAAAAAAGCTAAAGCTAGAAGTTCAGGTCCTGAGGTGAGCCTACACCAGCTCACATTTTAGCCTTTTTTACAAGAACAGTTCTGGTATTTCCTCAGAACTCAGATGGGAATCATCGCAAAAGGATGTACGAACAAACATGCAACAACAGTTATATCAAGCATAGCCACCTATAACGAACGGTGAGCAAATAGGAGCGATATAGGTGCTTAATAAACTCAGCCGGGTTTTTTTAAGTAAAAATAATTGCTATCACGCTTCCATATTAAATTTACACTCTAAAAAAATGAATAAGGAAGGGATTATTACGATAGATGAGATAACACAGCCGTTCCATCTGTAAACATGAGTGTGTCACGATTCAATTATTCTTCCTTCAGATTATAAGCGTTACCACTGACGGATCATACTGGATATCACTGCTTCTACTAAGAATACACGTGCACTTCCAGCACACCATACCTTTATGAAACAGAGTGCTATTCACCTAGGTGGTCACCAGCACTTCTTTAAAAAAAAAAATCACGTGCACAGTGACAAAGTAGTAGAAGAATTCTGCGTGCATCAGAATATCGCGACTAATACAAAAACTTTAATTTTTCGAACTTCTGAGTAAATATCAGTTTTGTTAATCGGGAATGCTCACTATTCCATTGTACTTTTATAACCAATCTACTGTAATCAATCCAGCTATCTCACTTAACAGAAGACCCAGAAAAGATTGATTATGAGTGAAAAACTATCTAACATAACCTAATTATATCCATTAAAAAATTTATAGGAAGCAAACCAGATTTTAACTGGTTGCATGGTATTGTATGATAATAAATCTTCAAGTCACAAAGTTCTAGACCTAGTTAGATTATTCACCAGAAATGTAAACCATTCAAACTGCTATAAATCCATTCTCCTGTAATTTATTTCAGTGACGAATTATTCCGTTTTCACTTCTCGCTGTCCGAATTCAATCGATTTTGTATGAACCTCATGGTTCTGTAACTGTGTCAAATAAATTGGCGATCTTTGCACCAGCATTACCTTCACCTTTAAATATCAATTTATAAAGCCGTATATCAACGATATGATAGTTGTTAAAGTTTACTACTATAGTATTTCTTATGGTGCATGAAAAAACGGCGGCCGAGAGTGTATCCCCTACATCCTAGCTCAACGGTAATTTGAAACGGTTGAGAGGTGCCGGCGGGGAGAAAGGGCTATATAGGGGGCGGGGGCGATGTAGCCTCCGGATGATGAACTGGAACAGTATCAATGATTTGCGATACATTCAGGGTCATGATGCATTCAGAAGAAGTGAAGACGTTTCCAGATCTAGATCGTTGTGATAATTGTGAGCTTTTCACGAACCTCCTGTTCACAGGAACTTCCAAACCAGAAAAATAAGGAGGTCGTCCCCAGGTTGAAAGAACGCGAATTGCGGCCGTATCATTCGTGACTGTAGCGTATTTGATCGTGGTGCTTATGACCTTTTTACAATTGATCAAGCGCTTTTGAACAGTGACAGCTACGCTTGTGGAAGTTGTACGCACGTCTCCTTCCTCTTTCTTTCGCTCAGACATGGTAATAAAAGCGCTTGTTTTTCCTTTAAAGTACCCACAGATGTTTCAGTTGGTTTCGCTTACCTAACTTTTAAAAAACGCAGAAACACTTCTACCGCCTTTACAATCCTTGACTCTCTTTGTTCAGCTCGAAAAAATTTTTTGCTGCATATTGCGAACCGAATTATACATATGTGATAGCAAAAAAAGTGCAATTTTGGTGCTTATCTCAGCGCAATCCCCTAGCTTCAGTGAAATCTTTTGGATTACTGTTTAAGGAACTTTTGCAGGAGAATAATGAGGAGGGATGTGTGAGCATTTTCAAAAGTGACGTGAAATTTTTTTTGAAAGGATTTTTTTCTCTTTCCGATGCAAACATAGGAGCATGGGTGCGACATGCGAAAAAGCGCTTAATTATGCGTTTATTTGTCCCTGTTTTTATAAATTATGAAGTTTTGAAGTTTGAGGCACTCACACGTGGCCTGATTCCAAGACATATCTGGCTTTTTTTTTTTGGGGGGGGGGGGGGGGGGGGGGGGAGGGGGGGGGGAGTGTGCCTGTATATGCTCTGTCCTTGTGTTATACGCGTGTATTAGTCATCGATGCGTCATCTAGCAATTTCAGTACTTTGATTAAAGTAAACTTCATTTGCCTCCTATATATATTTTCACATAAAAATGCTGCAATAAAATCAGATTTATGCAGCCCATGAATCGCATATATGATGGTTAAATAGCCTTTCAGAGCAGTGAAGCGTTATCTTCAAGCAGAATGCGAGGCGTCATTCATTGGTTTGCCGCAGGGAGTAATAATTATTTGAACCATGTTTGTCGTCGACCGATGGGAAAGACGAATCCATTCGGCGAAAGTCCTGGATTCATAAATTCCATGCGTGCTTATGTGCGTCAGAAATGCACTGTCTTTAATTCTTGGCCTATCGGAATAAGTGAAGGTGCATCAAGTTCGGTTACGCCGAGAAGTGTTTTTTTCTAATTTTAGATTTCCTTGGATGTACCTGAACTCTACAAAGAGTTCAAAGCTCGTTTATTGGATCCACCATTTTGTATTAGCATAACAGAATCTTAATATATATTAATCGCTTCAAGATAGAATTTAGCTTCCTTAGAGGGGTTAAGGTCATTTCTCATTTACAGATAGTGATATGAACGCATAACGCGCAGCACAAGAATGATAGAGTACATTTGATTACAGACGCATTATTGCATCAGATACGAAATTTCAAGATGGTCATCCCTTTATTCTCGACAGATACTAAGCCGGCTGTTGTGGTTGATTGAAGATTTACAATTTCCTGCCAAAGTTAGCCTACAACCTGCTGCCTAATGCAAAGCGGATTTGGTGAGCTACTTTGCAGACGGCAATAGTTGAGAAGACATGTGATAGCAAGTTCAATTTTAAGTAAACAGCTTCATTTCCTTGTCTGGCTATCTCAATAATCTTTCGAACATTCCCGAAATTACACGTTTATGGCGTCAGTCGAGGTTGCACAGTGAGTGATTATTTTAGAAAAAAACTTTTTGGATTCGAATTTTGACCGAAGTCCGTTGCAGAGACTATAGTCGTTCGCATGGAAAACCTCATGGTAGTCTGAATCACTAATAGCGGAGTTTGTGCTTAGCGTACTATAAGGGGAAATTTAGCCTCTCGTCCCTTTCCTGCTTTGCAACAACGGGTTCCGGGTTTTGGCTAACTTCTTTGCCTTGTTTTCCCAATAACTTGGTAGTTCTGGTCCAATATGTTCATCGTGGAATTTCTTTCTGCATTGACGTACCTATGGTGTGTTGTTAAGGTGCTGTATGGTGAAGGACGCAGATTATCGATTATCATTTACGAGTTCATAGCGTTGGGAAATGAATAAGACGATAACATACAAAATCTTAAAGACCTCTATATAGCACGGGTCGATTTCGTAGTTTGGGCGCTTTAATTAAGCAGTTGTTTCAAAAGAAGGTTTTGTTAAATCTTTACGCTGTGATGTGATCGAGTTTGAAACGGCAATAGACCACGCTTGCGATAAGCATGCGTAGTGCACGATTAGTTCAGCATATTTGCTAACCATAAGTGATGACGTTGTTGGTTCTTTGCACCATCCCGCCTCTATCGATCCAACTATATCTTCAAGATTAATTAAAATTTGTTTAGTATAGTGCGGGGTCAAGGTCAATCTAATGTTTTAAACAGTGGGCTTATCCGCTTATTCATGTGCTTTCCTTTTGATTCGATTTCGATGTTGCGATGTTGAAACACTTGTGGTTTTATTCATTTCCTATCTGTTTCAGTGCCTCAAAAAATATGATTTTTCGCTCGTGTTGATTGGCACAAACAAAATATAGGAAAAAAAAAATCGTTTTATATGCTCACTTTGTTTGGTTTGTTTTCGCCAGGTTTTTTGAGAGGGACGGTGCGGAAGCTTAAGATGTGCAGTGTCCAATAGTTAATAATCAAGTGGAAATGGAGAAAGCGTGTTTTCGTTTGATGTGGTTTTGAAACGCTACCTGAAGAGGCTTTCCTTTTTTCATTTGAATAGAAATATAAAATAAACATGTCTATAAATAATGCAAACATGCTGGAAAAATTTGAAGAGAGGCCATTTTGGCTAGTCATACCGCCGCTATTTCCCCTCTCTGCCCTTGATTCTCCCTCTGCTTTCTCCTTGGTCCCGTCCCAGTCTGTCTTACTGCATCCCATTCCCCACCGCCGCCTCAATTTTTGCATAGACCGCTCACAAAGAGAGAGTAAGGGAGAGCGCATGCTTAAATTGTGAAAAAGATGTAGGAATATATTTTCATGGCAGTAGCTAGTGCGACGAATTTAGCAGTTGGAAGAAGTGCAACATGATCAAGTTGATCTGATCAAGAAGTGTCTCCAGCTTTGAGAAGCAACTGCCACTTTTAAATGTGTCATCAAGAATGACCGGTAAATTTCCTCGTTGGGAAAAGAAAAGACGGGCAAAAGATGTGAGAGTGTCATGATGTTGAGCAAACGGAAAGCTGCAGTCGTTGAGAGTCTATGGAAATTTTATTCCAAATGTTAGACTATGGAATTGAGGTGAATTTTATTCCAAATGTTTTCCTAGTTCTTAACCGCTTAGTCATGGAATTTATTTTTAAAGTGATAAAATGATTTCTTATGTAGATGTTTCCGGATATAGATGACGGAAAACTGGGTGAGAAGTAGTAAGAACATGAAAAGGAGGAAGAATTTATATTTTATGGTTCATCACTTTTATTGACACAAATATGCACTCCCTGAGAGGACCATCATCAGAGTAGTGTGATTCTCCTCCTAAATCTATTAACTAATTTACATAGAAATACCCGCATTCTAAGAAGTGCTCAAAATTCACAATATTGGTTGAAATTGCAATATTATCAAAAACCGTCTACTTTTCCTTTTTTTTTCCTTAATCGAACCATTCAATTTAATGCAGTAGTTTAGATCTTAGTGAGCTGAAATTCAAGTATGTGAAAAAATTACACGGTGGTCGTCATAGCTTATGGCGAGATCCCTCAAAATTGTTTCTTCTGTTTCGTCTAGGTATTGTTTTCGTTAACCAAAAAAATGCGACACTAGTTCCTCTCTTAGCTACTCAATTTTTGCTTGTTGAGTAGGTAAGCATGAAACAAGAGGAGCAATTTTCTGAACTTTTTTCCACGTTCCTATGCTCGGGGTTTGTGCAATACCAAAGTATAAGGTCAGATTTACCGATTTCTTCAGTGGAATTCGGTTCGCCTCTGTGATTTATGTCTCTGTTCATAGTAGTCGTCTTCGCCTACCTACAACAGGGAATCCTAATCTTCACGCAACAGTTGTTTAAATGAGCGCATTTTTTGGGCCACATTGAAAGACACATATAACAGGAATTCAATATTGAATAGCACAATGAGAATCAAGACAATTTGGAGCAAATTTGTTCGGTACGCTCTCTAATTGTTACGACACATGTGTGCCATGAATCGTTGCACTACAGAAAACAATCCTTCATCGAGCTTGGCGTTCGGCGTTCTTCATAGCGACGGATGTTTTTTGCGACAGGTATGGCAATTTGTTCGTTGGTTGGTTGCCACATTGCCGGTCTGGTCGCCGCCGTGTTCGTCGTTGAGTGTTCATGCACACGGTCAGCGGCTGGCGTTGTGCCCACCCGATTTGGTCAAACATTTCGCAAAGGATTGTCATCTGCTCGTTATTTGCTTCTGAAGAGGTGCACCTGTGGTGTGCCTAATCGTTCGCGACTATCCTGAGGCTCTATTCACGATTATTCAGCGCCACTAGAAAGGGCACATAGTCGACGCACTTATCGCATTGTGGAGACGTTTACCAGCGTAGGATCGGTGCGTCCATCCAAACGTGTTCTCGCTGTTATGCGAATTCGAGTGCCATTCACTGTTTACTGTCTTCATCTGTGACTTAAACGGTCGGAAGTGCATTTTCATTCACCTGAGGTTTCGTTGTCGGATTGAGGCATCGATTTGCTAAGCAAGAAGCGGCTGTCGCTAACTGATCTGCTGCGTATGGGGCTAATTTGAGTGCGGGTTGAGTGAATTGCTGAGTTACGCTTTCTTATAACCACCTACAAACTGGACATCTATTCCGCAACAAAACAACGCACTCATGAACGATGCATGTTCAACAGTACTAACCAAGAGGCTGTAGTGCTGAGCGCGAAGTACGAGGGCATAGTGCCTGTCTCTTCATCCATCGCATGCTCCTTACTTCTGTTTATTCCTCTTCTCATTTCGCATATTGCTCGAGTTCCTTCATTCAGAATTTTCATCCATTGCTACTCCTATGGCAGTTGCATTTTAGCAATCAGTTATCCCATAGAGACTATCTGTAAGGAGTGGCTTACTGAGGATTTTTACTTATCGACGATGGCCATATTATGTAATTATATCGCCAAAATTGTTACTCGACAGATGTAAGTATTATGAGAGATAAGTGATGAAATATAAATGTAGATCTGTTATACAAGTGCATAATTGACCCACTTTAACCTTGCTACTACTGTTGGTCAATAATTAATCGCATATGTTTTTTATGTGTATTGTTACATTAGGCGTTTACTGTTTGTTCTTCAAGAATTAGAACTGTAGGACGTTGAGTTTTACTTAATAATTGGAAGAATTGTAAATAATTTTAACAGATTTCTTCGATTCCTTTCCGTTTTATTTTGGAGTTAACTTTATGTGAGTGAAAAGCTCTGTGCAGATAGTACATGGGCGTGCCTCTTTCACTTTCACACAGCAAAATAGAATTCTGAACGATAAGACTGATGAGAATGGTATTATTTCAGTAACCTGCAAACAATCGCTGTAGTAATGCGCTATTTTCATTTTTAAAGAAGTGCCAAAAACTTGGCATGAAGGTTTACATTTTCGGATGAATTTTTCAAAACTTCTAAGTTTCTCTCTTTTTTTATATGCTTTTTCCTAAAATGTTCAATCTCTAAGTGCTTACTGACCGTTTAACTGCTGCCGTTCATTCCCACCAGTAGTTCACTGTTTCTATTCTAGATTAGTGAGGTAATGAGACAGTCGCTGCTGGGAGAAATTCTCATTCACCTGAATTATTGCAGAATAAGAAAATTTTTAATGATACAAGTTCATAGAAAAATAACGCAATGAAATGCATCCGTTTCGTTGATATAGGAACAAGTTTTAAGTGATGCACTTTCTTTTTTTCTTTTTTTTTTTCAATGCACGTGCATTTTCTCATCGCAATCGAGCTCGTTTTGATCGGTTGATTCTACACCGTACAGATTTAAATAAGAGGAAAGCCGTGCATCTCAAACTTCACTGATGTAAAGGCTTTGTCGAAGTAACGAGATGGGCAAGCAAAAAAATCTAGAGGAAAATAAGAAAGCAATTCTTTTCATTAGTGGTTTTAAAATGGCAAAAGCTAATTTCTGGTATCGTTTTTCCATCTACATTTCCCATTTTCGAATGAACCTCTATTCTCTCCTGAAATAAGTCCTCTTCCTTCCTCAAATTTTTGTAAGAAACAGCAAGCCCTCTACCCTTAATAAATTACATTCTCCGTAACATGCCTCCTTCCCCTATTCCAGCTCAAAAAATGACTTTTTTCCTACCCAGTGCTGTATTATGTTGTTCTTGTACGCAATCAAGGTTTTCGAAGCAGAACTGATTCCAATCGCTGTGAACTCCTCTTGAAAACCTTCGGAGATTTGTATCCCTCAGGGGAGCGTTTTTGTGAAGTGAAATAAGTTTTTCACGATTCGTATTTAGTATGGAAATTTCAGTCAGTTTAACGACTTCCTCTTATGCGATATTCTCACCTGTCACATTTTTAATTGTTCTCGATTCGGCTGGTTTTGATTGTTTGCACACCTCTTTCAGGTCCTTAAAGCTAGTATTCGGCAACATTAGACTTCTCTTGTTTCCTGATGTTTACGTGCGCCTCAAACAATTTCTTATAGGCTTTCATTCGAAGCTAGCATTGTAAATGTGGAAAAGATCTCATGCCAGGCAATAGTGTCTTTCAATGAAATTCGGCAGCTGCCTTGAAATGCGGATTGTTAGCCTGAATTTTTGCGACTTGAGGAATTTATTGCTAGCAATTTGCAACCTGTGCATTATTGAATTTATCTTCCGGCCCGTAAAATTTAAAGAATGATGTTCAGGCGTCCATTGAAATATTTAGCAGATCATTGCACATTGAGAAGTAATTTAGACACTTTTATTTTTGAGAAAAATTTCCCTGTCATCATTCTCCTGCGATAAATAAGATTACGTAGAATATAAAATTGTCTCACTTACAGCAGTCAGAAACGCAGAGTTCGTTTCGACGGTATTTCTTCCGGCAGTCGATCCAAAAAGCGGTCGCTATTTGAAACATTCTTGGAGAAATTCCGTTCTTCGGTAAGTCGGCGTTTATTTTTCCTTACTTTTTTTCTTTCCATTTTGCTCACATCTGGAAGCTTCTTCTTAGCGATCGCTCTTCCTATGCATTCGTATTGCTTGTTTGAAACTCGGCTAAACATTCCGAATGATATATGCAAACTCGACAGCTGCTTAGACAGGAAATTCGCATTGCATCATTTGTGCAATAGTTTCCTTTGAAAGATGTGTACAACAAAGCGATATTGTACACTGTAGAAGTGAAAGTGGCTGACATAGATGCATTTTGATGGCATTTCTTCAGAGGAAGCGTGAAAGAAATCTTGCCGATTTCCATGTGGTTGTCAGTCGATGCCCACTTCATCATTCAACGACATCATATGCTCGCGGCACAACGAACGTTGTTCTCTCGTGCTCTTGCACTGGTAATTGCACAGTTACTTGTGTACCGGTTTGTAGTTTCCATTGCTAGAATTTTCAATTGAGAAGATAATGAAACAACATTGAATGGGATACTCGACTGCTCCTCCTTGGCTTCATGCAACATCTTGTAAGAGTGCATTCTGGCAATAAACGAACGAACATGTTCGGTTAAAGTTGATTAACTTTTGCATGTACACTTACTTACATGTTAGGTAGCTTCACATCGAGAACCAAAAACCTAATGTACATCAAGTTTGGTGGCTGTACTCTGCAGTCGCATTCCCTACTTCGCCACTTTGTCACTGTACTGTGATTTCAGCAGAGTTCTAGTACTGGTTCTCGAAACTCATGGCATTTTTTAGAGTAGTAATTTTCTTAAAATAACCTCCCTCGCAATGTTTTATGTTTCGCACTCTAGGGCGACTTTCCAGATAGTGGAATCTTGGTATCTGAGATCGTGAACTTTTCACTACTTCTAATCAAGTAGACATTGAGTTCGTCTCAGTTTCATTGTTGATTGACCCAATGATAGAGGCAATAAGTATTCATCACGAGTACTGCTGAGGTCATCCCCAAAAGTAGCCATGAGTTCCTAATAAATTCTGCTCTTTTCCTCTTCAACTACCTATACCAGGGAATATTTAGAGAAATATTTCCATCTGTTATTGATGTCACCGTTATTTATTTCTTCAAATGTTTTCTCGTTCATTTTCCATCCTTAATTAGTGAGCTTCTTCTGAAAGGAGCACACCAGAGTACAGTTAATCAATTCGTCACACTTTTTAGGCTCTCGACCACGCAGTGGTCATCGAATATTTGTCAGTGATGGCTACATTTATGTCCTTGGCGGGTATGGTTGTTTATTTTTATGTTTCCGTTTTTCACACTTTAATAAACAAATAAATAGTAGAAGAGCAGCATTAGTTTTCTAAAAGTACGGAAATAGCACACAATGAGTAATTGTTAACTCTAATCAAAATTTTTGTTCATTGGTGATTTCTATCTGTAATTCAACAAAATGTCATGTGAATTGCATTCATATACTTTTGCTTTCATATATTTTTTCGCTTTCGTATCATTTGTTTTTTTTTGTTTTTTTTTTGTGAATTTGATGAGTCTTTTAAAGCGTCGTTCGATAAAAAAAAAAGCGGAATTCAGCGAGGAAATTTTTAGACTGATAGAATTTTTGATAAACATTTTGATATTTTCCATATGGTTTCAGGTTCAGCCCCAGTCACGGTTTGTTTCATGAAATGTGGGCACTCGATATTATTACTAATCGTTGGCACAAGGTTCATCTAAGCGGAGAAATGCCGCTTGAAATGGCGTCTTTTGCAAGTGATTTGCTCAATTTAACTCCGCATTCTTCAAAACAACTATTCAATTTTTTCCCCGAAGTGTATTATAAGTCTTATCAACAAATTGTTGTTTAATTGTTTTAAATGAGAATATAGTTTAGATCGTTGGGAAAAATTATTTAGGACAACTAGCGTTCTGATTTGCACAATTTGTTGAGATACTCGTATGATGTAAACATGTTTATTCAGGTCAAACCATTCAGCAGAGATTTCTTTGCATTTCAGGAATGTGCTAATTTCCTTTGCAGTATGCACTTCTCGTAAGTTTTTTGGAACGTTGTTAAAGCTACGTTGTTCCCCTATATTTTCATACATGTCCGTCTCTGTCTATGTGTGTAACCGCAGTTTCAGCTTGTACACCACCAAAACTACTGCAAAGAAATCCTGTTGATATAAACTGTAACTCAGTAGCTCATAGTGAACTCCATTCATCGGTTTCTTCCCAACTGAGTCACCTTCTATTTGAGGTGTCGACGCACCGACATGTCATAAAATTTGCAATGAAATTTTTTTCTCCATTCGAGCGGGTATGACTTAAAAGCGAATCTGAGGAGAGGATCTTTAGAGCCGCTCGGTTGCACAGACAGCATTGTGTATTGCATCACGAGGTTGTTGTTCTGAATGTTGCATAAACTGAGTAGTCCAGTGAGAATAGTTGCAGAAGGTGCACATCATGCCGACTTACTTTACTAATATTTCCACTTGTTTGATGACACATCCTCGTGGAGTCATTGTTTTTACTTCGTCATTTATTTATCCTTTTTTATTCATATGTTCTTAGAAACAGGCGATATTGCATTCAGTTTGTCGGAACGCAATCGATGGTTGCATGCTCGTTTTCGGCGGTACAGGTGTCCCATTCGGAATGAGCACATCGGACAAAGCACATTTCCTTATTCGTCGTTCCCCTCTTCATTGGGAGTTTCGCCCTGTAAATGCTGTCGGCGAAAATCCAACGGCTGGATATGGTCAGGTAGTACACGCTCTTCATAGTTTTCTACTCGTTTCCATTACTTGTAGAGCATAACGTCCGACTAGATAGCTATACTATAGTAATCAAATTAGGTGGAAACTTTCAAGGTAATCCTCTTAGTTTCTCCCTATGCCGACCAAAAACATTCCTTCAAAAGGTGATATTTCAAAAAAGGTCAGAGGAGGAATTGTCCGAAATTTGCCGGGCGAAAAATTAAAATTTAACTGAGAAGGTCCGAAAGCACGAGTTCTTATCACCCACATCGGTTGACCGAATTATTTGCAAAAGAATGTTTTTATGTTTTTTGCTGATGAAAAAATCGCATCACAAAGGTTCTGTCTGATCATCCGCCGGCATATCTCCATTTCGGATCCGCTGTATCGATTCTAATAAAACCTCTGCGACCGCTGTTCATATCTATTCTGGGTTCCATTTCCAACTATTATTTGTCTCAATCCCACCGTTTATGTCTCTTAAATTTTCCCATCACGAAGCTTCTATATTCAAATCACTTTAGTCATGGAGGTCATTCTACAGAATACGTGTGCTCTACATAGAATACAAGTACTACGCGTATCGCGGCTTTCCAATACCTGTGGAAGATATGAATGACTTATGTCACAATATCTATCAGAATTTCAGTGGTATTTCTCGATATTGTAATGGCGCCGCGCAAAGCGAAGCAGGTCGGAGCTTGAGCATATAAACTCCCGCCCTGAATGAGAGTTGTGCACAATTAATGTGCCCTACCTAATTTACTCATCTGATCGGATCAGTGAGGATTTCCCAAACCCATCCTCATATTGCCGAAAGCGGTCGGCACATAGCCGCTAGACCACTAGAGGACCATGTACCTATCATCATGCGATATTTACGCTGCGAGAAGTCACTTTGAAAGCCTTATGCCACATACACTTGCGTCGTTCGCAACAATGAGGATCTGCTAAAACTCTCGATATGTACTTACGATACGAATGACGCTATGTTGCATATTTCATTTGGTGTTTCCTTAGCTTTAAAAGAAATACTGTGGAGGCTAGTCCATCTGTCTCTTGGTCTGCAAGTCCGTCTGCCTATCCGAAGATTTCAATCTTGGTATCTATTTTATCGATTCGAATGAAGTTGAAAAGTTTAGGAGCCCATTTTGGGAGAGGTGCGGAAAGCCAGTCTTTCCGTATCCCTTAAACCCTCCTTTCAATAACCCCTCGATTCTTCCTACGTACTAAAATTTTTAGAATCCTTCATTTTATAACCGATTGAAGGTGCAATGTTTTTTACTCACTGCATCAAAGGTCTCCTTCCTCTGCGGTCAAGATGCTGTCTGTTCGTTTGTTAGTCTATTGGCTATGCTTTTTGTCTAAACATTTCGGTCTCGGCATCCATTACACCAATTCGAGCATAGTTTCTGAAAGAGTGGTTCCCTACTGAAGGGGCGGTTTTTTCTAGTTAGCATGATTAAAGGTGATATGAAATTGCAAGGTAGCCAAGAATGTGGTGTTCTACACTAGAACATCGAGCACCGTTTCCTCACATTTCAGCGGCACTCGAGCTTCTGAATAGTCATGAGGGGCGGTTTTTTTTAAGGGGCGGTTTTCTAGGCGGTTTTCTAAAATCGACCGCCCAATTTCTAGTGGGCGGTCGATTTTCTAGTCCTCGAATCTTGGGGTTTCTGAGCATGACGATGACCGAAATTTCTTTTGGAATCCCTGGTCGTTTCAGAGGGTCCGGAGTTTTTTCATTCTTTGAGCTGAGGACAAAGTGACGGCTGTTCCTGTAAGATGGGCGAGAAGGAAAGAAGCGGTTACTAATGCCTGATTACTTAGCATGATTAAAGGTGATATGAAATTGCAAGGTAGCCAAGAATGTGGTGTTCTACACTAGAACATCGAGCACCGTTTCCTCACATTTCAGCGGCACTCGAGCTTCTGAATGGTCATGAAACTGGGTCATTGAGAATAAGTTGAAAATGCTTCGGTTGGTGGGCTCAATTAGCAGTGTCATTTTCGGAACACTCCCCAAAATCTCTGAGCCTCATAACTTTGTTGTTTTTTGACGATGCTCATGGAATTTGATCTTGCAAGATAGCTTACAAAATGCTTTCGTTAGCAGACTCAGTCAGCCCCCCGATTTTGCATCATCTGCCCAGGTGTGCTTCCAACGGTTTTTTTCCCTTCCTCATTGAGCTATTTCATAGAAAACCTCGTCGTTCTTTCCTGTGTTGAACACTTTCCTGCTTATCTTTACAGGCGATAGCTTTGGTCGACGGAGATTACTATGTGATTGGGGGAACAACGGGACATGAATATAATTTATGTGTTTGGAAAATGTTCGCTGATTTAAACGAATTCAAGTGGACGCTGCATCAGGTTTTTATCTGCTATCTTTTCGACTAATTTTCCAATACGCTGACTCCTTTTTAACGGTGATCTAGTCTATGAATTTCTTAGATGTTCTCTTCTTATGGCTACCCCTTCGAATAACTTGTTTATTTATGAAGTTTTAAACGTTTGAACAAAGTCGTTGCCACTATTAGCATTGAGGCGATGAATGCACTTGAAAGTATTTTTAATTCTTTTTTGTTTTTATTTTTTCAGCATTAGATTCACATATCTTGTTATTTTAGTGTGCATGTGCAATACAGTCCCGTTCTTCTGATGTGCTATCATTTTGGAAAGTCTTGTTGACTATCAATTTTACAGTAGAATAAAGATTCAAGTGTTCATGTTTGATTTGGACCGAGTGTGTGCTATACTGTTCTATTTTTAAGAGTACGGTTAATACTGGAGAGCGGGGACGTTATCGGCATGAAGTTGTTCATCATAACGGCTTGATTGTGATTTTTGGTGGAGGAACCTCGCAGTGGGACTCACGATTTCGATATGTAAGCGAAACGCTTTCTCATGTGATTGCTTTACTTCTGAATTATTCTTGCCAAAGATGCCCCCCTCCCCCCCGGGGCGGATTTTCGAGTTGATATGACGACTCTGTTCCTGTCGGTGCCTTAAAGCTAAAATTTTTTTTCAAAAGAGACGCTACTTCGAATAGGATTTGAAGCTGCGGAATTGAATGAGGCAACGATTTCAAAACACCGTTGTTGTGAAAAAATCCTCTTATGATTTGCTACAGTTTGTCGCAGTCCATCTGCTACGATGGTTTCTGGCAACATAAACTTCAACTCGATGGCTCAATGTGTGAAGTGTAGGCGGCGATTTAGTATGGGAAAAATTTCTCCAAAAAGCTTTAGTGGTGTTCCGTTTTCGAACTTAAATCGTTTCTCGCAAAGAATTCTGCGCGATTTATTTCCGTTGTTGAGTACAATGGTTTTTTTGTTTTTTTGTACAGCACAGTGTGGAATAGTCGCACTGATGTCTTTCGTGCATATATCCAATGCGAAATTTGTAGTTGCTTGCGTTTAACATCTCGAAAGGAGTTTACGAGAGGATCTCAACGGTAGCTGACGTACTATGTGGCTTCCCAGGCCCACGAAAGTGCCATTCGGTGGTTGATTTCGAAGGCTACGTATATTTGATTGGTGGTTGCGCAACTTACCACGAAGATGAATCGCTTCCGCCAAATGAAGTATTTATTCCTTATTTTCTTTAATTCTTTTCCACTATATCGTATTTCTGTTCTTTTATGAACTATTTGACAACTCTTTTTTGTTGTATGCACCTACCATGGAATTTCATTCCGATAATTTCTTCACCACTGAGGATACTACTGTGGAAAGCTACATTGTCGCTACACATTCTGTGTGTCATCTCGTTTTATGTTAGTACAAGAATTTTCGATTTAGAAGATGCGTCTGTCTTACTGCTGTATTTTGTTGAAAATTGTTTTTTAGTTATTGTGGAGGGTAGAAAAATAAGCCGTTGTGACTCAACGCAACCTGTGATGAAAATCACGGATATTAAGAGCTGCAATTTACTTCCATTTCCACCGTCATATACATGAAAACAGTAGCAGCTGTTTTTAGAAACACTATTCGCCCGGTCGCCGAAACTGCGTTTGATGTGAGCAAATTGCACTCCAGTTCAGATCGTGGTTCTGTGCTGAACTTTTATAAGATTGGTGGCTTTTCTGTTAGCCGACCATTTGTTCGTTTTGTCAGCAAGTTGATGTATGCACTTTCCGCTTTTCCAGCGATGATTTCTTCTGAGTCAAAAAGTAGTCGTCCTCCATCCATACTTGCGAACGATAAGATAAGCTTTCAGTAGAATGGAGCAAAACGAAGTTACGCAGTTTGATGTCAGATTTGCTCACCTGGTTGATGCTTTCGCTCATAAAAAAAGTCATCCACAATGTTTCAAAAACTGCTGAAAACCTGATCTCCGCACTCTTCTCAACGAAGGAAGCCGGTCAGCTTACCGTACAAGAAATAGAAATGGTTCCACGTCATTATATCCCAAGTCTCTGAAGAACGTAAGGGGTATGCAAGTACGAAGAGTGATATCTTTATGACTATTGGATTGTTCAAATCAAATAACGTCTCAGAAACAACTATTGACAAGGCGTTTCGTAATGGATTCCGCTCATTCGAAGGGAGCGCTCCATTCAGTTATGCTTCAAAGACGCTCAAACATATTAATTTTGAGGATGAACAAAGATAACCCCTCCACCAAACTGCTCCCCTTCAGTGCAGGGATTTACAAAGATCTCTCACTACGACAAATCCAAAGAGTATACGAATTGCGACGAAGATGCTATCTGAGGAATACACAAAAAGGAAAAAAGCTCTACTATAGGTACCATGATTTCGAGATTGGCAAGAAGGTACAAACAAGTGATCGGGAAAGTCTATTTGGCTCAGCAATAATTCTTCGTTTCATTCACGTGAATTAGATCGTTATTCCCCGTTCATGAATTGTAAAGAATGCGCTTGTGGTAGAGGCTTCACCGTTTGAATAAATAAACAACCAAAAGCAAAATTATTAAATCAAAGCTTCCAACCAATTGGACTCTAATATATAAAATACACTTTGTAATAATGGTTATTGCTTATAGTCATCAGCCACATACTACAAAAGCATTGCGATAATATTCTCATTAACGAATGCTCAAACTTAAAAATAACAACTTCCATTGGCGACATTAGGTAGCGCTGGAAGTTCATCGAATATTTTCCAGGAACCTTTGAAACTATCAGAAAATGGCAAAAACGTTCTCCCAAACAATCGATGTTTGCATATCTTACAGAAAATCCTCTTTAACAGCAACGTTAAGCTTTCAGCTGTATACTTCAGTGATCGGATTCCGATTTGTTTGAAAATGGAATAAATTTGTCCCATTCGGCTTTGACCACAGCGTCGTTGTACGGTTTTATTTTGTTTCCATCTTCGTTACTTATTGTGAATTGACGATCCACTTTGCTGTTATCAATGAAATAAAGTTGTAACTAGGGTGACTGTACCATCAAATAATGCTTGCTTTACGATGCCCTTATGGCAAATATCTTTTAGCAAAACTTCGGCTAGAAATAAAAGTTTCGGTCACTTTTTGTCGACTAAAAATTGTCAGTCGGTCTGCTTTTTCTCGTGAAATCGAAGTTCGATTTTTACCGGATACCTTCGGTTAACGACCGATGCACATTTCTGAACTGTATTTGCTTGCAATCGGGACTCCCTTGTGAGCTGGCGTTTGCATCCACTAACCGGACGAAAGAAATTTTGATCGTAGCATCACTAATATGATGTCAATGCCTACCGGGAATGGCGTTAGAGTTTTGACATATTTTAGTTGATACTTTGTTTTAGAATCAGCTGAAAGTATACGATGATGTGTGGAGAATTAGAAAAGATGATTGGCATTGGCAGAAACTCGAAACAACGTTGAAGAAAGGCGTCTTCTTTCACGATGCTGCTGTTGCAAAGGTAATATGTTGTTTAAAATACCCTTTTAGGTTTTACAAGTCAGAGATGATGGAGGAAGCGATAGCAGAGATGTGGTTCATTCTTTTTGAACCCTGACGATTGTGACTTCATATGAATCCGTCGCACCCATGGAATAAATTGGAAACTATATGGGCCCAAGCTAATAAATTCTTGACCGACTTGAAAGTGCATCTTTACCAGTCCAAAAGTTTAGTTGCGAAATTTGGCATGAAGCGCCTGCCAGCTATTTTTGGCAAGAAAAACTGAAGATCGGTGAAACTCTTAAAGTTAAAGGATTAAGTAGAGCTGTAAGCCTGGATCTGATTTACCGAAAAAAAGGATTTTCGCACATGGTTGAAAGCTTTTGGAGATGTTACTCTGGATTACCTACTAATCTGTGACTTGCGTCAATACGGTCATGATCGCTTATTTTTCAGTCGTTTCAAATATGGCGAAATAAAAAAAAAAACTGGTTGAGGATATGTTCGCGACAGCAGTAATCAAAGCTTTAGTCGACCGCAGTAGCATTTGCTTGAACATTCTGCTGGAAAAGAGCTCTCATGGGTGAAATCACGAGGTATAAACCAAAGATGCAACACTATTGCTGGGCAAAAAAGGAGGTTCAAGCATCGAGCAGGTGTTTTCTAAACCTCGCCTGACGGACATCCTATACATTTCTTGGTAGCCACCTAATCTGTTCACTGCGAATTGACTTCTGTTTTCGGTTTGCATAGAGGCACAAATGGTATTAATATGCTTATCGTGGCAAATAAGCGTCACTTTAGTTCACTATTTAAATAGTCAGTTTTTCATCCGTGGTTTATTTAACGGTGGGTTGTCAGGAGTTAAAAATGATGTTGTATGTTGGCTTGAATAAAGCAGCCCTTGATGATTAAATGTCTAATAGCCAGTCGAACCGATTGGGCTCACTAGGACGGCGATAAAACAGCTTTCATTTTATGTTTATGTTTACGTTTATCTTTATATTTGTATTTATGTTTTTATTTATTTATTTATATTTTTTATTTATCTATATTCATGTCGCATCAGTTTATTGAATTTTGCTAACTAAATGCAGGAAGGATGTCTTATTGTATTTGGTGGCTGTCTGGATGGGTTATCGTTAAAGCGAACAAGTATAGTTCAACGACTCTGGCTCAAACCACCGCGCTTGGAATACTTCGCTCAGCAAAAGGTTGCCAAGTAGATTTTGATTAGTAATTAGTATGCTATTTGAAAGCGCTTCTTTCGCTTGGATTCAGGATTCTCCACTCTAATTGTTGCATGATCTATGGCTGACTGTAATCCTTTTCGAATGAAAATGTGACGTTTGTGACCGTTTTGAATTCTTAGAGGTATTGAAAACTTTGCACATCCTTTGAAGATGAGAGGACATCACATTTTTGCTGGCATTTTTTCGCAAACATAACCGTACAACTTTTTTCTCAGAATAGGTTTTCCGTCCTATTTGTATAAATTGCGACCGCTAAATTTTTCTTCGTGGTCCTTCTGTCATGATCTCACCTTCTTTCTGAGTTATCAGATCTCTTCATTCAATTTTCTTGATTGTTAAGTGTAACATCCTTAACTTGGGTGTTGCTACTTAGGAGATTTCATAAATATATCGCAAAAACGAACAATATCGACAAAGCTGTGCAATTTTACAAGAGAAGTTACCCCAATATTGTACAAACTTTTGCCTACTTATGCTGAATCCGATTGAATTTGAGATGTATGCTTCTAGGCGAATCGCCTTAAACTATCCTCCTCTCTTCCATTCCTGCCGGTGTTAGCGTTCGGGATATTTATCCTCATTTATGGAGTTCGGCGGTGCTTCCACCTCTACCGAGTTCTCCAGAAGGATCCAGCAGTGACGAATAGAGGCGGGAATAGGGAGGATCATAAAGAAGAAGCAAGAAATGCTACAATCATAAGCATATATTTTCAACTGATAGTTTCAGGTTTATGACACATTCCCGCAGGTGTTCGATCCCTCACAACAATCCGTACCGATTAGCGGTTCAATCGAAATGTTTTCGAGAGTTTATATGAGCTTCTACTCTCCTCGGACCTGAAGCATAAGATTATCCTCGCGAATCTGAAGGAAATTTTTGCCTTGTCTCGAATAGTTCATTATTGTCGTTGTATTGATGACTGCCAATAAAATCTCGTTATAGAATGATGTGCGATTTCTCCCGTATATCTGCTTGCCACTTTGTTGTATTGTATAAAGGATAGGTTCAATCTAAATGTGCTGTGCCCTCATCGCTATGTATGTAACTATCGTATAATTTCAAGCAAAGTTCTCTCGTTTAATAAGTGGTGCTTATAGTCTCGCGGCTCTCATTAAAAGTTTAGTGAGTTTTTGCCGGCATTTACTCTTGGTTGTACGTTTGATGAGCCAAAGCCGAAGTGGAGAGAAACTGGGAAGTTTGAGATATTGAATACAGTTTCTTAGGTAGGTCCATACCCAAAAGAGTTATTTGAAGAGTAGTGTAAGAAATGCCAAGACAAAAGTATATGGAGGTGGGCTGTTGATGAAGCACGGAAAGGGGTTATAATTGTCAGTACACAAATTCAGTGACACCGTTAAACGATGCGCCCACAAAATTGTTGCGAATTGCAGTGCGAGATTTGTTTGAGAATGTCATAAAATGCGTGCTAGTGCCAATCGGAACCGCAATTTGGCGTAGACAAGTGCGATCGCTGCTCCAATATCGTTTAATTATAGAATTCTTTACCACTGCCCATAACGAGGTAATGCTTGCTGCTTTATTGTATTTTATGTCAACGAGGTAACTTCCCTTGTTTATGAGATGCATGATACAGGTTTACTAGCATTGAACTAATCATGTGAAACAGTTCCATGAAACAGTTAAATCGACCGCTCGTTCCAGGTTTTAAGTCACTATAGAAGGAGCAAGTCAGTATAGGTGGACCAAAGTTCATTAAACGGAGTTGGTCTAAGGGAGCAGCTGGCAGCATTTTCGTCTTGTTGGCGGGAAAAAATGACATGCTCTTAAAATGGCTCTGTTACCTATTATTGACAACTATTTCCGCATACATGTAGTGTCATTAAGTCGCTCGCTGCCTGCAACGTCAAGTTCAACTGACGGATATTTTCGTTGACATAATACTTGGAAGTATATATATTACTGGGCAAGATGCCAGCCTTACTCTGGAACAGCGCTGGTTTTTACTAGTTGGTTAATTTTCTCAGCGTATCTGTAGCATTCCACTGATGTAAAACGTTTAAATCCCTTGAATAAGTGTATCATATTGATAATTCCTCGATGTAGCTCTCTAATCACTTTAATTTTCTTATTGGATTTTTACGTTCATGTAGCACAATAGTCACATAGTTTTTCATTTCCCATTCATCGTTGTCTTCGTAGGCGACCTTCGAACACTTTCATATTTTTGTTTGAAACAATTTTACACTCTGAAAAAAACTACATACCATGTCTCGCATACTCGATATCAATCAAGGAAAGCATAACTAGAGTTTCATTTTCGCGTTACCAACTCACAATAGGTTGACGTTACAGTCGCAGCAACTATATGAACTTGCCACTTAAAGTATACTGTTCTCGAGCATTATTCATGGCCTCTTGCGACACTGATATATTGCTAGGTGGTTGCATTGGAAACATTTGCTTTTCGAGTATGATGCTCTTCTATAGTCCGTCTAGAAATTGTCATGCAGGGATAACACATTTTAAGCTTTTCGGAAATGAAAATCGCCGGACAGATATCTCACTTATCGCCGAAAATAAGGGATTTCAATGGGACAAGCGAAATTGTTTTGCTTGCAAGGAATTTCTGAGTTTTCGGACCAGTGCATTAGGTGACAGTTGTAATATCCTCGTTTTGCAATAATTGATGGGGACTGTTTTGATTGAATGAAGGATGAATGGTGTCTCAGCGTTTTAATGTTGTGAAGATCACGAGAAGTTACTGCAGCTTCATGTGGACATAGTTAAATAGTTTTAAATCCATTTAAACTAAATTTTTATGGAAATCTACATTCGCATGCCTCATTCAGGCTGTCGAAAAACAAATATACACGTAGAACTGCGAGCGCTAATGGAGCAGGCGATTTTTAGGTGAAACAATTTTGTACCTGTAAGAGGTGCTCAATTACTGAAACACACAATGTAAGAATATATCTGCAATTGCGGAAATTGAACTGATTCGGTGAATGTGTCATATAGTGGTTTCGTTAATGAATCTTGGCACTATTTGTGAGTTAATCGAGGTGCACGCAATATTTTCCCACATAACTTTATAATCACTGCGAATCGCAAAAGCTGAGCTTGTGATGTATGAGACGAGCAGAGACGGTTAATACTTACGATGTGGCCAGTTGAAAGCTATGTCTAGAGCAGTGCACCATTAAATGATAGCGCAGCATGAAGATTAGCGGGTGGTGATTTGCTAAAATAGTTTCATAAGATATAAGGGGCTATTAATGGGGAACCGCTTGTCTCTATGCATATGCATTTATGCGACTCACATTTGGTGCACAATAAAGCCGAAGGGCGCATCGAGTATTCGCGATCCACCGACGCGTTTCCCACTCTCGAAGATTTACAGCGCGGCGCACAGTCGGCTGTCCCGTTTTATGCCCCGCTTATCTACCGTATGTGCGGCCACAACTAATTAAAGCTTTATGAGGTGCCTCTCTCTCCCTCTCTGTGCGGTCTTGTGTGTCTGTTGTCACATGTAGCCGAGCCTCTAAATTTGGTCACTATCCGTCTCGTGTTTGCACCTCCCAAGCCTCGTCGTCGTTGACCACGCCCATCGGTGCATCCATCCCATCCGCTCCGGTGCGCCACTCACCACGAAGTTCCATTTTTGGCGGTGCGATTCGTTTGTGCGCTGCTTATTTTGGGCAAACCAAATTACTTTCAGATTCACTTCACATAACTTTTCACGAACTTCCCATTTGTTGGCTATATATTCAGCTCTTTATACGGGTGCCTGATGTGCGCTCTCAGGATTCCGTGAGTTGGTGCTGAAGGGCTTCCGGATTACTGAGCCCGGCTCCGTGGAGCGACTTACTGAACTGGCTGAACGGACATTCGCCTGAGGATAACGTTGAACGCCAAGGCGTACATGCGGCGACCGTTGCTGTTCGCAATTGGCGCACTATGGCTGCCCAATGTGTTGTGCGCCTATTTTTCACAATTTTCTATGAAGGAACCGGAGCATGATCCTTGCTATGACTCAGCAGGTCGTCCAGTACGATGTATTCCCGACTTTATTAATGCTGCCTTTGGAAAACCAGTTATCGCATCCAATACTTGTGGACAGTCTAATCCCAGCAGGTATCTTACGTTATCCGGATTGGATTTCACAGACTTCGTAAGAAAACGACTTTGAATGGAACATATGGAAGTTTGGCCATATCCAATTCAAAATTTTTCCATGACATCAGAAGAATTCTTTTTATTCATCGAACCATCGATTTTAGCTGCACCGGCTTCCTCAAAATATTACAGCAACTATTTAGGAAGTCCAGAATCATTGCCAGGACGAGAATTCGCAAATCACTATGAGTGCCCATAATTTTGGGGCTCTCAGCAGTAGAGGTTTTCGTTGTGGAATTGCATAGCTGTTTTCCTCGTTTTAAATTTTCGTAATCTCGCGTCGTTCTCGTCCTTACGACGAAAGGGTCTTTCATTCGATTGGTTTTCACTAAAATAGGATAATATTTCCAACAATATTTCACATTCTTTCAAAACATTTTTTCGTGATCACAAAATGCAAACACGCTTGGGAGTCCTTAAAAAAAGCAAAATTTTTCTACTCATGATGTAGACAATACCACAAATTACATTAGTTCGCCTATGGTACTATTCCGTGAACAACGTTTTTGAGTGGTGGAATTAATTAAGGAAGAACTCATTAAGTTTCTTTCTGCAGTTATTTTTAAGAAGCGCATTTGCAACGTATTCGAGCGGCTTCAAATTCTACATTTTGCATTATCGCGTTTCATTTCAGCTTAATAAAATCAAGGTTTTTTTTCAATTGGTGTGTTTACCTTGATGTGAACTCTTTTCGCTTCATGCACAATTCAGCATTGACTATGCTCATTGTGACAGTTTCATGCGCCAGCTTGCGCATACAGATAAGCGACATTAATTGCATCGCAACTATTATAATAAGTGCTATAGAAATGACTTATAGCTTACGTTAAGTTCATATATGCTGCGCTATCCACTAACGAGGTATTTTCGGTAATGATACACGTTTATAGGCGCACTGAATGATTGACAAGCCTAACAAATAAATAATTTTAAATGGCTGTATATTGTAGATATGCCCACATCAATTGTTATGAGTGCCGAATGAGTTAACGCTACTTTCAAAGACGTTAACGGTGAGCATTACATAAATAAAACCAGCAAAACTTTGCAGCAATATATTTACTCATGAAATGCTAGTAGATTGCACGATGAGAATAAAATCGCTCACAAATGATGTCCTCTTTATGAGTGGCCATTAATGTAGCGTCTATGATATGATAATGTTGGATTATTAAAGCATAATGGGTACAACCATTTCCTTTTACTGACTGTTCATAATTCCACCTCTCTGTTTAGCGCTTTAGAGAATTATAGCATCTAAGGATTTTGGATTATGTGTTCCAATTGCATTTTCGAGTAAAATGTATTGCAACGATCGATTTCAGCAGTGATGAAGTTTCTTCATAGTACATACCGGAAGAAACATTCTGTGACAAAAAAAATTAACATAATTTATTCATAATTCTCTTGGTAATAATAAAAATTTCACTATTGATTCGTCGCGTAAGGGTCACATTTATATCATTTCTGGGAGGATTTTGTTTTGCGGAGTGGTGCTGAGGGTATTATAGCTGCGCAACGCAAGACTGTCCTAATCCGTGATGCATTGGGGCGATAATCTTCATTACAACTGCTAGAGCTATATACCTGCTAAAGACAATGTGCGGATGAATTGCGACACTTTAAGCTGCTGATCTGATCGATACGATCGCCTTAAAAAGCTAAATAAAAGAGTTCCCCCACACTGTTCCCTATTTCAGCCCCCACTTTTCCCCTCCCCTTCTTCACTCACTGTTGTAGAGTTCTGTTGATGCTCAAAAACTTTGTGAAGACAAGGCAACGCCAACGCGCTGTGGAGGTATTGTCGTGCTTTTAGCGCTCCTTTTCGCTGCTCTTCTGCTCAAATAATGGGCTAAGAATGTTGTATTGGTGAATAGAGAACTGCTCGTTGAATGCACCAAACGCAACACTTTCGAGAGCGATGTTGCTATTGTAGTGCTTGGCCGTCGATAGTTACACTTATATCACAGCTCAGATGCATCAAATTTTGCTTGCGGTAATTGTTGCTGCTTGCAACTCTGATATAACAATACTTCACTGCCACCTTACACAATTTGCTTGAAAGCAAACAGATCTCCTAGAAATCGAATTTGTTTTTTTTTTGAATTTTTTGTCCATTACTTTAACAATTCTCTTGTGGCATTAAAATGACTGGATGGATCACTGATTTGAGTAAGGAATTCAAGGTGAGCGTAACGCCTATAACCTATAAGGGTAGGTCTATAGCACGGAGTGCTCAAAATGAAAAAGAAAAGCTGAAAGATGCTGATTATAACTACTGAATTAACTTTCTGCAGAATGTGTTGCTTGTGGAGAATTGCTTTGTCTAATTTTTATACTTTTATTTATTGCCTCATTTATTTATTCGAAAAACACGAATATTTTAGATAGATCTCATAGAGAACATCTCGAAATGCAGACAGATATTTTTAAGATTCTGCAACGTTCGGGAGGATGCGTCCGGGGTGTTGAAGGAGGTGTGCGATATATGCGATGCAAACGACAGTACAAGAGCACATCCAGCATCGTTGCTAACCGATTTAAACAACTCACAAAATGTTACATGCTGGATCTCGGAGCCATCGACCGACTACCCACATAACGTCACATTAACGTTGTCGTTGGGGAAAAAATTTGAAATAACCTATATTTCGATGCAGTTCTGTAATCGATTAGCCGATTCGATGGCAGTGTACAAATCGATGGATTTCGGCAGGTCGTGGATCCCATTTCAGTTTTATTCCACACAATGCAAGAAGATTTTTGGACGAGCACCGAACATTGAAATCAGCAAACACAACGAGCAGGTTGCCATCGCGTTTCTCCTTTTTGTCCTCGAAGTCAAATTCTCATAGGCCTGGTGCATCATCTCCAAACATAATGAAAAGCCATTTATTTATAAACTCAAAAGTCTGCTTCCTCTACTCCAAACCATGTTTCAACTCTCTGGCAATTTCCAAGAAGAAAGAAATCTGTATGCAAGAGGTTGTAAAGAGCAGCAAGTCACAGACGCTGAAAATTTATCCCGCATTGTTGTTTTTTTTTTCTTTTTGAGACAGTAACGTTCTGTACTCACCAAAACGTAGAGTTATGGACGGGAATGTAATGTTGCACGAAGATAAAGAAAACATTGCTTTTCGCAATAGGATAGAAAGCGCGATACCGTACACCGGGAATAACCCATTCCGCGCACTGCTGATACACGCATACAGACAAAGTGAGACTCACAAATAAAGAAATCATTGTAATAGTGATATCTTCTAGCGCTTTTACGATAAACTTCTTAAGGTGGCGTATTTTAGATGTGATGGATTTTACAAATGCATAGTTTCACTCATTTTTGCAGGTTTTTTGTGACAACTTAAGTTACTTACTCTCAGCTTAAAGCTGCCAAAGTTTAGTTCCGTTTTAGTCGGCGTATCCAATAACGTTCTTGAAGAAAAGTGATCCAAGAATTTAAAATAATTGTTGTTCAAGAGATATTTCATTGGCGAGGAGAGTCGATAGTAGCAATTATTGGCTAATTTTTCTATGAATCGTATCTGAAGATTGAGTTAAGAGTAGAAACTAGGCATCTTTCTAAAAAGGTTCATTTACGGAAGCATCGAATAATGAAGTCTTGGAAATCCTCGTGTAATTTGTTTTCTTGACTCGCAGTTTCCCGCAAAAAAAGGATAATATTGTGTGCAATATGCTTATTCACAACTTCTCGAGTACAATTACTCGCAATTTGTATTGTAGTGCTATGTGAAGAATTTTGAAGTAAAACTGCAACCATGCATAAATCCTTTGCTGAATATAGGAGGCACTTTGTACTGATGCGCATGCTCTAACGCCAATGGCAAATCGAGTTGCATTCGCCACTCTTGAGGGACGGCCTTCAGCATTCGAATTCGAACAATCACCTGTTCTACAGGACTGGGTTACCGCTACTGACATTCGCATCATTTTCACGAGACTTAGTCCCGATCAGGTTGGCAGCTTCACTTTGCGAATTATTTTTATGCACTTGAGCCTATAACAAGACTAATATTTTATAGCCGTTAGTATAATTTCCCAGTTTTTAATAAGATACTGTCACCGCTTTGGATCGATTCGACCACAAAAAACGTATCATATCTCGTCATATCTCATAATGCATTTGACCTATAAAGCCTCCCGACAGGTCTAATGCCCCGTATTTTGACTTCTCCAGTGCATTATGTTTGTTTCATGCCGTATATGGGGCTGCTTTTGCAGGCAGAGCTTTACGGCTTGACAAACGACATCGGTGTCAATATAACTGATTTGGACACTATAAAGCAACGATATTATTACTCAATGGGTGAGCTAGCGGTGGGTGGCCGTTGCAAATGCAATGGACATGCATCAAGGTACAGAACTGTCTCCTTACTCGTGATCAAACTATATTGTGGGTGGCCAGCGCTCATATTCGTTTCGAATAAAGCATAAGACGTATTCTTAAAATCGATTTTTTTCTTGCTGAACATGGAAAAGGTGTTCTAAGAATCATGAACAAAAATTTCACGCTTGTATTATGTCATTGAATTATGCGGAATATATGCATTTTCATAAGCGCTATGCCAAGTTTGTCCTTCGAATTTCCGCCCGTTGAGCTTAAGAGGAAAATTTACGCGAGGAGGATTCGATTCAGAATCATTATTTGTACTGCTTTCAAACAGATGTATGTTCGACAAAATGGGCAAATATACATGTGACTGTAAGCACAATACGGCCGGTACCGACTGCGAACGATGTAAGCCGTTCCACTTTGATCGGCCATGGGGCAGAGCGACCTCGGAGAATGCCAATCCTTGTGTCGGTTAGTCTTTCACTGAACTTATTCGAAAATACTCATTGGCTTACTAAATTTTTACAAACTTTTCTGCCTCGTTGATCGTTCAGATGCAATTGGCGATCGCTTTCAATGCAAGCATCATTCTTCGAGGTGCCCATGTTGTATTGCCACAGTTAAAAGTTTCACGCGGCGTTTCTGCTGCGTTCAAACGTTTCAATAAGGAAAGCCATTAAAATTGCGCTTATTCAAAATGATTACGACTTCTTAGTTTACATGCTTATAATGGCAACTCGCCGACCGTCAAAAAGCGCAATTTTCTAATCGGCTGCAAAGAGAAAGATAGACAGGACGGAGAGAAAAAGAACCTTGTCAAAAGTGTCGCAAGGTACGAAGGTGTGCAAATTAAGAGGAACAAAAGAATACGACCAAGGCGGGACGTTTGAATGTTTTTTTGCATCAGCCGCTATTCAAAAGATCTCTCAACATAGCGCAAAAAGTTGGAACAGAGCGATAGTACGTCTTCCTCTTCCTGCCTCGCTGTGATATCTTCATTTTTCACATCACAGCCTTCTTGCATATTACTGTACTCCTTTATTTCTTCTCTTCGCTCCGCAGTACTTCTCTAATGCAATACTATTTGTCATCTCGTAGAATGTCTACATACTTTTGCATACTTTGGTACTGCACCACATGCAAATAAATACTCAATTCAATTCGATTCAGCTCTTTGTAGTTAGGTTCATTTCCTTTAATCTTCTTTATTAGGCGTTTGATGCCTGCAGACGTTGATTATGTATGTTGCAAGGTTTCCAACGAAAGGAAGTGCTTTCCCTCTTCTTGCGAAATTGAATTGTCGCATGTGCATTTGAGAGATTTTACACTTTAACACGGAAGCAAAATCTTTGAGGGCATCTTTTATGATGTCGAATTTTGTACTTACTTATGTCGGGTTTCGAAAAATCAAATATTCCTTCCATAAAATGCAACGTCCAAGCAATGCAAATGTTGTTTTTTTTTCCTTGAGCGCATGCCCTGCAGATATCGACGTGGTATCGATCATCCAAAGAGATTACGTATTTCCAAGAGTATTTGAGAGATATTTTTTAGGTAAAATGTTAGCCGTCTTCATTCGTTGCTTCGTCTCTTTGTCTCCACATCTTTTTAAACTATATCAACGGATCTCGTTCAGCCCTTTCCTTATTCCATCCTTCTTCGTTCCATCTATGCCTCGCAGACAGCGGCGCGATTATAATTTCAATCAATCATTTTTAAAGATTAAAGCCAGTAAAGGATTTCCGATGATCCAAGAAAGCAACTAGCAATTGCGACCAGCTTTAGGTAGTGCCAAAAGTTTTTCGAATAAAGCGTGCTTAATTTCATCTTTAAATTAAACGCTATTTCTCTGAGCTTTTTTTGCACTTAAGCAGTGCATCTGTAAACGTTTTTATGATGAAGATGCGTTTGGTGAGGAAAGAATTGATAGCACAAAATTAACTCTTATAATTCAGATAAAGAGGGTCTAGGATGATTGAAATCAAGAATCGGGGATCTATTTGATGACCATATGCGTAGCAAAAATACATTGATGTCTTAACGCCAAAAAGCAGCCGAAAATCGTTGAAGCTGAACTAAGTAGATTTGTGGGAGTTTTCTTGCAGCGATGTGATAATTAACACACTGCAAAGTTTTACGTGGCGTAAAATTCGATTGCCACATCTGTAGATGCCGCTCATTTGTTAGACGACTGCTTTCGAAACTCGATAAAATTCACTTTTTTTACTTGCCACTTGCTAAATACCGAATTTGCATTGCCGATGAGTGAGCGAAAATTGCAATTTCCAATTGAGCACGAATGTTGCAAATTTTACTCCCACTTGGTCTCTCTGATATCTGTCACGGGTCGATCGCCGACGCTAGCCATTTTACCGTCTCGTCGCATGCAACATCAACCAGTCGAAACAATAAAAGTGCGTTGAAAACAACCCCTGGCTTGGTTATGAGGGCTTTTGGGTTGCCATAATTTGTAACAGCACCAATATAGTTAGTGTGGTAATATAATTCACTCAAATTTTTAGCCCTTCTTTCATCCAGAAAAACAATTGGTTACCGCAGTTGGAAGGGCAGGAACTGAAGCGTTGCATTATAGAATGTATGAAATTTGTAAAGACGGGAAAGAAATTTCTCAGTGCTGTGGAAATGAGGTCGTATTCGTTAAAACACATCCTGACGTCCTGGGCAATAGCGGCCTTTATTCTAGAAGGAACCGTTTCTCAACAGGAATTTTCAACTCATTTCCTTCTCTTTTTTCTTTTTCATCAGCAGTTTTACAATTATGGGAAGCATTTGAATACAGAAAAAAAAAACCAGCAAACCGGTTGATTGAGGCCGACAGATTTTGGGCTCTGTGGTAAGAACAAAGTGCTGAGGTGTGAAATGAAGAAAACGATTTGACGATTAGCGCTGAAGAGAGGGAAGGGAGAAAGGGAAAGCAGATAGGTCTAATAGACGACGCACCTGCATGCGCTTAGAAATCAGACGCGTGGTACACGTTGATTGCTTGTTGTCTTTTGAATGCAAAGCGCTTATTAGAAGTGTGCTGTGCAGTGCAACAACAATACAACAAAACTGTGCATAGATGCATGTGCAATATTGCCGCCGTGACACTACCCTCCACACCTTGTCATTATCTATATATGCACATACACGGCACTTGGTCTTAGCTACCATCAGCTATATAGAAATTGCCATAATCGATGGTGTTTCGAAAAGTATAATTCAATCTACGCAGTCATTAGGTAACGAAGGTTGATAAGATCCACTACGTTGAATTTCTTACCGGAAACTGTATTTATGTCCATGTAAGTATGCCTGTTTATCTGTGTAGTTGTCTGCCTGTTGAAATCAGCAACCGCTGAGTGGCAGCCCATCAACCATCGATCTGTTAACAATGCACAAAGGATCACATCCGTTGTTAAGGGAGGGTCGATATATGCACATATGTAGATAAATTTTTTGAAATGCCCGAAGCCTCATTCTTGTCCCCAGGCGCTGTTTCAGGCGGCTAACTGAAAAGGGCGGCCAACAGCTGAAATACTTTTACAATGAACGCGAAAGAAAAAAGGGGAAGAAAATTGAACCAGCCCACTGTAAAGAATTTATCGTCATTTCGTTACAGAGATGCAAAGAATGTCGTTTTTTCCAGCGTTTTTGGGGAGTTTGTTTGTTATCGAAGGTTTCAACAAGTGATTTAAGGTTTCCAGTCTTTTCAGACGGCAAATGCTCTTTAAAAGATTTACATTCATTGTTGGGCATTAGTAACAGCAGCAGTGCTAATAGTGACGTGTTTTAAATAGCAAGCACTGTTATTTATGGCAAACATGTCCCCAAAAACATTGAGATGAAGGCCTTTTTTCAGCGAGGCGAAGTAATGTGTGAAGCGCTATTGAGATGAATCTTTTTCAGGATTTTATACACTACCCAATCGTAGTCAAAACATTTCACTTTGTGACTTTGAACAATTTCTTTGGGATTGTTTGGGTTTTATTAAAAAGAGTATTCAGTTCAACTTGTTTGTTCTCTTTTCTTGAACGATATGTGCGTTTATTTAAGAAAAGAAACTCGCATGCAACAGTACGTTAATGAAACGCATTAATATTGCTAAGCTGTTGGAAATCTAATTTCTGGAGGATTGTGGATAGCGATTGGAAGCATATAAACGGGAGTAGCAAACTCGAGGATTACTAACCGGAGAAGCAATCTTTACAATCGCAGTATTCATACATGCTCCTTAGATTTCTGCAGTTTTCTGCGTAGTTTGAAATTCATTATCCATTTATCGGAAAATAGGTCAATTGGTTACACGATTAATTTTGTCCTTTTGGGTTTATGCGATCATTCTATAAAATTGCAATTCACAGCGTGCAATTGCAATCTTCACGCGAAGAAGTGTCGTTTCAATATGGAGCTATACAAGTTGAGTGGTAACAGGAGTGGAGGAGTATGCATCAACTGCAGACATAACACGGCAGGCCGCAACTGTCACTACTGCAAGCCAGGCTTCTATCGCGACTACACAAAGCCAATAACGCATCGCAAGGCATGCAAATGTAAGAACTTCAATTTCCAATCATTATATGACTCTTGTTGCAAAAATTTCGAGTTTACTATTCTTCTCAGCCGTTTATCTCATGTGCTTGTTTCAGTAAGAAGCGAAAACAAAGTTATTGCCGATGTTTCTCTAAGCAGGACTAAAATCGCCGTGTTCCTGTAAACAAAAAAAAGATGTTTTGAGGGCTTTTTCTGACTTGCTCGAGCAGCTGTCTTGTGCACAGAAATTGGTCACCATTTCTGCAGCCTGCATGCATGTATGTCTAAGGATGTGTTCTCATTGTGATGTACTCTACGCATATTATATATCAAATTGCCACTGTTATATGCACGTATCAATATGGTCGCAATGCTCCTCTTAGCTTGATAGTGGAAAATGGCGGAATTAGGTGAGGCAAGTGTTTGCAGATAGATTGGCGAAATGACCATTCACATTCCATTACAGGGTAGCCTTTTCATTAGCAAGTGGTCATTCAATTAAGGGCTATGGCCTTCTTCAAGTTTTCACATTCATTTCCATCAACGCATGGCCCTCCCTTTAGTCATGCGCAACTAACTGCTTACGGCATCGATCTAGCCATCACGACTCGCCATTCATTCCCTTGCGGTAACAATTGGCCCGACGATTGACCATGCATCCAATTTCCGCCATGCACATGATAGTGTGGAAATGGACTTGATGACACAATCGTTGCTATCAGCCAAAATCATCTCAACACATCTCATCGCACATCGTTGCAAAAATCGCTCGCATTTCCATAATAATTGAGTATATCTTCGGCAATCCATTCAAGTGTCCATACGTTACAATGATCGTCCATCCTGTTGCATTCGTTATTCTTCTTGCTGGCTATACAATTTATCAGCTTAATCGGCTATACAATTTACCAGCTTGATAAGCATGACACAACAACTGTATAAAGCATTCGGAACAACAAGCTCCTTTATATTGAACTAACTGAACGATATTCGATACATCAAAAGCTGACTTACGCAAATTAGTAGTGCGACTTTATTACACTACTTAGTACAATTCGCTAGAGGCATCCAAATGAATGCTGATGTGATTTGCAAAAACAAACATTTCATACAATTGAATATTCGTGCAGAAAAATAAACGAGACAGTTTTTTGCTTCTTGTTACGCTTACTTTCTTCTTGCTTTCCAGTGATTGGACTTCATTCATGGGTTATATATGGATGCTTTTGAAAATAAAGCAAGTGAAAAGCTCACCCATCCCTTCGGCTTAACTCGAATGTGATTCTCAACGAGTCTAAATATACTGCGATCATGGCCAATGTGATGGCCATCTGTCTGTGTATGCCAGAGTACCTTTTCCAACCTACTTTAAAAGAATATGTGCCAGCTATGTGACCGTAGTCGAGTTCTCTAAGTGGCACTGACTTTGATAAGGGTGCGATGCTCTGTGTGAGGCAAAGCTCACAACACAAGCAAATAGCAGCGAGCTGTCCGATGGAGCGAGAAACGAGAACGTTGAGGCAAGCGTGTTTGCACTACGGGCTGTGTGCGCCTGTTGTTCTGTTGGGGCGCGCATTGAACGCTTGTTTTGTAAGGGACCACTCGATGTAGATTCATTGTTAATTGTATATGTGTGTTTGTGTATGTGTGTGCTCGGAAGCTGTGTACTGGGCCAAATAGGATGTGTGTGTGTGTATGGTAGCATGAATAGTGGCGTAAAATGGCCATAACAGTTCAAGATTGCATATATGGCTCTATATGAAAACTTGTTGCATAGATGACCTAAACCAAAATGGTTCAGATTTTCTATGCCATAACGAATGATGCATAAGCAGGCTCTGTATCGCACTCGTGGGCATGATATCTATCTAGACGTCAAGCTGACGCTCCAGAACAGATGCAAAAGAGTAAGCAGAAAGTTAACCATACAACACAGACAGTGCGGTTCAGGCGTTTTTTGAAGCTGTTTGATTGAAATGCATTCCATAGGTATTATAATTGGCAGCAGGGTCCGCATGTGATTCGTTCCTCGCGCGTTGTAAGCATGGCAAAGAGACGGAGGCGAGAAGGGGCAATGTGCGTAACGCTCGTATCGCAGGTGAACCTGACCCATTCAAAAACAAAACAACGCACGCATTGTTGAACGGTCATTACGGAAACGAGCATGGCCATTTCGCACCTTTTACGGCCAGCACTAAATCATTTTTTGTCGCTTCTGACGCGTCACTCAGAAAATTCTCATTCCATCTTTTGCATTTCCCACTTTTCAAATAAACAAAAAAAAACCATTTACAGAACAACTGGAATTGTAAGTAATCGTTTTGAGTTTCAATGGGCAACTTTAAAACTATGTTCCCATTCATTCCTTTGAGAGGTGTATTCATAAAATCGCTTTTATTTGCTGATAACTATGTAAACTGTTCGTTACTTTCGAAATCTTTACTGTTCGAAAATTTTGAACACCTCAGCTTTGATTTGCGCTGTCAAGGTTTCTTTGACGTATTATAACAAGAATTGAAGAGCCTACATATTGGTTGGCTAATCGGTAGCACTTCCGATACGAGCAAAACTCGCACCTAAGCAAACTAGCTAGAGCAATGAGCAAGTTGTAACATTACGAAAATGATTTCAGCCCACTTCAAATCTATTGTATTTGATTGGATGCGCGCTTTTCGTATACGCTACAGCAGTTGTTCAGCAAACTATGTTCCAGCAGACAAATTGCCTGGAGCAATGATGGATTGTTGGGTGTCGGACACGTGCTAACCGATACGTACCGAAAGAGCGGCTTCTTTAATTGCTCAACGCTAGCCTTGCTTCCACATATCTGCATCTCACTCGCCACCCACAAAGCAAACGCCTTCCTGCAGTTTTGATGGCGAAACAACCCACATTGGGGCTAAAAGATCTCAGAGAATAATCAATCACCTGTGCATAAATACTCACCAAGTTTGAAAAATGGAAACTGAACGTGAATTTCACTTGATACCATAAAGCTGAACGTGAATTTCACTTGATATGTTGAGTATGTGCTGCGTTAGTTCTCACGCCGTATAAGTGAACTGACAATAAATCATAGAGCGTATACAAATTTGCAGAATAATGTTGGGGATATTTGCATGCAATTGAGAATAATACAAATTTAGATAATCGCTTGATTGTTGAAAGTATTCATGCAATCTATTCGGCTAATATATCATATTCTTTGTTGCTCTTCAAAACGATCACTACGCAGGCAACCTATGCCTTACTTTAAAATTGTTGCAATCATTGAAAATTTGCTGCTTTGCGTAGGTTTTTTCTTTCAGTGATCTAAACTACGAATTTTTTTTCCATCTTATCTCATTGCCTTTTGTCAAGAGCTTGTTGCTCTAGAATAAAGAAATGTATCATTTTTCAAACTAATTTCGCTCTCCTCTTAAAATTTGTTTCTCCAAACTGATGTGAGTGTTTGGAAATTTGATTAGCCGATGTTTCAGAAGCGCTGAATAAAGCCAATTACCTCTCCGCTGCTGTTGTTGAGAAATGCACTGAGAGAGTTAAGAAATGACTATTTTTGCAATAAAATTGCAATTCCCTGTGTATGGCAGAACATGTTTAAAATTACTGTTGTGTTGAACGGCTTCAGTTTGTTTATTTGAGCATCTTGGAATAGGAAATTACTCCAGCTCATGCGCAACCAGTGTGCATTCGTTATCTGGGCAGGAAACTCAAATAAAGGAACACATCCAATTTCGCAAACGGAAAAAAAGTTCCACAAAACGCATTAGTAGTCTGCTTACATTTCTTAGAAGCTAAGAAAGCATGATGGGCAATTCTTTTTGAAAGCTATATTACAACCACTTTATTATATTATTCATGTTTCCATCATCAGTAATACAACTAGTGCTATTTTATCGTTTATATTTCCTCTTCTCTCATTCACTTTATCTGTTCAGCAACGGCACTATATTTTCTTAACTTACATATTTTGTTGTCTACTGCCTGCTACAGTCGAACTCGAGATGAAGGTCACAAGACTGTGCAATTTTCATTTTTTTACTGTCGATATAGATGTACTTCAAATCTGTGCTGATGCGATATCTACTGAATTCGTAGGAAACTAAGGAAGCTTCGAAAACAGTAAAGCTTGCAAAGTTTATTTGAACGCTTCCGTAACAATTGCATCACAGGTATTAGACTGCAAGTAATGTACTTGAAAGCGATCGGAAGCGATTCCACGGAGGCATTTCTTATTCCACAGAGGGATTTCTTAACTGTAGACTATCTTATTAGAGCATTTCGTCTAAATGCTCAACATGGATTTTGAAAAATGCATCATGTTGGAAGGGTGACCACTAAAATTTGCGAAGCGAGCTTATTGTAACCTTAGCCGTTTCATATAAATTAAAGCATCCTCTTAAGACTGTGATATCTGGATGCTGTTATAAAGGTGAGAGAGGGGGAAGGGAGACGTAAAATGAAGAGCTCCTTCCACAACCACCGTATATCTTTGTGGCAACCACAAATAAATGTTCGTGAATGCAACATTTGTTGAACATCTGATAGAATGTGTATTTTAGCATGCAATTGCCATCCAGTGGGCTCCCTTTCAAGGAGCTGCAATCAGACAAGTGGCCAATGCGTATGCAAGAATGGCGTATCAGGACTTACTTGTAATCGTTGCGCGAAAGGATATCAACAGAGTCGCTCACCACTCAATCCGTGCATTCGTAAGTGTATTTCCTTATATTTGCGACCAGTGTTCCTTGCTGATTCGCTCTTGCATTACCTCCCACAGTAATAAGAATTGAACTTAAAAGGTGTCTGAAAAATATACAGGGAATAGAAATTCCATTATTTACATAGTGAAAAATAGAAAGAACTTGTTTAGAGCGTTTATTTTTGACGCCAAGAAAGGCCATCTGATATAGTTTTACCTCTTGAACAACAGAAACCAGTTGGAGAAATATCTTCTGGTGATTGCAGTGCAAAAATATTCTTAATTTCCTTTGCAAACTTCTGAGACATCTTTTGAAGACGATCAGCTAAGATCGGACTGGAAATATAAGACTTGCATTCGAACACATCTTAGCAGTGATGCTATTATTACCGTTTCGTGTTCGCGTGAAAGCAGTATCCATAATTTTGGTGGAAGAGAATATTCTTCGCTGAGATGCATACGGTGAATGCAGTCTTGTTTTGTAAATGTCGCAATAGTTTTTCGAAGGCTTTCTTAGGTGTTTTGTGCTGTCATTGGATGCCGTTGTCACCAAAGCTAGATTAATGGTGTCGCCGAAGAGTGTGAGAAGTATACAGGTTCCTCATCCCTTTGGGGCCGCCCGCCTACGTGCTTTAACCGGCCATTTTTTATAGCTTCAAAGGATTTCATTTTCGTACTAATGCGCTTCAGAATAACTAGGCCACTAGCATTTAGCAATATAAATTGATATTTCTATTGTTTTTTCATCCATTGATGAAGATACGAATAATTCACTAATTTTTTTCAAAAACTTCAAAGTGCAAGAATTATGAGTAATATGCCTTATTTGTAAGCCCGTGCTGGAAAATTTTGTTGCAAAAATATCCGAGAAGTTTACCATTTCAAACGTTGCTTATTTGCTAGAATTACAAAGTTGCTTTTTGTACGCTCACAAAGAGATAACACCGAGATGAAAAATGAAAAGAATGGTTAGCATCTTATTTTAATACATTACATTGATTTTGAATCAGATAATTTGAGGCAAAAGGAGGTGAAATTATTTTTCCAAGGTTATTTGAATGTGTGAGAGGGTAAAAGCTTTCGAGAGGTGTGTCTAACTCTTTAGGAGGGGTCAAGTAAGAAATGCACAATTTTGTGCTTCTCCTCTGCCCATTAAATCGAGTGCTTTTTTTTGGTGTGAATGAGAAAAGAGTGTTGGCATTTATTTCCGTTTGAGATGAATTGTTGAAAGGAATGCCATCTTTCGGAGTCATTGTTTGTTTTCACTCAACATGGGATGCATTTCTTCTGAGATCAGAGACGACCGGCCAACATCGTAATGCTCATTTCAATTCACCCGTAACGGCAACTCTCACTGTTTGCCATTATGCTACATAACGCCTTTCTTTTGTTCGGAGGCATCACCAACTCTACGACACCTCATAATAGCGTCAGTTGTGAAAATCACCAAAATTTGGTGCCACCGTCTGTCGTTTTTGCGTGATGCTTAACTGAAAATCCTCTTTAACATGATCAAGTATAACTTCGGCTCATCCAAAAATTTCGATTCTCTTCAACTGATAGCACTTAGATCACTTGAAAAAGTACGCAACAATGAAACCGTTGTTGCGCACCATCAAGGAAACATCAATACTTATGTATGCATGTCAAATTGCAACTTTGGTGAGCAGTGGACAAATTTTGAAGCGGCGGCTGCAAGTGATGGAAAATGCCTTCACCATTGTTTAGTAGTGGCACATTTGCTCATCGTTGCTTTGTTTCAAGCGTCCAATGGCGATCGGTAAAGTCGGTGTCAGCAGGTGCCAAACAGTTTGTGTGTTTGCATTCCTATTACCGTTCGGCGCTTTGTTGTGCAAATTTGCAGATAAATTTATTATATTATGCGTCGTTAAGTGGGATTGTTTACCATCTTCTCAATTATTCTCTTATAAAAATAGTATCTTATACAATGTGTTTTTCTTATATGAACGAATCATCAATATGAGGCTAAATAAGGTTCAACGAATTCAATGAGTGACTATCTTGAAGCGTTTTACACTTAACGAATTGTAAGAATAAATTATCTGAGCTGAAAAAGTAGATTTAGGATGAAGTGAATAGAAAACAGCGCAAGTGAGTTACACATTCGTCGCTCTGAGTTTATCGCATAATGCAACGCTTTCGTCACTAAACTATGCAAAACGCTTCGTTCTTGTTGCTTTGTTATGTTGTTTGAATTGCAAATTTGAGCTTTTGAAATTAACGATAGCGAATGAAAACGAATAAAAGAAATAACTTTTGAAAAGAATTCTTTAAGCGTAGCTAATTTCCGTATATTTGAAAAACTAGTTAATTCTAATTGCAAATGCTTCGTTGAGGCATTCAACTTCCTTTAAAAAAGAATTAAGCTAATAGAAGTTCATTTCCGTTTAATGTTGCATTTTCGCGCTTTTGGTATTGAGTAAATGCCAATGAGAGTAGTTCAATTAGAATTGGGTGCGATAGTATGCTGGAAATCAGTTGTGTCATATGCGATTACGATCTCATCACTGATCTCCGATTGCGTCTTATCCCGTTGGATCGGTTCATTGCCGACCCCATCGTCACGAGACTGTCGTCAAATGCTCATCATCTCTCTATTCTAATTTGCGCCATTGATGATCACTCAGCAATAATCAATGTGTTATAAGTGGGTTCAATCTTTCGAATTGTCAACATTTCTATGAATGCTCCTTAATCTCTCTGCGACCCAGAAAATTTCTTTATACGACTGTCTAAGTTGGGATGCTGTCATCAAATGCTATACAGCATTACAGTTGGAGAATTGGCAATTTGTTACCTAATGAATACAGATACTCTATATTATCAAGTGTCTTTGTCACTCAATTTTTGGCAAAACTTCCTCAATTTTTATTTACACTTCACTAGTACATTCTTCTCAACGATCGCATTCATTAAATGCGGCAAATGTTATACAGGTGAGTTAAGAGTTCATACAACATTTGTAATGAAATGAGTTTGCTTTAATTTCGACAACGAATGCGTTTTATCATTTGCCGCGGTTTTTGACTCCGAAACTCTCGCATTGTGCCTCAAAATGCTTACTGCTGTTGCTGTTCGATTAGCTGTCTTTTATTCAAAATTCGCTATATCTCAGCAGCAAATTCGCAGCTAGTTTATTTCGATTACGGACTAAAATACAATAAACTCGATAAAAACTTGTAAATACAAGTATAACGAGAATTGATAAAAACTTGTCAAAGGCTTTATCAAATATAATGATGCATGCATGCTTATAGGTAAGATGATCGATAGCGATATAGAGTCTTTTTTTTTGTAATTTTTTAAACCAAGTCGAACTTATCCCTTTGAAACCTTCTAATTCTGGCTCATTATTTCAGTGAATATTGAACAGATTGTTACTTTTTTCAGGATTACCCATCGCAGAACCACCATCGACTCATGAAGGTTTGAAAATTTGTTTTGCTGCTCTCATTTAAACAATACTATGATATGCATGCTATTTATTCTAATAGATTTTGTTTGCGAAAAAAAAGGTTACTAACGTAATCTTTTCTTTGCAGCCACAACATCGTGCTCGAAGTGCAGAGTAATCCCAAAGCGGCTCAACCAAAAGAAATTCTGCAGACGAGATTATGGTTCGTTATTTAATATTCCTTTATCAAATTGTGCCCAATGTTGTCATCAGATGGTTCCTTTTCACTCATTTCTTTATGATGGAATATTTCTGATTTATAAACGCACAAATTTCAACGCACTTTCAAAGAATGAAAAGCATTTGCTAAATGAGCTATGGTACCTCCCAGCACGAAATGAATCAAATTTATGGCAACGTTAGAGTGGTGAAAGAAAGGAAAATTAGCATTGATGAATGATTTGTGAGGTGTGTCAAAACACGCTCTTTGTTGAGGTGTTGACTATTTTTAAGCGCTGTGTAATATATCTATTATTTTCTAAGCACAATGATGTAATTTATAAAAGTTTGCTATTGGTGAGAAAATTTGTGAGAGAAAAAATGACAATTCGTTGGAAATAAAACTTCTTGCTATTGAACACTCTTTTTTTATGGCTATGATTGGGGTGCATTAACAAAAGTCAGCTCGACAACAATAAACTTCAATAAACTAGTTAATCTGATTAAGTGGCAGCTAGGCATTCTAATAAAATTCAATTATTTCAGTCAAAGTTTCGTCCCTTTTGTCGTATTGTTTATGAAACACTCACTCACCACTCAGCGTATTAACGCATAAATGTGAAAACCTAAAAAGTTTCTCTCTTTTCTATGTGATCATTACGGAATTCATTAATCAGATGCGTTTTATTCTTGTCTTTCTATTCATTTGGAGGCACTTTCAATTTCTTCCCTTTTTTTCACATTTCCAACAAAGGTTTTTCTCTCTATTAGTTGTGAAGGCCAACTCACAATCGTTGTTTTGCGCACAGTAGGTGTTCCTGCACAAGATTATTTGCAGCAATTGAAGTACAAGTGATCGGGCGTGAAATTGTCGATGGATGGACAAAATATCGCTTGCTTGTTGAGAGTATTTTCAAACGTGAGAATGGTGTTCGCATACGTCATGGCGAGCAAGCATTATGGATTTCCAACAAAAGTATCATCTGCAAATGCCCGAAAATTCGAGTTGGCAAGCGATATCTCATGCTTGGTAAGGTTTTTTTTTTTTTTAAATGCACGCTTTCTGCCTCCACTACAACTAGAACGAGAAGCGTCCATTTCTTGTGAGATATTATTTAAGGCTTATATATTTTGCATATCCTATCGTTAACGTTCTTAAACTTTTCCTGTTTTGGCGAGATAAAATTTTATTCAGTAGACAGCATTTGTAACGAGCCAGAAATTTTATTAACGAGCGAACGAGCGAAAGTGCAAAACTTCAAGTTTTATTCTTTGCTATCAATTTTCATGAGCAGAAATATAGCTCAGCCCTCGTTGAAAAGTGAATTTGATGCATTTCACGAATGTATGCATAATAATAAATTTCACCAATGTTTTTGCGTATATTTTTGCCCGTGTATAGCTTTATATGGATGAATTTATAGGTCGTGATGATACGAGCGATATTAGCCGACCGGGCATTGTGTTGAACACAAGGAGCGTGATCATGGAATGGACCGACGATCTTCTCGACAAAGTGACGAGATTCTCACGCAAAGAGAAGCGTGGACAGTGTCCGGCACGAAGGCGCTTTTGAGGTGTCGTTTAAAGTTCATGACTTCCTACGCAACGTCCTTCACTCAATGAATGCATCATTTTCAACAACTCATGCGCATTCCTTTTAAGCTAAAACCTTCCAAAAAATTCTCTTTGAACGAACATTTATTTGGGTGCTTAAGCATGAAACACAAAATGATCAGGAATAATTACAGACAAACATAGTGATAATTCGATAAAACTTAGTGCTTTCATTCAAATAAATGAGAAGGAATGCACAGTGAGTGTATTTTACTAATGAATTACACAGAGGAAGCTTTATGAAAGCATCGGCCGCCTCGATGTGCAATTGCTTTTTTTTTGTACTTACATGAAGAACTCTCAGTGAAATCATTATGAAACATATCAGCATACAACGCTACGTTTGAATGTTGTCTTGTGCGTTTGTACTTATCTCTCTGCCTCTATATTGGTTGTTGTCGTGATGTTCGTCATACCCATTTAATTATTTTAGTCATAATTGTTCATTTCATTTTTGCTCTCGCAGCTTTTGTGTCTGTCTGTCTGTCTGTTTGTTTGTTTGTTGGTTCAATCGTGCGTTTGTGTGTGTCTATGTAAATGCTTTATAGTCGCTTCCAGTACAATGATCTTTACGCAGTAGTGCCAACATTTCAATACGTCACATTGAGTAATCTCACGTACTTTTCTCTTGCGAGTTCAGCTTCATTTTTCTTGCACCATTCGAGCAGAGTTCTACTAGCGGAAGTGAACTTTTAAAAATTCTTCTAAAGATCTGAAATAGAATTCCTTTCAAATGAATGTAAATAGTCAGACTGGTCTTAATACACACTCTAGCTTATCTATGCTATACGTTATTTATTCTATTTGTGTCCAAGAAGTTTCCTTCGATGCAAGCGAAACTGAATGAATAAGAGTTGTGTTACAACAATGTGTAGAGAAGGCGCTCATTGGCATGGACATCTTTCCGGAAGGATATTGTGATTTGATCATAGCAACTGTTTAGCGGCATATGAAATCCTTGTTCATAGTAGGTCTCGAACCCGAGAAGTTTTCCTCTTCGACAGATGCTCTCTAATCGGCGGAGTTACTGCAGTGGTCACCTCAGCTCGCCCTTATTTGATTGCTTTCTATAATTCCTACATTTTATTAAGGGGCTTTTTTATTTTTCGACCACTATTATTTTTTAACTCAAATGAACCATTTTTCATCGTTCAGACATTTTTAAGGCCATATTCAACCATGGCGGAGCTATGAACTGCTCCAATTCCTGTCGATTATCTGATGAAAAACATACACTTTCTATCCTGGAAGTTACTTCCTGATTCCAGTCCCAGACGTTGAGGCAAACATATAGCATCGAGATGTCTCAAGGGGATTCATATAATGATTTAATTTTCGCATTCTGTAAAGCTTCTGGCGAACGCGAAAGTATCTGTGAGTAAAAATTCAAAAACAAGCTCTATTTCTTAAGGTGTGATGCAAGCAAAAGAAAAAAAATTGTCTTACTGTATCGTTGCCCGTTGAAAATAGTGTTTTAGATATTGTCTACTGTAAGCCACTCTTCATGAATCGTTTTTTAAAGAAACAGATATGTTATTCAAACTGCCGTTCTCCTCTGTGCACATTCCCAGAATGCGCCTCTGTGAATAGTTGTGTATTTTAGCTTGCATCATCCATCAAACTATTCATCATTTTCCATTATAAACAATAATAAATATTCTTCTTATTCCACTTAATTTTGTCGTTTACAACATACAAATTTGATAAGCATTTTCGTACACTGGTCATCGATGTATTACCGTCAACTGAGCAGTCATCCATTTATGGAAAACCAAGTAAGCGGACATTCGTTCTGAGGAGACATACTTTCTAATCACTCCGTTACCTGCTTTTTTAAGCCGACTCATATGCACCTGCGCTCATTATGTAGCGAAAAAAAATGAAAAAAAGTGATTGGTCAAGATCTTATCTGAACAGAGTTTAGTTTAATAGATATCGAGTTGTGCAACTAATTTTTCCAGTCCCCTTCCTTTAAGCTTTCCTCTTTTGTAGGATGATTTCATACAAACAGGGAACTATTCAGCTTCGATCTTATGCACTACAATCAACAGATGTGAAAACCAACTTACGTGGATGACAAATGTGAGCTATTATGAATGCAGGTGTGACAACTTAAGCGTTAATGGTTTCGTTGGGGCTGCCCACGAGTGACCATAAAGAAAGCATCGAGAGAAAGGAACTCGTGCTCTAGCGATGTCTTCTCCAGTTACACGACAACGACAGGGCTCACGTGCTTATTGACCGAAGGTGATGCGATGCCACTTCAGCGAGACTGTCCGTTGGAAAGCATAAATCACGTGTTCAGTTGAACTCTGCCATCTTGCAGCCACAACTACGGTTCATCTTCATTACTCGAAGCAACCTTCATTCGGAGCATATCCCTCAGACAAGTCGAAAATAATTTAATAAACTACTTTCAGAACTAAAAATTGCAATTAATTTGGACAGCATATGTGAAGCACTTTCCCACTTTAACTTTCTAAGAGTTTGAGTAGCCCCATTGACATGTGTTTCCTTGAAAGAATCGTGGTCACGCTAAATGCTGTACACATCATATTCAATACAGGGAGTTAATTTTTTAAAACTGGTTTGAGTTCTTCACCACGTCGAGTTCTTACTTACTTCTAAAATGTGCGAGACATCAGCGGGATTAACGTGAGGCGAACAATGATAAAGATCAAAGAACGTGCGCTGAAATATCATTCCAGCAGCAGAAAATTGCACCACAAATGTTTCTTTTTTTTTTGTTCTCACGATCAAAGAATATTTCCATCCATAATCATTTGCAAATTTCTCCCCCTTTTTCTATCTCCATAATCAGTATGCAATATGCACAGTGGGTGGACCTTTGCTCTCCTCTGTCCCCGTCCTCCACATCTTCACTCTCATTAATTCTAAGCTAATGACCCATATTAGCGGCGTTTACACTAATATGAGTAAGCAGAAAGGCATAAAATCGTGGATGAAGATTTAGTTAGCATACTGTGGAGAAAAGAAGGAGACATTTCCACAATGCAACATATAAATATGCATAAATGAGGCGGGGCACACCTCCTAGTGGGGGGGCAGGTGTTCGGCCCGTTGCCTCGTTTCACTGTCGATCGCTTCTTTGATAATCTCCATTTGCATAATCGCATTATCGCACGTTGTGTGACGCTATTGTGCAACAAAGAAAACTCTCTCTGCTTCCTTCAACAATCACACAAACCAAACGCCCATCATCACATAATCTTAAAAAACGCAAACTATTGAGAATCGTTTTTGCAAACGACCAATGAAGCATTTGACAATAAATTGCGTATTTTCAATGATGCTACAATGTGCATGGCATGCTTTATAGATGCATAACAATACGCATCTCCCACTAACGCATACAAATTCAAGCAAAGCATTCAGGCTAAACGATTGCAGTGAATCGTCGAAAAAATGCGCTGAAATTTGCGGCAATTTTTATGCTTAACAAATAAATATATCTTTGCTGTAGATGCTGTAGTAAGTACTATTGCAGTAAATTCCTCTACTAGGTGCAACTTGCTAACGCTGCAGATTATCGCTGAAAGTGCTGTCATATGTGCCAAAATTAATCAAAAACGACAATCCCGTACTTGCCTTCCTGTTGCTCCCCTCCGCTATCACTCCTCTTTTTCCTCACCTCCCTTTCAACCCTGACAGACGGCTGCTTCTAATTGCCGACATGTCGGAATAGAAAGTTAAATATAGTTATCAAGACTGCAAGTTCACGGAATGAGCGACTGAATGTAGCTGATATTGTTCGAAAGCGTCTCTAAACACAAAGCTTCATTAATCACTAATTCTTCCACTTATAAATCGTTTACTCTCATGCTTAGATGGGCACGTTTCCTTGAGTAGATTATTCTCCCCTCCCTCTCTCTCGTTTTGCTTTTCCTTTCTTCTCTCTTATATTCGAGATGAGATCTGTTAAAGAAAACGCTAGCCATTGGTCCTATTCATCGTCATGAAAAATCATATCTTACACACTAAATCTCTGAAGTAGATTGATCTCTTGTCAATTTCAAGAGCACATTTGTGTACTTCGATTATTTGTATTGATGCAATTTTGAACATCCGATGATTATTATGCAAAACAAATCCCATATGAAAATTTAGTCTTCGATGGGGAACTTGTTGCGAGAATATCTGATCATTCCGATCACTTTGCAGTGACGATGGAGGGGATTGCCCGAATTCGCTCATTCAACAATCAAATTTTCATAATTTCGAGTGGTAATTAATCAGAGTCGCTAACAGCTTCTAATTTCTCAACATTCAAACAACCTTCACAACTAAACAGCAGCGCAAACATAAGCAGCACCGTTTGCACCAAATATTTCTGTTCACCCGTTTCAGCCTGAATTCATCATAAAAAGAAAATGGATATTTTGTTGGCTAATTTGCTGAAACGTATGTGTGTGTGTGTGTGATCGTTCAGCCGTGGCCAATGCGGGTTGCGGCAAGTCACTATGGGTGGCCATTGGAGTCGGTATGTTTCACAAGGACGTAAATTCGTGATAAGGAAATTGCGTTTTTGTTGCTCCAGCTGAAATAATTGTGTTTGTCAACGTCCAATGTTCCTGAATGGCGTCGACGTACACCGAATGGCACTCGACAAATTCACTTATGTAGAAACTTCGCTACTCTCATCTAAAATGAACCCAATTTTCAATAAAGAAGCACTCAAAAAAAAAAAAAAAAACCAACCGCTAATACTTGCAAATACGAACACAGTGCGTATCCCTTCAATGCATCTACTTCCTTTCTTAAAACTGTCTTGAATCTCAAGCATACTGGAAACTACAAACACATCCTACAGTTTTCATAGTTACAGAAAAATAAAACCTAACCTTCGTAGACTGCATAAATTTTAAATTCTTTTCTGCGACCACAATTTCAAACAACGAAAGCAAGCCTTCTTGACGAAATAATTTTGTCACTGAAGTCGGCCTCGAGATCCAATATGCACTAATAAATCCGAATCCGATGTGCTACGTTAGCTACACCGAAACTGTTGCTTAAGAATCTGTCTGCCAACATGTATTGTGTGACGACCACAGTTGCTTACTTCAGAAGTTATGATGAAACCATTCACGAAACTTTGCATTTTATTCACTTGAATATATCCATCGTTGTGAATCATTTGAATACACACAGAAAACGAGTTTCGCATATACCAGCAACATGTTTGTTGTAATATGAAAAAAGCACTCTCGAGTAAGTTATGTTTTATATGAATGATTAAACGCAGCCACATACATGATGAACTTTCGTCGGACAGACACAAACAGACTTGTAACGGAACTCGCTAAATGAAATAAATCTCGGCACGTGTTGAGGTCAATGAAATATGCATGCAATTGAAGCCTTCAAGGGCCAAATGCTTAAATTGCTGGAGGCGCTTGTGGGCATGTGTTTGATAAGTGCTGCTTCATTAAACGATTATTTATGACAACCCACTAATAGCATAATGTTTATCATTAGCCAATTTTGCAACGAAATCGAGGCGATGCATGCTCGTCGTCGAAAGACGTTTCCCATTGAATTTGCATTACATGAAGAATATATTCGCCGCCGTAATTGCATCAAAACTCACATTGATTTCTCATAATTCCAGGAAATTCCTGAATTGTTGAGCATAAAAACCTATCTTTTCCCTTCGTTTCTGTGAAACCGCTTAAGGATACCTTTATGATTTTCTTTGCTTTTGAAAATAATCCAATAAGGGCTTTTTTATATTGCAATTCTAAAATAAAACGAAAGTTTATAAAGTTCTCAATGTCATTTCAGCACAATTTTTCCACCATTGATACATTCATTCGACTTATTTCAGCGATTTCAAACACCTCGAAGAAGATTATCAACGACTATCACTTCAGAATTGAAGTACTTCATGAATCGCTCGTCATTAAGAAGACACTGAGAAACCAGATCAACAGCAGTAACCAACACCCACGCATGCATACCATATGAAAATGCTTCAGTGGGAATATCCTCTGATTATACAAGCAATAAGGATTCCAAATAGTGAACAATTTACAAAGAATGCAAACTACAAGCAGCTCTAGAAGATGTGATCAATCTGGGCTTCAAAATGCTACCAAAAACACCGGAATACAATGGCAAGATGCCAAATAAAAACAAACAAAATACACCGATAATAATAGCACCTTAAATAAAAATAAACGAACCCAACTAGAAAAGACGGGAAATGGCTCATGAAAAGGATCGTAGACACACCTGTTACGTCTATAAAAACTTCAAATCAGAGCTCAAGCAACAAATAATGTATCGAATACTGCAACAAGTTGTCCCCATGTGAATGAGTTAGATATAGAAGTTAAAATCCACTCTCTCTAGCTTGCAAGTTTTTTAATCGTTCACAGCCTTTAACTGTTTACTTACCTCTAGAGATTTCGACTACCTATATATGACCGAAATACTGGTGCATTTCCATTTTCCCAAACATGTAAAATGAATGTAAGCCTGGCGAAATCCGTTTAGAAAGCAGTGATATAACTTAGAAGAATGTTTCTATTGTTTTGCTACGTTATAAGAAAAAAGAAGTTAGCTAGCAAAACAAAAGTGAGCACTGAAAATAGATCATTACACATTTAGAGCTCAAATATGTGCGTCTTCAAGTAAAAGTCTACTTCCGCATTCAAATCGCCTCTCCTCTCCGATTTATATATTTCAACGCGAACAGCTATTGAGCTCGATCGACACTAGCAACTCGCTTTGCAACGGCGACACTCAATCATTAAGTGGACGCAAGTAGCCTAGTATTGTTAGCCTGAGACATGCAAAAAATAAAATGCATTATACGTATGCATATTTTCATAGATAGAAAGATTAAAATGCGGAATGCAACATTAAATAATGAAAAAAAAGACAAGCAGAAGACAGTGAAGCCATAGATGCTATGAAAGAACATTATGAATGGTTTAAAAAACCCCGGGATGGTTGAGATTTTAGCAGAAATGCTTCTAGCATGGAAAAAAAAAACAAAAAACAACAGCTGCCAAACAATAAATTCGCTATGAAACGAAAAAATCAACATACGATGAAATATCACAAATTCTGAGAGTATGCAACAAGAACAATAACAAAAAATAAATAAATAAATAAATAATCCACAAAACAACCTCAACGGCACGCTCCCAACATCTGAAACGACAGCAATCAGCATGCTGATATAACACTTAAAGAAGCTCCACAGGAGCACTTCTAATTAATCAATTTTATTACTGTTAAATCTGCGAGCGATAACGGAACCCGATTGCGTCAGATCTGCACCTATAATCGTACAACTTGTGACTAGTTTTCAATCGTTATTTAAATTGTTTGAGGATTTACTTTTCCACAACTATAGTTTAACATCATTTGTCATAATTTCTCGCCGCAAAACATTTCCGGTTTCATTCGTCTTCAATTCCTGAATCTTATCCTCATTCCTATTTGCACTCTTCTTCGAAACTTCCAAAAATGCAAACACTTTGAGTTAGACACTTTTAATAAAACAATACTGCAAGAGAAGAAGAGGCCGGTTCCCATAAATAAAGGAAAACATCAAGAAAGAGAAAACACGAATTAAGCGGGTAAATTGACGCAGATATAGCAAACCAAAAGCCAACTCAAAGAGACTATCTAATAGGAAGTGTGAGCGCATATCGTATGCAATAACCGTCACTGAATATTCTTTTCCTTTGCGTACATCTTCACCTTCTTGCGTAACTTCTTCAGCCTCTTTTTGATTCTTTTCTTCGAAGTTTCATTCTTTTCCGCCTGGTTACCTGGAAAAAAACAACATAGAAAATGTCAAATCCAAGGAGAAGAAAAACGCCTAAAACATCTGATTTTAGCTATAAAAAAAGATCTCTCACATTCCGATCTTGTTAGAATAACTTAACCTTGCTATAAGTTGCGAAGAGGCTCCAACTGCAGAAGGAAACAAATCTTTCACACCTATCTTGGCTCCTCATGGGTGTAGGGATCAGAAAATTTGCCTCAGTGCAACCTGCTTATAAAAGAGCACCTTTCGCACCATACCTCAAACGATATCCAATAAAAAGGACACCGCTTGCACCTCCTAAGTGGTCAAAGCTACATTTACAGCCCCTTCCTTGCTTTTTGCTTATGAAATCTACTTGACAGAAAAGGTTTAAGGTAGAGCACTTACCACCGGAATCGATAAGGGCAGACGAATCGATCCTCGATTCAATTAGTCGGTTCTTTTGGTTTATTATCTCAACTAACAGCTCGAGAAGTTTGGCCTCGCGCTCAACGTCAAACGGCGTTTTCTCTACAAGAGTTCTGTATATTCCCTAAAGCAAGGATATGAAATAACTAAGGAGGTGACTAATGCTGCAGATACTCTCAAAAAGAAGGCAATATTGATGAAACAAAGGCTAGCTCATAGCCTTGTATAATCAATCCGCCTCCCCTTTGAAAAAAACACTCTTTCCTGCGACTATTCCTAAAATATGGTAAATTAGGCCGGAAAGCTGTGCATGCCTAGCACGCCGTCTGACGGATACTAAAATAAAAATCTAAGTGGAACAAGCTCTATCTCTACTCTTTGAAGGAATTACGATGCGAATTTAAGCAAAACAATCTTCTGAAGAAACCCACGTGAGTGATGCATTTAGCTGAACAAATTTTCTTCTGGATCAAAGTCTAGCACCACGACAATTTCCTCAAATACTTTGAAAATAGTCTCATTCTGTAAGAAAACATGCTTTATGGCTCTTTTCTAAAACGAGGGCGATTAATCAAAGCATAACATAACTAGTAAATAATATCTCACTTGAGCAGGTGATCAGTAAATTCAACAACATTAAGTGAAAAAAAAAATCATCGTAAAAGATCTAAATTGTACGATTACATTACTTCCAAAAAAAAACAGCATTCATTTCGGCAACGAGTTTTTAACATCAAAATCCCACTTGTCAGTTACTTCTCGAAATCATCTCGCATCGCTTTGCACCTTTATTGATCAACGACCTTAAAATGAAGACGCCAACAAACAAAAGGGATGAAGCGCAAGCGTGAAATAAGGCACGCAAACTACACCGTTAAAGAAAACTTCTTTCAAAAACGAGAAACCTGCAACACTTTCGATGAGGCACCTTAGCTGGTACTCGGTATCGGAGTGAACCTCGTTCAAATATTTCTCCAGCCATCTGCAAGTACAGACAGATATTAATGCCCTCACAAATTGAAACAGAAGCAGAAAACCAATTTTCCATCTATATCTCTGGTGAATCGAAATAAACATCAGTCAATATGCAAATTATGTGCCTCAGGTCAGAACACAGCATTCTGAGTCTACTAAGAAATAATTCAAAAGAATAACTAGCGTATGCAGATAGTCCCTTTTTTTTTCTTCTAACCCTTTCCCATCCCTCTTTGCTTTAAAGAAAAGATGAGGTGAATTCAGTGTTCTGACACTTCGCTTGGTTGAAATAGCACTCCACAATGAGAAAGTGAAAAAAAAGATAATAACAAACGAACTTCATTATGTATGCTGATTGCTGACGGTCCAACTCGCAACGCTTCTCCACCACGTCAATCCAATCATCCACACGACGATTTTTAACCCATTCGCAGCCATCTGAAGCAAAAGCAATTGATTATTTGTGGAAGTCGCCGTAAAATTAGACATCTTTTACGAGACATTTAAAAGCTATCCTCATACAATGACGTAAGAATGGGACAAGCTGTATGTCCCATTTTTACGTCATTGCACGTAAGTATCATATAGGCGGTGCATTAATCCTTTAAAATGTTGACTTTCTGATCTAAAGTGGAGACGACTCAAGTGGAAACCCTCCTTAAGGACAAGTTGGCTTACTCTGCTCAATTGTGAAGAGAAGTTCCTTTTCGATGCATTTCCCAGTTATCTCCACAACATCCAACTCCTTATCGAGCACTCGCACTCGATCCATTATTGGCTCCATTGACAATTCGTCGTACTCATTTTCGGTGAATATTATCTACAACAAACGAACTTTGCAAGTTACTTTTCGATGTTACATTATTTCACATTTTAACATAGAAAAAACTCTGACGCAACAAGCTGCATTCATAACCACTTTTTTATAAAGAAACAATAGAAAGTAAAGCGGTATTTTCTCTCTACGTTTCTGAGGGTAACGTTTATTTAGAGTTTAAGGACGAGGAGCGTAGCAAATGGGGATTCACCTTTCTGCGAGTTGGGATTGTTGGAAGTGGCGAGCGATAGTTCTTCTTGGGTCTAGGAAGAGTAACGAATGCAGACTGTGCACTGGCCGCTTCCAGTAACGGCCGCGGTGGTTTTGGTGGTGGAGGTGGTTGCGACTTCGGTCGGTTCGAAATACCCGGCAACGGCGTAACCGGTGATCTTGTTCCGCTAAACAATCGTTGAACTCTGATTTGCAATAAAATTTTTCTATTCGCTTCGTATGTGCATCATTCGACAGTATTCCACCAAAACGCCTAAATTCCGTCAAAGAAAAGGAATCCTCAAAGGAAAGGAGAGAGCGAAACAACGAGAAACGCCATGGCATTAAAACAAATTAGAATTTCTGCTACACAACGACGATTTATGAACAGTTCGCTACATCGAGTTCCATCCGATACAAGCATTGCCTCAAACATTTGTGAATCTTTTTGCGCGTCTCTCCACCGTCTACCCCTCACTACCATGATCCTTATAATCGCATAAACGCAAAATGTACAATAACAATGGAAATAATAATAATAATAACAAATAAACTGAACGATGAAAAACAAATTCATTTCTTTGAATCAGAACCTAAATCACCATACCACTTTCATAAAAGGAGTCAACGAAACGGTGAAAAAGATATATTGCAAAAAATAATACTTGGGAGGATTAACGCTCAATGAAGCTTTCATCTCAGCTCCCGTATTGCTAACTTCGTCATCACTGCCGCTGCCGAATGGGTTAAGAGATTCGTCGTATGAATCGCTTTCATCTGCAGATTCCTTAAAAAAATCACACAAAACAATAAACAGTTGATAGCTCTATCACCATCCGCCGAAAAACCTCCCGGCAAGAAGACTAATTCCTCTCCTTCATTCCCCTTCCCCACCCCAGCTTACCTCATTGATAGGACATGCTCACTTTGCAACAATATCGGCGGCATAACAGTGCTATTAACCTCTCAATAGAACCATCTTATTTGATACAGCGAAAATAACAGTACGCTGGTCTTGTTAAACGACGATATCATGCAACCGCATTTACGTAATCAGGGATGAAAGAGGTTCGATTCGTTCTTTTTTGTTTGCATTTAGCAAACGTCAAGAAGGTTCGCAACTCATCAATACGTTTCACAACCGATCGCTGGAGGAATCGGTGCTATTAATGGATCCTCATGCAAGAACGACCTCGGCGGTCGAAGCGACTGACATAGGAGGTAAAATGAAGCTACAATAGTGCCAATATAAAAACAATATAACCAACATTCAAAAAGAAATTACCATTCACAGAAATTGCTTGAATGATACCGTTTAGAGCAACTATAACATTATTCTTTTAGAGTAGAAAACTTTGGAGCATTTGTGCTCATTCACGAAATCGAGCCTAACAGAAATCGACAGCACACTATTCAGCGCAAATCAGAGAGTTAACTACAAACCAATACCATGAAAATGAGAAAGAAAACATGAAATTTACCTCATCATCCGAACCAAACGGATTTAGAAAATCAGGATAATCGACTACACTGATCGTTTTCACGCACTGTGGTGAAGTGGATCTGCTTCTTTCTCCTGCGAGACTTAGTTTGTCGATATTTGTTGATCTAGGCATAGGCACGGGCCTGTCGGGCAGAAGCTGCGTTCTCAGAGGACTTGGCGATGCGTTCAAAAGCATACTTCTGCGTTTCGGTCTTGGCGGAGGAATCGGTGCTGTTGACGGGTCATCAGGCACCACCTCGGCTGCAGAGAGACTAGCATTTGTCTTCTCTAGCACACGCATCCGAACTGTTTCTTGTTGACTGCCTTGTGTCAACTCTGTCTTTTCATCACCTTCGACGATATTTTCAGGTGAAATCACAACAGGCACATGTCTCCTGTTTTTTGATCCATCGAATGCTTCTAATTTAGATACAGGTTTGTCAACATCAACACAAACAATATCTGAGTTCCTGACAACTTTATCAGGCTTTGATACCGTCACTTCGGCCCTCTTTGACGAATCACTCTCGCATACTTCCTCATAAACAATTTCGGGTATGACAGTCGTCTGCAGAACTGGATTGGCTAGATTCTTTGGTTTCGGTGGGGGTGGCGGCTTGGCTTTTGGATGTTGACTAGTGTTTAGCTTTTCCTGCGCGAGCACTGCCATTGGCCAATGCTGGATGCACTCGAAACCACCCTTCGTCTGTCGAAACAAGCCGTGACGCAAAAGTTCATCACATCTTGAGCATTTGAAACATTTACGATGATAAATCACCTAAAACGAAACATCTGCAATAACATCGCTGCGTAAAATACGAATCAGTGTAAAACTGCAAAGTCACGATATCGACGCCAAAAATATGTTGCAAATCTCGCAGCATAAAATTTCCCTCCTCGCTATAACTTCATCGACTTTTAATCTGATAGAACCTCGCGCAATTATTTTATACCTGCTCACACAAAGAAGATAATGTGCCCATAAAGATCAGCATGAATATATCAGAAAATGATCTTGGTGATAGAAACTGCTGATAGCAGAAATAGAGCAATCTATTCCGATAGAACGGCTCCACAACGCTTGTTTTTTGTTCCAAAACGTTCCGAAGAGAATCTCGGCGACTTTCAAAATTACCGAAACGAAACACTCTCTAAATACAGCATGGTTTTCCCGTGTTTAACCGGAAACAACACCTCTCATGGAACCAAGAATTCACAGCTACTACAAATAAACCGCACCCGTGCAAAAGCTCGTTGTCTAATTAGGAATCGGGAAATTGCTTTCGCTAGCTGAAAGGCAAATGCTCAACATTACATTTTGCAGCATGAAACCTCTGCAAAAACATGATAGAAAACCTACATGATCGACCACAATACGCTCGATGATGAAAACGTGTTGAGCACAGATGGCGCAGGTGACTGCCGACTGATCTCTCCGAGCTGAGTTTCGTGCCTCGAACACTAGCTTTGGCACGACCGCCTTCTTTATGGCCTCTTCAAAAAGATGTTGAAGTTAGTTCCATTATCACATTTTAGCTGTATATATGTGCAGGTTTTAGCCCTCTCCTCTCCTAGCTAATCAACAAAAACTTCATTCAGATAGTAAGATGGGGAAAGGGATTGGGCGGAAGCTACTGATCTCTTGGCCGACTACTGTTGGACCAGATAACTAAACGATAAACTTTTTTAATAGTTCCTCCGCGACCTGCAAAACGCAGGTTCGAGCAAGAACTGCAACGTTATACACCTAATTGGGCGCAGGTTTTTTTTCCCAGTAAGATTGAACAATAACAAATAAAAAAGATAATGATGAAAAGGACCCTTTTCAGGTGTGTATCAAACACTTCACAGTTCCACCAACTCCTTCGGAACACAGCACTGTTAACTTCAAGCACAACTCACTTAATGCGGCATCCTAAATTCTATCTCAGGCGCTATGCCCCAACTCAACTCTTATCTGGAGGCATACTGAATTGAAACAACTGCCTAATTAAGGTTGACTGAAATTGTAGGTAACTTACTTGGCTCAACGTCAACAGAACTCTTGATGCAAACGAGTGCTGTGAGTAAGGCGAGGTTAAGATTGGGCAATGATGCGGGTAAATCTGCTTCAGTGACAAGCAAAGGAATACCCAACACATCTTGCGCTAGCTGCATCATCTGAAATAATCTTCTGCTTTCAATTTTACTCGAGTGCTTTCAGTATGTGTGAGGGGTGATAATATGTGAAGAAAATGCTCACTGAGAATGCGTCAAAGAGCATAACACTATATACATCAAAAAACATAGGATGACCAGTAGACCGCTACGGGCTGTCTGCAACATCTAAATGCTGCAGTTTAATCAACGTAAGCCTATTGTCCATAAAAGCTGAAATCATTCTTCATTGCGTAATTTGTCACGCACCGACCGGAGTGTCTGTAAATTCATATTCGATGCTCGAAGACTACGAGAAGTGAAAAAAGAAATCAGATAGAGGCAACGTAGAAATAATCGGTAGACAACACCTCTAGGATTGAGTCAACGGCATGCGAGTCTTGAGTAACCTAAAACAGATTTTCCGCTGCTCCATTACTGTTTTTTGACAGTACCATCTTTCCGAAATCATGAATCAAAAATTAGGTTTTCTGAAGCCTAAAGCATGACCACCTTCAGATATACTAGACTACAATAAGCAATGATATCAGACCAAGCACTCCATATTTTAGTTTTGTCGACTACCACTGAATTCGATTTACAAAAAGACAAAACAGCAGACTCTAATTGAAGGTGCTGGCGGATTAATCAATCTTCGCCTCATTCCCTCAGGAACAACACTGTCACGAGACTAAATGGCAATTCAAGGCCACAATTTAAACTGGAAGTTCCTTCACAACTTAAAATAAGTATAAGTCCTTCTGGACGATCCAGTCATAAAACGTATTCAGCAATATGAATAAACTTTATCAGCATTTTAAGGAACAATAACTTCATCATTTCATGTGAAACTGGTTGCTTGAACATGTTTAACATCGAAAAAAAAAACACTCCCAGATAATGTGAGAGTGCCTGTAAAGAATGAAAGAAACAACAATTTTAGTTTTTGTTCCAAGCTATCGCCTATCGGAAAGCCGTATTTAAGGATACCCAAGAAAACGTCTGCGAATCCTTTCATTTAGCATTTCTTCGTTATTAGTGTTGTCGAAATTCTTGGCATAAGCCTATATTAGTCCTCATATAAGCCAAACTTCACAACTTTCAATAACAGAAGGGCTCGAAGAGTTGCCGGCTTAATTTGGCTAACGGATTTACCTTATTTCGGACCATGCTCAGTTTTAAAGGTATACGATAAAAATTACCGAGTCAAAAGCAATCTTGAAGGTGACGTCCACCATCTCCTCCGACTGCTTCCTGCAAACACAACGAATGAAATACTAATGGCCTGTAGATGATTTCAGTTGTCTAACTGACTCCCTCAGCGTAAACTCAGTTTTTCCCACCAAAAACCTGACTTGGTAAACAAAGCAAATTGTGTGCCTATCCGGCTGTGCAAGATAAAAAGATGAATACCCTTTAAAAGTTTTCAAAAGATCATTCAATCTGATGATCTGAAGCTTGAGGACGTTAGGTAAAAAATTCTTCACAAGTCGAAGGCTCACAGTCTATTAGTTTCCTACTATATGCCATCTGCCTTATTATGTAGTATAGTGGGCATTCTTCCCAGGTGCTGCTACCGCTATGACTTATAAAGAAGATTCACGACGTCAAAATCTTCTGGCTTTTTGAAAAAGAAATGTCTGCTGCTCTCAGTTTCAAAATATGTTCTCGACAACTTGGAAAACGGGAAAAACTTGCACGCTATTTTGCACTGACGAACCCGACTAGCAATCTATATCGTAGAGCGCACCTCAATAAAACGGATTCAGGAAGCATGAGAGGATGGATTTAGCTAACAGCGACATAGAAGAATCCCTGAATGCTGCACTGAGATTACGACTAAGCTTACAGCGTAGACTTCTTTTGCGAATCTGTGTGGATGCAGCATATATAAACCATGACAAATATGGGCACGCATAATGTTCACAAGGTTGATTGCAATGTATGCATGATATTTTGAAAAAAAAAAAAAAGAGGCATATCTGAAACTCATAACAAAATTGAAGGATGTGGAACCTTTGAATGAGATTGTCGGCAAGCAAACGTGCCAGCACAGACATCAATGCCTGCCAATCACCGTTGGTCCATGGTGGTGGTGAGGCGCCTGCCGCTTCTGCCCATTGTGAAACAGCTTTCAGTCTCATGACGCACTCATTCGCCCATTGCACGTTTCACTGAATAGGTCGGAGTTCGAAAAAACTTTGATGCATATTCAAAGAAAAATTAATGAGGCATAGTCCAATGTTACACTGCTTTCATTTGCAAAAAAAAAAAAAAAAAGCTAACGAAAGCAAATTTTACGGTAAAGCTTTAGTAATAGCAATGAAAACAGGCACCTTTTCCCTCCCCACCACCAAACCTAATAAATACAACTTAACTCGCATTACACACCTACTGCAAATCATTAACGTTGTCTCCTACCCTCACAATGACGCAACACCCTCAATGATTAAAGCCCGGCAGAGGACCTCCTCCTCGCATTTATGCACCAACTGAACAACTAATATGAATTGAGCGCCGAAGTCGTGTATCGCTTTATCACGGATCCGGAAAATTCTTCCATCGCAATTTGTTTCTGCGATGAAATCATTGCTTTCAACAAGATCATGATTGTGTGATATAGTTTTCATGTCTGTCGTTCAACATCCACAGCGTTACCACCGACACAGGTGTTGTACTTGTTTTTTGCATCTATTTCCGCACCTATCCAGGTGTTACACTTGTTTTATCCACACCTCCAAGGAAACTTCCGCTAGAATCAAAAGCCCTCACATCGACCGAACATGAGAATCGTCACATGAGGTGAGACTGAGATAGGGATAGATCTACGAGAAGTTTGAATAAGCCGGTTGAGGGAGTGGAGAGTATAGGTGTAACACTTTTAGTACAAATCATAAAAGTAGCGGCACGCGGTGTAATTTAAAGATCTCATCACTGCTACTCAACATGGTTTCCTTCCCAAATCATGAACATGCAAACGTGAGCCTCAATACTATCAAGCAAATGCAATGTTTTCTGATACTTGAATGGAATCAATGAAAACGGTCATAACAGGAACGTTTGTTATTTTTTAAGTGCAAAGAAGTCGTTCTTCTGAGTCCCAGCGAGCGATTACAACTCAAGAAACAAAGGGGTGCTAAGGGAAGAATTAAATTCTGATCATAAATCGGTCTACTCCATGAACAGAAGGAAAAGTAATCTCCCTTTTTCCTCTGGCTAGGCTACTGTTTCGGCTCAAGGCGAGAGTAGGAAATTGCGCCCCTTTTAAGGTGGTGGAAGAGTAGGTTTCCCATGGAATAGCACCTTCTGCGGTAATGATCTCACAAGTCGTGAACAAAAAATGTGGAATAACCCTATCAAGGCATAAACATTTGTCAAGCGTAAATCCTCACCTGTTTTGACGAAGATGTGCTTGTTGAAACGTTGAAAAGTTTATTCAGAGTGACATTGCAATGAACTGGAATGGGTTGGAAAGGCCTGCGACAAGCATTAACCTAATTAGCGTTGGGAATATGAATAGCTTCTCCACTTATATCTCTGCGATTAGAGACAAGCTGTTTGTTTTTTTTTTCATTTTGGTGATAATCTGGCACTGAATGGCTGTTCCGTGGCCATCGTCGTTTGTTGTGACTTGAAGTTTACGGACTGTTTTCCGTTGAGATAGTTTGGATTATGTGAAATATCTACCGTTGTGAAGGGCAAAATCTAAAATCCATTAGCATCACTTTTGAGGTAGTTTTTAAATGTTTTTTTAAATATCTTGTGGTGGGCTCAGGCTACTAGTAATATTGAGCTCATCGCTGAATTCGTATATTATTTTGCTATCATTAACCTAGATGACGCAATGTTTGAAGTATTTGTTTCCGGTTCGCTGTGGTGATGAGGTGGAAGAAGTGCCGAGGTTGGATGCATTTTGGTATTCCACTGCCATCGGTTATTCCTCCAAGGCTGAGGGTAAGGCGGCAGATGATAAGAGCGGAATTTCTCTTCGCGTGATTTATTATTTTTTCTTTAGTTCGACATGATTTTCAACCGTGATCGTTATATGGAATAGTGTGTCTACAATCTCAAAACGATGCTTGTTACACCCGTATTTACAACGTTCAATGCATATTAGAAGTGATGTGATGTGGAAACGGCTGTCGCGAAATTCATTTCTCGGAGTGAAAGTATAACTGTAACACATTGTCTTCTAATATTTGTTATTGGGAGTTACGCCAACACTGCTTTAATTGCAACTTTTTGATAATATAGAATCTCGTTTAGGCAATCCTCTCTTCTCCTTCCTATTATAAATCATCATCTTCATATTCGTCGATTTTGAGAAATTGCGAATGAACGATATACACCCCATCGTTTGAAATATATGCCCAACATACTAATAGATATAATCTGTCTTGATCATACGCCAAGGCTGCGCAGGTGTATCAATGAAATAACCTCACCATCCCTGCTCATGTCTACGTAAGCTTCCCCTTAAATGTGGATCGATTTTCCAAAGGTGCGGACTGTATAGACCTCAGGCTGAACAAAGAGGTGGGGTACGCCATTTCGTAACGGTATCCTCATGAGTTTGTGTTCAAGGCTGGAACGATGGCATGCGGCAGGGGAATGTCGTCACGAGATGCGATAAACGGTGATTTCGAATCGATGCGAACCGGTGTTATATTCGACGACGACATGGGGAGAGTTATACCGAACGTATGCTATGACAGACCTCCGAAGGTGGGAAATACATGAATGGTTTTTGGGAGGTACATAAGGGGGAGGGAAGCCGGATCGCTTGCTAGGGATTTTTGAGTCAGCACTGCTTGTTCCGGGCCTGAAAACGGGAAGCCGAGATTCTCATCGCTATTTTATTCTATATTTAAACCGTATGCCTAGTGTTGAACGTATCGCACAATTATACACTGCTTTATGCAGCTGATGGGAGATATTTTTATTCGATTTTAGTATGTAATTATTTCGATTCTACTTTTGGTTGTAAATATTTTCTAGCTTTTGGCGCTTTAAAGACTTTGTTGGTCGGAAACAAAGGGTGTGATTGAAATTAGCGCGAAGTCGCTTTATCGGACAGAAAAAGAGATTCACTTCCTTTCTGAATAGATCTAAGAAAGTTTGTTTGTTAAGTAGTGGCTTCTCTGATTCCGATTATTTTGAAACATATGGGCAAACATATTTTCGAAGGTATTGTTTTAATGCAACCCGAGTGGTCGATGGTGTCCATTGGCAGTTGCAAGTTTCAGACACTCATTGGATATAACTTTGCAATAGAGCAGACATGGGATGGCCATCCAGTAGCGCATGATCCCATTCACATTCGTATGGAGTGGCACTTTGAGCGTGCACCCGGCAAACCGCATAAACGTGTGGTGAAAACGTTCATCGAATCACCGCTATTTGACGATCCAGATCCGCCTTCTGAACTGCCTGGCATTTGCCCTGGGGTTCGTTTCCTTCGTTGTTTTCTTGAACCCTTCCATTATCTGTAGTAGTTGCTGATCGATCCCTCTAAGATTAATTCGAAGACCTAGTAGGAACTTGCTTCTTTTTAGATCATAATTGAAGTTGGATAGTTCTTAAATCTCACCGTAATTTGTGGAGGCGATCAAAGCAAGGAAGAAATTTCTGTGAAATTATGATTTTCGTCGCTTAGAACCAAGAAATCGCTCAAGGAATTAGCTTCTTCCCGCTCATTGCTCTCATCATTCTCCAGGATATGTCTTTTTGCTCCTTAAATGATTGTTTGTAGCTGTGGAATTACGAGGTGGTGGAGCTGTTTTTTGCAAACGCAAAGAACCAGTATCTCGAGGTAGAAGTCGGTCCTCATGGTCACTGGTTGTGCATTTTGCATGATGGATTTCGTAGGCCATTCAATACAGGCGAGAACCTACAGCTAGAGGTGCAGAATACGTTTATCGGTGACACATGGCGTTGCACTCTGGAGATTCCACTCGCTTACTTCCCTGCAGGCAAATTTAACTTTTACATATTGAGCCTAATCCTTCAAGTTTTTAGCGTCGTGGGCTCTGCTCTTTGCTTTTGAAGGTTTCTATTACTTCACTCGGTAGCAATAGGTTGTCTTTATTATCTGCCGAGTGTTGCTTTTTATTTACGGCAGTTTTTTTCACTACGTAGTAAATAATATAATAGTTCTGTTATTTGCATCGAATGTTGCGATTGCCAAAGTCTTATTGTTCCAACTGCCAAAGTTTCACCTTCATGTTGAGCTGATGACCTTGCTTTAAGGAGTAGAAACATTCAACGCATATGGTATTCATGGATCCGGCGAAAGTCGTGTTTATGAGGCGTTGTCTCCAGTGACTGACGGAACGTTTGATGAGCCAGATTTTCACCAACTTCAATTCTTCAAAAAAATCGAAGTAAGGCGCATCATCCCGGAGGGTTTCAACGACACTTCCTACAATGATTTAAAGTATGGCGACCTTTGGGAAGGCAGGTAGCTGAGCGTTTATCACACAGGGTTCTGCGTTTTTATTACGTTGTTCTTTCTGCAATTTTCTAATTTTTGGTTTTTCACCCTTCCGGCATGCCGCGTCTTTCACCCCTCCCCCTTCCTCGTCCCTGCCTTCCTCCCTTCTCTACCCCTTTTCTCTATTCCCGTTCCACCCTCTCCTCGCATATGGAATGTTACTAAAGTTTGCTGTAAAATAGCTTGCTTTGAACACATTAGTGCACAGGGTTGCACCACTTCGTTTTTCTAACACGTGTATTTCAGTCAGTTTTAGTGGCATTTTAGGAGGGTACTAACGTTCGTTACGAAAAGCAAATATAGTTGTTGCATATAGATGAGCTATGAACTTCAGCTGTTGGTTGACGCACTGTTACAACTGACTGACATAAATACTCGATGATGGAGTGACTTATTTCAAGGGCAACACTGCCAACAGCATGGAGGAGCTTTCAAGAGGGAGGGAGGGTGTGATAGTTTTTAAGTGGAAGACGGTGGTGCGTGAAGGTTGATGATGGTCTTATATGCATGCCAGCCGTTCTTTGCTACCGGGTAATCGTTTTGGCTCGATTTTCTCATAGAAATAAAGTAGTTACTCTCAGGTGTAACATTATGCGTTGAATTCTTCAGTCCATTTACATATTGCCTCATCCTTACTTTTATTGCAGTTGTGTGGTTTTGAGACACGGTTATGTCTAGCTATTGCTGATACAACTGTTCAAGACATAGTCAGACGTATAGGTGAGAAGTGCAGGGTACACTGGGGAAACGATCGTGGATTTTTCGCCATCCGAGCGAGGCACTTACCCATTGTTCAGCAGAATGATCTTCGGTCTAACTCCCCATTGCTTTCTGCGTTTCTCGTTGTCGTCTCTGTGCTCGTGCCAATGTTATGGTTTTGTTTGTTGTTAAGTCGTTCTTGTTCAAGGTGGTCGTAGAATGCAGAAGGGTTAATGCCATGATGTTGTGATTTCCAGGTTTGAGGGGGGCAGAGATATTCTGTGCTCTTAAATTCCACCTACTGCACCTTGGGTTTCTGTTTGCACAGTATTATTTGTGATTATTGGGAATAACGATCTCGAGCTAAAGTTAGACAAGTTGAGAAGCAAACCAAAAGAGCTGCTGTGATATGCACTTCACCACTTGCCTGACCAACGACTCCCACAAATAAACAAAGAAAGTACAATACGATAAAGTGCCCTCATACAGATATCATATGAAAGACTCGTCTTTCTGTAGCTTGACCTGTGTAAAATGAAACTCGGACCGCTGTAGAATGCATTCAAGTTTTTTGGCCTTAACGCGTGCAACTCCCGTTGAGTTGATTTATCGTCTTGAAATATGGTATATATGAAGTCATCCCATGGAGCGCATCATTCATACAAAACTTCGCTACGCTTGCTGCATTAGCTTCCGACACCCGGGACATCCGGGCAGGCAGACGCAGACGAACATGTTTGCGACAGACATAGCTTTGTTGTGATATTCTTCACAGCAAATCTGAAGGAGCGCTTGAAGAATGGAGGCAAAATTAAAACATTAACAGATTAAGTTGACTTGTTGTGAGCAGTGATGCCGTTTCAGTTTCATTGATCAATTTGTTCCGCTGAAATTTTTACAGTTGGAATCCGAAAAGAATGTTTTATTGGGAATTACTTTGGAAATGGGTAATAATTGCTTGATGGTTGTTGTTTTTTCTTTCTCTTCTCGTTTGAAGTGACTGATGAGTGTGACTCTTTTTTTGTGACGACCCTTTATTGTTGAATTTCTGAATTTTACTCGATTTACGAGATGAAATGAAAAATTTTCATCTCAACTAGAGGCAAACACATTGATGCAATCTGCTATCCAATTAGTGCGCATTGTAGAATACCCCAGTTAAGAATTTCGATAACATGGCTTACTGCTTGAAATGCTTGTTTCTAATTTTGTTTATTTCCTTCATGTACATGTAATTTTTCGGCTAGTTTTACAATGGTTTGATTCCTTTAGGGGATTGTTTAGATGTTGGTTAATCACCCGACAGCAACTTGATTTTAAATTTTTCCAAACTTGTAGTCCACTACTCCATCGATTTTGCTTGGTTTAGTTCTTACCCGATTGCATTTGGACGTGGTCGAATTTTTCTGAGTTTATAATAAGAAACTATTCAAGTTGTTTATGATTTCTCTTTTTTGCGATGTACAAATATTTTTTTCCAAAAAGCCATCTCTATTTTTGGTAGGGATGCCCTTATTTTTGATGCAGTCTGACTATCTATGAGCGATGTTACGTTTTTTTTTCCAGATAGTAATGGCCATGCTGCTTCAAATAAAAAGGATTATGAAGCATTCTTTTGGTTTATTAATAAAACGTTGGCGAGATATGAAAGATTCGCCAGGTTTGAGTCTTAATTTTTTAACCTTGCCTCTGATTGTTACCTAAGTGCGTTTTTTCCTGCTTTTTTTTACTGGGCCTTTGCTTATTTATTTCAGGGTCCAATTTATGCCATCGATGTTCTTCGTTTCAACTTCATATATTTCTATTTGTTGCACATATCAGTTTTTCAAAGTATTCATTTATTTTTTTAAACGATGGAATTATGTTTGAGGTGAGAATATTTAGTGCTCATTGTTTGTTTCGGTTACGTTGGTATGGTTTGTTGTTGAATTATAAACGCTTTTCTGTTGATGTTTTGTTTTGACTGAGTGTTGCACAAGTTGTAAGTTATGTCAACAAGTTTCAATTGTTTTTTATGGTTCACTTTGTTGGCCCTCGTAGATTCGGTATGCCTTTTATTGCGGGATTCGTTACTTTCAGTTTTTACTCGTATAATTTCAGTGTTTCGTTGTTTCGAATCGAAATGCCAATAAATATTCTTTCTCTTTTGATTTTGACTTTTTTTTTTTGATGGTGACCGGAGATATGAAGATTGCAAGATGTTTGGATCTGTAGTTTCCGTAAAATTTTATAAATGTTCACTTCAACTTAGCATTTTTAATGAAGTTCGAGGATAATTTTCAAAGTGCTTTGTTGGTACAGGAGATGGCCTCAGTCAAACGAGCGGGTCCTGTAGTCTCACTCTGAATTTTAAAATCAAAAGTATGTACACTCCAGAACACCGCCATTCTGAACAAATTCCGACTCATGCAGAATGCGTTAACGAGTCGCACCCTCTCTTCCGCTCGTATCTTAACCATTACGGTGTCAAAACATAATGGCTGGTGCTGTGAATGTCCTTCCGTCCTCTTTCTCAACATTGGGTGTCTGCCTTCGCGAAATTCTCGATCCTTTCCAGAATTATCATCCAAGGATACCTTCGAGGATGCAGTTCCCGCACTGATAAGACGAATCAATGCTGCAATTTTCACCGTAGACTTAATCCGACAGGCCACTGGTTCTTTTCCATGCTCGACAGGTCTGCACAAAACTATCGGCATCCCCAAAAATACCGCAAAGTCTGCTACAGCAGGAGAACTCATTCGAAAATGGAGGGCTCAACGAAGTTTCACTTTGGTTGTAGTTGATCAGACGATTGAGGGTGGACGGATAACAGCGAGCGGCGATAGGCAATAATACATCGAGACAGATCTTCAGCTATTTCAGCGTGGATGGCGTGATGCATGCTGCTTCGATGGTTAGCGCTTTCGTGTCATTAAAGTTCCTTCCACTAACACTTATGCCGTTATTCAGGTTTTCCGTGTTTGTCTTTATTCGAGAAGTGTCCAATACTACGATAGATGTAAAACCGCATTTAAGAGGAGTTTGCTCGATGGCATGCGGCCGATCTAGACATCAATTTTGTAATTTGTATGGATCAAATAATTGCTTGTAGTCTTGCAGACCACCAAAAAGTGGCGCTAACGTGACGGAGGTGCAAGAAACGATCGTTACAGTTTAAACGCCGTCCTTGTCCTTGTAGTGCCTCATGGAAGCTAGAAGCACCGGAAGTAGATTGCGGTGAAGCTGGTGCCCATGAATGACTAACATTTTTTTCCGGATTGCGCAAGCACTTATATGCTTTTCCAATACAAATTTTGTCATAGGTGCCTGCAGTCCGTTGCTAATACAACAGAACGGTTGTTCAAACATTGCAGACGACGTATAGCATATTGCAGCGAAGAAACATCTGTTTCTTGAGAGAAATAAAAGGGGCGGTTATAAATGGGGAGGTAAAACCGTTCGAAAAGCATTAAGGATGTGCATATACGATATGAAAGGTTTGATTGGGAATCAAGAAATGTGTTTAGTTTGTTCAAATGATTAAAACGATGGATATATTTGCATACAAGGTATCGGTGTAGCAAAGAACGGTGATTCTAGCGTTGTTGTCGAAGACAGTCAAAAACTATTCATTTGCAGAATTTTTTCCCGGAATACTCGTGAAAAACGACGGCTTACTGCCCGATTTCCAATGAGAAACAATAGGGCACGCTGAAGGTGTAAAAAATAGTGTTAGCCCAGTCTTAAAACGAGTGAATAAATCAAGTAATTTTTAACGCGAGGCAGTATCCTGTCCAATCTTTTCAAGCATGCAGTTTTTACCCTCCCTGTTTTTCTAAATATTAGTACGAACGGAACATTTCTTCTTTCTTAGATCTTTTTTTTCTACAAAAGAGCCATATTTAGTACTGTTCTGAAAAGTTCACCCCACACTCAGTAATAAAGACAATAATCTCGCGTTATCTTTAGGAAAGGTGATGGAAGTGACTGTTAAAAATTTCGTCTTTAAGCATATGATAGCTAGAAATTGCTAATTTTGCCTAATATGGATTTCTGCCAGGACGCCCATCGACGTCGTAGTTTAAATGTTGTCATCTTTGAATGAATAGGTCTCGGTCTACTGATCTCTTGTTATGGAAGTCAACAAAAAGATCAGTGGCCCCTTAAACGTCCGCGAAAAAGCAATAAAAATGAAGAAAACAAGACAAAATCTTTTTGAAGAAGAAACTTGTATCCCTGTTGCTCGACGTCGATTGTGCTGCTGCTCGTCCTCCGTTGTCTGCCATAGTCAAACCCGAGCTGATGTGTGACGCTCCCGATCCACCGTCAACGAGCGTTGACCAATCCACTACCACGGCTGGAGGCGTGCGCTACTCCAGATGATGACGCTTTCCTCTACCAATGACCACTCTTTGTCGCTACCAGCTACCCAATACTATACTATATAATGTTGAGGTGTTTCGTCTTCCAATATCAATGCCGTATTTCGCCGTACACAGAATTCTTGTTTGGACCTTTGAGCTGCCTTGTGATCCACACCCCAAACTTTGGTAAGCAAATCTTTATTATGATATTTAGACATAAAAACGACGGTAAACACGCATGTAACAAAGGAACGAACATCAGCTCACCAACAACGACGGCGCATACCATCAAAAACAAGGCGCTCAACATTAGCATACAATGACAACAACAAGGTCAACAGGAAACACTGATGCCTAAAAAAGTTCAAACCAAAAAGGAGACGACTTTGTAGGTGATACAACTCTCGCACAAAAACGACTCCAACATTAGCAGTTGAAAAAACCTTGCGCTAGGTTATTATTATTGAACGACGCAGTCTACGAGATACAACCACCAAGAACGAAGTCACATTTGAACAGTCGAAGTCACGTTTAACAGTCGCAGAACCTTTGGGCTGCGTCATATATCCTACTTGTCGATGCGGTTGACGCTGTGGCAATTCACGACCCACCACTTCTGTGGGCGGTAATTGGGTGCACAACTTCGGTACCTTTATGCGTTACATATCTGAGTGGCCGATCAGCAAGCTTTTTGTTTTCATTCTATTCGCGCGTTAAGCGGTAAAGTGCAAGTCGACGAGTGCAAGTCGGCGTGTGTCAATAACAATAAAGCGTTGGATGTAGCAAGTCGCCCAAAGTTCACAAGTTGAAGGCATATTGATGCCCGGGTAGTGATCGAAATAGAGCGAGTACTTCCTTTCAGGAAGATTAATCAAGGATAAAGTCCGAGCGTCCGTTTCTGAGAAATGTCGGGTGGTAGGAAAAGTATCACAGGGAAGATCTCTAACTTTTGTAATCTGTATAAAAGATGTTGCTGAAAAATTTCCCAGTACTAAATGTTTGCTGCCCACTTTACTACGCAGTTATCGCTTTCCATATATTGTAAAAAGATTTTTATTCACTGAACAGTTGAAAAACTGGCAGTTAGACTTTTCGCACAATGAGCGTTGCGTTTCGCACATCAACATCCATCATGAAGAATGTGCCCATCAAAGGGTATGCTAACACTGATACCAGACGACGGCACTCGCTAAAAATTTGTCTAAGTCTCAAAAGATGCCTACACTAATTAGAACTTTCAATGCAAGCATTTAGGTTGTTAGTTGTATCATGCAAGCGTTACAGCATACCACTTTCAAGCATCACTATAGTTGCTTGAAAGAGGTAACTGTTAAGGTAAATAACTGTTAAGGTGCTTTTATGGTCTACTTCATCTGTTAGTTTTTCAGAAGTTCTTCCCATCTAACATCCAGAGGATCCCGAGGATATTTTTAACTTACTATGATAAAAAATGCCAGCATTTTTAGTATTTTGGCAATTATTGTACTCTCACGAAGGTTGCAGCAGTTTATTTCGAAATTTTGATGGTCGCCAAGCCGATTTTAGCTCAAACTAACCGAAATCGGCACTACCACCCTTTCAATCACAGCTAGAATTCGGGATTGGCAACCATTAAAAGTTTGCAAGAAATTCTCCGAATTGTGAAGAGAACATTCAGACTGCTATATGGGAAACTGATAAGATTAATGAAACTTTGTAAAGTTGTTTTAACGGCTTTTAGTAATCCACATTATTTCGGCATTATTGACGGAAAAACACCTGTAAAACTATACAGCATGGGCAGTAAGATTTACCTGAAGATGAGTGTACAAAGTAGCTTTGAAAGCAAATTCACATTTCGGATAAACACTTCTCTGGGCATATATACACTTTTTTAAATGAATCGCGTGGATGCAAACTTGCGGGAGCGAGATGAGCCTCCCAGCATTAAGCCTGAATTCGATCATTCCTCGTTTTAGTTTCCTTTCTTATCAACACTCTCCACTGCAGTTTGTTGCCATACAACGATATACGCAGCAGTTAGACGTTCATTCAGGAAATGCGTACCGCAAATTCGACTGATAAGGCGACATTAACTGCTTTGTGTTCACTTATCATAATGCTGACGTATCATATTTATTAGCAAATGATAAGGTGACGTGTACAAAAACTTACCACCTTTTCTTATCATTGCCAGCAGTGGAGTCATGCGGTTTATAACAACGCTTCCGCTTTTCGGTGAGTGACTATTTGTTATGAATTATGTAATTTATTTCCTAATAAATGTAAAGTCACTTTGGTCTTTCTGTTTCTTTTTCGTTTTTTTACACCCCTCATATCTCAACTTTTCACATCGTTGAAAATATTCCGTTTTCACTATGATTTTATTCTTGAAACTTATGTTGAAATTAATGGGTGAACGTTATGAGCGCAACCCTACGATGGCTATTAAAGTATCTCTAAATAGGAGTGTATTATAGCATGAAGGAATGGGAGCGTACATAAGGGCAACTAACTGCAACAGCTGCACACGAGCATCCGTTCTCGGCTACTTCTTTCCACCTAAACTCTCTGCACCCATCTTAAAATATTTCTAACATTACATTTTTATTTTTTCTCTCAAAAACGTTTTGTTATTAACTCAGAATGAATCACAGATAAACCTGCATAAATTCACCACCCCCCCCCTTCGTCCCCCCACTCACCTTACCCCACATCCACCCTACGATGTACTTAAATTCAAATGTGCCTTTTATTAGTGTTTCATCGCATACCTCTTCTAAAATATCGCAACGACGGTTCCATTATGCATTATATCAAAAACTGGTAAGTCCTCTTACGTGTGTCAGATTCCTCCTCGCAAAGCACTACTTCTGCAATTTCTGTCATGAAAATTTCCAGAATGACCTCTAAAAGAAGACTATCTGTGCAATTAAAATTGAATGGAGTTGCATGAAGCAAACTAACAAGTCTATTCAATTTTAACTTCATAAATAATGACTGGTGCAAATTTTATCTGTGACAGCGAGGAACAGTTACTAGACACAATAATTATGCCATTACGTCTGGTCACTGCAGGAGGCACCTATTTCAGTTCTACTTCCGGTTTGTTTCTGCGCTCGCGACCTCCCAGAAGTTCATGCTGATCAGGCGACTACTGCTGCACCCGACAATGGCACTGTGGAAGGAGAAGGTGATTCTACATCGGGAAAGAAAGAATCAGTCAAAATCGACCTAAACAAAAATGATTTGAGGGAAGATGGAGCGAACAATATGACCAGGTTGGGTTGGTTATTTCGTCCTATGGCCATGCCCAACGTAAAGTGACATAACATTGATATGAGAATTATTCATTAAAAATTCAATCCTTTATGACCATTTCAAATCCAGAGCGTTTTGTTTCACAATGTCCAGCAAAGATTCAATCAGAGTCTTTGATCACATGCTGAACTATCCTTGCTCAATTTTGTTTCAAAGACAATAATAGATAATGTGTTGTCGAACTGCTACTAAAACGACTGCGGCTGCAGCTGCACTTATGCTTTATTTAAGACCACAGATTATCCTCAAATCTATCTTTGTTGTTAGACGAAAGCGATTGAAATTAATGAAATTTCTGTTAAATCCGGTTGTGATTGATTCGTAGTCGCCATCTAATTCCATATTTAAACTAAAGTCTCATCTAGAGCGGAAAACTTATTCAATCGCTCATTTATTACTAAACAATTGCAGAAATTCGTGTGAAGTATTTGCATAATGCTATACAACAGCTGATGAATTTTGAAATATCGAGTTTGCTAAAGGCATATCGATGAATTCAAAATTCGCTCACACTATGATCGCTATTTGGAAGTGAGCTTTATAAAGCTTTGCTGATTTAAGAAAGGCAACAAGGGGGACTTAACTCTACGTTGATTGCACCTAGAGCCATAAGGTTTTGACTTGAAACTTTCAATAAAATTTGCTAGATGGACTATCGAATTTACTATAAACAAATATCAACTCTCATGGGTGCACCATTTTCATGGCCTTTAGTCTTCCCCTCTCTTCTTTTGTCTCCTTCCCCTCCTTCCCCCCATCACCTAGTTATAACGAGATCACTTGAGGGAGGATGGGAAGATGAAAAAGAGAGATGGAAAGCTGGAGATACCAAGCTTGCGCCTAACTGAGAAACAACTCTCTGGTGATTCCAGTTTTTATTCTGTTGTCCCTTCCCAGACAGAAATCATACATCAGAAGCTGCAAATTTCTTAAATTTCTGAAAATAAATTCCTCTTCGCGCTAACGCTTGGAGTGAACCAACGCACAAACCACGTAGCAACTAGTTTTCTTGTACGCTTCATTCTCTTCTCCCCCTCCCCCCCCCGGCCATGCTTGTCTTGCCTTGGGCCATATTCATGCACGTCGTTCCTGAAATCTCCTAAGCCAGTTTTGACGGGAATCACACCCAAACGCATAGGATCAAAATCGATGTTCCCCTTTAGCATGTCAAAAAGTTTCCCTAAACGACTTTCGCTGCAAAGCAGAGCGAACCACAGTAAACAATAACCACAGTCAGTTGGCTTGGGGCTCATCGCGTTTGCTTTCAATAGAAAAAACCGACCAAATCGATCTGATTTTTTACCAGCAGGGCAAGAAAGTTCTTATAATGGAAACAAGATGCCCCACGAACCATCGTTTCTGATTAAGAGGAGACCACACACGAAATGCGCACAGCTAATCACACATATTCCCTTTTCTTCGTCCGCATTGGTAATTCTCATTTATGAAAAACGTTCTCGTTGCTTCTCAGCTGTTAATTAAGTCAACAACGTGGCAACTGATTCATTAAATCTTCTTTGACAACAGTCCTGTGTATTGCGTTCGGAGGTAGGAGGAGTGCGTCGATGTGTCCACGATGCACACTTAGCAATTCTGACTGATAACGTCAATTATCTCACTCTTGCTGGAACTTGCTCGAAAAGCAGATATTAACGAAATCTTACAATGAAACACAGAATTGAATCAAATGTAGTTCCTCTGTACTTCAAGCATCGGAGGTGGCAAATTTTGATTCGAGACTTCTAATTACGCCTGTAACGATTTTTGAGATACCACTCCCAAAACGACATTTTTCGTTATGGGTATACAGAAGAGCAGGGTAGAGCGGATAAGAACTTTTCATAAAGCTTCGAAATAGACATAGGTATAAGCTACGGAACAGAGTGGCAGAGGATAGCCAAAGTAAACCACAATGAACGGATCAATGACTTGTGGGCCGAATTATAGAAATGTATTTGTGTGTTATAGGATGCTGCTATATGAATACATGTTGGAGACGGAAACAACCCTGACTGATGAGAGATGGCCAGAAAGAGTGAGGGTCATATCGAAAATCAACGCAACCTATGCGTTCGAAATCATCCATTATGATAAAGATGGGGATATCTTGGCACGATATCGTGTAAGTGGCTTATTATGACATCTTAGCTGAGTTGGATACACTTCCTCAAGACTAGATAGAAAGGCAATGCAAAAAATATTTCTGTTCGAGAACTGCAGAGTACTCACTGGATTGCGAGTTTTCAATGTACAGAGAGCACAGTTCACAGAAGGAGACCCATGAATGGCAAACCATCAATAGCATTGGAATATTCCTCCTTTTTATGAAGGGAATAAAAGGTTTTAAGAGGAGATCAACGGTTCCATGGCCGTGGTCGTGGCCTCACATTTCCGAAATTCTGCCAAAAAAATCCCTTCGGTTAAAAGTATATATGGACGATCAACATGCATTATCATTGTCACACCGTGTATATATATATATATATATATATATATATATAAATATATATATATATATATATATATATATACTGAATACATATTTATGCGAAAACAGTTTAAAAGCAATAATTTATTCACTTCGCTCATGCCCTAAAGCTTATATCCATCTGTTGCAACAGCGTCTCGCTCGAGTTTTGTTGAGCATTTACTTTGATGCAATTCTCATTATGTAAACACTGCTGCTTCAGTAGTTGTATCATGCAAGTTACAGTTACTGAAATGTAATTCGGGACCGTGCGATTATCATATGCCGGATGTTTACGTCGATTTCATCCAAGGAGGGAATAATATTATTGGCGTTTTTGCTTCGCTTGCGGATGGAGAGAAGGCGAGCTGGAATCCACTTTTCTCAATAGTCAATGCGGTGAACACACCGGCTATAAGCGGTGGCGGTGATGAACAGAATGTGGTAAGCCAAGCACATTTCTTATGGCAGCATCGGTACTACTCGTATATATATACAAGTATACGAGTATATGCATATATATATATATATAAGGTACGTACGCCGTCTTGGAAGCGCTATACAATACTGTGCCGTATCATGTACCTCTTTAATGCAAATTGATGCACTAGTGAATTAGACATTTTACAGTGTATTTCTACTTCTATACCCCAAAGAGTGCAACTAGCAAGGTTCTCAAAAGTACAACGCTGGTGCAACAAATGTTTGTTCGTTCCTATATGTTGATGATTGCGTAACAATCATCCCATTTCTTTCATGCAATGATGTGCTCATCGTCGGTCGTAATCCTGAAAGTTCTCTTAGATAACTCCATACGGTTTGTGTCACTATCGTTTTTGGAGGCCAGAAGATAAGAAGTTTAAACGGCGTGTGGACAACTGCCATTTGGAAGGTGTGCGCAATAATTCACTGATTCAAGGTGCTACCGTGCATCAATACGAGCAAAACGTTGTTTATATGTAAGCGCTGATCGCTTTCTTCAGTTATTTTTCACCTTTGTTCAACTAAGATGACTCTTTGAAGGAATGTTTTGTTTAAGAGATATGAACACGTGACTTGCGCCATGTTTACAACCATCGTTTATCAACAAGTCTATTAGCGAATGTTAATTCTTGTCTAGCGATGTTATAGAACACATACACGCGGAATCTAGATTATGCGTCCTCGAACCGATGCGGGGAGTAGCCGTGTATTGCAATGATGTAGTAGCGCATACTGATGCAATGCGAAGATGAGAAATGAGTCAGAAGGCTTTTGGCTATTATAGGACCGATGGGTCGTATTACACTCGGAACAAATGGTTTCCTTTACTAATTAATTAATTTTTCTTGTTTTATTTGTTATATACATAACCCTGGAGTTTGTCAAATCTGTCTAGCTTAGAGGTACCTTTGTGTCTCTAAGCTTGAGTTTTAGACTAATGCAATCCGCCATGAGTTTCAGACGAACAATGCAGCTAATTGCAGTTTTTTTTAGGTTGCAGTAAATTGCAATTTTTCAGACAAAATATGAAGATTGACGCAGATATCGTAGCCATAGATGCCGACGAGACCCTTCTGATTCGATCACCACTTAGCGACGAATTCAGCATAAAACTTCATTCAAAGTAATTCGTTTGCAGTTTTATGAATTTTATTTTAACGCATCGTTTGAACTAAGAATCGAGCGTATTAGATTTTTTGTAATTGAATTTATTAGATGCGACTCTTAAAACTCCCTCTTCAATTCCCCCTTCAAAACCCCCTCCCACCCGCTTCCCACCTTGTGACCTCTTTTCATCTTGATTCACTAATCAGGGTTTAACAGCGTAAAACTTATGCCTTGTTCGAAGAACTCTAATGAACTCCTGAAAGTAAACATTGTCGCAGCGGCTCACTTTTATTGCTACATTTGGCATATCTTTGTCCAATTGCAATGCTTCGTTTATCGATGTCTGTGCCAGCCGTTTCTTTCATCACAGTCTATGATCTCTGATATAGGTGCGAAATAACTGTCTTAGAAGGAGCAAAGAAGAATGAGCCCAACTAAAAAATCAAAAAAAAAAAAAAAAAACAAGCCGATTACTGAGCTTTTTTTTTCTGTGGTAGAATATCACTGGAAATGATGAAGCGTAATCGAACATATGATAAGCGCATATGTCCGTCCGATGAAACTGCTAGCGAATGCGCTCAAAATTCGATTGGTGCAACACGTTTGGGCAGAAGTTGGAAAGAAATTCGTCAAAATATGAAACTCGGCATTGTACGGAGAGCAACAAAAGTAAGTTCTTACATTTCAAAAATACAAAAATCAATTTCAAAGTCTCAAAATACAACATATTTAATTTGTCCTTCAAATCAGCGGTTTTATTGCTGCTAGTGTTTTTGCATAATACGTCGGCTAATCGACGTCACTAACACTTACTTTGGGATAGTGCCTTTTTGATTAGAAACTAATAGTGAAGTCCATTATTTAGTATATATGCAATATCCTCTGATGTGATAATTCCCTAAATTATTTAATGTTTGAATTATTAGATACAATTCAGAATTTATTGAAGCAATTCGAAATCAACTGCAAAATTTCTAAACTCTATCTTTTAGAGGAATGTTCACTAATCGAAATATTTCACTGCGAAATGTTTAGACGGCAGCCGTTATGGAGAAATATCGGCAACGACTAATGACAACAAAATACATCGACGACGCTTTGCTATTCGGTGAGCTTGTGAGCGCTGTTGTTTTAGCGTCGAAAGGCGAACTCACAGAGGTGATCAAGGAGGAAGGTAATCGACCGATTCTGTAAGTGCTTTATTCATTAGGTTCTTGTACAAAATTATATATTTTTTCGGATATTTTTTCGGATATCTTTTCTTCTTCCATCCCCTCCCCTCCCCGTCCATCTCGAATATTCATTTATTCTAAGGAATTGTGAGTGCTACAAGCCCTTTATTTATAAACGAGAAGTACTATGTGATGAAAGCAAACATTCTTGAGTGTGGAGATTAGAAGTTTGCAAACGATGAGTATAATAACGATGCAGTTGTGCAATAAGCTTTCGCAAGATGTTTCATTATTTTATATACCAAATGTTCACTTTTGCTCTACTATATTTTATATTGAACGCGAGTTCCTTATACGATTGCCATTGTTTATCACTGCTGCTGCTGAAAGACGACCACACATTTAACCACTCTTCTGTGCATATGAAAATTGTTTTTTTTTAAATGGTTTTTCTTGGATGTTTTCGTAACAATATCGAGAGGGTCGCTTGTCAGTTGTCTCGAAGAAACGAAATAAGCTTACATGATTTTGTTCCGTCCATATTATACAACCGATGTTAATCTTCTTTATATCCTTTAAATATAAGCAAGTTTTATAGGTATTTGGTGTAGTGGAACCTCATAAAGCTGCATAAATTTTCATTTGATTGTTGTTGACGTTAATATTATTGTATCCACTCATCATACAATCCCTTACGCTTAAATTCTCGAACTTTGTGCACATGAGGTTACATAGCATCGATTGCAACATCTAAGATGCCAATTTTAGCATGATTCACTTTTTATAAGCCAACTGTGTAAAAAAAAGAGGAAAGAAGTTACTGCTTTTATAGAGGCGTATTTGTTAACGCTCTTGGATCAGCTGGAACATTGCTCACACATCGCTTCGCTCGAGAGTTTCTGTCGAATGAGGAAGAACAACTTGCTGAGAGATACTTGGAATCGCTTGCGTTAACCACTAAAATCAACGATGTAGTCATCGACGATCTCAAGGTCTATTTGCTTGAAGTCTGCATTGTTGATAAAGAACGATCGGGCAGCGTTTTTGCACCATCGACTGGTTTTGAGCTTAGTGGCCCAAAGCCTGAGTAATTAATCAAGGTCGGGAGTGCACTCATCCTCCATAATTTCCGCAGTGAGCACTCTTGAGCATATTCCATGCAGCAATAGTCGGTAAAATTCAAAGTTCAAGTAAATAAAGTAGCCATCGGAACTGAACCTAACTACGGTTCATATCTTGGAGCAAATCTGTACTGCCGAAACTGTGCTCATTTCCGTCCTCACCCTGTCTTTCCTTCCCCAAGCTACATCTATTAGTAGCTTCCGTTTTCTCAACGCGAATTAATATGGTCGAGAGTACAAGATATAATCCTTTGATGCCGCTTGCAGGTACCCAGTGATCGAGCCCTGAGCCATTTGCGCTGCAGTCTGATACTTTGGCATTTAGTCAACAAAGAGAATTGAATTTGCGTTGAAAGCTTTCATTTTCTTTGGCCAAATTTAATGTACATAAAAAGACAGTGCTTTCACTGAAATTGCCGCTCATTGGGATTTTTTTTTACTGTGAAGGATATCTACTACGGGTTTTTTACTAAACTGGAGCAGAAAGTTTTTTGTTTACTACGGAGGAAGCCTGCCTTGTTCGTGTAAAATGCATACATATCTGTAACAGCTATGTGCTTGTATTAGGAGTGAAAAAAGTAACTCTTGTTTGTTTTTATCTCGACATGCACAATTATAGGCTTTATGCAGCATATATTTACTGTTGAGCGTAAGAGTGATAAACCGGGAGTGGAGGACAAAATGGACAATTTACGAGAATAAACAATGGTTTTCTTGAAGGCGTGGCTTGCTGAGGAAAATCGATCACCTTCGAGGAAAGTCGAAAAGGAGAACACCGAAAGTTTACACGAAGATGGGCTTGATGGAAACAACGACGACGAGGTGAAGAATCAGAAACAGCTGAAGCAACATATCGCATTCGCGTTGGCAAATCTTCTTCGTCGTCGCTGCGAATCGTCGACAAGTCGTCTGTATGCCTGCAATAACGGCAAAGACAAAGTAATTAGCCTATTCTGGGCTTCCCATCGACTGCTTCGATGCGAAACTCGCGACGAATGCATCAGAGCGCGGATCAGAGGATCAGCATCACTGAAATATTAGCGCGAAAGTGCTTCCGAAAGAGTTCACAGAAAACATGCATACATGCTTCAGTATCTTAGCGTAACCTATGCTGTCGGTTTCTACCGATCAAAAGTCACATGTTGTAAGGCTCTGCACTCTCATCTGTCCGCATATCTCAACGTGTAACCAAATGTAGTACACGTCACTACAAGTCCCGCTCGAGGTCCAGCGCCTAATAATCACCTCCCCACTCTACTCCATTTGTTTAATTTGAACCCCTCTGCAACCTAATTTTTTCGAAAAACGTTAGTCGGCTCCACTAAGCTAGTTGTATTTGCTGAACACTGCGGTCCCCATTCCCCCCCCCCCCCCCCCCCCCCCCCCCACCCCTCCATCTCGTCCCCTATGTGATTGAAATGAACAAAATGTGAACATTCGAAATGATTCAAATACCCGTGAAATAAGCATCGTTAGTTAACTGATCTGCAAGAGAGGTAAATGAACTAGCTGTGAATGAACCCTCAATATGCATAGCAATACCTAATTTTGTCCATTAGCATTTATGTGTATTGCAAAAGCAGCCAAAAAAAGAAACCATTCAAAAGCGATAAGGATATCCAGCTAAGCAAATTAACTGAATGTCCAGATCGGTTTCGAAAGGTTTCACTTTTCTTTGGATGCTTTAAGCCAATCAAACAACGATTTTATTTATTACAGGATGTGAACGAGTTTATCGCCCATATAACAAATTGCAGCGATCTTCACTGTCACCTTAACGCGCTTCAAGTACTGACAAATCTTCGTACAGCAGGGTAAATAAGTCGTATTTATTGCACTCATCCCTTCATGAGCTTCCAAGGTATCAAGAAATGACAATAGACATTAAAAAGCTGATTGATTAGCAACGGCGACTTTCTATTATTACCTGTTCGATTTCTCTGATAATTATGCATGCCTTTTTTCACTGATTTTAAAATTAATATTTGCAGGTCCCAAATGACTAGACAAGCAGGTTTATTAACATTATACTCTCAAAGCTTCATTGCGTTGTTTAATGGATTTCATATTATCTCATAGAAGGGTAGAACATGCGAGATTTCATCTGATAACTGAAATACAATGGTGATGTCTTTTAGGTTGGTGCCATATGCTGGTCACTTTTTATGCACGAACGATAAAGCATCACAGTCGCTGCAAAAAACAGCTCTGCGACTGCTTTCGCTCGTTGATTTCGAATTTCTTGACAATTCTGTAAGTTGTTTTATTCTTTCTTCCACAAATTCGTAGGGGCAATGCTGCGCGGTAGGGTGATGTTCAATGTCAATTGGAGTATGGCATGCTCATCCGTGTTCATCCTTGATCGTTTGTAGTGACCACTGGAATATTGTTTTAAATTCCAGATCTCTAATGGAATTTTGCACGTTATAAGTGAGCTCTGATTATCTTAATCGGTGTTCTATCTTTTATTGGTCATTTACAATGATCGTCATTGCTTAACTACTCATCTATAAGCTAATCCACTCAAATCCAGCAGCTATTGATTTGAGATGCGGTATAAACGTGTGTTTTACTCAATCAATGTCCAGTCTTTTATGAGTCAAAAAAAACCAGATTTCAAAACTAGATACACTTTAGTTTAGGTGTTTGTGTCTCAAAAGTTTTGGGGTAAAATGCTTCTTTATTCAAGATGAGCACTGTAAAAATCGATAAACAACAAGTTTGCATACTCACTACAAAGTCGACATACATACTGTACCATTCAAACGTTGAAGAGTTGCATCATCAAAGTTTCTATGAAAGAACACAGTCTTGAAGACTCCTCTTGTGAGCCGTTCAGAAATCATTGAAGTCATCTTCGATTTCACACCTTCCATACCTTCTTTGCCGCCTGTCCCACAAATAACAAAATATTTAGAGGCGTGCAATAAAACCAATTGTGGGTTGTACTGTGACTGTAATTAGGAGACTGTAATCGAAATTAAAGGCACTTCCGGAAAGAGGTATAATTAAAGGTTCTGCTGTGGTTCCAGAACAAGCAATGAATTTTCAGATTATAGATCGACTGCTACGCATATTCCGTAACGCTTGCCCACTCCCACAATCAACCACCGACCAAACATTCAGCATCGATGTCCTAATGAATACGATCCCTGAACGCAATTCCGTTGGTACTTATTTGCTGAGGTCGGTGAATGTAATGAATGTTTCTTCATTATTTTAAAAAAAAAATTCAATCAGAGATTTATTTCTCTGTTGAAAGGCAATGAAAGATTTTCTTCAAATGAGCGTCAATTAATAAAGGCTGAACTGACCCTAAACTAGCAATGCAACAATTTTTGCACGATTGTCATATAATTGTCTCCAGTCGCCGAGTATTATAGAATGTTCGAATGCTTATTTTTCGTTTCGTTAAGGAACTAAAAGTTTTCCTCTTTCCTCTACAAGGTGCGATGTCACATGATTGAAGTGGTCCTAACCAAAAGTTTATGGAGTGCGCAAATTTTCCGTCCGGTCAATGAACCGAACTGCGAGCAGTGAGATCAGTGTTAGGTCCTATGTGGGAAGAAATAAGACGTCATGAAGTCTGTACTTTTCGACTAGAGGATGTGCGATGATCAAGGCTAAAAAACCTTGACGAGGACATTCGAGATGGCGATCGAACGATCGAGCAAGGAAAGTTGCTACCGATGCTATCAAACTGGCGATTCCAAATTCAAATCGTTTCGGACGAATAGTTGGACCAAATTAAAATTTTTCTTTGCTATTTCCTTTTACTGTCGCTTTTGGTTATATCGTGTGCTTCATACTTCTCCTTCTTTTGCTTCATTTTCACATTCAGATGTGATTTGAATAATTATAGGATGGAATCGTTGAAGCCGGATAATCATGAAAAATGGGCTTACTTCTATGACAGTGTGGCACAACGTCGACTCGTCTCTGAAAAGGTATTCAGTTGAATTACTACTCACAAGATGCTATTTAGGCTTGTTAGTGGCATATTGTGTTACACAGCTCTTGCATTAAAAATCGAAAATTCGAATACTTTTTTAAACTGCAGTGTTAATGCACTGAAAAGAAAAGAAAACGAACGAAGTCTAGGGCAATCTTTTGAAATCGTTTTTTGAGATGATTATGATCTGCATATTGCGTCACAATAACACACCTACATTTGGACTAAGTCCGTAAATTGCTTAGTATTTTTATGCTACTGCGAAATTAACGCTACGATTTATATTCAAATGTCTTACAGTTATTATCGGTCTTTTGATGGACGCATCATCGGCTCTTTTACATGCAAGAGTGTAAGACGAGGCTTTGCCTTCTCAATAGAAAATAACGGGTTCTTAAAATTCAGTCTTGCAAAATCCAGCCTCCAACAAACATCCACTACTTCATTTGAGGTAGACGACTACTGGACAAGAATGCGTCAGTTTCGTGTCTTTAAAGCGAACTATTTGCATAGAAGTCTTATTGCATCATCCAACGTTTTCGGCATCAAATTAGCAGGTATTTATTGCTGATAGTTAGTTCTATGTGGCATATTTAAAGGGTGTTTGAAATTATTGCAGTTTTTACTTCCACTTAAAAGGTATAGCAAAGTTTAATTATATAAACGATGCTCAGTAAACTAAAATAGAAGGCAGGGCGTCGGAAATGTACGACACCTCACTTTATATCTTTCATCGACAGTGGAAATATAAAACAAACCGTATATGAGGTAGGTAGCTACATGTCGATAGATTATAAGACACGTTTTGATTGGTTGATTACAAGACGAAGTTCACTATTTTCGTTGATCTTGTGATATTTGTGATAGGCGTTATCATTCAAATTTATATACGGAATTTGTTCTGAATTCATCGTAAGAGTTGGTTGGCCAAATGCACTTCTTTTTGATATGAGAATATGCGCAATATACACACAATAGAAAACCTGACAAGCATCATGTATAACGATGGAAATGTGGGTGATCTTTTGATGTTCATCTTCTGCATTTTCGTGCTTTTTTTTGCGTTTCTTATCTCAGCTCGAGACTACAATACACGATGCCATGTGCATGGAACCCACTTCATAACTTTGGTTTGCTATGCTTTTAGTTTCTTGCTAAGGATGATTTCACTTCGTGATTCTATGAAATTAGTCAAGCAAAATTGGTAATACAAGCAACTGTGATTAAGGCGTTTACAGTTGAAAAGAAATGGATTGTATAGACGACACTGTAAGCGTATATTCTTGTACAGCATCGGAAAATATCTTTTAAATTTACGCTCAGTTTTTTTTAAAGTTGGTTTCTATTTCGAAAGAAACCACACTTGAGATAGATGGTGGGAAATAAACTCAGTCTGAGGCTTTGAGCAAATCCGTCGTTCGCTAACTGTCTTGAAGCGTCTACCTTCACCTTACACTTATTTATTGATCGCTTTTTACTCTCTTTTTTTGAATAATGTTTGTAATCCATATGTACTTCGCATTCAGAGAAGCGCAACTATGGTGTGCAATCGCTGTCAAAAACCGAATTCAATGGAGGGATTTTCAAGCGAAGCGATTTCCTGCTAAGTGTAAAAGGACCAAAAAATCGACATTTCCCGCTCCTTGGTGTAAGGCTTTTAAAATGTTCTCATGCGGATTTGCAGTCGATTTTCGAAAGGACGCAGAAACGCCTTCTAGTAAAATGACTTATAATTGATTTCATTTCAGAGCTACGATGAATTTTTGAAAATTTCGCCTATATACTATATTCGAAAAAAAAAGAGCTCAGATTAGGGAACCTGGAGGGAAATGAGCTGTCATTCCTTGGAGTTTTCATGAACGCAGAATTTTTGGAAGTGTTCTTTAAACTTTTTTATTGGCAAGATTTGATACTTATTTCAATCATTTCAGCGTTTATTGTCATATTTTTTTTCCGAAATACGGTTTTTTTTATTTTGTTTGGCCAATAGCAGTTTTTGCACGCAACAGTGCGCTGCGGTTCGATGGACTCACCTTAGATAAATGAATCGTTAATGTCTCGAAATGACAGAAATGAAATTCTGATCTAGGGAAGTTTTACGCAGCCCTTTTTCGCTTCTTCTCTTTGTCCTGACTCTTATGGACCCTATAAATGTGCATGATAGTCTGTCGTTGAACCCTTATTCATTACCTCCCTTTCTCAGAATGCAAGAAACTAGCCGCAAATTTTGAGATCTGCAATAAATGGAGCGCAATCAGACGATAAACAGTGTGTTGAACATTTGATATTTACGCCAAAATGTGAGAAACTGAACGAGCTTCCGAGCACTGTTCTCTCTCTCCTAAGAGAGATAGGAAAAGCCGTCTTGATTATGTCGCCTTTATAGAAATCCTAAAATATCGTGTCTTTGATGAGTATGGCATTTCCTGAGCGCAAACTACCACAATCTAAGCACTACAGTTTAGTCTGTCAAAACGAATGCCATACCGATTTGCAATTCCGCTATCGATGCTTAGGCGCGATAGAGTTTGCAATTTAAATTTTTACGTCGGAGTGGTTCATTACAGAATAAATGAACTTTGCCCACAATCACCATGGATGAGGCCAATTTATTGGGCAACGCTTTAAAATTTTCTCAATCTTTTCATTTTTCACAGCTATTTAATCTAATGAATAACTTTGCAAAAAACGCCATTCCGATGGGTTTTCTCGCTTTCTCACTAGGTCAAATAAGAATTCACAGAGTTTCTACTGATGTGTTAGTTTCCATAAATCCCCACAGGCCAGGTAAGCCAATATTAGCATATATAATCGGCTTTGCTTCCATCCCGCAAACATTTTTTTGCTATTGATGCATCTAACGACCTCTTCCACTTAGGTTTAATGGGCCAATGTTGGCATTTGTAACATAGTCCAAGGTAATTTGGAATGTCGATCTTTCCTGTGCACATTTTCCAGGTTTTTGCTAAGGTGCGTTGCGGTATCGCCAATTATGTGCGAATTTGTGGCATATGTGTATGTTTGTCGGTCTGATGACTTTCTTTAGGTATAAACCAAGTGCAGCGATATCCAGTGGACTTACGGCTGTTTTTTTTTTTTTTTCTTAGGAATGGTCATTTATTTCAATTTGTCACCGCCAGTCCTCAATCAGTGCCATCACATACATACAAGTGTTGGGATTCATATCAACGTTGCAATGTCCTTCGTTTAACTGTTGTTATTTTCTGTCACCATCTGTCACCAAAACTTCATCTTAATGGTCATTTCAATCCGCAAATTTGCAGGTGTATCCGTTCAATCTTAACTTATTGTGATGTCACTGTTCGTCAGTCGTTTCATGGCTTGTCTCAATTGAAAATGAAAGGAAAATATGACGCTGAGTATGAAATACATTTGCGGTTTAAATAAAACTGAAAAAAAGATGCGAAATTCAGTAGATTAGTAAATTTCAATAAAGATTGGACAAGTCTATCATATAATGGCTGTTTTAATTCTGTTTGTCTTTGTGTGTCGGCTGGCTGGTTATTCAATTACTTATTTTATTGATCGACCGGTCGAGCTGTTCCTTATTGTGTTGCCACTATATTTCGCGCATTTAACAAGTCTTTATCGAGCGATCGCTGACTTAATAACTCGATGAACACGCAACCTTGCATGTTTAATAGGATGCCCGTTTGCTTACTTATCCATCTGTTTTTGACTGCTTTCCCCTAATATTTAATGAATGTTCAGAGGAATGGCCTTCAAATATAGATAGAGCTTCAAAAGAAGTGAATGAAGTGGGAAATGGTCATGTAAATATAATAGGCGGTAAGCGCTAATCCTGTGATCAACGCGTGCTGTAAATGCACTTCACCGATTACTGCCCTTGGATAACGACCGTTCAAAGAGCCTCTATTGTAAGCCCCGTGCGTGAACGGCTCATGAATGAGTCGTAAAATTGGAAAACTCCCATTTTTAGAGATGGTGAGGCACAAAGTAGCCGAAACCTAAAAAAAGGTTGTTTTCCTGCTTTCTGAGGCTTTTCGAGCAGCGAGTTGTCGAGAAATGCTGGAAAGGCAACAAAAATTTTAGGTACAGAATTAGCACTCCGCGCTTCTAACATGCTTTCTCAATTGTGTCGAATGCATATTTCGTGACTTCGCTTATAACTTATCATCAGTCTTTTACGGCTCTGATAAGTACAATGCACAAGTACTCAAACTTTCCGATCTTAGAGCAATTCGAGGTTTAAAAAATGCTCCAATTTTGTTTATACTGTTTAAAAGTTGCATGAATTCTAAAACATGAATTGATATATGTAAATATTCGAAGGCAGTCATATCGCGGTGGGGTTGTACAGTAACAATTTCAGATAACGACCGATACGGCAGGTTTAGCCGAGTACCTTGCGGAGCCAGTCACCACTGAGGAACGCAGTGATCCCGTTGAAAGCCCCGAAGCAGCTGTGCAGTTGAGCCATTTCGGCGCCTTTCTACCGCCCATCACCGTTTTTGAGGGAAACACCGAGCTGCTGAATGCTGTTTGGAATGCAGACGGGCATACAATCGACGGACACGATGTGAGAACCACCGATTATCCATACTTCTTTCAGGATGACAGTAGTGAGGTCATCGATCGGAACATGAGGATTAGTTCGAGCTTGAGAATGTGCAATTTGAGGTTGTTACTTTGGATGGAAATTCGGAGGGCCATGTTAAAAATTTCCTACATTGGGTATTTGGGACAGCCATTTCTGGACGCCATGATCAAGGGGGGACGTTTTGAGGAGGTAAATATTTTTTGAAAATCCCAGTACTCAGAATCTTCCAAGGGAAAAAGAAGAGGGCAAAGAGGTTGCAGGCTGTGCGAGCAAGCGACGGCTAAACGGAGTAGTCGATGGATAGAAACTAGAAGTAGCTCTAAAAATGAGTAAAGAATTTCGCAGTGTTGACACTAATGATCCTTTCATAGTGAGCGAGAAAAAAAGTTACAGGAAAAGGTATCAAATTTTTGAAAATTTTTCCGACCAATTCTAAAATGAATGGGATTTCTGCCGTTTGCGTACTCCATTTTAACCTCTTTAATCGCTGCCATACGTCGTCGTTGTTACGTTCAATATTTTCAAGGACACCGATGAGAACGTTGGGTGTTCTTTTGGATGCTATGTGGTATCAAGCATTAGCTGCGTATATGCGTTGCGTTGATTTGTCAGCAATGTCCTTTCGGCACACACACTCAACTTCCTAATAACTACTGTGATTGCGGCCTTGTTTACACTGTTAGCGTGCTTATTTGCGCATTACAGCATTTTCACTCAAAACATATTCACGGTGCAAATTGCACACTTTTTCATACGCAAAACTGCACTCTTGTGGGCACGCAAATCCGCATTTTTTAAAGTGAAAGTTTGGTGCTATTCCATTCAGGAGCTGTTTCAAGTACACTTTACGCATAATGCTGCATATTACAGTGATTGGTGCAAATTCTTGAGTGTTTCTAATAGCTGAAAGTAATAAGTAAAAATGCTTTCACGAATATGGACAATGCTGTTCAGTTCTAGATCATCGGTTATAACAAGCGTATATATATATATATATATATATATATATAATATATATATATATATATATATATATATATGTGTAGGTTTCGGGATGTTAAAAGGGATTTAGCGTAAGTATACTAGACATCTGAAACACCTGTCCAGCAGCCCCTCGTTTCCATTGTTTCGAGCTGCATTGATGTAATACTCGACACTTCTCTTGTCGCGTGCTGCCGTGGGGTTATCACACTGGTTGTCCATTGCTACTGATAGAGGAATACTGATCACTGTTTCCCTCTGGTTCCAGCTAGGCCCAGTATTTGCCGGCGATCGTACTCTCTGCTATTATTGCTGGCTTCTGGCCACTCTCAGAGCAACTGTAGCTATGCATAGCCCCGTTCGAGGAAGGAAATGAAAAGCGGCCACTGATACCTGACGATAGATGAAAGATCAACGCCTGCTATTCGCACTGGTGGTATTAATGATTATGCCGGTATACTCCTGTAGACATAACTTCGATCTTTCCTCGACTCACTAAGATTTGATAACTAAAAAGTTTGAATAAATAGTCTCTGTTCAGTGAGCACACTTTAAGGATAACCTTAAAGATTAACTAGATCATACACTACTACTTTTCCTTTCGATTTTTATTTTCACAAAATAGCTATTTGCAAACACCTTCGGTAAATTGAGTTCTCTTTTTTTTCGCTTTTCGAAAAAAAAAAATCTGAACAAACTTCTCTAGGAACTTATAGTAATCGTAAGTCATCGGATGGTTGTCTTATCACTTTTTTTCAGTAAATAACTACGCATTAGCAGTAACTCGATAAGCGAACATATTTTCAAATTTTAATTCAAATATATGCATAAATACGGCCACAGGACCGAATTGCCGATGAAAAAATATACATTAATTTAACAAGGAACTTCTAAAAAAAAAATTTTTTTTTTAATGTTTTTCAGACGAATATCATTTGGAGGCAATTTATAAATGTCATCCCACTCTTAAGCGGACTCACACTTACGAGTGACATCATCGGAAGCACGTCGATTAGGCTTAGCGGTTCCTCGCAAATTAGCCTATGGGATCGTGCTTCCTCCTCTTCATTGATAACTAAGTATGTTCTCTTTTCTTGTACCTTCTTCAAAAAGTTTGCCTGCTCATCTCTACTTTCTTTTTTCTCTCTCTTGAAGGAGAAGGGGAGACGGAATCAGGGGAGGGGGGCAATTTAAAAACAGACCAAAGGTGATAGCCAAAATTATTTATCCGTCTTGGGCGGAATTAATTTTTTCTGAATTTTAGTGTCTAATGGGTGTTTTTTAAAGTGTGGTTTTGTTCTCTGCCGCGCTGTTTACCGTGGGCAGTATTTCTGAGAGATAATAATTACTGAATTTTGTGTCAATTTCGTCACATTTTCTCATTTGATTTAGCCGATTTCCAAATCAGTTGAGGGAATAAAGTGAGCTGCATATTCATCTGCAAGAATTGTATTTCTCACATCGCAATTATTTGCTAACTTTATAAAATGCTACGAAAATTGACGATTGTTTACTGTGAAAGATTCATGAATCAATCGATGTGAAATGTGCGAATCATTCTGAAGACGACAACTTCATAAATGAGTCATTCCGGTCTATATGTGATAATTATATGCAACAAGTGAATTAATGAAATTATGTTGAAGTGTATCAGCGTCGTTAGAGTCAAAAATGACTTTATGGGCACCAGATGGCATCATTGGTGACGTCGTTTCGCGGCTAACCGCATCTGGCTCAGTGGTACTAAATCTAGATGTCGATTTTTATACGGAACCATATCTGTTTTGCACGGTGGTCAGTCAAGGACCGCTTCGTTTCAGGTATGGATTTCACTTGCTTCAAATCTCACGAATATCCAAGTATTCAGCAAGACATCTTTTCATGTCCTTTTTTTAGTCGAAACAAAGATCGATATCGTATGTGGGAAGTTTTTGACTTTGCAGGACTTTATAACTTGGTGTTTTTGACCACTTTGATTTATAATGAAATAGTGCTATCTTTTTGAAAGAAAAAGCCACTCAATCACTTTTTTTTGTTCACGTTCATCACTCTAACTAGTCTGAGAGGATAGGAAACAGATTAATCAATTAAGCAACACCTGCTTTTTCTACACTTTTTTTGGCACAAGTCTACGATTTGCACGAGTTGTTAATGGTTTTGATGATTTCGAATTGTGAGTTTTTCACAAGTTCATTTCCTCTCTTATGCGAAAGTGAAGCTGTTTGCACATTTTTATTTCATTAGCTGCTCTTGGATGATATTGGCAAAGGAAGTACTAATTTTAAATGGTGTAAAAATTTGCAGCAGCACCAACATTTTTGATTGCGTATACGATTTAAACGGAAGCACATTTATTTCTTATAATACAAAAGAATCCATATTCTTTAAGCTGATGAAGAGTTCGGATCCAGCTTACCGTTCGACCATACCACACTGAGACCCACTGCTTTTCCTCATGATCGCAAGTGTGATGCTAGCAATATACATCGCACGTCACTGATTGATGAGACGCAACGAGCATCGAAATAATGATCTTACAAAGTACTTCTAGTGCTGCTTCCACTCGACGCTTCCATTCTGTTATGTAACAGTGAGAGCATCTAATCTGAGGCAATCTTTTTTGCTTACGTTGCAACTTCTCCTACAAGTTCCTATTTATAGTTGCATCGTAGTCTTGAATTGTGCTCAATTAAACATATTAGAGCTACGATGCTGCTATAACTATCAACTGTAAAGTTGAGAAGTTAGTCTGGTAGTGTTTTGCTTCATTATGGATTCCTTAATTTTCACAGCACTGATATTAGCCCTAACGGCATTTATATATGCATTTGTCCTCGTAATACGATGTCGTTTTATAATAATGGCTGAGTGAATGTGGAATGTGGAAAATTTTTCATCTCAGGCAATCGGTATCCTACGTAATTGGAAGCGAAAATCGTCGAGGCTTGGCCAACACTCTCACATTATCTGGACGCAGTTTTGCGCTGAATGAACGCACAACACGAATGTGTAACGAAATGTTGCAACATAAATAATACCAGTGATCATTATGCCCTTATTCGTTATAACTTTTGTTGAGGAAAATGAAGAAAGAAACTAAAGCGTCATTCTCACAGCGTTTATGCTCTCAAATGGCTACTCGTTGTTGCTGGTAAATAAGTTAAAAATTAAACATGAAAAAGCCAGAAACTTGAGAGTGTTTGTCATTTTGTGGATGCTGGAAACTTCCTCTCATCGAGTCTTTAATACCTTTGTCGTGAAAAGTGCTCTAAGGTTCAACGCATTGACCAGAACTAGAAATTAATAAGTAATGTACGTAATATTTGGATAAGAACTTTGAAGTAAGTTCGGTTAGTAGAGCTCAGCTGCGACAATATGTCAGAACCATTTTTGTGCAGAAAGAAAAGGTGAAAATGATCATCAGAAATATGAACTTCTAAATGTCGACATTAAAATTTGCAGGTGATAGTCGCGGGATTGCTTAACTTAGTGACAGCTGTTGCTTTATTATTTATATGTCGCCCAAACGCGCAGTAGCTACTAATAGTCCATTTGAGTGGTGCAACTGTAAGAGTGGCTATGCATGCGTTGGTCTTCGATTCAACCACTGCATCTTTTTCCAAAACTTCACTATTTCCTTTTATTTTATTAAAGGAAATGGAGCGTTTTTGGTAAGAACTTAAAAGTTAGCATAAAAAAAGCCCTTTAAAAAAAATAAATTAGGTCACTGGATCACTACAGTATGCGGGCGGAAGAGGGCAAGAGGGGGTAGCCGTTTAATTCCCTAGTAGTTCGGCACAACGCGGAAATGTTTTCACGGCTCTGTGACCACACAAGTACACTTAGCGGCTCGATTTATTCATTGTTTATCGGAACATTGAAAAGTGTTTCGACATTGACGAGCGCTTCTTTCTCTTATCTACAGAATCTAGCGCCATGCGAATGGTTTAACGTGATGACCCTTCGATAGCACAAAAAAAAATTGCCAGTTTCTTATGCTCGCAGCTCAAGATATTCTAATCTATTGTTCGACACTACATTTCAAAAAGTTCACATTTACCGAACTATTCAGAGAAAAAAATCTTCACGAATTGGCTGGGTGATTTTGTTCAAAGCAAACGAAATGTCAATAAATTTGTTGGCAATTTGCCTTCATGATATTACTTTCGAACATTCGCTGTAGTCGATATAGATATGTTGGCTGTAAGTCTGTCATCGTCCCTCATAACAGTTTTCATTCCGATGAAAAATTCCATCGGAAGGTTTGCTTCGGCTACCGATTGAGAAAATCGTTTCTGTGGAAATTTTTCTTCGAAACGAAAAGATCAAATACCTTTCAATACAGGCCATTTTATAAGCATTAAAGTCTTAACGGTCTAATCACTCTAAACTCTGCATTATGAAACTTTAGTAAATCAATAGTGATGTGATGCCAGAAAAACGTCTCACGATAACTTGTAGTTGAAAGGTGAGTTTTTCTTAATTTTGAACATGCACAATATGCGGATTTCGGTAGTTGCTAACTAGCTAAATAGCAAAATGAGTTTCTAACAATATCGATGAGGAAAGTTAGTTTTATGCTATATCACAAAGCTTCACGCTTAAAACTGATAAATGCAATGCTAAGAATGAGTAGCATGAACATGGAATGTGAAGACAAGTGCAGGAAAGTGTGGGAATTCGACGAATAATAAAAGACACCTAATGGTGCAGATGTATTAATTTCAGCTGATTTGATCGTTATTTCTATTTCTACGCATAAAATTTTAATTTCACTTCGCATTTTAGTGATATCCATTTTGTTTGAACGACAAAATTCGCATCGATTTGGATTACGATTGGTGACACATTTGCCTCATCCGACTGCTCTCCCAAGCACGGCCAATGCATCCAACTCTCACACATTTCCCGATTGCGAATCCGTCCGTCTCTATGTGAGCCTTTCGCTCGCCTCCATCTCTTGCTTTAATTCATTCGCAAACATAAAATCCCTAAACGTCTATCAGCGAAGAGATATTTTACACTACGACAAGTGGGATTCACTTCGTAATGGTGAGTTCAAAAATCGACAACGACTAAACTATTGCGAAACCTGAAGGATTATTTTTAGATGCCGTTTTCGAGATAACCACTGCATTTTCATATCATGTGTGCATGGATGATGAGTAAACATAGGTTGGCCGAATACATTGGCCGAATACAAAGACGAACAAAGGTGAGACATGCAAAGCTATGAGGTGCATTTGAAAAGCTTTATGGTGGAGGAGGATTGCTCGTGCAAGTATGCACACTCAACGACTGCGGCAATGGAGGATACATTCAATGACTAGAAGGTATTTGTTAATTGGAGACAGTCATGGATGAAAAATATCTCGCAGAGATTCAACCAACAATTTAAGGGGCTCATAACTCCACGAAAAAAAGGACCTCAGCAACGTATGTCCTAATCGAAAAAATCAACGGGGAAACATACAATAGGTCCATCATCCCCCGCAGGCAACGACAAATGAAGTTTTACTTTTTGAGTAGGAGTAAAGTGAGAGCGGGGAGCATTGAAGCAAAAGAACTCTTACTTGTTATGGATACTTGAGGCACCGAGTAAAAACTTGCAAACCAGCTCTTTGAAGATTTATTTTGTTATTGGTTATGGAATGGCTTTGAAGGGGTTTAGTTGTGATTCTGCAAAAATTTTCATGACAGGAAGAGCATTTCCTCCCAGATAAATCAATGCATTACAGTTTGCTTTAGTGGGCATTGAAATGAAGTTGGGGATGACTACATTATATATATATATATATATATATATATATATATATATATATATATATGGGTAAACCAATAAATAAACAAATGCATTCGTTGTCTGGACAAGTGATATGTGTACCAGTTTGAATCCGACGGGAGTCCATAATCACGTAGTGCGTGGTGAATGGAGTAAAGCAGCTAGCGTTGTCGACGTACCAATATTGCGTTCGGCGTAACAGTCTCGTGGGAACGCTTCCATAAGGCGTCTATTGATCGTGCCAACACGCTCAGCTTCATGTTCGCTCATTCGACCGCATAACACTTAGTCGTTGCTACAAGTCCACTTTCTGAGTACTACTCCAACGTGATACAGTAAGTGGCAACTCCACCTACACCAGTAATCAATCGCTTCATGCGCGTATATGCACTTATCCTACTTTTCCATCCATTTCCTCCTCCTAGCTCACTGCTCAGTCATTTGTCAGAACGTTTTTTTTTTTGACAGACTGCTTCATTTGATGCAAATTATTTATGCTTGTTGCGGTGCCTCTAGTGTCAATCTTTGTGCTGGCAGTTTAACGTTTTGGCTTCTCCTATGGTCTGTACTACAGTTTTGATTTACCTGTCGTGTTTCAACTCGACTCTAACGAAAGCCGGAAGCATGGCAAAGAGGTCCCATCGTTTGTGCACATTGAACGTTAGATGACACACTCAGATGCCTTTCCGCCGGGCACGGAAGCTAGCACAAAATATGCATTTCGAAGACCTTTCATTATAACCTGAAGCCAACCTTAGATGTGACACTTCTCAAGCATTGCTTCAGTACAAATGCTCTTCCTTGTGTTTGGAAATGACGGCCCATCCCTCCGTACACTGGTTTTGCGTCAATTCCATCCTCGTCTATCCTTCGTATTTTCAGTGAGAATCGCTCCCAAGATGCTTTTCAGTTCAGAAGCCCTCTTCATTTTCAGTATCTACCTAAGTCAATGGTGCTAGTCGTCGATTTTGGCCTATAAAAGGCAATAAGTAAAACAAAAGAAAATGAGACTCAAGTCAGGAGACCTCAGGAAGCAGTATTTGTTTATGCATATGGTATGATCATTTGTTAATGCTCAACACTCAACGATTACTATAGAATGACAATGAAGAATTCCTTCGAAATGGACGATGGTGCATCTGACAACAATTAAATTATATGACGAAGGGACAAACTTTATCTATTTATTTACCTTTGTTTACTTTGATCAACAAAGCATTCATTACGAATAAATGTCTGTTCACATCGCTTCCACTTCTGCTTAGCTGAGGTTATAACGTAGCGTGAAGGTTAGGACTTAGGCTCGTCTCCTGCCCATCGAATACCAACGAGTCGATTCATCATTGTTCCACTCAGGAGAAGAGTTCCGACTTGCTCCACCTCCCCCGTCCCGACGGGGTCACTGGAAAGCGTTATATGACGAAGGGATGACATAAAATCTTGGCAGTGAACCTGTGCTAGACATCGAGTGTGAAATGAGGAGTAGGCCATGGAAAGGGTGAGATAGGAAATGTTGTGCAAACCATAATGATAATCCAACGTTCGGGAATTCTCATTTACGCACTGAAGGCAAGCAAAAGTGAGAGATGGATTCCAACCGTCGATTCTTACATTCTTACTGTCTCTTTCATTGCACGCCCTTCTCCCTCATTGAGTAAGGGGAGAGGGATGGAAATTCGGATGAGAGTGATGCAGTCGAGCGACAATGCCTGACAAGGCATGCCCTAACAATATAACATGGATGCGAACTGGAACTTGAAATTTCGAATTCAACAAATATTCATAAGACAAACCAACTTTGCAAGAAACATATGCCAATTGCTCTTTCTAGTTGTTAAGAAGTAGCTACTAGGTGTTTGGACGTTCAATGATCTGCGCTTAAACGTTATCTAAAAGGCTCTAGTTTAAATCGTGAGGAATAGTTTTCCTTATGTTGCATCAAGATATTTATGCAGTTAGACAGAGTGCTAAATACGAGTTCGAATGCAGATTGCACCTCAGAATTGCTAAGATGGTAATGCATTCCGATGCCCGCTGTCCACTGTAATCATCTCGCCGAAGAATTAAATTGCCATCATTTGTCGACAACATGCATCTAGTTTGTCGTATTTGCTTAGAAAGCATATCTTTTGATCACTTATTATTTGTCATTTGTCGACAATAAACTAAAGTTGAGAATATTTCGAGATGGAATCGCATTGGATGGGGAGGAGGGGAACGGTCTTAATCAGAAATAATTGCATACTTCTTTCATCCTACTACTAATGACAGCTCTATTATACTTTATTCACAATTTCTATTGTGTATTCACTACAAAATGTAGCATTATTACCGTGAGGGAGATGCATATCGACCTATAAAGCTTTATTTTTCGAATTGTTTTAACCTTCTATCTTTCGAGGACTGAAGTGTTCCGAGAAAGGTTATTTGTAGTGCTCTAAGTCTAGCAAATATTTTACTCAGTTCGCTTATTACTCTTTATTTACCTATTACAGTTCGTGCTCTGAATTTGGTTTGAAGTTTACCTGACTTCCTTTTGAAACTCGCAAACTTCACTTTGTCTTCACTTATATTTTTAGAACATTCGGGGCTTCGTTTCACTTTAGAATAAAGCATTTCCATTTCTCTATCCCTCCCTCTCTCTCTCTCTATCCATGTCTCCCCGTCTTTGCAATTTTCCACCAAACATTCATGATCGTTCACCAACGAATAAATGCTAGTACTTATGGCTCCTATATTTCATGAAAAATTCTTGTCGACTTTTTTTTAAAATATAAAATCACATGATAGCTGTCTTTTAACGTAGAAATTTTTGGCTTTCAAATTGACGCATTTTCTTTCAGTATAATTATATGGTGTGACGGAAACGACTAGCTAGATGTGCAACAAGAAATGCGCCTTAGCTAAGCTCAATGGGATGATCCAAATTTAGCTCTTAATTAGCGCTTTATAACGATGCACACAAGCTGGCAACTAATTTGCTCTGTATTATGAGTTTGCGAGCAAATTGGCCATTTGCAAAAAAATATAATCTCCCCCAAAATGGAAGGGCATCCGTTAAGCCATACAACTGCGCCAGTCGCGCAACCATCCACCGAACGGCATGTGTTTGTCAATTTTGCGTGCCATTTTAATAGCATTTACTACATATTCTTGTTCATTCTCCAACAATATCTTCACGTTTAAATTGCTGTGCCTCTAATTGTAAACATAATTCCGGTGTGCTTCTGAATTTCGTACCTTTATTGCTTACAGGTATCTATGGGCCTATAAGTTGCACTACAAAGGAAATACTAGATACATCAATGAGCACCATGGATCTTTTCCAAAAGTATGATAGCTTAATGAATTTTCTTACCTTTACTTTTCGTTGGGAGTGAACTTTCTTATCGATCTAATTTGTTGCATCATCGAAGAAACGGGGATTTGGAGCAGGTGGTAAAAGGAAAACCTCAAATCAAACCCCGAAAGTTGAAAGCATTCTGGTGAGTAAAATTTGCATGCTGCTGAAAAAATTTTATAAAAATATTTGGTGATGTATGATTGAAATGGCGATGCGTGATTTAACGCATGCTGGAAATTACATATTGTGATCTACACCGACGGAAATCGTAGATCCTATCATACAGAAGTATCATTCCTCATTTCTCGCCCTTCCCTCCCTTCGCAGTGCTCGAAAACATTTGCCGCTGCCTATTTTTGGTTGAAATTTGTGCACCACTTGTTTTATTATAAAATTGCAGATATGCGAATTTATGGATTATTCATTTCAACTATTCGGAACTGAAAATTCAATGCAACGCAGCACAATTGAAACCTTGAGCACTTTAATGTTATAAATAGTCTCCACTGCCGAAAAAGACCGAGATTTTCGGATTTTTTGGTTGAATTTTTTTAATGAACTTTTTTAACGGTTTTCGATATGCAGATACTACTATCTGAATTTTCGACATCTTTAGTGCCTATTTATTATTGGATTGTTGGATATTCCGGAACTTCCTATTAACAACTCTCATTTAGTTAAGTGGTGGTTGATGACGGACAAGTAGTGCTCATTTACGACACGCATTCGTCATGATCAACTCTATTCCCATCCGATTCAACTAGAAGGAATCAGCCGACCGTCAACCGAGTTTTTCAAGAAATGAATCGTCATCATATACTAAACAAATAGCATCAAAAATCGATATTTCCATCAAATTTTGACATTTCCTACACCCTTTCTCCACTACTTCCTCTCTTCTCCGACTTCTTCCCTAGGCGAATACTTTTTCGCTGCAAGCAGTAATTCGCAAAATTTTTGGAAAGTTTGGGAAGGTTGGGTAATTTATTTTCGCCACGACAAGGAGAGTGGGATCAAAGAGGCGAAATCCTCCTTCCGTCGTGCGAGGAGTTAAGAGATGGAGGTGAGGGGGAGTAGGCGAAGCCACTTCTTAACCCAGCGGGATGAGGTCACTTGAGAATAACCCCTCAAGAGATACAGAATTCGCACTTTCTTCAATTTTTCCGAAAAATATCTGCACTTTCAGAGCGTTTTCGTTCTGAAAGTAATAAAAGAATGAGCTGATTCTTTCCTCAACTGATTGACCAGGTAAATTTTGAGCTTGATAGGCGTACTAGACAAGTTCCACGCAAAATAAAATGCACCATGCGGCTAAGCAACAACGTAGTATTTATCGCTGTAAGGAGCACATATGCAAATATACATGCAAAGTAAGTAATATATATGCAAAAGTCAGGTTGAGTAGAGCAAAGTAGCAGTGGTAATAGAACGGATTTTATGAGGTACCGTGATGATACATTAAAGTTCCCTTTCACGTCTATAAAGTCGTGCTGAACGTTGGGTACAGATACGTTTGCAATGTTCAGCGGAACGACTGCATGAAGAATAGCCCTGTACATGATAAAAGCGCAAAAGAAAAGCGTAACATTAGCATGACTCCATTTTTTCTGAGTGAAGCGAACATGGCACTGCAAGCAATAAATTTCGTCTAACCGTATCGCTACACTCCCTTTCCTAAGATGCAAATTCCTTTCGCCTGGGATCAACTTCGGAGCAGCAGCATACCTCACTTCGCCACCATGGGGGTTGACATCTAAGAGCGCGAAACCTCCCTTCCCGCAAAAGGTTTTGACTCTTCTGAAAAGTAACAGGGAGTCTTTTCCTGCTCCCTTCCTCTTCCTCTCCTCCTTCATCTTTCACACTGATTTACAGCCCAGAAACTTTACTACTCGTGGAAGTGCACTCCCCACATATGCGTCTCTCAAATTCTTAGGAAAACGTTATATCATAAGAGTTTCTTGGCGCCTTTCATTTGCACCAGTTATTTTTCCACCTGACGAGCGATCGTCTTTGCTGCTAACTATTCTTGCTGTTGATTAGCAGCTACCACCGCCTGAAAGCCTTCATCTAGAGTTTATTTACAAATATGGTATTACTTTCAAATTTGCCACTTCTTACAACTCTCGAAGCAGTAGCCTAATAAATGTTCGACCAATCGACATTTGCGTCCGAATTTTGTGTTGTGAACAGAACGGCCCAAATTCCTCATTCTTGCTCTTCAACTTCGTAAATTGAGGATTCTACAGGCTGAAAAGACTTGCGTTGTAAAATCTCTTTTTCCTTCGCACCAAGTTCAAGGGTGGAAGTCGATCATCGAATAATGAGGATTATTTTCGAAACTGCATGATTTTGGCGGTTTTTATGTAAAAAAATTCTGCAACAGCTGATGGGAAAGTAGCAAAAAAATTGGTCCTGTAAATGCATAGATCCATAGCGAGTGCTAACAGGTCACGGAATAATTGTCTCACTTTCCTACTGGGTATGTTTTCAAGAATCATGCGAGAGAAGTGCTGTTATTGCTACATTCCCACCAACCAGCTTACATTACAGCATATTACGTCCTTTGCCGCGCCTCTCATACCTGCGTACATTTGACACCGTTGCAAACGCAGGAGTCCTTTAAACAATTTTTACTTGTTTTAATAAATTCTGCATCATCGATAACGCTAGCTGAGATGAGCACATGCTTCACATGCTTTGGCTGCAGCAGCGTTTGCTAAGATGTCTAGTGTCACTGAGAAGTGGTAAAAAGTTTTTTAACGTTTCTAGTTGTTCGTATTTTCTTTGATTGCTTATAGTGCTTGAGAGCAGGTGAGCTCTGCTAAGAATGCATCATGTACGCGAGCTTCCCAGAAACATTTCAGCCTTTGAGTTTTTTTTTAAACATTCCTGATTGCAGTTATCGAATATTTTCAAAGTCATACTTTAAAAACAAATCCGCTCTTTGTGAGCTTCCAAACTCTATAAAAAGAATTTAAGGATTGAATATCCTCTGCATGATGTTTCAAGAGTTCGGGAAATATAATAAGGAACGACTATCGCCTATTTTCTCGTAAGGTTTCGGGATGAGCGGTTTCTTATGATTGACGGTTAGGCAGTCAATATACAGCTATTTCAAAAGCGAAAATGCTTTTCAGATGTCTTGAAAGCTCTAGATCGCGGTAGCCGGTTGCCATCGTGAAAGCTTGAAACTGAATTGTTTTCCCAGATCTGAAACGTGATATACTAACGTTCCATCTTACTAAAGGAAAAGCAAAATAACCCACATATATGAAACATCTTCTTGTAATAAAGCTCAGACCACCCGAAACATTCTGGGAAATTATTACACCGAGGAATTTATTTGTTTAAAGGTAGTAGCTTAATGATAGATATCTTTTTCCGCGAAGTTGCTCGGTCATTTTATTTGGTGGTAATCTCTAAGAAATGAACTATGTAAATGTTAATGAATAAACCAACTACCATTATTTTTGCTACTTGTGGCTATTGGCCGAATATCCTCAGGGGCTACTCAGGCAAACCATCAGTGCAATAAGAGAGCGATAGTTCTACGAGTTCATACATGGTGAATGGGTCATAAGTCATCGGAACACGCGCCTCACCGGCACTATAAAAGTGTTTCCAGAGTCTCTATCCCCATGTCTCCCCTCCTTCCCCCCTTCCCCCTGTGATCGTTTGATGCAGGCCATTCAGGCGTTTATCGAAGGCAAAACTGATTAAGTGCTCACTACATAGTTTCCAGGTCCGACATTTCTTTAAAATATCCCCTCATGTTTTATTTTAAAATGTGGTTATACCTTGCTCACCTGCTATGATCACCTAAATCCATTCCATCTTTGAGCTATTCACGGTGATATTTAACATGATATAAATTTTATTATTCATTCCTAAAGGCTACTCATAGGATTTCCTCGCATCTTCATTGTTATATAAATCTCGCTTGTTTAAGGTTGTATTGTTGATTGCAGTTGCAAACATAGAGAAAAAAGCAACGGCGATTTAGAATAATGGATGCATTTTTGAATACCTATTTGTTGAAATGCTAGCCTTCATCCCCTCTAGGCTCTATGCTTCGACGGAAAAATCCATCACCGAAAAGCACGTCACGTCGTCAGAAAAATGCGTTTTTGAAAAGTGATATACAAACGTTTGCGAATTTTTCTCTTTTGCTGAAGAATTTTGCTCGAATTATGATTGATAAAAACGTCAACATTAGCATTGTTTCTAACAAATGTTTATTCTTTCACACACTCAATTGCTTCTATTTGAATGGTAAATTTTGAAGAAAAAAAAAAGAATATTTTTTAAACAAAAATTTTTCAGTCGAATGACACAATGGATCGTGAGTTGGTTTCATTTTTCTCGCGTTAGTGCTGTTAATCCGTCATCGCTGCCTTTGTTTAGTCCATTATCGCGTTCGATTAGCTAGTTAGTTGTCTTTCGATTTGGACATTCGAGTTATTCGCAATCCCGTTCAATAATTCCAACATCTTCAGTTACTTTTCACTTCATCTTCTAGAATACTAATATTGATTCGTTATCCATATGTCTCATCAATGATATCCATCAAACGCCAAAATTTTGAGGCATAACTTGCTATGCTTAACTTGTTGGAAGCTTTCTCGGAAATACTTATTCTTTGTTTCGATTTGTTACTTCAAGAAACCAATGACTGATTTTGAACCAATGTTCTCGTAATATATTCACTTCTCCCTTTTACAATCACTGTTTCATAGCTTTTACAATCACATGGTGTTTCTTAACCATGAAATTTCTGTTTTCCAACATTTTACTACGTGTATTCCTACTCTTACGAAGCAGTAATTGTTGAGTTGCGAATAGAGAATGATAAAAAATGCGAACGCAAAGCAACCAAACGCAAGCGTGTGCTTTTTTTAGCGGCAAAAGAGAAGAGGTGAATGAAGAAGTCTGAAATTTGTTTGGACATCACAGAAAGATGAGGCGAAAGCTTGTGAATGAGAGAAACTCTCGCATTCACTCCCTTTATTGTTGACAACTAAAGAAGTTTATCGACCGTAAACCAATATCTAGTCAGCGGGAAAGCCGCCTGTAAACAAATTCGGCACCTTTCCTTATCACACCATCCTCAACCTAGTTCACTTGGTACGGCATTGGAACGGCGCTCAACAAAGGCACTTTCTAATGGCAGTCCCGTCATAACGGAAAACTAAAACATAGCAAGTTTAAAAAAAAATGAAATCATTGGTGCTGAAAGATGAGATAAGCAGAGAAGATTTCGAAGCAGTCCTGAAAATTGCAAGGTACAAAAAAAAAAAACAAAAAACAAGAAGACACGGGAATAGAGTTTCTGGAATCACATTTTGAAGAGTACTGGTCACTTAGAATATAAGGATTCTTTATATTCAACGTTTTTTAGTTGATTTTTGCGAGCTGATGAAGCAACTATTTGTCGCGTTTTCTTCACAACAACATGAGGTTATTTAGAGCAAACGATTTCCTGTTGTATCCATTCCGTTAGTTGCCTCTGACAACACGTTCAGCTATTAGTCGATGAAACCCTCAAGATTTGATTGCATCGCTTCAATCAGCGTACAACGATCGGAGCGTATATGAGGCGGTCGGAAGCTCGGCGTAGTAGGAAGTGTGCACGAGTGGAATGCTTCTGGCAAGAACCTTGCCAACGACGCGTTTCATAGGCTTCGCTGGTTAGTTGTACGATATGCGTGTTGACAACTTGCATTGCAGCAAGTGGAGAAGCGCAGTAATCATTTACACAACAAGGCTTGCCAAGTTGACGTACGACCGAGTGCAATAAACTTGAAATTACGACCAAGCTTGTGCCAAATTTTAAGACGAGGTGTCATACGCATAAGACGATGAGTTCTTTCTCGCCTTACCGAGAATTATATGACAACGTCAGAAATGTTGTCAAATGTGAGCGTCATATAGCGATTGACGTAGCGCACGTATTTCCTATACGTCGAGAGTGACGTAGGTGGCACGTGTTGGATTAGGTACCAAAAGAAAGCAAGTTCCGGAACTGAGAAAATACATCTCAATGTATCTGACTAGAAAAATTTGCGACATTTCCTCCAGCAATTCATGCTTCTCATGAAAAAATGTCGGAAACTTATAGAACCAATAAAATAGTGAAACTCCAATTTTGTTGCTGAAAATTTCGCTGACTTCTTTCACAAATTTAGTTTTTCCCACAAAACCAAGTATCCTCCATTGGACCGTCAGAATCAGGACGACCCCGTCTGTTTCCATCCGGCAATCCTCGATACGTTAGCGAGTAGTATTAAGTAACTCGAGGTCTTTCTAGCGTGTCTTTAGCACTTTCTGCCCCGCCCCTCGATCGTAGAGGGGGGCCGTCATTTGGCTATGATGTCCGCCCTACAATTCTGACTTCCTGCCTCGCCAGGTAACTTTCTGAATTTGGGATCTATTTCATGGCCGCAAGACGTCTTCTCTAAATGCTCAATTGCAGAAGCTAGGCGTCCAAGAGGCCGACCTGGCCGTCTACATGGCAAGTACGTTGCGTACCCTGAGGCGTATGTGCTGCCGAACGCGACGCACGAGGCCTTCTTGCTAAGCGCTGCGCACAAGCCGCCGCCAACCAGCCGCCGCTCCTTAATTTTACGTCGCTGCAGCCGCCATTTGGCACTGCTTGTCTCCGCTTGCTCGTTCAACAATCATTGAATGCTGCAACGGGGCATCTCGCTTCAAACAAGTCAGCCGTTCTTACGTTATGCAAACGAAAAGTTCCCACCTCTTAGCAGCGTTATCATTTCACTTTACGACTGGTATGATCCTCCCCTGCCTCCAACCCCGACCTCCCCTTCCTCTCCTCTCCTTGCTCAACTACGGTCATGCTGAGCATCGACCTTTTATAGCGGAAGTTGGTGACTGAGACTAGATCAATGTTAGATAAAAATCCAACTGCGAAATGAGCCGCAAATGTGCCAGACCAGCCGGATGTAATAAGGCAAATGACTGGTCAAGTTAGCCATAACGAGTGGTTGACGGATATATGGATGACCCGGAGATGTGCGGCCAATGTGTAGGACGAGTACTCCGCTGAGTAATGCTAAGCCCGGATCGATGAAAGCGTAGTATGGGAAAAATTTGCACAGGGCACTTCGAGAAGCCGACGGCAATGGAAAAGCGTTCGGAGAAGCTTACAGAGAAACGGATCGACGCGTGTACATAGCAAAACGAGTGAAGGGCGAGAGGCAACGAGAGAGCAGTTGGCGTCCCGCTTGGTGAAATCGATTGAGCGAGTGCCGTGCTAGTGCAGCGAGCGCGCCCGCTTCTCGAACCTCGTTGGCTACGCTCTTTGCTTTGCTAAATCCCCCTCCCCGTGGCGTAGCTGGAATGTTGGTTGCAACTTGGCAGAAACCATCTCTCTCCTTCCCTCCAGCCCACCTTCCCAACCAACCGTTGCATCCTCCAAGCTGCATATTATTCATCCACCACCAACATTGCAGTCACTACCCTCCTTTAAAATATTTCGTTGTCCTTCCGCACCGCAAAAGCGATTCACAGGGAAGTAAGCTTTCAGTTGCTGTTTCAAATATGACCTACCTGACGAAAGGTTGGCTTGCGGAGGCATAAAGATTAGTGCATGGGAGGAAGGAAAGAGGGAGGGGTGGGGGAGCAGCAAAAGTTATGGGAGAGAGAGTGGGAAAGGAGGAAGAGGTCGAGGAATTTTGCGCAATTGGCCTTCTCGAAACGATGGTTGATGAAAGCGAAAACTCTGTTGGTTGAGGTCATTGGCTGGAACCACAATCCCTGGCTTCTATTGAGGCACGCACCAACTGACGTGCAGCACGCTGTCTATAGCATACCAAAAAACACCTATCACGCTGCCGCCTCCAACGAAGAGTGTGGTGTGCATTTCGCAGTTGATGTTGCGCGCTCGTCGTGTTTCTTCACGGAAGAGAGTGTGCCCATTATTTCAGCGTCCTCCAATGTGTGTGTGTCTTTAGTAAAGCGTTTCTTCACTGCATGTTCTTTTCGTTCTTGATTTCCTTTTTTTTTTGAAAAAGCTATTTGAACTTGCCAATTCGTAGATTGCAACGTGAATTCTAGAACTGCTACTTCTGAACTGCTGTCTATTGAATTGCTGCAGTTTCAATCAGAGAATAAGGAAGAGTTCACGTTACGCACATCACCGTAACGTGAACTATTGCGCTCCATGGATTTAACAGGAATCGGCATCAGTAATTTGGATTCATTCTAGGATAATTCTAATTATTTCTACGCATTTTCATATCCTCCGAAGAGGTGGTGATCATCGAATTCGAATTTGTGCTGTACGCTTTACTAGCGGAAGTTGGTATAGTGGTGGGGAGTATTCATTTGAGCAGGCCGTTCTTTGATGGTGTCAAGTGACCTTTTCTAAAACAAGTGGAAGCAAACTGTAGTCGCATTTTTGCGAATTAGCTAACGCGAGCGTCAACAAAGATTTCACCAGTTGAAGTGCTGACCTGCATCTGCGGCTTCAGCTAGTGGGATCGCAGCTGGTGATGCGGTTTACGCAGCTTTCATCCTTTCGCTTTTCCTGTAATAGTTCATTTTTGCATCAAAGGACAACGAAGATGGGGAGAGAGCGGTATGAAAATATGAAAACTTCATCAACAAGCGCTCAAAAACTGTAAAACCTTAGTGAAGTGCGCTCTACGAGATGGATTTGCATAACGGAAGAATGATTTATGCGAACATGATGCATTGTTTCGGTAGTTAACAAGTTAACGAGTCGGAGCTACTCTACTGTTGCGCTAGAAATGATACAGCGTTTTTCACAGTATCGGTTCTGAGTCGACGACTCTTTTTTTGTACTATTCAATTCGAATCGCATTTTCCTCTTTCCCTTCCTTTTTTCCTAGCCCACTAATTGCATCTTCAGTAGTGATGCGCCCTTCAACGTTCCTTTCCTTGTATACCAACCATCATCGTTTCATGTTCGTATTGGATTCACACAATTCAGTGCTCATGTGATTCGCTTTATGAGTATAGTTGTAACTACTTTTAGTTGTACATCCGGAATGTGAAATAATGGGATTAGTGAGGATATAGGCTTCTCTTGTTCGTACTTACACTCTGTTAGCGTATGACATTTATGCAATGATAACGTCATTCAATGGTACATTAAAGCGCAGTAATTTATGAAGAATTGCTGATATATACGATGGAATTTATTAGCAGTAATACTTCTTTATTAATTCATTTGAGTCGTTCCGAGAGTGTTTTCTCGTATTGAATTTCTGGCACTTGTTTCCAATATCTGCATGTGAATTATTTTTGATTATTCTAAATGCTAGTTCTGTCTCGATATAAACCACCACTTTGCTCAATCTTGAAAAGGTTGCACCAACCTTCTCCTCCTTATTTAGAGACTTACTGAAAGATCGCACCACTCCTAGGCTTCCGGTTCTTATCTTGAACCACGTCATCGCCAGATATTGGATATTTTTATAGGGTTTTTTTTTTCTTTGTTCATCTATATCGAAAATCACATCTCTTTTCTTCATATCTGTAAACTCCCACTTTATCGCATATGTACATCTAACACTTTTAAAGTTCACTTGTTTCGCTCCTTTAAAATATTTAACAGTTAACTTTATTTGAGTGAAAATTACAAATTCATTGTAGAAGCAATTGTTGAAGTAGTAAAGGGAAATTCTTTACTCAAAAGCAAGTTTCATCGCATCTCTTTATGCGTTTCCTTTATCGATTAACTACAATGAAGTTTCTTCGAATGAATAGTTTTTAGTGTTGTTATGTGTGTATTTATCAAACGAATAATCGATGATACATTAGTTCATATATTGATGAGCGATCAATTTATGCTCACGCAAACGTTGCTTCACTTTTACTTTGTTGGTTTTATCATAAAGCTATCACCCAATTTCTGGGAAATTATGCGGTCGTTTCGGGCTAGTGAGCGTCTCTTTATTTCACATCAAATTTTTTGGAACGAAGATGCATATATGAAAGACTATGAATAAATTTAGGTTTTCGGATGGAGGGAGAGGGGAGTGGGGTGAGTAGTGTGAGTATAATGTGCTTCTTATACAAATAACAGTTACTTCTGAAGTTCGATTGTTGCATGAAATAATGTACGCTAAATTGAAGCAACTTGTCCATCTCTATTTTGAAGCTCTTTATTAAATTATTCAATCATTGAAGTTTGAGCCGATTATAGCTTCCTCGATTATTCTCGTACACACAACAAAATATGATCAGGTAGTCATTTAATATTTTACACAAATCGCATTACACATCATTTAAATCAGTAATTTCACGGTTTATTATGACAATTTTATGCAATATTTTAATGTTAATTTTCCTCATTTTAATTTAGTGATAGTTGCCTCTTGCAAGTGTGCACATATCAGCGATATTCTAAATTTGTCACATTATTAGGAAATCCCTTTTTTTATAATAAGCCTTGGTTTTATATTTGTGATGTTCCTTTTACAATATTTTCAGTCATCTCCTTGTTTAGTAATCAGAAAGAAATAATCCTAAAGGTTTGTTCACACAAAGTTTTTAGATCGTTGTTAAAAAACCAATTTCCCATTTGGTTGCATTTTGCACGTGGAACGTCCTTTCCACACTAGGCATAGCTATCATACTGTGGATGTGTCAGCTCCCTTTCATGCAGATTTGTTTTGCGATCAAATTTCACTCACATTATTAGCGTTCATTGATAGAACAAACGCGCTTTTTAACGTGAATGTTTACTTCTGAAATAAATAAAAATTAGAAAATCGAGTTGAGTTGCACGGAAAAAAAAACAGGAAAGAAATGCATTGTATAACTATATTTGTTGAATCTTTTATTCATTGATGAATATGTTTGGAATCAATTAATTCTTGAAACACCTTTAGCGAGGTGGAATTTAGCTCGAGATATATTTAAAACCTCAGTAGCTGTAAAGGTCGGCTCCTCTTGGCTCGTCTAGTCGTCTAGGTCTCCTTGAGGATCTGCATCTTCTATCGAGTAAACCGCAAGACGGCTTCGATCGTCGGCACGACCCCGTAATCGCTCCCACTGAACTCCACCCTGCCGCCGATGTCCTCACGCACTCCCACGGCCACACCTAGGCCCACTGTGCCTTGCTAACAATCTAGCAGCTGGGATGAATACATGAGCGCGTCGATCCCTTTTATATCCTTCCGGTTCTGCCTCAGGTTAGTGTCACGACACATGTTGCGTAGTCGTCTGTTCTGCCTGTATGCCGTTGACCTTCTTTGACTTACGCACTATTCCCGCTTGATCTATAAGCGACCGATCTACGTTATAGAGCAACGTCAATTCGGGATGCACTATTTTTTCGGCGCAAAGAAACGATTCAAATCGTGGTAATGTTTACGATTGGGGCAAAATTTCGTGCAGAGAAATTTTTAAAGATGAAAGCATTTATCTTCAATTCTGCACTCATTTTTCATCGGTTTTTTTTTTTTGTCTAAAATTGTTGATTGCAAGAAGGAAGCTTCAACTTTACTAATTTTTCAGAATTTGTTCGCGAATCGGCCAACTCATTATTTCTCTCGTTTAGTGTCTCGCCTTTAGTTAGCTGCAATATTTAGTGAGGTAATATTGATGCGGAGTTGCGGCGTTGAATTATCGTTGCTCAATGTTCAATCTCTTCTGATGTGCCAACTCGTTTCCTTTTCATATGATTTTTTAAAAATTTTTATCCTCTCCTAAGTTTTCATATCTTTTCGTTCAGTTGTCTATCGGTAAATACTAAATTGACGCAATTATCAATTCGACGAATTTGGCGTTTGCTCGTGGCAACGATAGAAGAGAGTAACTTGCCAATCGTTCATTAATGAATAGATGTTTGTTTTTGTTTTTTTTTTTTTTTTGAAATTATCAACACATTATTTGTCATTCACTGGTCATATGACTATCGGTCCGTTGTTGACAAGCGTTTTATGAAAATACTGCACTCTTCTACACGTGTATTCCAACTGCAATATGTTGCTTCCGACATTTTGACGATTGTGTTGACTGTTGATTTACGCAGCACAAACAAATAAGGTGAATTGTTTACATGCTGTTTTTAGCAATTAAAACAAAGCCAACAGATAGTGGATAAGGAAGTAACTGTAACGAGAAATCAAGTGACAGAGAGGTGTGGTACAGTCTTAAACGAGCTGTCGTTTATAGGTAAATGATATTTGTCTAAAAATAAAATCGAGGCTAATCTCTGAAATGTTTTTCTTTTTTTTTTTTGCAGTTTCCACGATGCAAAGTTGGGAAGGTCGTTCACTTTCTTCTCACTTGAACTTTGCATTGACGAACAGGATAAGTGGGGCATTGTGCTAAATGGCGAACAATGCAGCAACTAGAAGCACAACGTTCTGAAAAAATAAAGTGAATTTCTATAGTTTTGCAGCAATTTGTGTATACAATAGTTTATTGCAAAAAGATGTCAAAATCTGCGAAAAAACTCTATGAAAGATTTCACTTTCCTCATTTTTGTATGTCTCTGCTAATTTGCACTAGCTAGGCGCATTATAAGAGACTCGTATAGATACACACACATTCACATGTGCGCATGCCTGTGTCTGTCTATCTGTCTGTCCGTCCGTCCCATAATTTCAACTCGTCAACCAGTGAAGCTAACGTGACGATATTTGATTGTTATAATGTGCGCCCATCTGACACGGTCGCTTACAGCGGTCCATCAGCTTTGGAAGGCGTTCAACCCATTTAAACTATGAAAAAACTAACAAACATTTTCCACTATTAGGATTGCGGAAGGAAGATTCTTTGTAAGCGGCTGATATATGTAGTTGAATCTGCTGAAATAGAAATGTATTATTCCACATATTTCATTATTTGTTGCTAGCTCATGCAATTGTTTAATGGGATAAGCGGAAAGCGTAGATACATTTCATTGTAGTTCTTTTGACACATTTCTTCACTTGCTGCATATTTCTGGCAGTTTCCTATTAACTATCCCGTATATTTTAATATTATGTGAATATGGAAAATATTTTTTCTTCCAACAATGAAAAGTTCGTCCATAATACAGGAACACATATAATGTCACTAGCGCTACTAAAATGTGGTTGGAACGTTTGTTGTACATTTCTATAGCTGCACTACGGAAGGGCTGATGATCTTCAGCAGTTAATTACTTAGAAGCAGTGTTTGATAACATCAGAGGACTTATACATTTGCACGGAGATGTGTATTCAAATCATGTTTCAGTTATCTGACAGGTGTGATGTCCGAGTGAATGCTCAAACAGCTAAAAACCTTTTAGCTAAGATAGATGAAAAACTGTCAATATTGAGCCAACCAGCTATTATATACACATTGCATTTTGATCGCCTTTCAAACTCTCTTCACACTAACGTTTGCAGTATGATTTGCACTTTGCTTTAGACAAACTCAATTCCTCTACAATTTCATCGAGTTTAGCAATTGTGTCTGTTAATAAGATTTGTGAAGAACAAATCAACGTTTATGTTCAGGATAATGATAAAAATGTAGCGAGTGGGAAGGCTTATGAAAGGATTTGATACGATATATTTTTTTGTATCGTTGCTCATTACTGCAGCCACTACTGTAAATTGACAACACATAACAGAATGTGTGCAATAATGCATTTACATTCTAAGCGAATCGCCCACTCTTACAAATCCCCATAAAACGCTCGTTTTTGCGACGAGGCCATTTGCAAAGTGGCACCGAATCAATGCCCAATGATGCTGGGCCAATCATGAAACGCATGTAAACTTTCAGGCTCATTGAAGCGTTTATAACTTCTTCAGAGGCAGGTTGTGAATTGCCTTTTGGTTTAGAATATCCAACAAATTTCTGAACTCTATTTTTGCTCGTTTCTTAGTTGGTACTACTTTTATTGCGTACGTATGTAGGAACACATACACGCATATGCACAGGCATGATCCGCGTTAAAGTGGGCATTGATTTTGGTTAATTTGAGTTGATTAGTCACCGATATATATATATATATATATATATATATATAATATATATATATATATATATATATAATACATGGATGTATGTGCATATGTATTTAATCGCAGCATTATGTCGATCGTTAAAGTGTAATTTGCGCATTCGTCGTGAATTATTCGCATTTGCTGGTGCGCGTGAGCGCGATTTTCGTTCCTCATGTTGGCATTCGATGGCTGTTGGTATTGCTATAGCTGGGCACAATATTCGAACGTTCAATTCAGCTCGACTTTGATAGCACTCCGGATATATGTTTCTTTGTTTGTCCGAGTTGCCTTCTCGTTAGGTCATTGATTTCCTATTTATTACGCCGTCTGTCGTCGTTTAGCACATCTAAAAATTCGCAACAAGAATGCTATGGCGTAGAACATAAGGTGGTTGGTAGTAAAGAAACTTTTAATAGATGGTGACGTCATATGTGTTTGTATATGAAATGAATGAGATTTTCCTCCAGTTTGTATTTTTCTCATTTCCATTCATATTTTCCTAGAATCACTAATTTATAAAACGGAAAATAAATCCTCCATAAAATTTTCAGCTTAAGGCGGATATTATTGCTTTACTAGAGTGTGTGGAAGTTTTGACATGCAACAAATACCTTAAATTGCAAAGGAATTTAATCACCCATCGTTTATGTTCGTTGAAACTTTTGCATGCAGATTAATTGTTAACGAAAAAACTTGTGCACTCGTCTTCTATAGGCGATTGCATAGCACACAAATGAGAAAAAAGCTGAGAGAGTGAACGGAAAGATTGCTTGCACTTGTCTGCCTCATAGCTATGCTGCTTTTGAAGCATCTTTCTTTAGTAGTGCAATGTGGGCATTTTTGAAACACAACAACAGTTCACTAAACCACTTTGAAGGCGGCCTTTTTTCACTCTTTTTTAAACACAAATCTCTAGCAAAGCATTCACCGAATGTTTTAGTCATGTGCGAAGTTTCATTTGCAAATTCCTTCCTACTTTCTCTACAAAAATTTCTTCAAAAGTTTTCATTTGTAAAAGTTTCTGTAACGCATAATTTTTGGGGTTTTTTAATTAAAAGTGAAAAGAAAACATGTTTCTTGCCATATTTAATAGATGCTTATATATAGGATTGGGGATTTTAGCAGACCACTTTGAAGAGAATGGAAGATCCACGCAGAACACTCCGACCAGCTCCGAAAGACCCCATTATTTCTAATACCCTCTCCTACGCTATCAGGACAGGGAGCCAGGTGAGCTTTCAAAAGAAGGAACTAACAGCATTTAGTATTCGCTTAAAACACTGTTCTTTCAACTTATTCTGAACGTTCCACCAAATTCCGAAATTCTGCATCCCCATCTATAGTAGTTTATGCGGAAGTTTAATTCTGTTATCTTCCACGTGCTACCTGTTTTGAAGCATTTCTATGACAGCATAATGCCCGGCATAGCGAATGATAAGGAAGCGCAGCGTTGAAAGAGCGCAGCCCAGAAGAAAAGCGAACGAGTTGAGCGAGGGCATTTCTGTTGCTGCAGGCGCATCCGTGAACATACCCTATATCAGTCTGAATCTATACCCGTCTTGTTGTCTATCCATCACTGAGGATCATGATAGAAGATAAGGAATTGTTAATCAGATTTAATGAGCGGTTACCCTTCTGAAATTAAGCTGGCACTGGTTTACGGCAAATTCAAGTTGTACCCCCATCCCATTGGTGTTTGAAACTCGACCACCCATTGTGCGCGGTTGATATGATGTCGCAATTTTGAGTGATTAAACTGCTCGATTTGTATTTTCTATTTGTTTTGCTAGAACGCTTAATGTTGATATATAACGATATAATGATCACAACTGAGTTCCACAAAATTTGCTGAATATTGATTGATCCTTATTTAGGACTTCTTTTAGTGAGTACTATTGCTGAAGTGCCCTAAGGTCTTATAGTTTATGTTAGTAAAAAAATTCCTTCTCTTTTGCCAACTCCCTATTTTATCATAAATGTACATTGCAGCAGTGTCACATCCGGCAGGCGCATGTGTCGTTTATCTGTCTCTGTGGCAGTTTCAATTCTCCGACCACAAATGCTAGGCCATGATATTTGGCAGTACAATGTAAATCATAGGGACTTCACAATACGATGCTATACAGTTCTCAAATCAGTTGGTTTGAGTGTTTCTCTTTGACTGTGGTTTTCGGTTTAGTAGAAGCCGCCTTATTAGGTGTTTCGTTGTTTTTTCAAATGTTTAATCGACCGTTTGATGTCGTGATCTGAAATGGAAAAGTACTCGTATCAGCCACTCTAGTACGCTCTTCCGTTTATTTTTCTTGACATTTGTAAGGTGCTGAATTTCTTTGCCAAAAAAGAACCCGTGGAAGAGGCTAATATGAATTAAGTTGGAAGAGGAGTTGTTTGTGCAGTTAGCAGGTTATGAGAGGAAATGTTGGGGTGACGTATAAAAGGAAGGAATTAGATGGAGGATAGTGCTTGAATGTACCTCGTTTTGCTGACGCCTCGAGGAACGCCACCACTCAATTAAATGCATAATTGTTTTATGCGCACTTCAGCGTGCTTCTCCTCAACAAGTTCAACTCGTTGCCTCTTTTACTACTTATCACCTCCATCTATCCTCCTTCGTGCATCCACATCCATCGTTCATTTTTCTGCGCTCGTCTCGTCTATAAAGTGCTCATTCTTACGTATATTGCATCTCCATCCATGCCTACTTCGCCCACCTTCGCCTTACTTCTAGTGCCTTCAACTGTCACTTACTTCAAAATTCTGTCTATTCAAGGTATGTTGCTTTGAACACCGATCTGAGGACGAATATCGATTATGACGGAAATGCCTATTAATGATTATGAAGTAAAATGTGAATATATATTAAGAGAAGTGGATTTTTCGTTCCGAATTGGGATAGATGAATATTTCGTTAAATAAACGGCGCCCACATATAAAGCTTGCAATGCATTATTTGAAATGAAACGATTGTGGTAATGTTTGCGATGAGTTGTGTATTTATTGTCGATTGTGAAATAATAGAAATTCCTATTCTTTGCAAATATATTTGCTCACTTCACCACAAATGCAGCTGTGTTTCATCGTGCAACTGTTTTTCAACCTAGCGTGAGCAAACTATTTTCGAAACAGTTTTTTTTTTCGTAAAAGTAATTCAGTTTCGTTGAAAGCGGCGTTGGAAGGCAAAAGCAACGTTTTCCAATACTACGTTACATTGCCCCTCCGAAAAAAAACGCGTCATGATTTCTTGACAGAATTCGACCATCGTTTCTTTTCATAGGTCTGTCTGTAAAGATTTAAGAAAAAAATACTACTTTGTATAAATTTGAGTTGTAGAACTATGCTGGTGCACTTAATTTTTCAAAATTTGATCAATTTTTATTCTTCAACATTTTTTATCCTAACGCTATTCACTTCGGTTGCGTGACGGTGCATCGCAATGAATCCATTCGTTTTCCACTCTTTTCATCTCCGTTTTTTTTTATTTTGACAGATTTTTAATTCACATTGATATATTCGCTCATTTTATTTCGCATAGTTTAAGCGATGGCTTTTCTTTGAATAAACAAAAATCATTAACGCATTTTCGCTTATTTCACTGCAATGATGTAGCGTCGTTATTCATTGCTGATATATGCAGTTACGCGATAGTTGCACATCCAAAAAATACACCTCAAGAAGATAGCGCTGATATACAACTATTGAAATATTATTTAAAGCAAATTTGCTGCTAAACGTAGTATGAGTTATCAACCTGAATCTAAACGTACAGATTTATTTGGTTACCACCCGCATTTATTAGAGGTATAATTATCGCTGTACTCACTTAATCACATATATGCCCATTCTCACTCTATGTTAACGTTACAGTAAACCTAACTGCTTACTGCTTTGTTACTGCTTATTTCATTGCGAAAGTGTTACTGCATTTATTCTTTGTTTTGTTGAGATTCTTTTCATTTTTTACCTATACGCTTTTTCTTTTCATAGTGCTACTGATAAACGAAGAGATTAGATGTATCAAATGATTTCTTTTGGTTTCTCTCTTCTGTTTTCATTTATAATCATCTGAAGGATCAATTTCAATAGAGCATTCGAGCGTGATTATCTCCGATTGTTTTTCTTGGGAAGTGAGCGAAATTGATTTTTGTATCTTCCTTTTGATTTACATAGATGATAACTAGAGGGTTGTTATAAGCTTACAAGATATCAGAATGAAGCGGAGGGTTGCTATTTGAGAGGATATTAAGACGCATTGAGAGTAGCTCCAAAATACCCAAAGTAAAGGAACATCGTTAATGGAATCGTTTGGCGAGGTGATCTGCCTGTAATGTAGAACCGATTCATCCGCTTGTACGTTTATTATGGCGTACAAAAACTTCACTTTCTTCCAGATGTGTGAATTTTTTTTTTTCACTTACAATCATGAAATTTTGGACTACTCCTCTTTGGCCATCTTTCGGTTCACTTTGCTTCCTCGCCGTTAACATTATGACCTATGCATAAAAGATTATCAGAATGGAGCATTAATCATAACAAAATTGTTTATAGAGGTAGCTGTTAAGCTGCATAATGCTTTATGTTTGTGTCGTTGCGGAACAAGAGGAAACTGAAACAAAAACAATCGAGATTTCTAAAAAAAGTTCAACTTTGCATCGTTTGATTCTTATTCCGGCTTCTGGATCAAAAAAAAAGCCTTACAACGGAATCGGAACTCCAAAACGCTCGAACGATTTGGATTCCAATTCAGTGGCAGTATGGGATTTTGCACGTCGATGATATTAGCCGATATTAGTGTCGTAATGAGATTTTCCAGGGAATATGCAAGCATTGCGCTGGCTAGGCTTGCGTAGCCGAATGCTATTCGTGTGCTCCTAATAAGGCTGCAACGATTATCGGTGAACGTTGCGTACGTGCATTTAGGCGCATAATTGTTACAGCATTCATTCGTCAAATTCAACGGCCTCATCATCATTGAGCAATTTTTGAGTTAGTTGACAATTTGATGCTTGCAAACTTTAATGTGTTCGTTTGATTACTCATTGCTTTAGGACAAAGTTACGCTCTTCAATGGTCGATTGAGCCCAAAACTGTTAAAAATTGCTTTTCGCATTGTTTGGTTATGATTCGTGCTCAGAGCACTCTGAAGGCATTAAGCAGTCAGTGCTATTCAATGATAGAGAGACCATATTCATTCAAACGCTCTAACTGCCAATAGCGGATCGAACGATGGAAATAGCGCAATATGTTAAACGGTTAATATTGGGGAAGCGGAGGGGCAAAACAACGTTCAAGTGATGAGCGTAATTTATATGGAAAAGAACACTCGAGAATTAAAACTTAAATTAAGAGTTTTATCGATCAATTAGTGCATTTCTATGGATTGGATCACAAATTATAAGCATATTATTTAAGTAGCATGTCTCTATGTGAGTAGCTTCATTTATTACTTCAACTTTTGGAAATTTTCTATAAAATCCTTGCTGATCTTTATAAGATTGTTCACTTATTTTGTTAGTGCTTCAATGCTTCACTCAAATAAATTTAGCGTATTTATTCAAGAACGAGAAATTGATCGATGATAATGAACGGTTATATATTTATTTACGTGCATTAGTTTGAAACATCTGAAAAACCCTTCATTCTTTATGTTTATATATTAGTCATTTATAGTGTGCTATGAATTTTGCTATATTATTATACACTTTTTGTTGTTTATCGAGAGCACACTCTCATAAAAAACCTATTCTCGACAAAATTCATATTTTTAGACGTGAACTGCTGTCTTTTTTCTTTTCAGACTTCCATCCTTCTCAGAAATTTTATTTAGTATGTTATAGAATTGTCCGTTCTCCCTTTATCAGAAACTGTGATCAGAAGGAAGTGTTCAAATTTCATCGTCAGATGTCCATATGGTGGCGATGTTTTGCTCGTTGAAATAATTACGCATCGTAATGTTATGATATTAGTGAGTACTTTGTAAATGTTTCAAGATGGCGTTCGATCTTTGCAAAATGAGAGCTACTATTGAAATAAAACGTCTGTTTATTTTTAGAGGTTTGAAATAAACTCTCAAGTTGCCTTTTTTTTTAAAATTATTTTTGTTAATAAATATGAATGCACTCATTAACGAATCTGATCAATCATCGAAATTTCATTTTTATAGAAAATTTTTGCTTATATTTGAAAAGAATGTGTAAAAGATATGAGAAATTGAGAAATGATTGCATCGAAATTGAGGCATTGATCTCTTCGAGTGGATCGCATCTCATTGGCAAAGAGTATCAAAGCAATTAGCAGTGACTGAAAGCATCAATAATGATTCTAAGATGAATGATTCGATCAAATGCGTAAGCGAACTAAGCATCTTTTTCCTTCTTCGTTTTTTTTTTTTTTTTTTGAAAAAATTTCTTCGCTAACGTCATCATTCAACTGGTTCAAGACTAATTTCATTGTGAAATGAAAACTTCACACTTATAAAGTACGTATTTTTTCCAAAATTCTGCGTCGAACTTTTCAGTTTCCTCGAGCCGCTTGAGCTTCATGCTTCGATCTTTTGTGCTCAGCATTAGTTCTGTCACAATCTAATGAAACTGTGATCTGCTCATTTTGTGCATATAGTCAGGCATGAATAACGGAATATTTGAGCAAGCCAGCACTGAGTAAGACTCATTCAACATTTTTGCAGTCGCGACGTTTGAGCTCATTTACTTCTTCAGACAATATCACTGTGCTGTGATGTTGTAAATGCAGTAAGATAGGCTTATCATTTTGAACCTCACCTGAGGTGTCATGTTAGCAGTTATTGGGCGTTATACCAAGAGGTCATTTTTGTGAGCGTTGCAACGTTATTGTATGCGCACTTTCATTGAGTCTGCATATCCTTTTCCTGTTGACTTTCTTTTCTTTCATTGCACCCAATGTTGCCAGCACTTGTAGCCCTTTTGAAGGATGACTGCAAGACACTAGTTCGGACCTGATCTTTCCTTCATCGCCACGACGAAATGAAACTGCGTTGAGAGCGTTGTTGTTCTACTGTTTTATGATAATTTTAAGACTCCTTTAGTACAATTTATGATGGTTAAAGTACTAAATTACCTATCAACTCGACAATTAAAATGGAAAACATGCTTTATTTATGACAAATAATAAAGAACAGAAAATTATTTGATATGCTTATTTATCATTTCAGACACATGTAACCGTATACAGTTTATTCCCTAAGAAAACAGAAACCACCTGAAAAAGAATTAGTGCTACTTGCATACTTCTATGGCAGCAAATTTATAATTAGCATCTTCTCTATTCACCCTCACAAATTTTTCTTTTGTCTATATGAATTATTTATCTTCTCTTTTTAATTGAAATATCAGTTTGACATATCGTGATTGTTGTTTGTGATAGTTGACTATTGATTACACTTTAGTGCCTAATACTAATTTGGGCAATGTCTTCCGTTGCCTCCTATTATATAGGAGGTAAGGATGTCGACGGGTGAAGTTGAATATTTATTTACGATGTATTTGTTGATGGCAAATGCAAGTGCGCTTTCTTTCTGAATAAATCGATAATTAGTGCAGAACAATGCATTAACTGGGTTAACGAATTATTCACGAGTAATTTCGATTAATTCCATCGTTATAAAACTTTTTTGGGCACTAGGTGTTTAACAAGCCTAATGGACCGAGAGCTCAGACGGGGAGAGGGAAGGGGATAGTTTGGACGATTGCGTTAGTTAGAAGTCGAAATGGTTACTGTATTTGCCATACGCTCTACTGCTTACGTCATTCACTCAATCGCTTTCATTTATCAGCCAATGTCTGACATACACTCTCAAAGGTTCTAGTGCACACTTCCGAATGTGTCACCTCAACGAGCGATTATTCAACTTGCACTCTCTCTTGAGATATCGTTTAATCTTTACCGCCCTCACAACTTTAGCTATTTGCCAACCACTTTGCCTCTTCAACAAATCCCACTCGATTCGTTCATTAATTTATTTCTTCCCAAAATTGCCAATATTCATCTCATGATTATCGAATAAAAGACCTCTCACATTGTGGTTCAACCAAATTGATAGTATATTTTTGGTTTATGTTCATCAAAAATCAAGCTCGAAATGTTTGGGCAACGTTATGTAGTTCAATTGCTTAGTGAGCACTCAGTTGTTGTATTCTCTTTTGCAGAAAATAAAACTATTTGTTAGTGCGGACATGTTTGCTTGCATAGATTCTGTTCATTTAGAATGAATGTAAGAAAGAAGTCAGAGGCAAATTAAAGAACCTGCTATGTAATGCACCTTATAAAATAGAAACGAATTAGAAATTCAAGGACATCGAATTTAAAACTTGATCGTCGATGCAATGTTGTTGATAACTCAATTTATTCATATATTGCTTTCCCACTTACCTATATACTTTCCTTCGGCCAAGAATTTGAGCCGAACACATTGATAAGCGTTCTTTGATCGATCGATTGATTGTTTGTTTTGCGAAAGAAATCCGAACATTGAATCGAAAATATCGTATAATTTTAGTCGTTTTGAGCGTTACACTTCAGTTGATTGTAGTATTTAAAAAATCGCTCTTTGCTTATGCGTCGACTCTAGAAAGAGTTTTAAGTGAATCAAAGCGTTATGACTTTCAGAAGAAATATTCACCAAAAAGTTGAATAGAGATTGCATATTGCATCCAATCTTAGCCCACTTCTTAAAGGTGAGTAACATCTCATTGTAGTATAAGTTTTCAAGTGGAAGTGCACCCTTATAAACACTAGATATATCGAATTGGGCACGCGTGAAGCGTATCAACTGCTTCAACGATGCTATCTCTTGGCTGAAATACGACGCGAAATTGCATAAAATGTACTATAGGGGTTTTTAAAAGTGATTTGCGTGAATTTGTTCGCAACTCCAGGTTGTATGGTTTCGACTATATTTTCCTTTATCATTTTCCATCAAACTTGTGACTTCGCGAACATCTGCTTGCTTCAAGAAACGTTGCGAATTGTTTGGTTATCTGATGTCATCTTTTCTTTCATACATTTTCAGTTTTTATATATTACTTGTTATCTGTGCAGCCTATCAACGCCTTCGGCATTCATCCTCTTCACATTTTAGCAAACTTGAAAATTTTACTCTCCATTAAACTTCCACTCAAAGAAACTTACATATTCTCCCAAAAATTACACGATAACATAATATCAACTTGTATGTATACCATGTATACTAAGGTTCTTGCGCCAAAATTTGCTTTATCTGTATTCCTAGAGAATTCATGCAGCTCGTTCAAGGGGATGCATTTTCCGGAAGCTCCTATAATGTTGGCACAATATGGGGAGGAAAGGGGATGGAAAGAGAGGAAAAACGAAAATTGCTCATCGTATTGGCTACAGGCGGGGTTGCATCGATGCCGCTAAACGGTAGTTTTTAGTTGCAAGCTTTAAAATTTGTTTCGTAGAATTTTCCCCAAGTAAGTGAAAAAGAGAAACGACTCGGCTGACCCACACGTATGGAGCAATTGTTGAAAAGTAATTTTGTTGTACCCCACTAACAAGTGCCTTTTAATCTCTCGAGGGTATCGGTGGTCTCATATTCGGATCTCGTCATGTGCAATGAACGAATCCTGTCGCATGCTGTCCAAGTACATACAGGTGCAGACCACTAATTAAGAATTTGCACTTAAATGGAGCACGATAAAGAGCATTTTAGGTTTGAGTTTTTGTGTCGATTTATGCTGACGCGGGTAGTAGCGATGTTTTTAGGGAAGAGAATTGCACGAAGTGTTTGAGTTTTTTGTGTGTCGATCTAAGACAAATATACGACGAGCAATTCCAACGAACGTTGTGTTCCAATCGAGCGACATACTGTAGTAGTGGTGGGTGCCGTTCGAACGAACATTCCTCCAGCTGGCATCCTTCGCTTGCGCGTCGGTCATAGCGCCCAACATCAGCCATCCAACCAGCGCCGGCACTGCGATATCTCGGCTAGCCATAGCCATCTTCTTAGGGGTATTCGCGATGCACTCCCTCCTTGCCCATCTCTATCTGCACAGCTTTACGCGTCCAGTCTGTCATGGTTATTCGCAGCGTATGCTTCTAGCTTCAATAACATGCGCACTTTTCTAGCTTCCCACACTCTCCTTATTTCCTCGATTTTATGTCCCTTTATTTGATATTACTTGTTAATTTCCAGTGGATTCATTATTGTGAGTTTCACTCGATAAAATCATTTCCTATCCATGCAATAGTGTTCTCGAATTGAAATAAACCTTAGAGGTAAACAGTGATTTTTTTTTTTTGCGGAATACTTTAAGGTTTCAGCAGTGCGATATAAACAAACTTCTAATTAATTTTTTATGTTTCTCCACTCTAACATGATAATCATAATTTCCCACCAAATTTACTTCGTTAACCCTATCTGTGATGTATTTCCGTCATTGTCGGCCATTTTACCTTATTTTTGTTACATTTATATAATTGTTGTTATCAACACTACTACCATTGCACAATTCATTCACCGTTAACGTCATCAATTCCGTTATTACCATCCATCTAATTGTCGAGTTTTTAAACCGAATTGTTTTTACGATCTTATCGCAGAAGCAACAAATTCTGTTGAATTTCTTCCTGAGCGAAAAACAGACAATGTGAAGTATACCCCTAGGAGCACACTCATATTTGCTTAATGCATCAATTTAGTCATTAACTCTTTCTAAGTGTGAAAGAATCGTTGAAAATGGAGAAATAATTGCATACAATTTTTTTTAGAGCGATCTGCTTTTGTATGGCGATAATGCAGAAATCATCCTATTATAAATTCTCTTGATCTTTGTTCTTAGCTTTCCACTGACTAACGATTAACTTTCTACATCACTCATGTATTTCTCGATTTGTTACAGTGAGTTTTCTATTTGCTTATCTGACAGTCGCTTATATTCTAACTGCTGCTTTAACAGTCATATCCATAACTGCTAGAGAATGTTTACTTACCTTCGAAGTTTATTTTATTTATATCATTTTTTCATCGTTACTTTCCTCTGGCATCAATTCGTAATCGATAAATATGCATCGCTAAGGTTGTTTGTGATGTTTTATAGTAGTAAAATTTCACTAGCGCACTGAACAAGTTCTCTTGTTTATTTTGGCGTTGTGAGCAACTTACACACATGACGGGCAAACTCCACTTATTTGCTTCTCATTTTAGCACACATCAGTCATGACGCTATACTTTTCACTACTTCCTCTTTACTATAAATGGAATGTCGTTGTGATTTAATGATGCTTTCTTTGCTATTTCTATACTTCCCACTTTAAAGTACTATACTTATTATAATATTTTTGTGATGATAGCACGAAGTAATGCATTTGATAGCAGAACTAACAGCGTTACTCTCAGTGCTCACTAAAAATAACGGACTATTTTTGCAAAGGGTCTCTGAAGTACGTTTCAGTTTAAGAACTATACTATACTTCAGAAATTTTCTTATTTGTGATGCAGTTTATTTGTATTTAAACTAATCTACAAAGTAGTTTGTTATATAGTGAATGACTTGCTATAATGCTTGTGTAAAATAGGATATTATTGTATTAAAAAAAATATTGTTGTAAAAATAGAACGATATAAAAAAGTTCATTGATTGTGATCATTGAAAGTCGATCTGGCACAAGAAAATAAAGTTGGTGAGTTGCGAAAGATTTGAAGCAATGAATAATGAGCGTTTTACTTTACGCCATCACTTCTGATCTGATAGTTGTGCTGATCTCTTTTCAATCGATCGATCCATCGTCAGCTGTTCTCAAGATTGCTCTCCTATCATCATAGCTCATTTATTCTTTAGCCATTTCATCTACGTGCCGTTCTTCTATATTACCTTCTTGCTTATTTCATCTTTTCACTTGCACTGAAGCATGCTGCTTGCTACAGCCTATTAGCCTAAATCTTCGCCTTTTTGTTAATTGTTTAAGGAAGCGATTACTTACTAGGCAATATAATATATTTCTCTTTACTCGTATATATATTTCGTCTCCAATTGTTTTGGCGGAAAGTTGTTAAAATATAACAAAATACTGGTATTATCAGAGTTTATATATCGACATTCCAGCACTGCCCACAGAGTTATTGCTAACAAGTGTGCGTGCCATTTCCACTTCAACCTTTCAAGTAGAATTTGCTTACTCACATCGATTTTTGCACTGATAGTGAATGATGATGGAAATGAGCCTTTCCATCGTCATATGCAGATACCTATATGTAGAAACAAGTCAGTCTGCTATAAAGTATCCGTATGTCGTTAAGGAATTCGATGCATTATATCGCAGCGTTCATATGATCTCCTTATAACTGCGAAATTTATCTCACCCTCTCCCCCCCCCCCTTTCTCCCCTTCCCGTCTGAGGCCCCTAATTGGTCGATGAGGGAAAGTCGGCTTACTGAAGTTGGTCGGTTAGGCGGTGCTGTGCATCCAAGGTGGAATTCATTTTGTGAGTAGATGCCGAATTTTTTTCGAAAAGTTTAGTTTCATCTGTCTCAAATTGCTTTCTTCCATACACGAATGTTTGTCATTTTTATGCATCTTTACTGCCATTTTCACCGATCAACTTCTAAAGAGTCGTCGGCGTCTGGTATATGAAAAAGTTTACGAGCATTTGACTATGAGTTGGGTCACCTTTTACAACCGATCGGATAAAAAAGCAGATCTTTTCTGGAAGATTTATGTTGTTGGTCGACCGAAAAGAAGTAAGAATGCAGTACTTGCTCATATTTTGTTATTTATTTGCAGTTTAGAAGAGTCATTGATCTTTCTAACGGAAATGCATAAGCGCATATTGTGTGAGGCCACGTCTAATACGTTTCTTCCCTTACCTAGGAAGCAGTTGTAAATGTGCATCAATTAATTGTCTTACAGATAAGCTTACATATTTTTCATATTTATATATATAGAAAGTTGGTACGTCATAGATGAGGATATATCAATTTCTGTTCGAAAGATTATTTGAAAGTTGGCGCTATCACAATTCAGAAATCTGTTCAAAAGCACACAAGAAAGAGGCGTATATATCCTAGAAGGTCTCATTGTGCAGGATAACAACACACATTTACTAAACAAAGTCACCTTATAATAAGAAAATACCACCACAGATTAGAATCATTATTCATTGATTTAAAAAACAAAGCAATTTTTAATAAAATGCTCATGTTTATGAATATATGATTCGAGAAACTAAAAGCCCTAATTGCATTTTTTGAATTCTTAGAGTCTCATATTCTCTCATATTTTTGTGTAATGAAAAATTCCGCGTAATATTAGAAGATCTTAGTGAAGGTGCGCAAAATTTATAGCTTGCATTTCATCAGAAACTGTTACTTCAGCTCGTATTATACCTCATAAGTTAATTCGAATTGGCGAGGGTTTTTAGATTGGCATAAAATTTAAAAATATTAAAGCATGGTCCAAAAGAAAAGCAATCAAACTACTGACCAAACCGTCATATAACTTTTCCTATTTTTTTGGTCAAAGAGAGGGAATTCCACATATTATTGTGCTGTTATATTCTCTTGAGAAGGTGATGAATCATATGTTTTAGGCAATTCATTGCTAATATGTATATTTTATGCATTAAAAAAACCGAGGCGAAGAAATAAAATCTTTTCCTTGTGCTAGGCGTCAATTACAGCAACGGAAATGCTTATTTCAGCTTAATAGAAATTAGCCATCCACTTAAGTGTAACTCTTTTTTCGTTATATGCAGCAGTTAAGCAAAAGGAATGATTAAACTCGGCAGCAGTTTAGTCACTTTAAAATAAAAAAGCCGCTTCAAATCGTTTATATCTTCATGTTTGTGAATGTTGGCGATTGACGAATGTGATGTATCACAGACTGCATAGAAATGATTCATTACACATCTACAACGCTGCATTATTTTGTGTCACTATGCTATAATAGGCAGCCGGTTTCATTTATATGTTATCTGTGTAGGTTTCATTAAATTTTTTTTGAGCACGCATCTTCGTTCATAGTGTCAGATTGTTCATAGTTATATAAGATGAAAGTGTGACAAGTGATTCGGATTAATCTTTCGACATAATTTCCAATCGGTTAAGCAAATCCCATTTTTCAGTGATTTCTTTTGAAAGCTTCATAAAGCTAGTAAGTCACTAGCAGCTAATTAGCAATTCTTTCGAAACAAGAAACATATTCGGCAATTAGTGTCGTCTGAGAAACAGGTGAAAAGATCATATCGATTTGCGACATTGCCTTCTCGTCCTAATTCAGTAGTATAACACCGATAGCGGAAACGAATGTTGCACACTAACAATAATCGTTTTTGTATTTGTTTTCGTTGTGCCCGATGAGGCGTATGCTCAAATCGATTCGCATTTCGCACGACCGCTCGAGGGACGGTGTTACTCAAAATGCGGAAAATTTCTGCTCATATTGGCAACGCAATCGCTTAAGTGCACCAGGTTGTGCAAAGTGGGTGGTGCACAGTTGGTCGCCATCATCATCGTTGTCGTCTAGGCGCACGCAACTCGTTCGCTGTGCCGTCGACGTCGATCCATCGTCAAGCCGTGCCCCACGCCGCACAAATGCAAATTTACAAAATTTATGCGCATATCAAATCAGCGCATCGTCTTCGTAATTCTTCGTCAATTACGACGCCTTTCTGCAGCACTTTTGCGATTGCTTAACAACCATCTCTCAACATGAGACAACGCTGTATGGAAGAAAAAAAGACAATTAACACAGTACAATTGAAACAATCGATTGAGATTTTTGCACAATGCAATTGTTTTTTTTTTTGAAATACATTTTAACTGCTGAAAAAAAAAACAGCATCGAATTCAATAAAATGGATTCACTTATGAGTGCTCTAACTAACTAATGACTTCAAACATTTAGTGATTTCTCTTTGCCCTCAATTCGCATTCTCTCCTTCTCTCTCTTTTTCTCTTCCACTGCTTTTCTGAAATATTGAACGTTGAGAAGTAGCAGTGTTATTTGAATGTTTAAAGTACTTCTAGCTGAGTGTATCGTCAAGTTTAAACTCTTTCACTAAGCGCTCTATGCGAATATATCGCATTAAAGTTCAAACGTTGCGTATTTGGTCTTTATGCGTACGTGAGGACTTATTGCTGACCGCAGCAATCTTTTCCATTACAAACAATTCTCCTCTAGCACACATTTCCGAGACGTTTAATTGGCAATACTCTTTGCTATTGCACTTTGCAATCTATACATGATTAGGATTGCTCATATTTGCACGTTTCTTGCTAACGTATTTAAATGTTAAATGTTAAGCGTTCATACCGGTAAGCTGTTGAGGCCATCGTTTCACAACAAAACAAATTTTCGTTTTCACTGTGCAAAATTTTCCCTCAAATCTTTCGAAAATCCTTCCATAAAGTTTGTCGTGTATTTGTATTTCGTTTCTGATTCAAGAGTACAATAGATATGAAATGTTTCATAATAATTGATGATGAATACACCCTTCTCTTGTATAAAATAAGAAAACATTATTGTGATGGCAGTATGGTTGGAGAACGGATTTTTGCCATTCGTATAAAACATTTCTTCAGTTGAATAACTGATTCATGCTTAGATTGCTCATGTATTAGAGGTATTTTTTATCATAATCGTTTTAGAGATCGCATCCAGTACTTGAACTTTATTCGTTTACCTTTCTTTTTTTTTTCACCTCTCTTTAAACGGGTTACTCATGAGGTTTACCAACTGATATGGCGTGCTCAGTAAAGGGAACCAGTTTTGATGGATGTTCTGGAAGCATCATTGATTTGATGGGTACTCTTTTGTTTCACAATTTATTTCGTTGTTTATTTGATTTATTATCATTTAATTCATTGTTTATTTGATCGTGCTTAAGGACATTTAAGTGTATGTACATTATCGTAGGAGTTGTGGGCATTAAGATGCTCGTCATTTTTGTTGAGAGGATTTTTTAGTGCTACACCTGTCACATACACACATCACCGCCATATGACTCATCTTTACCTTCTTCCAGTTTCTTCCTGTTGAAAGATACTTGCGAACAATTCAAAGAAAAACTGCCTTCTTGCTCTCAAGGCATGAGAGCTGTTCTTTTAGAGGGTAGAATTCTAGAACACTCACCGCCACAAAAGAGTTCACCTTGCCATCTAAAATATTTCCGATTTGCCTAACGATGAGTGTGTGGATATCGCACCCACCTGCTGGTGAAGGCTGTGTTGAATGCTTGTCATCTGTTCTGGCATTTCCGCTGTTGTCATTTCTGACTTTCACACTCGAATCATTGCACTCTTGTGCGTCGATGTTTCTATACGTTGATGGACTCCTTATTCAAATGTATTATTCAGCACGTGGGTTGTACATATCGTATAGGTGGTCGTTTCAATCACTATAGTAGAACGATTAAATGTCTCTATTTTCATCGGTCGCCAATTTCGCACAGGTCAGAATTCTAGATCGGCGTGTTTAAAGAGTATATTTCCATATGTTCCTAAAAACAGTAGAAGTTGTGCGAAGTTATTCATTGATGTCGTATTCTATGTATAATATACTATTTCTTGAGCATTTTTCAGAAAAGGCGTAATAAAAATATTAATGCTTATATATCACTTCCGAATTATTAGAGGTAATGTTATGATGGCGGAAGCGAATATCTTTATGAAATAACGTTCTTAATTATGAAAAAAAGGAGTTTTTTTTTTAGAAGCAAGTAAATTTATAATTGATGAGTCTTTGATGATAAAATTATCGCACAGTGAATTGCTTATCGCTTAGCCAACATAAACAAATGAAAGCAGAAAAGGATATGTGTGTACGGTTCGAACATAATATCAAATTTATGGGAGAATTCGCAATTTGAAGCAAAATGAATTCATTCTTTTCGTTGCGGAACGTCATTCATATGTTTCCTCCGCACAAAAAAATTCATTCTTTTCGCTCAAAATTCATTCATATCTGATAATCTATCAAAAAATCTATGAAAAAATAAAAACATTATGCTCATTGCTGAAGTGTTCCTTAAATTGAACCTAATTCTCGTGTTTCGTACACGGTTGCTTCGCTACGCAAATTCATCACTGTTGCGGAACGCCACCAATATTTTCCGCAAATGATCTTTCCAGTTAAAGATGTCGTCTCTTAAATATGCATTGTAACGGAAAAAAAACTCGAATAGAACCTTCTTCCGCATGCAAACCCATCTGTTTCGTAAAGGTGGTTGTTACCAACGTCATCACTAGAAGTCTCTCCTTTCCGCGCTGCTTCGTTATAATTCGGGAATATGGGGTAGTTGGATTTTGGAACTTGCGCCTTTAAGTCTGCATGTGCAACTTTTTTATGCCTTATGACTGTGACTACGGTAGAATGCATTGTTTGGGGGAATGTTGTATTCTTGAATTTTTCAATGAATTCAATTTCAAGCCGTTTCTGATTGAATAATATGATCGTCTTAAACTCTGAGTAAAAAAAAAAGTTTCTTAGCAACTGTTATTTACACTTTTTCATATCGGATCGTTAAAGATGGATTTTTTATTGACATAGATATTACTGGTTCGACAGTATTGTTTGTTGATAGGTTACATCGTCGAAGACCTTAGAGAATACCATAGACGGAGGAGAGGTGGAGGGGGGGAGAGGGAAAGGAGAGTGGACTAGGTTGACGCAGTGGGATATCAGAAAAAGAGCACAGCGATCTTTTAAAAAAAATGGGTGCAGCTGAAGTTTCATTTAATTGTCCGCTTGGGGGGATATCATTCGTGTTGGCGGCACTTTCTTGAATATTCGTTGAATATAGTGAATGAGCTATAGTTCTACTCGGAATAATGTGATGCTGATACCTTTCAAACAGTTATATAAAAAAGACAATAATGTAGGAAATTTATTTAATGCTTTCAAGACGTTCAAGCGAAAATTCACAAAAAAAAAAAAATTGCAATTTTTCTCTGCCAAAAAATTTCATTTTTTCACAGTGAAGTTATTTGATTCGTCACTATTTTATGACTTTGTTCAACTTCGCATTTATGCATATTAATATGCGAAAAATGTTTTACTTATCCTTCTTCGATCTTCGTTAGCAAATTGTTGACAACTCTACTCTTGTCCTTCCGAATTGACGGAAAACGATAAACGACAGCTTATGTATCGATGCATTAAATTCATCTACTAGAAGCTCTAGCAGCATTCGTAAATTGCAGCGAAATGCATAATCTTGTGCCATTTGAACAGTTAAAACCATTATCCACTTATATATATATATATATATATATATATATAAATATTTGTTTGAGCTTAGCTTCACCTTAAATTGAATTCGCTTTTGAGTAAATATCGCTTATCATGATTGTGACGCCAAACGATATTATATTTCTTGTGTATACTAGTGGTAGTATTCGCTAGAATCATAACATTTCTGAGGAGTCTTTTCAAACGATATACGGCATTACCTGGAGCATCAAATTGAGAACACCTGGTGCCTGAGATGGTTTTTTTTAATTGCAACAATTTTTAAAAGCATTTTGTCCTCACTGCTTAAAGTTAAAATCATTCGAAAATACATAAGTAATCCTTAAAATGACTGAATAAATCTACTTATACCGTATAATATTGCAGAACCAAATTATTCGTTGTCGGTGACCAAATGATTAATTTTTCGGCTTCTTTTTTACGTGAAAAGTAATGTTTTTTATAACGTTTAAAATTCGCAAATTTGAATTTCATCTCTATAGGAAACGACAGTGGAATGTATGTATGAGTCATCGCTGTTTTCTGCTAGCTTACATGTTCATCGTTTTTGGCGTGTCTTGCGATTTGAGCAAGAGAATATTGCAACCAGAAAAACCCATATACATTAATATTGAGAGAACTTTCATGAGAATATACTCAAATTTAGCTTCCCTTTCCTCCCCTCACCTATCCGTTATTACTTTCAATACTGTTGAATCTGTGTGATAGGAAGTGATTTGATAGTTTTCAAGAAATGGGGTGTTATTAGAAACGAAATATTGCGAGCAACCCGAATAGTTCGAACGGCTGGAGAAGTTGACACATATGTTTGAATTTTTTGGCGTCAATAAAGCAGTCGAAAATTTCCATTTCATTTGGCAATTTCATAATTCGGCTCTTAACGAAATAGAGTTTCAAAATTTGACGAATTATGGTCCGTTTGGCGATTTGACCGGCTGCCAGCATACCAACTCCAAAGGTAGAGATTGGACATATTGGACAAGTTAAACAATAAATGTCGTAGAAGGGAGGAAAGGCAGGACACAAATATACCTGCAAGTAGTAATAAATGAATAGGAGTGTATTGGTGAGCGCGATAAGAGGGTATTTGTAGGTGCTGTTCAAAGGGCGGTCTTGTGTTGCAGCAGGAATTAAGTACGAGCATCGCATCGATATTTGCATGTTTAAGGATATAGTGGCTAATTAAGAGGATATGCATGCTGCGGTCGATGCTTCTTACGTATGCCTTTTATCGCGCTGAATAGACACACGCCGTCCATTTCGTTGTCGGATCGTATGGAGCGTCGTTCTCCCGCTCGCTCACAAACTCTTTTCACCACTTCACTGCGTCTGAATCTCGTTGAAGTTGAGTCGGCATGACGTCTATATTCCGAGGCGCGGCTGCCCCGAAGTTCGCGTTCATGAATACGGCAAAATTATGTACGCGCCAGAGAAGTTGCCACGCAAGTAAGTGGCAGCTGACTAAGCGCTTTCCACTATTCCAAACGACAAAACGCTTCGCCTTCGCGAGTCACTCGAAGCCACCTCACCGCTTTGTGCTTCCATGTTCAGCAGTCGTGGGTTTCCACGTGAGCAACGCTTTGTTTCCAGGATGCAGAATTGCGGTGCAACATGACTGCCTTTAGAGGCACGGGCTCCCTATTTACATCAGGCCATTTGAGCAGACTTCTCCTTTGTCGATGGATGCAAAAAACATTTATCTGAAACTTTTTTAAAGAAAAGCGAAAAAACCTGGGAAGAAATCGAAGTTAACTTGCACGAATAGCGCGAAAATTCGCTCTAGAAGGTAGATCCAGAAATTTTTTCAATAAGTATACGGGGCGATCATTTTTAGAAACGTCTAATGCGAATAGAAGATTTTCTACGTAGCTTAAGCTCGTATTTGTGGAAAAAACGTTGTAGCTTAACACTTCCTTTATTTTCTAGCAAAGTTTCAGATATCACGTTTCTAAAAGCAGAAAGTGACCCTGAAAAGACTGAAAGAGGGGAGTCAAGAGAGGGAAAAACATGGTAGGCACGAAATCAATGGCTACATTTTGAATACCCACTATTGAAAGGGAGACAAAAATTCTTTTGCTATTAGCGGTCTAAATCTGCAGCGGTGGATGCTTATAAGGCTGCTTTCGCATTTTACTTGCTTTTTCGAGAATTTCGGCTTGATAGAGCGTTCAGGTGGAAGCGTTTTAAACGGTAACGGATTAGCTCTGCTCAATCGTGTTCACATTATATGTTTAGGTGTTTATAAAGCATTTGATGAATATTAAATCGACTGAGATGATCGATGGAGTAGGATAGTACAGGTAGTTTGGTGGATAGATGGGAGGATTAGAGTGGATAGATGAGCACCCACAAAAAGAAACTCGAAATAGGGACATGGAAAATGAATGGGGGAGAACTTCGAAAACGTATTCCTCAGTCTGACTTTGACCACTAAGATGGACTAGGGGAAAACGAGAATTTTAATTGTGATATAAAATCAACGAAGGGAAATTGGAAAATGGAATAGGGGAACTTACTGCCAATCACAAGTAACGCATAGGTTATTGTTGAGTGAGGGGGATTATCGGTGATTATCAATAGCGATTAGATGAGAAGACGAATAAAACAGATGTCGATTGCAGTAAGGAATGGCATTCATACATCGAAGTGCTCGCAACCATCAAAATAAATTAGTGCTTAGCGTGTCTTTCCACTTCAAAGAAACCAACAAATGCCGAAAGCTGCATTTTCGTATTTCAACGCGTAAACACTATGAACATTGATTTACTGCTACATTATAGAGGCTACTCATGTTTATATTAGCGCAATTAATACACCCATTGATGACCTCATTGCGATGATTTTGCTGAACTAGACGCTGAAGAAAAATATAATGCGACTTTCTTTGTCGAGTTTTATGAAAAATTGTGCGAAGATTGGAGATATCGAAGTGCATCGGAGATATGTTCTATAAAAACAACCTTCAATGAATATCAGGATCAGTTACGATATCAGAGTCTATTTTCCACTGTTTTTCATCTTTTAGCATTTTACAGCGAAAGAGTACAGTAGTCAACTTAGCAATCGGCGCATTTGTCGGACGCCATTTATTTGTTCAACGCGTTTACTGGCCGGTAAAAGAATCCAGTCTAGAGGCACATAACCACTACCAAATAACGAATGCAACGCGTCGAAATTTGAGTCTTGATGAATATAGTACCATCGCAGTCAGCAGTTATGGCTATTACTTTCTCTTTAATCCAAGAAATCCGAAAGTGCAAACCGAATGACCGACTTGTACCTCGAGAGGAGCGGGGTTTACCCGAAACATTGATTGATACCCAATATGCCTCTCATTCACATACAGAAAGGCTGTACCGCGTAAGTGACCCTTTCCTATCCATCATAACGGTGAACAGGAATTTGTCTGCACATTGCAACCCTGAGATAGCCGGGTTTATTGATGTATCTATCCTTGCATGAATAGAAAATCGAATAAGGTGGTTGTTGGAATGTTGTCATGCGAATAGATCGATGGATTTGTGTGCATTTAAGCCTGTGCTTCCGCATTGACACTCATTTCCTCGATCACCAGAAATGTGTTCCGCACGTCTGCTTTTGTGAAAAACTTATTCCACTTCACTCCATTCAATTCGAACTGCGCGACTATTGTAAATCCTGGCCGAAAACATTTTTCAACTACATCTATTTCTATTGAATTAGAATTCCGTCAGGTGTATGTGCTTGCAGCACACCTGTATCATATACTGTGCCCACGTTCAGAAGCTCACAACTTACCTTGCTTGCAAATTTCCAAACCAACATATGTTCGAAGGAAGACTGTATAAAATGAAGGTGCTTATGTTGTCCGTAAATTTGAAGGCGCACATGTACTGAAGGTAAGAGGGGAAACTAATTCTGCCATATTCAGCAAACAGGAGCTTAAATTTGAGATGAGAGCTTAAATTCGATCGAAGGCTTATGTTCCGCGAGTAGCTTCTGCCGTCTGAAACTTTTGAAGGTCGACATATATCACAGAGGGAGCCGTATGGAGAAGGGAGCTTGTAATTGAGCAACTACGATGTATGCTCAATCAACGAACTGCGTTTTATATCACCAGTACCTAATTTACCGGATCATTGCGTAAGAGATCATAGTGAAAACATTTACAATTTGTTAATTGCATCGTCGAACAATACGCACTAGACGTTGGAAAATTTAGTAGACGCTGTCTTTTCGAGTGATACAATATCGCCACGTTGATACATCGTACCTCCATTACGGGAGCACAAATACTACACCATTTATTAGCGTTGTAACCATGTAGCAAAATAGCTAGAAACTGCTATGTTGCAATAATTTCTACGAAACTTAACTGCGAAGATGCCATCGGAATCGACTGGAACAGGCCTAACCCAAGATGAAGGTCAAATTCTTGAACGTAGAGGTAACACTTCTAGGTCGTAAGTCGAGAGTACTAAACGAACATGCAAACAAGCATAGTGACTATCATCGCTACAACCGACTATACAAACTTTCAAGCACGTCACAAAAGTTTTGCATGTTTTGACTGAAAATATGTTTCATGGGAACTCTTGGCATGTATTTTATCAAAGGCTGAGTGGTTAACTTATATCCTCCACAGATGGTTGTCGTGACTTTGATACCGTAACTGACCCGGGTATTCACTGAAGGTTGCAGTCAGTGTTTCATCGTTACTGAGAAGCCACCGAAAATTTCAAAGTGTATTCTCTGTGTTTGGTGGTATAGGTGCATTGAGCATTATCGAACCACTCACTGCCTACTCTTTTTAGAACACTGTTTTTCCGTATAGTCGCTTTATCTAGTTTCTGATATCAGATCGTTAGAAAGTGTTCAGAAACGTGTTAACTGCATTGCTTTTCGCAAATTATATATATATAATATATATATATATATATATATATATATATCTTTAACCTAGAATCCTTGGCTGGAATCTCACTCGATTATTTGTTAGAAAATTGTACACGGCTTGTCCGACATTCCACTCTCAGAAATTTTTGAATTCGCCTCTTCCCTTTTTGTGAACGTTTCATTTTTTCCTTCTGTTATTGTTTCTGTTGTCTATTCTACTAACTACCTTTATTTTCCATCTCACATACCTATTGTATGATTTAACTTCGAAGTATAAATTTGAAAGATGAGGATATTTTCGACAACAATTGACCGTCATATTTTCATAAACAAGCAAAATGAAGTGTTGAGCAATCTGAGTTGAACTGTTTGTGTACAAGTTAGTGGAATTGCTCTATTCTATGCTCATATCTAAATGCCAGAATACTTGAATGCAATGTGCAAAAAACAACAATTATACTTGATGAAAAGTACGCTTATACCAACGCTTATTGAGACATTTTATCGAGAATATTTATATGATTTCTACTAATTTTTAGGATTTTGGATGTGAGAAATTGCAAATCTTCCAAGAAATATCGCTGCAGGATCGCAAATTAAAATCCTTCTAGTTCCTCACTTCCTTAGCCTATGTTAAAGTTCATTCTGCCATTTTATAAGCGTTTACAAATTCGGGTTTGCAAACCGTTGTATCGTTGTATTGTCGCGTCTGTCTATGTATGCTTGGTAATCTTTACTTGGAAACAGCTAAGCTTGGAGTTATTAAAGTTGTTGAAAAATTATAAGACACTATCCATACACCGTGCTATTTGAAAGGATCAGAATATTTGCGGATATCTTATGCTGGTCGGATTTTTATTTCATAATTTCTACCACAAAAAGATTATGGAAAATTTTTAGTGCCGATCGAATCTTTTCAAATACGAAAATTTAATTACTTGTAATAGTAAGTAATGTGCATTTTTTTAAATCAATATGCTTTGTCACGGAATTACTTCGTCAAGTAGGTGGAATGTTCATGCGAACTTTTCCGTAATGATTTACTACCTCAATTTCAAACTTAACTTTTTCATATTCAAATTTGTTATAAATTTTTGAGATGTGAAAAACATTAGGTAAAATATTTGCGAAGAAATAGGAACGAAGAGCTTCACTACTAGCTGAAAAGGTGCAATTAATATGGCTAATGAATCAAAGCAGATATACTCATATTTCCTGCAATGCTTATTCAAAAGAATACCCGATCGAAGTTCAACGATAAGCGTTCTCTACAACTTTTGGAACTCATTACAACTGCAAGATGTTGTTGGAGTTGGGATTTGTGTGCTTATGCTTGTAATGTTGCATTTGATGAAAATTGCTTCCTGCAGTGGATTCCTTTCACGGTGGGAATTTTGAATTTGGTAAAGAGTGCACTTTGCTGATTAGTCATTTGGTTGTTTATCGAAGGTGTTGTATGCATTATCAGGTCTTTTTTTTTTTTTTTTTGCAGCATCGTTATTGTTTTTATCGGTTTATCATTGACGTAAACAACGCTTAATGCTCGTGTCACATTTTCCACTTTTACACATTGTTTCCTGTGTAGTTTGCATTCGGAAATGTTTCATATTGGTTTTTTTTTTTTTTTTTTTTAATGTGTTGATATTTGATGAACTAGGTGAGATGCGTTGTAGAGTTTCGACATTGTTGTAGTAGTTGCGTCTCATCCAGGGACTCGAACTGGTTTCAGAAAACTTGCTATGATTTTCGAATATGCGGACGCCAAAGTCGGCTTTTTTTTTTGGCTACAACAACTTCCAGTTCTTTGAACAGTCTTGTGTTTTACCCTCTGGGCGACATCTGAAAAGCTTGTACTCTACGATTAGTAGAGGCCAAAAGTAGAAGCGATATTCACGTTCACCCTCGTGAAAAACCATTCAGATCAAAAGTTTAGTGCAAATCTTGGGCTAAAGAAATGCACATTTATGTGGATCTCAACGTTTAACTTCAACGGCTTCAGTTTATTAATCCAGGTGGAGGACGGATTTGAACCGTTTGTAACAATTATGAGAGTGTAGTGTGACATTAGAGGAATTTAAGACCAGTTATATGATGTAATAGATGTCTTTTAATTGTCACTGATGTATGTATATGTTTTATTTGGAAGGTAGTTAATGATGGGAAGATTGATGTCACGGTAGTGATCAGATATGCACTCAGTTTAGATGTTTGTTGCTGACTCATTTGACGTTATCAGCGCTAATGTCTGATTTAATATGTGGGAGATGTTGGATACTGTTGTTGATGTTTTTTTTACTATCGATATTTCCTCAGGTAGTTTGCGAAAGTAGTACGACTGGTAGCAGCTCACGCTTTTCTGTGTAAATGAATGCGCAATCTTAGACGACCATTAAAATTTATAGGGTGGCGTCTTGGGATTTATTAACTTCAAAGGAGCCTTTTTGAGCAACCGAGGTCCCGGTTACCATTTGGGGTGGGGATTTGGATAGGTCATCGGAAGATAAATTGAGCTTCGAAAGGGTTAGAGATTATTTCGGTCTCTCACATCGTAAAGGCATGCTGAATGTAGTTTGTCGAATATTTGATCATATTTCAAACACCTCCTTCCAATTCTTTTGGAAATGGCAGTCGAAGTTGAAATTTTCAGCCTTTAAGATATAACCCAATTTTTTGAGTCACTGAGTACCAAGTTGTGGCTTCCCTATGAGATTTCATGGCAGCCTAATAGCTTCAAAATATGCGAAAAAGAGCATGAAAAGGTAGAGTTTCAAATGCTGCTATGGCTAAAATTAATCCCTACAGTATGCTGCTGCGATAGGCAGCAAAACCAACTTATTTGTGACAAATTTATTCAAGTGAATAGCAATTGGTCTCTTGATCGTACCTTTTTATGGGTATTCAGTGATAGTTTAGTTTATCTGTTGCAGTCATCGACATGGAAATCATTTCTGATTTTATAAACAGTACTCTGACATCGCTTCTAATTTCTTTCATGTTCCAAAAAGCTGAAATCTGCTTTCTGCCGATATCGTTAATGCACCCATTCCTTCATTCCTTTTTTTTTTTTAATTTGCCGCTAAGCCGTTTTGATGCCCACACTATTGCTATCTTCGAAATATTTGACATCTGTTCGCCCTCATACTGGACATCCTGCTTTTCGCTTTGTTATTGTTTCGATTATCTCTTCTGTTATATATCTTTATCATTTCGCTTTTTTTTTGTACTTTCCCTCTTTGCTACTACGAAATGAGGGATGCAAGTTGGTGCTCAGTAAAGTCCTAATCGGTCAAACATTGATCGAACATGCTGAATATTCACATCAAAACTCGTTTCCATGAAGGATCCGTAAAATTTACAGACAACCCAAAAGTGGCCTATTCGCTTTTGTCGAATCGATATTGTGTGATGCGTATAACGTTAAGAGTTATATTTGGTGAGTTCAATGTGTATATATGCAATGTGCTTTCAGACCTGGACGAGCGAATTGGTTTGTGATTGCTTACAGCTGGCGGGTTAACGTCTCGCAAAAGTGCAAGGCTTCCATCTAGCCGCAGGTTCCCCTCTATGTTCTCGCTTTTTTCGTTGAAGTTTTTAGCATTTACACTTTCATTTGATGCGTTCAATGATTTTGACCGCCTCTGCTTGTAGGTGCAGTTGAGGAGCTTAAGTAGCTCCGTGCTCATGCCAGCGATGAGCTTTCAAAAAGTGTTTATCTATGAATTCGGAAAGAGGGGTAAACGAGTCCCCCTTTTGCTCTACTAGTGGATTGTCTTTTAAAATGTTCAAGGCAGAAGATCCTAAAGAGTAATAGAAGAAGCGTATTCGATAGGCTATTTTTACGTTGCTGTTTTTGCAAATGGCTGTTGTTTGGATGGTGAGGGGAGGTCATTTCTCGTACTTTTTATTGTTCAAAGTGAATATAGCGTTTCTCTTGAGCATTCTGCGTATTTTTGTCACCGACGATGAATATATACAGTTTGAAGTGTCGAACACTAATATTTACTGTGTGCTCACATGTGATACAGTGATTCTACTCAAGTTTTTCTTCGTCGAGATGTTAGCGTTGTGCTTATAGTCCATATTTCAGACTAGCTTACCTGATTCTTTATTTGCACATTTTGTTGAGCGTCCTTATAAGATTTTGGAAAACACAGCAGTTTTATTTGTTCATGTGTGATTTTACGTTGATATTCCATCCTGCTTTGTGCTAGGTGATTGTCGTAAATGATCTTTTTTTTTTACCTTCCTGATGCAAAAAAAAATTCTCAGAGAGCGTTAATTTTTGCGTACTTAAGTTGCAGGTTGTATCGACAACACGAATGATTGCATTGATATTACCAGAGTGGTTTTTATGTGAATGGAGAGAAAAATTTGAAATTTGCTGTTATATACGGGAGGTTCATTATATGGTTAGTAGTTGGTTAGTACCCGTGGTCCAAGTTGTGTTTCGAATGATTAGATAAGAGGCTGTGAAGGATGGCTGTGTAGCAGTTCCTAATTGAGTTCGAGGCGACTGCTTAGTCATAATTTTGCAGATCGGAGTAACCATGGGCAGCCCAGGCGATTATGGCTGCTCCGTGGAGGAGTTACGCACTTTGATGGAATATCGCAGTGCAGAAGCACGCGAGAAGATAGATGCAGATTATAACGGTATCGAAGGTCTTTGCAAGAGGTTAAAAACCGACCCGGCGAATGGATTGCCACAAGATAATGATGAACTTGATAGGAGGCGAGCTGTCTTCGGTGCTAACGAAATTCCGCCTCACCCACCCAAATCGTTCCTTCAGCTGGTTTGGGAGGCCCTTCAGGTTTCTTTCTCATTTGTTCTTTCTTCATTTATACTCCTATAAAATCCTTACCATTAAGCACCATTTCATGTTTCGAATCCAACCACAACTTCTCGCTTTCGGACCTCTTCAGTCTTTGTTTATGTAGTTTTCCCTTTCAATGAAGTGATATTTGTGTACAGAAAAATATTTGTTTGACATGAAATATTTGTTTGTCACTAGAGTGCTTTTGAAATGTGAATTATGGGTGTGGGTGTGAGTGTCGGTGTAAGTGTGAGCTCTTTTGCGAACCCGTTTCTTTTTAAAAAGTTCTTGCTTAAAGCTTCTGGTAATTATTTCTAAAATTTCTGCCGCTTTCGAATTAACCCTCATTTCAGGATGTAACCCTTATAATTCTTCTAGTGAGTGCGATCGTATCACTCGCTTTATCATTTTACACCCCACCTGACGATGGTACTGGTAAGCGCATTTCTTCATTTCTTGAAGTTCAGCAATGAAGAGTCTGTAGTCATGGGGCTAAGGATTGGAAAAGTGCGCAGAAATCATGGGTGTGCGTGTAGTAGTTTTTGTTTAATAAGCCATCCGTCATCACTGTTGCTTTGCAGCTGGTAGTTTGGCCATGATTCTGCCCATTTAGAAGAAGAAGAACTACGCTTGCGTTTTATTAATCTATTGTTATTCAGCGATTAGTGGCATATACAGAGACAGAAGGTCGTTTTGGTTATTTGCCATTTCTTGATGCTCAGATATTGGCCATAATGAGCGCAATTAACTGTTTCGAGCCCATTTTGGTGTAGGTGTGTACCTAAGTTCGACGGTACTGCAGGCGCAGTAGATCCGTCTGAGCATGAAGCCGGCTGGATTGAGGGCGTCGCGATCCTCATTTCGGTGGTTGTTGTTGTACTGGTAACCGCCCTCAACGATTACACCAAAGAACGCCAATTTAGAGGTGATTCCACGTTTTATTTTTGCCTTTAAATAGCAAGGATCGAAATTATAGCTTCATATTATTCATCGTATATTAAATGTAAATATGAAACATTCATATCGAGTGGAGAGTGTTCTGAGTAAATCAAAAGAAGCACCTCATAATGGAATATATACTGCAAGGTCAAAAAGTTGGCGTGCACTCCTCCTCCCCTTCCCTCATCCCCCTCATCTTTCCCATATTCTCTAGTGTTAGCGTTGGTGCTCTCAGTGTCTTTATTGTTTTAGTGGGGCATAATAGCGAATATTTGCTTTAGAGTGTTGCTTGCCGCGGTTTAACACATGCGCCTCGTTGAATGGGGTGAAATGGTTTTCATTGCCAGTGAGCTGTATGTTTTCCAGATTATGGTAGAGTAGTTGGGAAAGGATTTCTTCAAGAATGTGAGTCCTGGTATTGAGCTTTGGGACCACCCACGAAGCCCCTGAACTTGCTCATTTCATCGATCTCTCATTCGTTGGTCGTGAGGTTAGAGATGAAGGAATGTGATACTTGGCTAACTTAACGCATCTTTAATGCCCGTATGTCACTGTTTTTGAAACGTGGAGCGTTAAGTGAAAGTTTATTTGACGGAAAATGTGGAGCAACATAGATCAGAGAATTCAGAGTGGAATACGCGATTCGTCGAACGATTTATTGTCGGAATTGATTGCAGGTTTGCAAGCGAAGATAGAAACAGAGCACAAATTCGCCGTTATTCGAGGGGGTAATCAAATTCAGATTGTTGTGAACGAGCTTGTTGTGGGTGATATCGCGCAGATCAAATATGGTTCGTCTTTTTTCCTATTCGTTTTTTTTTTTTTTTTTTGCTTGAAAAGGAAAGGCACCGAGAGACTTTAAAGGGCATCGGAAGTGATATTTATCGGTGCATGTAACATAAAAAATGATCTTCCGTTATCCGAGTAATGCCTTTTCCACACAATTTGCCGTTTAGTTGTGTTCTTGACGTTGCAGTGGTTCCAATACGAGAATGGTCGATGTTTTCCATAGCGAGCAAAATATGTTGTGTGGATGGTTGTGGGGAACAGTAGAGTAGCTATGGAAAAATGAAGGAATGCCAATTAAAGCAAATTTTTTCTCTCTTTTGGCTGGATGTTTCTTCAAACCTATTGAAATTCGACATTTCCTTTAATGCTGTATTTCGTGCCTATTTTGAAATGTCAAAAAAGGCACAAATGATCTGAATAAGAGTGACGCGAGAGTTGTGCAAAAGATGAGTAGAAGAACGGCAGCCACATCCTATAAAGCTAATTGGTATTGTAATTACAGGTGATTTATTGCCAGCAGATGGTATTGTGGTGCAAAGTAACGATCTCAAAATCGATGAATCGTCGCTGACTGGTGAATCGGATCTGATTCGCAAGAGTCCTGAATTCGATCCTATGCTTCTTTCTGGTTTGTTGCTTTTAGCTGATTCCTGACTCGTGCCGTTGAGCTGCAGAAGAAGATGTGATATGAAAGGTGGATCTTTTGGAAGTATGGAAAGAGGGTTTTTTTTTTAAATCGCATGATTAGACGAATTCAAGTGGCGGTAAAGAAAGTTGTTTCTTTTTTTACAGCTAGCAAGCAGTATTGCTCCTATTAAAACGATTGTTGATATTAAATTGTAGACATGCGAAAATAATTCCACCTTATTATAAGGATGAAATGACGAAACACGTAACTACATGCGCAACTTTGATGGAAGCAAAGGAATCTGAATCAGATGTCAGTTTTTGCCGTAATTTCATGTGTTGTTTTTGTTGCGAAGTTGTCTCTTAAGCACTGCAAGCTGTACGAACAATGCATGGCTGAATTGCTCTCGAGTATATAACATTTTATTGGAACGATCTTTGCAGCAGTTAAGGGAATAGATTCTAAAGAAATGCTTTGTGATGATAATAAATTTCATCGTTTTTTCTTTTGAGTTTGAATAAAATGTGTTTGTAGTCTTATGCAGGCATAATTTCTTCTATAGTCGTCTTGTTTGGATTCGGTTGTGGTTGTAATAATGTATGATAAGGTCGGTCGTTTCTACGATATGTTGCTGGAAGGAAAAGGAAGAGGGAAGTGGAGGGGTAGATTGTTGAACGAGAACGCTTTAATTATGACAATGGATGAAAGAACTCAGCGTATCTTTGGCTGCAGGCACACACGTAATGGAGGGTAGCGGTAAGATGTTGGTGACAGCCGTTGGAGTCAACTCACAGACGGGCATCATTATGACGCTTTTGGGCGCAGCGAAAACGGCTGTCGAAGAGGAACGCAAAGCAGCTAAACGAGAAGGTCCGTTTTTTCTTATCCGATGTGTTCACTTTTGCATATTATTTGGAATTGTTATATGCATTCGTATGGATAAGATGCTTGAATTCACAGGCACTGAAGCGTCTGTTTCCTTCCAACTTTTGATGCTCTACGATATTGAGCATTCTGAAGTGCGACTCATTGAAATGCACAAAAGTCTTTGAGTTGTAGAGTATGGAGTGCAAGAAGCATCTTATTTGAGCAAGGAGATTTTCATCTCTGTGGGAAGTTTTATCATCGAACGTTTTTCTCTAGTTACTTGTCGTTGCTCTGAAATCGTTTTGAAATTGCAAATTACTCTAGAAGAAGCACTCAGAGTGTTAAGCGAAACATATCTATTAAGCATTTCTTACAGTTTGATGGCAATTATGGATCTGTTGTACAACAAAGACTCACTCATACTCGCAACAAATTCGTATTATAAAGTCTACGTGATTGATTAGGAACAATCCGAAAAATTCTTTGAAAGTCGGAAGTATTCCCTTTTCTCATTTGATAGATTCGGAGCTTCTGCTCAGAACAGTAATTACAATGCTTGCTTTTTGCATTTTTAAAGTTAAATGTGGAAAAATCTCTTTTTTTTTGAAATCGGAGTCATGCATCTTTTCTTCACATTAACGAACAGTTAATTGAGGGTTTTTTCACATTACACTGAAAAGTTTTTAATTCGATTTCTGAAATTTTCTCAATTTATTTACTTTTGGTCAATAAGCAATTGTTTCTGTTTTGTTCTTACCGTTGTCTCATTCATTCAAAGTGCTCTTTGTCGATTTTCTAAAAGCTAATGGAAGTTCATAGCCGAGTGGTTAAAATCTTTCATCGCTGTGCAGGATTCGAATGAGATGTGCATCGCAAGCTCATATTTCAAATAATGCAGCATTTTGAGTGTTTCTATATAATCTGAGATTGCCAGCTAATATGCGTTTATGTTTTCTCTTTGTTTCAGAGGCATAATTCTCCGTTCACTCTCGTGTTATCCTCTTCTAGTGGAGGGAGTTTTGTTCTTATAGGTGGACAGTGCCCATTAGATAAGATTTAATACTCAAATGAAGTTTTCATTGTCGATGATGAATTCACTAGATTAGTGATCCGTGTTGTCATAGGGCGCTTTAGACGGTTCGTTTTTGTGATTCGTAAGCGTGCTTCTTAGAGCGATTGTAGACGCTTCCAATGGCTTTTTCCTTTATCGCTGAGCTTAGTTTTATGGGCATATGATTTAGGTAGTTTAGTGTATTGCTTATGTTTTTGTCATTATTAATATGCTTACCAATAGAAGTAGAAATTAGACGCGCTAAAGTTTATTTTGCAATGCATATTGCTAGAGCTGTTATGCTGAGGCAGTCCGTATAGACGACCGAATATATTCAGTAATTGACTTAGTGCTCTCTTCTCCGATTGTCTCAATGATCTTCGTGTTTGCATCTGTGCTTCATTTGAATGCATTTTATACTCAATTCGGATTATTCAAAGTGCACACTCGTTCGGCAGAAATGTTCTTTTGAGTTCATTAAAATCTTTAGTCATCGTTCCTGCATTTGAAGGAATTCATAACTTCTAATAGAGCAACATTTTTTCGGTAATTTATGTCGGTCTTATAAACGTCTTTTTCTTTCCTTTTCTTTTTTAAGTTGAGGCGGTCTCCCATTTCAAATATTACTTTTATAGCCAATCTTGCATTGAACAAGATTCGATCTAAATCCTCTATGTAAGTCCCCTCCCACTGCGTATAAATTTTTCATTTGTAAGTTTTTACTCATCGCTTCGAAGCGAGATTGTTTTGCTAATGTGATGAGAGGGAACAACCGTTTTTCGCTCGTCCACACTTATAATCTTTACGATGAGTCACTCATTTCATTCAGCGATCGAAATTCATATGTCCACTATTTCTTTAGCTTATTAAAAAGTATGCAAATTTCTGCATTTGATCATCATTCTAACTGAGCATTTATTTTTCTGCTCACACATATATTCATCGTTAAAGGTAATTATTTGAACCTAATCGAACAGTTGCGTTTGTCTGTCCACTTATTTACCTACTTAATTACCGTTCAGAAGGTTGATTTGTGTTCGACTATTATTGCTAACCAACGTTGCGTATTTATGAAACTTCATCGAGTGATCGTTGACTTACTCGCCCGGCTTGGAAATTGTTTTGCATATTTTCGAAGTTATCACTGCAACTAGCGATCACTTCATTGTCATTCATTTGGGGTACTTCCTGTAGTATTTTAATTCTAAATGTTTTAACTAAGACCTGAAAATATATATTGGCCATTATTCGCATTGGCCATATATTGGCCATAACTAGGGTATGAATACCTATTTAAGCAACCGTTAGTTATTGGTCGTTATTCGAAAAGTGATTTATGTGCATGCGCTAGACATTTGAGGCCGCTCTTTGACGTTTGCAAAATGCAACAAATTCTTTTTAAAAGATAGTGCAGCTTTTTGCAGTTAAATAGTTGGATATCGTATGGTTATTGTCTACCCCATTGTAGTTTGCACTTTGGCACTCGACGGCGATTTGCTTATCGGTCGTAATTTTGTTCGTTCTTTATTTTCATTAGAAGGTTTTTTGTTGTTATTGCTTAGATAGACGTTTATTTCTTGTGTTGTTAGTTAGCACCCCATCGTCACTGATTGAGTGTATGAAGGAAGAGTCATAATATTTTTTTGCGATCAGTATCGTAGGGGGGAAAGGAAGGAAGGGTATGCAGGATTAAAAGGGATTTGCATATGCAAATTTTTATCGCTCCTAGTGAATTAGTGTAGGGCAGAAACGTTAACTTCAAACTGGTATTAAGAAAAGCAAAATTGGGGATGAAAATTTATTGCCGTATTTAAGTTAAATATGCTTTATAATCCTGTAGAGTGCTTAAAAAAGCCTTAGGTTAAATATTAGTAACCACAGGTTGTTGTGTTAGACTTCTCAATTGTTGATGAGTGCTATCTGCAATCGTTCATTCAAAAGCAACTGAAAAGAATCTCGAATTTCGGCTTGCTGTATACTTCCTATGATTCCTGGAAAGTGGCATCGTCCATAATCGTGGCAGGACGCTAGTTTTCCAGAGGGAGTAATCACACCGTTGAACTATGAAGTCTCTTTTTTGCGCCATCAGAGAGAAGTTTCGAATTAGAGAAAAGTGATATGTGCAGTTGAAAAATCACCGTACGCCTGAGTTACTGTTCAAGAAGACGGGTTTAGTAGTAGGTCTTCCTCTGCATTCACCAACACCTTGAGTTGACATGTACCATTTCTAAAGTGATTTGTTAATTTTGGTAATGAAAGTTGGTTAAAGTGGGCAACGAATAAAACATCCACAAAAGTTATTGATTGAAAATTTGATATAAGGGGAGAGAACCTTGAAGAGAGAAGGGATAACGAAGTGACGAAAGGGCGGTGCACGTCGATGTGTGTTTTGCGTAGCAATGCTTCGTTGATATATGGTTTTGTGTCTTCAGAGCGTCGATCACGTCGGAAAAGCAAAGCATCTGGTAAGCTTGTGCCTATGCTTCTTTTAATATGTGCTCGTGTCGTGATACGTGCCATTGAAATACTTTTTTTTGCATGTGTTTCGATCAGCTGTGGCTATTAGCAATGTGCTCAGTGCTTTCATATAGGTGTTTTATGGAAATTTTTGCACGTTAGCTTTCACATACGCATGACGATATGCGTTGTGGCACTGCTTTATATATGCGCCTTTTATTCTCAATAGGAGGTTTTTGTAGGGAAGTAGTGATATTGTTGATGTGATAGTTCCCGGGACTGTACCGATGTAGGAAAGAAATAAGGTTCGTGACGCGACGCTTACCGAAAAAACTCACAGATGTATGCATTTCAGTAATTTATTTTCATTTAGTGTGATGGAATGCTTTGTAAATTGAAGTCTGCTGATGAGCATGTGTACTAAAATAATTCAAAAGAGTGGTTTGAGAGAGGGAGTGAAGCAGAGAGAGCAGATAGCGATCAAGTAATTTACTTCATTTCGTCGATTTCATCTCTCTGCTGTTTCTTGAAGATTTTTTTTCTCTTAGTTCCTTTTTGCTATTGATCTCTTTTCTATTTCCCCACCTGCTTCTTGGCTGTTGCAGTTACTTTTATAAGTCTCTGAGACCCGGTTGGCTGTTTTAGCTTGCAGCCAAATGGAGATTTAATAGATCATCTGCTACGTTTTCATACTAAATAATCCTTTTGGGCAGTGCTCTATATTTTACCAAACGAAATGCAAGAAGAGAGTAATGAGGTAAATGCATTAGCATATCCCTTAAAGAGAGTAAACAAAGAGATCGGCAATGAGAAGCAAATTTCTTCATGAGCATAATAACGCAGTAATAGTTCGTTGCCAATGCTCGTGTGTTGATGATAAACCCTCTAGGAAGTTGATGATCAATAAATACACGGTCGCGTTATTCGATGCTTTCATCATCAGTGCTTATGGTATGCGATTGGTGCGTCGAATGATGCACATTAAGCAGATTTTTTGATTTATAAGAAAGCAAACAGCATATAGCAACACCAATACAACTCTCTCACTTCTGGAAGTTACTGTAAAAGCAGTTATGGGAAGAAAAATCACTCTATCACTATCCCCTCCTCTACATGTCTTCCCCCCCCCTCCCCACTCCTACCCCTCACTTCATTGGCTCGTTTAGTAGCGCAAAAAGTCCGAGGCGTTTATTGAATATTAGCTGGCTTTCATGGTCTTGCAGGCATCTTGAATGAGCACACATTATCCAGTTTGCAGCGTTTGGGTCTGATATGTCTTTTAAGGAGAGTTTCTTCTATGCTTACCTATCAATAGTGGCCTTGTTGTCGAAGTACTGTAATGAATTTTTGCATTTATAGCAACTGCTGCAAATAGTAACAAATATTTCGGTGTCATTCACTTGTGGATACATATTAATTATTTAGCAGTGCATTTAAATTAAGTCGCAAATTATGATGTAGAGGATTTTGGATAAGGAGCGAACGGGTGATGGGGAGTGTTGCTTGCGTTGGTTGGGTTATTTTCTAGTTGAAAGTTAAGTCGACAGATGTTTGTTTCCGTTCGCGTTTAGCTTGACAATATTTGCACATACTCACTTTTTAGGTATCACTGCTTTTTGAGTGGTCTCTCTGTTGTTGTGTTAATCGCTTTTCGTCGCATCTTTGTGCTCTTTGTTGTTTTTTTCGTCCTTTAAAAATATTGCTCGATGTTCTATTCTCTTTTACTATCTCTAAGCTTGAATTCTACATACAGCGGGGATTTCTCCAACTCTCCAAGATTAAATGTGCAACAAAACTCGTTCGAAGTGATTTCCTTGTCATATAGAGATTGCTAAATGGAAAAGGGGAGTTTTGCTTCGATTTCAGTGTTGGAGGCATCATAGTAGGGTTGGTTGTGCTGTAATATTTTTCTGACTGCACATTGACTTCATTAATTATGTATGGGACTTGTTGTAGTTATCTTTTTTCTCCGAATAACAACGGTATTATCTGTTGTTGGTCTATTGGTCTATTGGAGAGTAGGGTAGTTAGTCTTAGATGATTCGTTTCCCCTCCCGTCCCATCCTCACCTACACTACGGTAGTCATCAACCGTACAACCGTAACTGAACACATCGTTGCAAGTATATTTTTTTACTGGAAGCAGGTATAAAGCTGCAGAATATTTGCATAAATGGATTGGTCAGATCACTTTATTTCTTGGTCCGAAACCATAGATAAAATGTGGTTTTTACGATTCTGGTGCAACGATATGCGGTAGTCGACAGTGTTGGTTAAGAATGTTGAGCAGATATTTGGCTGCATCAAGTCTATTTTCACTTAACTTTATCGTTCTGTGGCGATGCCTTGCCTGACTGAGCTGTCAACAGGTAATCCTCAAGATTAGTGTACGGCATAAGAATATTATCACCACAGCCCTGCAGGAAAATGCGATCGACAGTAAGTAAAGACAACAAAACAAAGCAGTGACTAACCATATTACACCTATGGGACCGAGCCAGAGTACCCTCGCCAGTGCTCTCGATTTGCTTTATTTGCTTTTATTTGGTAGCTTTTTTTTTCGTTTTATTGATGAACTTCTGATAACATGTTGTTTGTGAGGAATTGTTGGGACAAAGCCATTCGTTCAGAAGGGTAGATGCAGATGAGAGAGAAGGGGGGGGGGGAGGGGGAGATGGGGGAGATACTAGGTCGTCATTGAGGTGAAGTTTATGCGTATTTTCTGCTATAGTGTTGTGTCGCGTTTGTTGCGGATGAGTTTGGCGGTACGAAAAAGCCTCTGATGGGCAAAGTACGCAGCCGAGCTCGAGCGACTGCACTTATGAAGAAGCATGAGTTTGTTGTCGGTGTTGTTGAGTTTTTCTTTTTCATGGTAATGTCAGCCAAGCACACTGATATCTATGTATGGAAAACGCAGTTCGACAACGCTGGTTTACTGTTGGGAAGGTGGTGCTGTTTGCTGGCTATGGCGTCACGTCGTCGGGCAACATGCGGCGACAGCTGTTTGTTGGGGCGTTAAGAGTTGTAGTTGTGGTAAAGTGCTTGTAAAGAATATTATTGTGCGCTGTTATGCTCGATTGTTTTTGATGTGTTGGACAGAAGCAACAAAGACGTTGCGTGATGGGATTCGGGCTGTCCACGTGAGCAACTCATAGGGAAGGCATAGAAGCGTCACGACATCGCTTACATTCGTAACTTGGTGTGCACACTCTGTTCTTTCTCCTCTAGCCGCATTGTACAATTTCAGGTGATGTGGTCGCAGCATCTGGTGTCGAGGATGGCACAGCACAAGCGCTACTTACCGATCGTGAGTTTTTTCTGTGATTATTGAATTTCGAAGGTTGTGGCTGAGGCGAGATCACGGCCGATCGTGACCGCCTACAACCCTCATCCTCTTTTGCAGTATTTCCGCTTTTATTCATATGCAAAACTTCCTCACTCTTTCTTTTGCATTATTAACCTTTGTTGTTCTCTGCTTGTTGAATCTGTTAGTTTGCATTGTGCTTACTTCAAAAGCGCTTCTCCCTTCTTTGTCTATCCTGGTTGTCGATTGTGCACGTCGAGAACCTGTTGTCTTCTGGACAAAACTGCTGAGGTTGTGCATGCTTTGTTATTGTGCTTCGCATCCACTCATGTACTGTGCTTCTGAAGCCGCCAGTATGTTTCGCTTTCAGTACCCACTTTCTTTACAGTTGGTTGGTCTTTCATCTGATTTTTGTTCATAAAAGCTTTTCCTGTTAGATTAATCAAGTGTAAGGTTTTCTTTCAATAACGCAGTTTTTAAGAAATAGCTATATCATTTGGTTTATTATTTCGACCTTTGCAAAACCACCTATGAAAGCTCACAGAAATTGAAATTATTATTTCCTTCGGTACTTGATGTGAGTTTGCAAAGCAGTGGTTTATAGGAGCGAAGAAAGGGGGGAGGGTGAGGGTAGAGAGGGGGAGAAATGAAAAATTGGCAATGTAAAGGATGGGGGGAGGGATATTTGTATTTGATTAAACAATGTTGCGCGTTGCTTAGTGTAAATCCGTTGATGTCTCTTATCTTCCTTTTCTCTAACGTTATAAGCAAATGTTCCAGCATAAGTTCGTTATTTCTAACTGCTTGAATTTTGAGTATCATTTGATTCCGCTATATTTTTGTTGTGATTTTAATGAGAGAGAAATGTTTGCTAATAGAAGTTGCAAGCGGATTTATTCTTTTGTTCTTGTGCTGTTTCTAGTAGTACTTGCTGGTGATTAAAAAGGGATCGTGTGTTATTGTGAGCTAACCTTAAATCGATCATCTCTTGAGGTTTAGAGGTATAATCTTTTCAGTCTCTCGGTCAACGAATAAGATTGAGATTTGTTGGAAGCTTATAGTCTGATAAGCAGCCTACCAGTTTCGAGAACGATGCTTTAGATTGTGTGGAATTCGCAACACACTTATGGTGGGTGGGATTGCGCATTTGTTTCGTCAATCGATGCAGCATTACGATTAAAGCCTTTAGAGTTGTCTTGGATAGGATTACTGCTTGAATTAGAATTTTTGATTGCTCACATCGGGTCACCTTTTTTTAGGTAGGAGAATGTTCCAAATTGAAAGGAATGGTGTGATTTTGTTGTGGTCATATGCAAGCTGGTGGCGTCATATGCATTGGAGCTGCGTTTTTGCAACGATTCTGATCTAATTGTGTTGATTTCTGTTGGTAACGTTTGTTGGCTATTAATTTTTTGTTTCACTGTTTTCTTCATTTAAATCACTTCTCTGTTCGCTTTTATTACTTTTGCTCGCTTGCTTATTTCTCTTCGAAAGTTCTTTTTTTTGAGTGCTCTCTTTGGCCGCTTTTTAAAACTCATCTCACTCTGCTATCGACTCCATGAGCTCTTTCACATGAACTTTAAAAAATAGACCTCAGTTGTTTGGATCTACTAGCCCTGGCTAAATGATTCAAAGATGATTTAATATTAGTAAATCCTTCTGTCGTATTTTGCAACCGATACAACTTCAGACGTTATTTCGCCAGCTAAGCTCTCTTTGACCGAAGTTTGCGTGAAGTTTTTTTCACTTGTTATTCGGATATATAGGGCACACTATAAGCATTCAATTGGTCCGAAGTAAATGCTTTCTGATGGTAGCAGATTTATCAGTGATCATTACTTTGGAGAAATCATGCTTTCGGTTTTCTTTCCTTTAAATTCTTTCGAATATTCTATTTTCGAAGAATCTCTATTCAACAATTTTCGATTAATTTCAGTTGTTTCCTAGCATGAAAATATATGCTCGCAATTTTTATGAGAATGCGCTTCAGAGGAACTCTTTCGCACACTTCGTTTTATAGGAATTCGCTTTCTCTTCCTATTCTCTTTTTTTTAACACTTTAATAAAAGTTTTTCTCACGTTTGATTGTTGTTATCAGATATTCACTATTTTATATTTCATTTCAGTACATTCATCGCAACAGTTTATTATCTCTATAATTTTAAACATTGCGTAATTCATCTACAAAAATTTCTCTGTGCAAATTATTCGAACGTTTTGTGCATTTTGACTTCTATCGTTTTTGGATTTCTTTAATTTTCTTTCAATAAAGTAGGATCTGAAAATGCTTACAGGATGCTATGTTGTTGTATTTTCGGAGTTTGTTTTTTTGCTACTCTTCCCGGAAAACAAAATTATGGAGCGATGGCTACAAATCTTTTTCTTGATTTTGACGAGCCTTAATGTTTTCAAGCGCAGCAATCACTACGACTTGCCTTTATTATTAATGGATAACTTGTTTGTTTTTCATATAAAGCGATGTGTTGAATGCTTCCATTTTGTGCAGATGTAAAAGCGGATGGACTAACCGAAGGAAGCAATGGTGGTGTTAGTGCCGGCGATGAGTCAAAAGATGAAGCTGAAGGTAAAAAGGAACGCTCGGTTCTTCAAGCAAAGCTCACACGTCTTGCAATCCAAATCGGATATGCAGGTTAGTTACATTCCTCTTTTTTTTTTCAATTTTGAGCTTAATAGGGTTTAGGGTATCCATAATCGCAAGTTAGAGAAGGGTCTTGGGAAGTGGCTGACGTGATTCGTGCTTTCAGTGTTGGAATTATAATTTCTTTAAATTCTTGTGGAACTGGATAGTTATAGCCATCATTGTGTAGCCCATAGAAAATTGAAGAACGCATTACGATGTGTGATACTCATATTTCGGCATTTTTTCCACTGAACAAATTTTTGAAAGCTCTACTTCGAAAAAAGGTATGCATTTTTGAATGAAATGTTCATGGTGCGGGGAGCGTTGTTGACCACTGCTGGTTCTGTAATCTTTTTTTTTGCATTCAAATTGATACTTCATCATACAGGGAGTTTTTTGCGAATGTCCAATGAGTACCAAATTGTTTTTAAACGCAGATGAACTGTGTCGAGGTTTGGATTATCTGATAATAAGATACCTGGCGCTATGGTAAAGTGCTTAGTGTAAACGTAAACTACTCGAGATTCGTGCGTGAGCACCTCCTCCATTCTTTTTTACACGCCTTCTTCTGGAAAAGATTTGTGCGCTGAGCAGAATACATTCAAATAGACTAAGACGTGCAAAGGAGAAATAAATGTGGCCTAACGAATGGTTGGAGTAGGATGTAATGGTGATAGGGAAATCAGTGCTTGAAATGAGGAAGTTGGGTGGAGACTTTTCTGGGAATATTATTGTGTACATTTTTCTTTAAGGGAATGACACGATGTTTCATGGTCATGGGACGATGCGCCCATTTTGTGGTGGCGAAATAATGGCATTTGGAAAAGTAAGATGGAGAGTATACTAATATACTAATGTTGGAGTATACTAATCCAGTAAAGGATTCCATCTGCTCAGTGATTACAGTTTAGAGGAAACAGCGTTGAAATATTATTCATCCGTGCGAATCCGCTCTCTAAACTATTGTCATTCGCAATAACAGGGAGTAACTGGCTTCGATGGAGGAACTGACCCTGTAAAAAACCGCCTAAATTTCATTTAGAAATCGAATGACCAACTTTACAGGCTCATTCGTTGCTGGATGTACGGTGCTGATTCTGGTAGTGCGTTTTTCGATCAGTCGCTACGTGATCGAAGAGAAGGCGTTCAGTTTAGCGGATTTCCAGCACTTCATCAACTTCCTTATCATTGGCGTTACAGTGCTTGTCGTCGCTGTTCCTGAGGGGCTTCCACTAGCCGTTACACTTTCGCTTGCATATTCAGTGAAAAAGGTATTGTTTATTGTTGTTGTTGTTGGGGTTATGGTTATGCGTACAAAATAGTTTCTCTCTTTGGTTTTATTTGCTTGCTAGACATTTTAAGAAGTAATTGTCATAAAATAAAGCAGTTAAGATGGTAAGGACATAGGGAAGAAAAGAGCGGTTAAGTTGATGGTTATATGAAAAAAGGAATGTGGGACTTGCTAGTGAGAATTGAATTCGAGGTTTAGAAAAGTTCCTGAGGGAGAAATTCTTGGGTGGCGTGCCGTTCATGAATGGGCGTAACCAGAAATCTGGCGTGACCCGTTAAAGTGAAATCGTTAAAGCTAAGAGCCACAACACGTTTAAATCGATTTCCACCAAAGTTTTCAAGTGAAGTGTGGAACCACTGTTTTTTTTTTAATATTGGGTTGGTGCTACATGCTTTCATAGACACCTCTTATTAAATATGAGGGCACAGCGTGATGCAACTTGAAATTTTCGCTGCGATTCGCATTTCGGAAGGGAAAAGGTGCTTGCTGTTTGCAATTTATTAGTGAAAAATATACTTCTTTTGCGGATGGATGCATTCTCAAATTTATGGAGGTTTAAAAAAGTTTTGGTTGTTTAATTGTGAAAGAGATTAGCTTCCGATATATTCAGATAGTTGAGCCAAACAATATTTCAAACTTCCGACTCGTGCTTAAAATCTAATATTCTTTGCTCTGGTGGGAGCATTAGGTCGTTTAAATTTCTGTGAAACAGATGATGTTGGATAACAACTTGGTTCGACATTTGGATGCTTGCGAGACAATGGGCAATGCGACGAGTATTTGCTCGGATAAGACCGGAACACTGACTACCAATCGAATGACTGTCGTTCAAAGCTATATTAACGGTATGCTTTGCGCGTATATACATCACAATACATTTTTTATTAATGAAGAGACCATATTCAACCAGTTGCTGCATTTATGGGAAAGTGAGGGAGATAAAGCAGTTTGCTTTTTGTTCTTTGAGATATTCGATTCAGTTTCAGCAGGATATTGTTCTAAATTAATATGTTGGTTCTGCAGATAGATCCGAAGGATGTGAATGAAATTGATGAACTCATTAATGAGAAATGAAGAGAGTAATCACATAGAGGAGTCGATAAATTGTTGTAGGCTCTCTAAAGTGTATTTCGTACTTAACGGAAATTGTCTTACTTTTAAATAGGTGAAAGAGTTTTTGGTTTCGTTTGAAGGCATTATTTCCTTTTATAAGATTTTTTATGTTCGGTATTGTTGATGTGCTTTGTATATTTGCATATTCGTTTTCAGATACACATTACAAAGATACACCAAAATTTGATTCATTGAATAAGGAGACGAGGGATCTTATCATTAATTTGATCTCGATAAATAGCAGTTACGCATCTCAGGTGCGTTTTCACCTTTAATTATTCCACTTGTTTCCCTTTAATGATCTTTGATCACCGCTATTGACTCGTCTCCAATTTTTTTTTCTTCGTATTTTGTCAGTGATTTTTGAATTCAATATCTGCATTGTTTGTTTTTGTCACTCGATTACAGTAACACTTAACCGTTTTGTTTCGCTATGATTGTTCGTTTTTTCATTCGTTTCATTGATTGGCAGGAAGAAAATTTGTCATAGTCATTTTTACGGTTGCTGTTTCTTTGGTTTTTAGAGTTTAGGCTGGCAATCTTTCATTGGTTCCTAAATGTATCTATATGTGTGAATATGCTTGTTGTCATATAGTTGTGGTATTATTAACTTTTTAAGTTTTTATCCCACTATGCAATTATTTTACAGTTGATTCGTATAAGAAGTATTACACCAGCAATCGTCACTTTTATAGCCCATTTGTTTGAAGTTTTAAATGTTTATCGTCGAAGCCCTCTTCCACTTGAGTAATCTAAAATTCTCTACATTAATGTTTTTTTTTTTTTGTTGAGAAAGTTCAAAAGCTTCAAACAGTTTATCGAACGAACAAACTTAGAATACTTATATTGCAACTCTTTGCGAACTCATCGAACAATTCAACAACGCATTTTATGGTTTGCAGGTAATTCCATCAAAGCAACCTGGAAGCCAACTAACACAGTTGGGTAACAAAACTGAATGCGCATTATTGGGTTTTGTGCTCGCATTAGGTCAGAGCTATCAAAATATCAGAGACAAATACCCTGAAGAATGCATCTTCAAGGTATGTTTTACGAGCTCACCTCTTACATTTGTTTCTTCGTGAGGATTTTCTTATTTTTTCGACTCTTGTGGTTCCGTGATGCCTTGTCTAGATAAAATCTAATCTCGATCACAGCCGACTTTTGAACCCTATTTCGCCTTAACGATTTGCAAGTTAAAGCCTTTCATCTTCAATACGAAGTTACGCATTTGTTTTAAGCACACTTCTTGAAGATAACTTTACATCATAAAAAGCTTGCCGCCAAAGCTATGTTAATTTCTGCAGCGGCTGCTGTGTTTGGTTTGTATGTTGCTTGGGGAATACCTGAATCACTGGAATCAGCGGGTCGAAATCCCGATTTTAGGAAACAACCGAAATGTAAAATTTGAAAAGTGGCTGCCAGGACAGACTATATGTTGCGATTTATTTGTGGTAAAATAAGTCGCCTTCGTTCAGTGCGTCAAAAAATTGCGTGAAGCTGAAAAACAGAAAAGTTGGCACTAAAAGTTTGATAGTAAAAAATAGCACATCCCGAATCACGTTTTTGTAACTATGGGAAATGTGGATCTGCTAGGTTGTCAACGTTGTTCGTATACGTCATTCAATTTCCATTGAAGGATTTTAGACGTGCATTGAAGCGCACCCGTAATGTTCTGTTTCTTACTTAGGAAGCTCAATTTCGGTTGAGCATTCCGGTCCCCGATCAGATTTCACCGGAGACTCGATTAAAAGCCAAAAGCGCGAGACTTTACTCGTAACTGGAAAACCAAGATCTAGAAATTCGTCTTTGGTGTGTGCTTTCGTACTTAAAAAGGGAGACTGCTTGTCGGATGTGTGTCATTTCAAAAGTGCCTGCTCATGTTTTAGCCGGTTTGTGATGTGAAAAAAGTGGCCTGTGCACCCCGCTTTTTGGAACTGTCATGTTACAGCACCCCCACTCCCTTTCAGTGTACTCCTTTGTGAAATATTGCTGACGTCTGATTGGGGAGAGGGTTTCTTTTAAGTTACACAGTATTCGCCTGTTAGGGTATTATTTTAATTGCGTATGTTGGTAACCCTGAATGACGATTTAAGGTGTATACATTCAACTCAGTTCGCAAATCGATGTCAACAGTGATCGAGTTAAAAGAAACGCCACGTGGCGGATATCGCGTTTTCAGTAAGGGCGCCTCCGAGATTATTCTTAAAAGGCAATTGGACTTGTTTTTCTTTTGTTTACGCTTGCCGTCGTTCGTTGAAATTTTTTGATTGTTAAATCCATTTGAAAATGTTTTTTTTAGATATTTGATGCAAGTTTCGTGTTAGTTCATCCCTATTGTTTTGCAGTGGCTGGTAATATTTTTCATGCAGTTTTAAATCAATCCATCCACAGCCATCCCTCTCCCCCGACCTCTGCCTCCTCCATTCGCCGATATTCCCCCACATGCTATTTCCATCATCATCCCCCACCTTTCTCCTTTTCATTTCGAGAAGAGTTGTTACTATGTGATATAAGTGAACATTAAACTGAACATATTGGCAGTGAACTACTAATTACGGAGGCCACTAGAGTGGTCTCCCCTCTCCCCACCAACTGCGATTACGTCAACTCTGCATAGACGTCTCAAATATCGATGCCGTGTACATTCTTCCTTTTCCATCGTTGCAGTATGCAAACGTCGTTATGTATACATTGTTGCTATCCAAAAGACTTCTGCTTAGGTGGAGAAGGAGGGACATTGAGACGCAGTCTCCTTTTACCATGTAATTTTAAGCATTTGACTTCTGAACCCTCGTTATTCAGATGCAAGTGGTTTTTGGGAAAGGGCGGTACGCTGACGAAGTTCACGCAAAAGGATCAAGAACGACTCGTTAGCAACGTGATCGAGCCGATGGCTTCCGACGGGTTGCGTACCATTTGTCTCGCTTACAAGGATTATGTGCCTGGTGGGAATGTGAAGGAGAATGAGGTACACTTCCACGTTATAAGCACTTGTATTATCATAATCGCTATTGGGATTTCGATTTGGCTGCCGATCACGCACCACTCTCTTTTCGCTGACCTTTTTTATTTTTTTTATCACCAACATTTCTTCCGGTATTTTACCCTTCCTTTTTGGTCCTTTCAGGAATTCTATAAAATATTTGTCCATATCCCAAAATGATCTTTCCCTCACAATACTTGTGACTGTAGCCACCCTCTTCTGCCTGTCCTAATGCTTTGTTACTCCAAATATACGTCAGCAATCCCCATCTAAAAAGCTCACCGTGCAGCGGGAATATTGAACGTCTCACTGTTTGTGTGTGCTGGCTGCATTGTTTGCTGTCAAAGAGGATGTATCGTGAATCGCCTAGCTGAACAGGTGCACGCTTTTTCATACTAAATTGACAGTTTCGTTGCTAATACTTCCATTCCCTCATGTGAGTCCAACACAATCATTAGTGCTGCGAGTGCAAAATCATGTGTTATATTCCTCGACCCGATCACCATGGGTGGTCTTGGGGGTGTGAAAGGCCCTTGTTTCGAGAAGAGGGTGGACGAACACTTTACTGAAGCGAATATTTTAAGGTGGCATATGCTGGTGAAATAGACTGGGATAATGAAGATGCTATTGTGAACGATTTGACAGCGATTGCTATTGTTGGAATTCAAGATCCTGTTAGGCCCGGTAAGTCTTTTGTTCGTAGTGCGGTGTTTTTTTTGTTTCAGTGAGCTGGTCTCCATTTTCGAAAATGGATGATTTTCTGCTATATTCCATCGTGCAACGAATCGCGCTTAGTTAAGTTAGACGCACAAATGAATGAAAGCTTTACTGCTGACCAAATACTGGTATCCGGCTATATGTTGCAGGTGTTACCTCGCACTGTTTCCTAGATTGTTCACTTATTGGTCTCATTGCCGAACGACGCTTGTAGCCTAGAAAAGCAGCAGATGAGCCACAAACGAAATGCTGAGAATACAGTAGTTTCTCGTAGGGTGAAAGCTTTTTGCGCTGGAATACGCAATGTGTCCTTGTTCGTCTTAAAAGAACACTGTTGAAAACCCTATTTCTTTTACATTTTAGCAGTATTTATTCCATCTCGAAAACTGATTTTTGAACATTCCCGCACTTCAAAAAATCTCTCGATTTCAAAAATAAAGAAGTTCGATTGTAGTAAGGCTGTGATCCTATGTCGTTTCAAGTTTTCTTTCATCCAAGAACAGTGAAAGCAGTTATCTATTCTATTATCTTCCTGAAGAAACTATGAAAAGTTTGTCGTATTATTTAGAATGATCGTTGTCATGTTTTTTGGCACTTAGTTGTTTTCAGAGGTACCTGAAGCGATAGCGAAATGTCAACGAGCTGGCATAACAGTTAGAATGGTGACGGGTGACAACATCAACACGGCAAGATCGATTGCAACAAGCTGTGGCATCCTGCGACCGGGTGAGGACTTCATCGCACTTGAGGGTAAGGATTTCAACGCGAGAATCCGCAACGAGAAGGGCGAAGTGAGTCAAGAAAAGTTGGACCTGATTTGGCCTAAGTTGCGAGTGCTTGCCAGGGCGCAACCTACTGACAAATACACTCTAGTCAAGGGGATTATCGACAGTCGCATCACTGATAACAGGTTGGTGTTGTCATTAATCGTTTTAAATATTTCCTCTTCCTTGCTGATGTTACATCTGATATTATGTTCGTTCGGCGAATGTTTTGAAAGAACCAGCACTAGTCGCGGCACTTGTTGCAAGTCTAGATGGCAGCCTTTGCCACAACTCCATTTAAGAAGCATTCAAAAGTTGTTAGAATAACATAAGACATAGCTGGTTTTTGCCCATTAGTCTGTTCCATTCCAAACTATGACCAAGGTCTGTTGTCAAAAGAGAGTGATGAATTTCCCTGGCGCAGCGTTACTGTAGTCATCGAAAATTATTCGCACATCTATTTAGTCAATCGTTATGTATTTCGTTGATCGTTCTTCCAGGGTCCCATGAGAGTCATTGTTGCCTAGATGCGTTCAAATCTGTTTTCGAATTTGATGCGATTTCGATCGTTTCCAAGGTAATATGGTTTTTCTCTTCAAAAGTTTCGTAATAAGTTCTTTCTGTGATATAGAGAAGTGGTTGCGGTAACTGGTGATGGTACGAATGATGGTCCTGCACTCAAAAAAGCTGATGTCGGGTTTGCAATGGGTATCGCGGGTACGGATGTCGCCAAGGAGGCTTCCGATATTATTCTCACTGACGACAACTTCACTTCCATTGTTAAGGTGTTTACCCACTCTTCTCAGCGCTTATTTGATCTTGCGTTGATGTTCATTCTTTATGGAAATTGTACTGGTGAATGCGTTGAATTGTCCTTCATCGTCATTCTTACGCTGCAGAGGCTTGTAGGCAGTTGATGATGATGCAGTGTCGATACTAAACTCTTCCTCTTCATGTTTTTCTATTATCCTGAATAGCAATCAGCCATAAATTCCAAATAAAGGCATCACTTGCCTCATTAGGTAAAATCGCATCTTGCACCACGGTGAATTTTCCATCTTACTCACTTTTCAGTGATTGCGAAAAGATGGAAAATAGTGGTTCCAATATACCCCTAGACCTCGGTTACGGCACTGAAAAGTACTTTCATCCCAAAGTAATCGAAATTTTCAAGAAAGCGAAGCCCAACACCGGAACCGCTTTCCCTTCCCCCCCCCCCCCCCCCCCCCCCCCCCACCCCCCCCTCCTCCTTCCCCAAGCGCTCCTAACTTGGCCTTACCCATTGTCACAATTCTAGAGGGTGCAGTTTACGACGTATGGAGGTGGTAATTGTTTTTCACCTGTTTATGCAGCCGTTGTGCGCTTATTTCATTCACTTACTTTGTTAATGCGATATATTAAAGTTCTACTTGATGGATTTTTTGCAGGCAGTTATGTGGGGTCGAAATGTTTACGATTCGATTGCAAAGTTCCTTCAATTTCAACTCACCGTCAATGTGGTCGCCGTTGTTGTGGCATTTGTTGGTGCTTGTGCTATCCAGGATACTCCTCTTAAGGTTCGTCTCTGCGAAATATTTTTATGCTTCTTGTTGATCTTATTCACTACATGCACTATCGACTAGAACATCGAGGAAATTAACTATTACTGAGATGTGAAAGCAGCAAATGCATCATGATCAAAGGTGAGCATATAATATGTTGGTTAATGGAGGCGATTTGGTGTCGTAACCATGTCAACAAGAGAGCACTTCACTTAGAAGATCTCTTTCTTTAAGGCAGTACAAATGCTTTGGGTGAATCTGATTATGGACACGTTAGCATCATTGGCGCTCGCCACGGAAATGCCAACCGAGGAGCTGCTGAAGCGGAAGCCATATGGGCGCACAAGTCCGCTCATATCGCGTACTATGAGCAAAAACATCCTCGGACACGCCTTCTATCAGCTGCTCATTCTATTCGCCCTAATTTTCGCCGGTTGGTTCTTTATTATGAATCGTCGTTTTGAACCATGATGTATCGCTGAATTTGTTTTTAGAAAGTGTTGTTTTCCTTGCCCTTCAGTGGATACTCTTCCTTTCATTCTCAGTACATTTATGTTGCGACAGTATGAAGTTCTGTGCCTGAAGCTAACAACTCGTTATCCAAGCCACGACGACGACACCTGATAGATAGGCGCCACACTCCGTTCTTCAACTGTCTATGAGGCGTTCACAGTTCAGTTCTGTTGTTACTGTTAGAGAAGGATGGGAAAGTGACTGAGTGTGATTTGGTACTTGCAGGCGAACGGTTCTTTGAAATCGAAAGTGGTCGTTGGGCCCCTCTTCATTCGCCTCCCTCCGAGCACTTCACCATCGTTTTCAACACGTTTGTCATGATGACATTGTTCAACGAAATCAACGCTCGAAAAATTCATGGCGAAAGGAACATTTTCCATGTGGGCTTTCTTTCCGTCATTTTCTGTTCATTTTTTTCATTTTGACCGGTGCGTAGATTGATAGACGTCACTGGGCTTTCGTTGAAGCCATGCTTACAGACAGTAAGATACCTAGCATAATCTTACTCTGGGAAGGAGATAGAGACATTGAAGTCAGATCAGTTTGACTCTACCATTGGCGAGGAGATTGCAGGTGATTTGATGGGGTAGCAGTTGTGGGTAATAATGTTGCAGCGATTCCCTTATCGGAGTTCTTTTCTGCCGCAAATGTGGAATATTGTTTTGGAGAAGCGGTGTTCCTATTTGTGTTACACCGTACTCCATTGCGTCAGCTTCTACTAAACCAACAACAGTGGTGTTTTTATTTGGAGACCTTTGTGTTAATTTAGGCACTTTCCGTAGAATTGGCATTATATCATTACAGGGTCTATTTTCAAACCCGATCTATTATGTGATATGGATATCGACTATGGTTGCACAGGTATTCATAGTGCAATTTGGTGGACGTTGGTTCTCCACTGCAGCTCTCAATCTCGAGCAATGGTTGTGGTGTCTTGCCTTCGGTGTTGGCGTGCTTCTGTGGGGCCAGGTCACTTTGTTTTTATCGTTTGTTTTTCATAGAACTGATTTGTGAAATCTAACTTTTTTTAAAGCTGAAGAAGCTTTTGAGAGAGAATATGAGATTGCCTAAGTTCGGTGAGCTCTGTTTAGTCGAAGTTGTTGTTTTCTGGAAGGAAAAAAAGTGTGTCAGCCGCTTTCAACGAAGAAACGTTTAAGAGTGAATGCGTATTAAGAGCCCCGAATGAGCACTCTCATACCACATGTCCGGCTGAAGTTATATCATGGAAATAGTGGAACTACAGATTGTAACGACGATTCCAACTTCGGGACTGCCGAAGAACCTCACAATCGGTGGTGGTGATGTTGCGTCAACTGAGAATATTCTAAGTGGCGAATATGCTGATCCTGAGACGCACGAGAGACGCTCAGGGCAGATTCTCTGGATTAGAGGTTTAACACGGCTGCAGACACAGGTCAGTTTCCTACTTTATTTCCATTGGAATGTTACTCGCTGTGCTAAAAATTCATGTTCACATTATACTGTTTTTCGGTACAGTTTATTTTGCCATTTGCTGTTTTGTAATTGGATTTAGAATTGCTCATTTTGAGATGCGTCCATGGGAGACAATCTAAGGCACAAACTTTGTTCGCTTGAGCTTATTTGCAACGGCGATTAGGGGGATGAGTTTCATCCGATTAGAGCATATGATGCAAGTTATTAGAAGAGAAATCAATGGGTGTATATTCGGTTTTCTTTTGCTGGCATGGGCTCGATATATAGACTGTTATCTAGCACAGATCAAGGAGGCCACTTCATTATAATGAATGTTGAAAGGACGTTGTTTGAAGTGTATTTATTTTTAGGCAACACACTATTTAATAATTTAGGTGTAAAGGAGCTTATTAATAAGAGCGGTGGTTACTTTTGGAACATGAAGTAAGCATACGGAAATACTTAAGCAGTAAAACAGAGAGCTCAGTAGCATATACAGGAAATGGTTTCGTTTGAAGACGTACACCCACCTAGCTGGCAGTGAACTGGGTAAGAGCGTGTCATAAACGCTTCACCTCAGCCCGCACTATTGGCGCCTATGAAACTCAAATTTTTTTGTTCCGTTTTTTGTTGCGTTCTTGTCGTGGTTGATACTGAATGTTTTGCACATCGATGAACAATGAACGAGCAGAAAAAGAAGTTGCGGCGACCCGGTATTGTCAACTGGCTGCCGTCTTCATTGGGTGCTGCTGGTTGGGCATCGTTTCTCGACCTCCCGCGGGAAGGTCACAAACTGGCAAATAGAGCAGTGCTGGAATGGTTTGTGACGAATACCACGGCACATACATGCCATCATCAGACACTCACAAAGAGCAATGAGTCGTTAATGTGCAGCTTGAATACGTGTAATTAGTACACTGTAGTTGGCGGGCACATGCCTAGTTGATACACTTTGGTTGGCATCTGATGGCGTTATTAGCTTTCGGTGATATTTGGCTTCGACGAGAGCGAACGATTTGGGTTATTGGTTGATTGCTACGCTATAGCACGATGGCGTGAGGGGTTTTCCACTTAGCGCTTTATCGCGCCCCTCGCAGTCCTACTTTGTCACGTGTGCGTATGCTTCACAATAATCTTAGCATACCGTAACGATCGATCGTATATCTAATTTACGGAAAATCGGTGTGTTAGTGCAGCGAAAATTTGTTACCTCAGGTGGTGCAGTAAAGAGCGTTCGCGTGGCTAGAGTCAGCAGCCTGTCGCGTCCTCTTTACCTCTTAGCACTACCGATGCTATTTCTTCACCCATATTCCGTGCGCTTTGCTCTCTTGATCTGCTCAGCAAAAGGTTAAACGTGTTCGTATGTTGTGGTGCACTTTCGATGCATTTCTAGTTGAGGTGACTTCTTGTGTTTTTTGTTTTTTTTTTACTTCCTCGTCCTAGATTGCAACATGCATGAATACATCGAGGTAGAATATTCCACACCGTCTATTGCAGCGTTATGTCGTCATCTCTATCATTTGCTTATCCAACTTTTAATGCTGAATTTGCATATTTGTTTCTTATCTTTTTTTCAATGTAATCGTCCCCTGATCATTTTCACGCCCGCCTAAAATTTGCTATGGCGATTTGAAATATTCATTAAGCACATCGGTGCTTTCGGTGGTTTCACTTTCCAATTTTCTGATCGCACTTTGAATTTCTCGATGCGTTGGCTATTTCGTTGATAGCAATTGTCTGAGATCGGTTGGTTTGGTTGTTGGGTTGTGCTGGCGTGCAGATATTGTATGCGTAGGCCGCATTGGTGATCACACCACTGGCAGTGCGCCCTGTGCCCTGTGCCCTAAAGCACTCATTTTGTCCACTTGTCGTGTCAAATTTTTGGTTCTTTCTTTCCTCTTGCTTCAGTTTTTTTCGCATTGATCCATTTGCATGAATTATTGTCCCTTTCGACACTCTTGCTATACTAACGTTACGCTTCCTTTTCTTCTATTTCTTCTTTTCCTTCTTAATCTTGTATCTCTTTTAAGTCTTTGTTTTCGTTTTTCTCTATTCTTTACGTGATGGTTCCGACCGTAATAAGCCTTTCGAACCCTATTGTTCTTTATCGATGTTCGTAGATTGGGGGAGCTAAGCGCGACTTGATTTGCGAGTGCTGATCCGACGGCCGTAACTGTGGAAATGTTCATCCTTCATGAGACAACAAACTGGTATGATGTATTTCACTTATGAAAGGAAGACAATTCAGAAAGCTTAGCGATATTCCCGCCAAAGCTGCACTTTCACATCGATGAGAAATCAACTTGCATTAGAACGTAATGCTTTCACTTTGTCGTATTCGATGTGAACATGTTTGGAATGCAACTTGGAGCGTTGAAAGTTTTCTGTTTTGCTTCGGTCGAGAGGCACCGTGCAATTAAGGTGCTTCTTTATCCGTTGCGCCTTCCCTTTTCGCTTGCCAAGAGGGAACTGCATTCTCTATTGGAGCGTTCAGGACAGGATGTAGCGCCAGCACAGTTTGCGATGAGTTTTGCTATCGTAGTTGTGTGTATTTGTGTTTTCAATTTTCTCTTGAAAAGAACCGTGAAGGAAGCAGAAAGCTGCGAACAGTTGCGTGCTTTACGCGTTCATCGGCTGATGCCTGTTGCAGTAAGCGATCGATGTGGCGTTCGGAAAACATTTCGACCCTTTAGCGCCCTGTTGGCTTGCTTATTACTGTGAAGCAAGAACTGCAGCACGATTCACTGAGTGGAATGCAATAATGCATGTTTGTCTGCATACCGAATGCCCTGTGCGAACAGAAACGAAAATGATTCTGTTGTGGGCGGTATTGGCTGAAACGCATGTGGGTGCGATCATTTGGTACGGATCATCCCCTTGCATACCTGTGTGTCTTAGTTTTTGCTAGTAGCTGCTTCCATCATGTGGTGAGTGTAGATGGTTATTGTGGTACAGCACGAAGCATGAGCTCGTTGAGCGTCTTTGAATTTACTTTGGGGCACAGCAGTGCGGGCAGTTCGCGTTACACAGCCAAACAATGACCGGTAGGTGCGGCGATCGAGCAAAACACTCTCGAGGTTCCTTTAGCGCACGCTTGCCGAGCCAACCAAAAACCTTTTATTGAGCTGTTCTGTTTGTTTCTGCTTGACTATTTCTTAAATACCAGTTTTGGTGTCTCTGCTGTCGCACAGATGGCTCTCGCTTGGGAGCTGATGCGACGTTGTCTCATCGTACGCCAGCAGTGTCGCCCACTTACAATCGTTATGATTTTCTGCAGCTTCGCGTTGTGAAAGCGTTTCGCTCAACACTTGACGAGTTCGAGGAGAAGCGGTCGATCGCGAGCACACAATCGTGCAATTCGATGCGCGCTGCAGCTGGTTGGTCCTATCTCTCGCTGGCGACCACCAGTGCACCGCGAGCCGCTGGATCGTGCAGTCCGGATGCGAGCAAGTCGCGCGCTGCACTTGCAGCACTTATGCAGCGTGCGAGCGCTCCACAACCCTATCCATACTATCATCATCAGCAACCAAGAACACCATCACCCAATCCAAGTATTCCAAATATGGCTACTCAACAAGAATCGTCGTTGCCCGTTGTTACTGAAAATGGGCGGGGATCGATGGCGGTGGGTGTTGCGGTGATCAGTGAGCTGAGTTCACCGTCGCCGGTGATTTGCCACGATAAGGTGGAGAAGGTGCCACTGGTGCAACGATGGAGTCCAAGCAGCGGCTCGAGTTATTCGCAACGGATTGGCAAAAGCATCTCGCTCGACACCCCACTTTCCATTGCTCATGTGTGACGTGTGCTGGTTTTCATTCACAGAATTCTCGTCTGTTTTATGTGGATCCGATACTCCTCCTGCCTATTCGGCTGTTTGTTTCCTTTTTTACGCCACTAGACGATGCTGCTACAGTTTTTTTTTTCTTTTTCAAAGATCACAGCACTATTGAGCCTCATTAATTCACCACAGTGAAGAGAAGAACTGTCCGTTCATAATCTGCTTTTGGCAGCAGGTCAATTTCGCTCTTTTATGATGCAACCTCAACCAATTACAATACGCAGAGATTTTTTCTTTGAGGTGTTGAAGTTTGGTGTTTTTTGTTGGCAACGCGATGCGGTCTGTTTTGGAGCTTTCCAATGATAAGTTTTTCTTCATTTTCAAAGAGACTGGCGTCATAACAAATTGCGGTCTTCGCTGGTGAATAAGAAATGGTGATGGTTTGCGGTTTGCGCACTAACGAGGGTCGATTGTGAACGTTGAATTTGCGCTGCAATTTGTTTGTTTTTTCTGTTTTCAAGATTGTTATGTTGCGTTCTTCTTTTTCTATGCAATTTGCCAAGCATCGGCTCACCGGTGTTGAATTGTGTGGCGCATGAGAGGGTTGTCAGCTTATTTCGAATGGAGGCGCGGATCACTTTCGAGAATGCGTTGTTTGTGTCGCCGGCGGCGCAGTAATTGAACTAATCCGGTTTCTTATCAGTGCGCCCGGCGAGCTTTAGGTAATTGTTGGGGCTGTGAGGCGCTCACCAAGGGGCCCAAGGGTGAGATTAAATGCCACAAATCACCATTCGGACTTCAAGTCCACTAGGCCAGCGTTGTGGATCCCAACTTACCATCTCTGTTTCCTCTCCCGCTGATCCCACTGTCCCACAGCCCTACCATTACCGGGCTTCGTCTTTTTGAATGGAACTCTCAGCACTGCCAGTCGCTGTTTTTTATGTTGTTTGGAAATGCATTTGTGTTTTAGAGCTGTTCTTTCGTCTTCTTCAAAAGAAAGTTTATTGCAAAAAAAAAGAAAAAGAAAAAAAGAAAGTCTGTCAAGGGCATGCCGACATGGAATTCTCGTTAAAATCAAGGTATAAATGCAGTAAAACCGGCGATATCACACTGTGTACGTTAATGTTTTATATTAGATTAGACCACTCGAATCATTTTATTCTTGTCGGAAATGTTCTCGAAAAAAAGGTGGAATCTGAGCATTTCAGCGGAGTGTGCAAGGAAAAAAGGGTGTCAAAATGAGAGTCTGTTGGTAAGAATGCAAACATTAGAAGATGAAATGGAGTGGTGGAGGGTTGTGTGGAACAAGGAAGGTTGGCATGCTTGTAATGTGTATAAAATGTTCTGTTAAGATCGTGTGATTGAACTGTTGTTTGTTTTGTTGTATTGAGAGTACAATGTGTTGGTGAAGTGTGAAGCATGAATGCTTCGTTCGCTGCGTGAATGCTCATCTTCCCTTTTTTTTTTGTCTCCGAACGAAGTTTTCTTAATGAGCAATATTGGCCATTAATTTGCCTCTTAAGAGCGCACTCTCGAGAGCATCATATTTTATATGGTTCGTTGATAAGTGTCCATCTGCCAGTCGATTCTCACATGATCCGCACTCTGCGGTCATACCCCTCAGTTTGTGTTGTTGTTTGAAAGTTTACAATGTTCATCTTCTAAATGCGTACGTCTCTCGAAGATTGTCTTTCCATGTGATCTTATGCGCTGGCTTCAATGCTGCAACTACCTTTTGCAACCTCATTTCGTAAATTCTACACTTATGAGGTGCTAACCTCGTCATCTGAGGTTTTTGCACGTTTCGTGCGAGTTTCTCACTAGGTCATGCATATGCATATGAAGCTTTTGTTGGCAGGCATTTTTTCGTACCTTGAAGACGGAGCATCTATAAACAGGATAGTTTAATCGGAGTCGGCTGAAGGCTCTAGGAATTCTTGTTTTGAAAGCGGCTTCGTTTGTACAACAAAAAACGATTGATTGGTTACAGTCTGCGTGTATAAAAAGAGCTTCATTTGTTAAAGGATTTGAAGGAGTGGGTGCATTTGCATACGGGTGCGCGCTCAGATCACTGCTAGATGTCTGTGTGTTCTACATGGGTTCACCTGGATGATGTATCTCTATAGGTAACGGTAGTTTGTCTGACCGATCGAATCCAGCTGCTCATTTTTCAAAGCTGAAATGAGTTTCTTTCTCTCATTGTTATGATAGTTTTACGCGATATGACTCTTTGAATATAATTGTATTTTCGATTTCGAATCTAGTGATGGCCCTATGCAGATAATTTGAGAGATAACTATAATAGCTTTATGTGTGAAAAATATTCAGGTAAAATAATTTGAAAGCTTTTTCTTCACATGCTTCGCAACATTACTTCATGGATATTAGCACATTCACAGAGGTAAACTACAAAGTTGATCGATATTATGGATCAACGCATGCGTCGCGTCGGATTACGTTCATGAAGCGACTTAATTAGCAGTTAAGTAGACAATTAAATCGATTCTAAAACTCATGAATAGGTTTGATGTACTAAACGCTGATAACTTTTTATTGAGGTGACATATGTGAAGGTGATTGTTAATTGCTCTTGTTGAATTGAAAGGCAATGTAGAGACTCAGTTCGTTTCATATCAGCTCAGCTAGTAAAGCGTAAATTCGATGAGTATCTAGTGCTGTGATTCTCTTTATAGAGAGTTGACTCGTTTGTGTGAGATTCAAATAACGCATATGCAATCCAATTTCTGACCATAAGATATCAAATATTCTATTATGAGAAATAATTACTGCTCACTGTATCTGCTTGAAGATATCAAAATGTCCCTATTATATAGATCCTTCAAATCATCATTGTTCTATTTGATGTGCACACAATATCGAGTGCTAATCATCTTTGAATAGAACCTAATCCATCCGTTTCAAAGTTGTCGTCATGTGAAGCTAGACGACGGTTATGCTTGGAATGGTTAAATTACTCGTTAAAGGTGCACATCAGGAGGAGACTTATTTGAGGTTTTGTGTTTTAACTATGAATAGTGATTTCGCTTTGGGGAATGCTAATGGGAGGTTGCCGCATGCTGTTTATGATTTAACCAACTTAATTTGTGGAATAATTTTCGGTATCAATTCATTTTTCATCGATTTTGGTTGTTGTTCTGGGCTATATTTCACTCACTACTATATGCTTTTTGATGATGTCTTTTGAATTATAGAGGTTCTATTTTATTCTACTTGTAGAGATCCTAATTCGTTTGTGTAAGCACGCTTTTTTTTCTTTTTTTTTTTGTGGAAGGGGAGAGGAGGGAATGAAAAAGAATTTGCAAATGAGACAATCGAGCTTTTTTTTTCACTTGTTCACTGATGAGACCCTCAATGATTGTAGAGGAATCAGTGTAGATTGAATGAATTATCAGAAAGCGGTGTTCTGCTTCTCTTGTTCGTAGCATTTCTGCAGCATCTATCCACATAGTCATTATTGTTAGCAGTTCGCTTGTTGACGATTGTTGTGCGACGTTATTTGTTGCCAAGAGCAGTTGTTCCATATTTGATTCGTTGAGGGTACAGGGATGTGACGAGCAAAGGTCACGAACATGAGGAAACATAAGTGTTGAGGTCAAGCTGATGTCTGTGCGAACATCGTTGCAACTTAATATAAGCAAGTTATGTGCGGTTTTTAACTCGTGATTTGATTTTCTATTTCTCACAAATATGCCGTCTCATCGGTAATTTCGTGGTGACTGGTGAGGGGGGCGTAGAAGGTCGCAGCTATTTTCAAAGCCGAATTGGCAGCACTGTTGTACGATTGTGTGCTGTTTGAAGGGTTAGAGCGAGTTTCCGAATTTCATCATAACGGGCTGATGAAATCTGATATCGTAGAGATGGCGAAGTGGAGTACAACCATCAAGAGATATATTTCGTTTTTTTTGCAGTTCCATCCGCTGCAATTTTTTCCTAACAAAACACCGTCCATTAATTCTTATTTGCTGTATTATAGTAGTAATCACTGATTGACGAGTATTTTACGGTGTGCTAAACACTTCAACTCAGTTTCGCTAACGTTGTATATGGCATGAAGATGGCTAGTGTGCCTATATTGGTGATGAGGTGGTGACGTACTCATTTTATGGATTTCCCAAACATACCTAGGCAACCTCTCCCATCCATCTGTTCCCCACTCGCTTTTCAATAACTGCGAAGGGCGACCACAAATTGTGATTTTCAAGGAGTGAGCTGCAGTCAAGTGGTAGTAACTAAGCATATAGTAACGAACCAGAGTTTTCGAAGATGTTAAAGAAAATCAGTACAGAGCTTTCAGCGCTTCTTCCGTTCAGCCTACAAAGTCATGAAAAGCTTGTTTGCGACTTGCTGAAATGAAGCCGTCTTTAAAAACGTAATTGCTAAAATTTAGATTTCATGCTTTGGGAGTAGTCCGTGACAGCTTGCTAATCAGTCTATTTGCGAAAATAGGAAGAGGAGGGAATGGGAAACATGCGTGCATGTTTCCATGCCAGCCTGCTGATTATTTTTGATGTCATTTTGCGACTTGGCCATTATTTGATGCTATGAAGCATATTCACTGGCTGTTGTCATGCCTAACACAAAAAGAAGTGCTGTTCATAAAGGGGGCATCGATGAGGCAAGATTCAGCAAAGTCGTTTTTTTAGCCTATATTTGCAGCAATCAAAACTTACTAATGTTGAGAATAAAATGGTAACTTTTGTAAGTACTTTGACGAGGTCACATGAGCGACGAATGGAAAGCCGCTTATGTGTAGATAATCCCTAACATTGAGCTAAACAACGATGTTTTTTTTTTTTTCTCACTTCGGATTAGCAGTTTTATGGTCTACGGAAGTTGTGAATGCAAGAATCAAAAATTCTTTAAAGAGGCTTTTGCGAAAATTTGTTGCTTTTTCACGTGTGAGTAAAGGAAGGGTGAGGAAAGAGAGTTGCTTTCAGTTGTGTTAGACCGTTTCTTATTGAACACAGAGAGAATTTTTGTGAATGAATCATAAATAAATTACAGAGAAACATTCAAATAGCCGTTGCCAGTTTTGCTACCATTTGCCAGCGAAAATACCATTTTTATTTTTGTTTCAGTTTGGCATTTCAGTCATTTAGAAACACTGCAAAAGCTGTTCACTTTGATTTTTACAGTTTATGCATGACTGCTGCAACTTCTTTGCTTTTGAAAAAACCACATTTTTTATCTTGTAAATTTTTATCTCGTTGTTATACCGTTCGTGATTGTTTGTCAAAGCAGATTATTACTGCTGCATCATACTCATGTGGAATGCGATGGATTTTTGGGCTCCGATTCTGTCGTTGAGCGGCTTCTTACTTCTTACTATTGATGCAGTATTCCTAAAGTCAATTCTCTGTCTGAAGTCAATGTCTCAACTCTCAACAATCCACTCATTCCGCAACGCATCGGGTTGCGTTAGCTAGCCTGTCAAATATTCTTCTTTCACAGTTCTTTAAAGAATATCACACTCAAATAGTAGACATAAGTTTCATTTGGAATGTGCGACTAACTACAAATGTTGCTATTTGTTGATTTATTAGCATTCAGGTATTGTTCATCTGTGTGTCGTATAATTTCCTCACTTCGCTCGCTTCTTCCGATAACGTTTCTCTTTCTTTATCGTTTGTAAAGTTTTCTATTTTGATTTCCCCCGACTTCGTCTATAAATATTATTTGCATGCTTTAATTATATTTTCGAATATCGTCCCTAAGAATTCGTTCAAAATTTCTAGGTGGTCAATTTCTTCTTTATGATCACTAAATTCGTCTAAGGAATTACAGAACGAGTACCTAATTCTATTGTGCTTGTTTTCAGCATATTGGTTTTCAGAAATGCGACTGTCCATTTTATGGTGCTCAGAGTATGTGCTCATTTTTAAACGTCCCACAATTCATTAATTGAAAGGATCTTTGTTGGATTATTACTACTCTTTATTGTTTCCAAGTGTAATCAACTTTAATCTCTGGGTGAGTTTATCCTTCTATACGGTCGGAAATCAAATTTTAAGACGGTTTTTATGCAACCGTTTGAAGTTATTCGATTTTAATGAACAAAATGCGTTCGTTCATAGAATGTCTTGCACCTGGGTGTCATGGGAAAAAAGCAAAAGTGCCTTTATGCTTTTCAAAGTATGCAGTGTAAGAGGCGGTACCAGTGGTATGCACTGAGGGTACGATAGCTTTGCAGTAGCTGTACAATGCATAAAGAATAAGTCACCGGAGAGGATGTAAGCTGCACTGTGGGCTTATGAGGTAACAATTCCACTCAGCGACAAGCCTGCTGTCGAAGGTCATTCACTTGGTCGATTGATGCTGGCGTATTTATATGACCGTGATGGGAAAGGTGTGTCGGCGGTCTGTTAGTGGTTGTTGTAGCCTTGTAATGATTGAGGAGGTGGTGATTGCAGGTGATTGGTGGAGATATGGCCGATCGTCTTATACCGGTACCGCTCAGTTCGGCGCCAACCGACCAAGCCGTAAGCGCACAAAAACACTGCTTCACATTATTTGCTCACCGAACGACGCATGCTTTCCGGAACTGTTCTTGGCGAGATCTTTTAGATCATGTCGTCGATGCTTATAAAAATCTTTGTTTTCAAAAAGAAAGCGCTTTTTCATAACCGATATGCGGCTGTTCTCGAGCAGCATTGATTGAAAACGCAAACTTTATTTTCATATAGGCACTTTTATGCGAAATGAGAGCTGCATTTGGTAAGTGGGTGTGCACGTCGACGAAGTAGGCGTGATCGCCTGAATGGAGCATGAAAGCAAAAACGGAATGCAATGCGATGTCGGTTGGCGAATATGTGAGGCTGTTGTTTTAGAAGGCAATGAGAAAAATGCACGAGGTGTAGTTGGCTATGCGCTGTGCTGTGGTTGGTGGTCGCTGGTATTGTGTGGTCGCAGCATCTTATTGCAATATTCCTCTAGTGGTTTGTGCAAAATCTTTACAATATGGTACTGTTTTGATTGATGGATGAGTTCTATGGCGTATTTGACAATTGCTCATCATGCGCAGAGATTTTAACGTCGAAATCACATACCTAGCCATTTTCTCTTATTGTCACATCCCATAACAACATGCATTCCTCTTACCCAGATGCCATCGTACCATAATGTAAAGGTTGCCTGCGGTTGTTTTCGTGCGCAATGAGTGATACGTCGTTGTTGGTGGCCAACATACAGCACGCTGCGCACGTTGCCGTTTCGCATCGCTAAGAGCGTTTAGCGTGTGCAGCTTTCATGACTGCATTTGACGAAGCATGAGCAGGCAAGTAGATTCCATGTTGCAGTTCAGTTGCACGTGCGTACAGGAGAGTCCGTCGTTGCAGATGCTCTGCTGCCTTCTTTCAGGTTGGGACGAATGCCACCGCTCACAATTGGCATCCGTTTCGGCTTCTTTCTTTTCTGCCTACGTGTGCTGTCATCGTTTATTTTCTTTACTTTCCCTTTTCTTCCTTTTTTCCTAATGTTCTGTTTCTTCAACTTCGTAATTCTGTATGCTGATGCAGTGCTGATCGTGATAATTACCTGAACAAGGTCGTTCGTGAATGTATTCAGTTAGAGTGCGCTTATTCAGCAATGGGGAACTCGTCTATAGCAGTGTGATTTTGTTTCGCATTCAGCAATACATTGTGATTCTTTATTTCCTTGCTCTGAATGCACTTTTTTGAACTTTTGTTTCACAAGGTTGGTTTTGATGAGTGTTTACCGTGTGGTGCGAGATGGGATACATAGTAAATGCGCATTGTACGAACAGACGGTGTTAATACGAAGGCTTCATTCCCTTCGTTGCCACATTCGCGACGCTTCGTATACGACCCTTCCCGTTCACTTCCTCGCCAAGGTCACACCGCACCATAGTGTGAGCTTCCCTTTATTCTTATAGTTTGCGTAATGTGTGCGGTTGTTGCTCACATTTCTTATTTGTGTTTATTTTTTAGTTTTCTCTTCCTTTAAATTAAACAAGTAAGGAATGATAGTTTAATCCCACAAGACAGTCGACTTTGAGTGTTATTGGAATGGTGATGTTGGAAGGCTGAGCATGCTGTTTGTAGGGCGCAATTAAGTCACACATCGAATTGAGCTGATCTTATTTGAAAGCTTTTCAAGTTTTCTGTTGAAATACCGCTGTCGTTTTGTGCTTGCCTAGAATTGTGATCAGCCGAGGGAGTTTGTTACATATATCATCCGTATTCCTCCCACGACTTTGCGAACGACGCCATTACTGAGTAAACGTTTAGTGAGAAGATTCTCTTTATACCTCCTCTTCCTCTACCCACCTTCCCATCCTCCCTGTTCTATCATCTGTAAAAAGTGGGATTTTGAAGTTTTTAGGAGAGGGAGGGGGGGATAGTGGTAACTCCTGTGGTCCCATTTTCACCAGATATTCATTCTCTTTCTTCACGGATCCTCTCCATATTCTTGCAATATTTATGACCTCAGAATTTTGTTGAAAGTGAAATTTTATAGTCAATATCTTCCTTCAGTATATCCGTTTTTAAGTGCATTAACAGATGGCTATCATAGCAATTTTTATTTAGTTTAATCTACTCATCAGTTATTTTCCTTTTTAAGTGAAATATTTCACCCTTCATAGAGGATATTCACATCTTGTTCAAATGACTTGCTAGTGAAGATGGAGTATGTGATGTTCTGTACACAATCTTTATTTATAAAGCACAATTGTTAGTGGTGCGATTGAATTGATTATGCGGTAATATATTAGATCTTTTTGATTAGCGTGCTGTGTGCATGATGATTGAACTTTTTGCATACCTTTATCGGAGATTTAATTTCAGCTTATGCTTGGATTTTTTTTTCGTTTTATGTCATCGTGGTACTTTTTTTTTTCATTTTTCTTTCACGAAAAGCATTTTAGACATCACTAACATTTTTAGTTCGCTCGATAAAATATTTAAGTTGTGAGTGTATGAGATGCCTCCTTTATATTTATTAATGCGCAAGCTTGAGGTCATAATCACCGTTTTGCCGGTCGCTCTGCATTGTTTTAGCTGTACTTCGAGGGTCATTGAAACTAATGAGGCTACTGTAAAAGGGATTGATACGAGTTGGGCATCATAGCGTTCAGTGATCAATGTTGCTTGCAGCGGCTATTTGTTGGGTTGGGTGCATAAGAAGGAAAACCATGTCTAGTCAGACTACAACAAACTATCACTGTCGACTCAGAGGGATGTTATTATGCAGATTACTGTAAAAGGACATTCCTGAATGGACGTTTTTATTAAAAGCATCGTCGTTTCCGTGTATCCAGAAGTCATTAGCAGTGCTGGAAACGCAGTGATATCTAGGTGCTATTCGACAGATTTTTATGGGTTTTTAACCTCTTTTTATTATTCCTTTTTTCCTGTAGAAGAAAGCTGATAATGACGAGTTACTACGGAAATTGTGTAGTTTTTATGTTACCATTTTTTGATCATCGATTATGCACAGATTTTTGTCTGAGTAATTCCTTTGTATAAAGAAAATCGTCTCGGAAGAGAACTAATCAAAGCTGAATAAGCACAACATTTCTGAGGAGCAAATATTATTTCTGAGGACTTACATGAAATTTGTTTAGAACCACGTCTACAACTCATCAATGCCCCTTTATCACTCACTATCTGAAGTGACGGCATTCTAGGCATGGTTTTCGATAGTGGTTGCTTGCCGTTGATATTGCTGCTGTTTTCCTTATTTGAGCTAAAGACCGGAAGATGGTAGTAGTGGATATGTTTCGAAGCTTTCCTGTCACAATGTTTTGATGTATTTGTTGAATCGAATCAACCCTTTAACAGTTTTATATGTGTGAATTTCTTTTGATGACCTCCATTACTGCAGTAAAATGTGTTTACAGATTCGAGTCGTGAAAGCCTTCCAGGCTGGATTAGATCGGCGAGAGCCATCTTTGAGTGGGCCAAGCGCTGCGAGACTGCGAGAAATTAGTCGACAGCTCAAGCTTCAAGTCGAGCACGAAGGCAAAGGTGGGGTGGTTCGATTGCTGACGCCATATAGTGCGCACATCTTTGTAACGAGAGACCTATTTCTTTAAAGTTGAGAATACAGTTCTGTTATGGACTATACTTGGCTTTTCACGTTCATTGATTTGTCTTGGGCGGTTATGGAATTCCATCGGACGACATCCCGTTTCTCAATAGAAGCGCACAGCCCGTGATGGCATTATGGTTAATGAGGTTGCAGGCGTACCGCGCTCAGTTTCTCGTCAATCGAGGCAGAATGAAGCAGTGTCATCGGTGTGAAACGCCAAATGGTTCGATGCGGATGTGTCGTCGAAGTGGAAAGCGCCGTTTGCAGTTGCACTGCCGTGCTATGCAATGTGCCCGTAGCGATTATTCCAGCTAGGAGCCAACATGGGCTCGTTTACACTCATTTACTCAGTCTCTCAATTTCCGGTTCTTGAGTTGTTACTGCGGTTTGGGGGACTCCGTTCTTTGCGAATCCCAGCCGCATTTGCGTGACCACATTGCTGCGCATAGCGGCAATGTTTTTCTGCATTCGCTGTCTCTTGCGCTGCTTATTTCTGAATAGTGCAAGTCATAGTATATCCCTCCCCTCCTGAAAATTCCTTCCCACCTCCTCTCAATCAGTGCTCTCTTTCCCACTTCCGTCATCTGCCTTACAGCTGTGTAGCATGCCCCTAAGTTCCGATGTCACACCCCGTCGGACCGTTTGCCAATTTTGCCAACATGCAGTTATTCTTTTTTTTGTCTTGTTTTGGTTTGTTTGTGGATAACGCTCACCGTTTCGCTCGCCGCCTAGGCAGTTTGCACGCTTTCGTAGAGCTGTTGTTCGGAAGTGCATTATGCTGCGAATTCTGTTCGCATCTTTTTGAAGGTAACACACATAGACGACATTCAGCTGCATTCTCGCAACTAAATCCGATCCTCATGTTGTGCGTCAAAAAGAGTACTTTATATATCCGTGTGTGCGTTTATCTCCCTGTCAGCGGCATTTTGAGCATATTTTTGTCGCGGTCGGTTGCATGCACCTCTCGCCTCTTGTATTGTTATGTTAGTGCTACGCTGCGTCCGCATCGCCGCTCCCTACCATTGCGCGTATCTGCTAACGTTTTTCGGTGTTCGATGTGTCGACACCAACTGTTGCCCTTGTATTGTCGATTTTGCCCTATCTGTTTGATAGCTTTAGAAAATGCGCAATTAAGTCATAATTCAACTGAAAACAATTTATAGTATGTTCTCGATTGCTGTCCTCTAACGCTCAACGTGCACGCTCGCGTTGAGGCGATTCGTGTCCACCTTATACGTGTTCTTAGATGTTTTTACATTTGAAAAGAAGCTATTGCTATATCGTAAATGCATTAAAAGAGTTGTTTTTCTATGTTCATTTCGCAGTTGATATTAGCGCTAATATTCTTTGATTCATCCTATTGTCCATCATCCGTATTTATAAAAATGTACGCAGAATCGGCTTGTGTTGTTCGTTGGTTCGTTTTTTTTTTTTGCAGGCTTTTCTTACAGCTCGTATAATTAACACAGCTAATGATTTGTGCTGCTCGGCAATGTTGAGTGCGGGGAGGGGAATTGAAGGAATTCATTTTTTTCGTAATCGATACTATTCGGTGAACTTTGGAAATAAAGCTGCGAACAACAGAGAAGGAAATAGGAGAATCCCTTTCGGCAGTCACTTTTATATTCAAATAAGAAGATATCTAGCCGCTAAATATTGGCAACACAACGGTGGTCTTCACACATTTGTGGAAATTATGAATGAATGAATGAATGAATGTGTTGCTTCTTTTTTACTGCAGTTATATGCTCACACCCACCGTGCACTCAGCAGCGATGTTTTTCCATTCAGATATCTAGAGTAATGAAAATTTTGAAAAGATAAAGAGACGATGGAGAGTGTTCTTTTCACAGTGAAATATTTTATGCACGATCGTGTTCAGTGGCAACCGAACACTAAATTCAAGCAGTTTCCAGTTGATAACACACATTTTTTAAAATTAATCGTGCCACTGTGGTTAATCTATTGCGTTCGAAATCGGAGTAAAAGTGACCATCTCTTAGAAAGCTACCGTTTATAGCTCTGTTCTAAACGGAATTGACGTTGTTGGGGGGGGGAAACGTTTTTAGCGAGGCATTCTGTCATGCTGGCTGGATGATTCCCAACTTAAAATTAAGCAGGACTTCGTAAAGGAGGCTGCCCTCCAAACCATGTCTTTAATTTTCAGACTAAGGAACTGAAGGTACTAGGAATTACGACAAGAAATTCCATAATCTACCTGATAGATAGACCCATCGATAACATGTTCGTTTGTCTCGGAACCGCAGCTAACTGAAAGAAACTCCGTTGGGTTAAGCACCATTTGCATGAGAAAGAGATAATAAAAAATGGTGATTAACTGCATTCTACCAAAAGAAAGAAAAATTCTTTTTGTTTAAACTGCGAAATTCGATATTTCGTGTGGGACGGCACAAAGATATGTGAGAAAATTTTCTGAAATTGCAGTGTAAATTTTTATGATCGGAGAGTAGCATTGGGACTGTGCTGCGTTATTCGGGCAACCGTGTTTTAAGAATTCAAGAGGAAAAGTGTGCATGAATAAGGAGGTAGCAGAGGGCGTTCACTATCTTAGAAATATTAGACAGTATGCGACGAGGACAGCGGAGAAGAGGAAAGGGAAAAATCAGTGGAGGTAGTGGAGGTGTCATTCCTCCTCCTTCACCGTTCTCTCCGGGATTTTTTCTGCTTACAAGGTGTATGGGGGAAAGGATAGAAGCTGTTGGGAAATTTGCAATGAACACTTCCGGGATTGGCCGCATGAGCTGCTTAGAAGAGAATAAATTGTAGATCAACTCCTTTCGGGCAGAGCAGAAAAGCGATGACTATAAGACAGAGCAAATTCTCTGCGAATGCCCTGAAGTAATGGTCGATGAATATACAAGGAGAGCGTATTTGCTTACAGGAATCAGTGCGCTCTTAGCTTTTCACATGAGATGTCATACTTATGACGGTTGGTTCGGACTGTAGCGGTGCCCGGTCCAGCCGCGGACTCGCTCCGGGATGAAGAGCGCGGGGTGGCACTATTCGTGCCAAAGTGCTGTCGAAGTGACGTCCCCTCTCGTCATATCATCCCTTTCGCTTTCTATCATTGATTTTATTGAGGCTTATAGAATTTCTTGTTGCAAGGGTAGAGGAACAAAACAGGGCCGTGCATATCTTTACAGGGCTTCACGCTCCACGCTCGAGTCCAACTACGGCATTGCACACCGGACGTAGTGATGCTATACTTTATTAATCAATTGTACTCTGCAAAAGCATTAGCAAGTTGAAACTGCGAAACGTCTGTATGTTTTGGATGTTTTCTGTTGAATGTCGAAAGTTTTGATAGATCATTCAGAAGCTGAATGAATAGTGAGATCCACTGCAAATCTGTGCACATTTTTTGGTGCTACCTTCAAACAAAAGTGGGGCCGTACGGCTATCGTACTGAACGAGAATAGATCATTTCTGACTTTGGCCATACAAGACGATAGGCTTAGCTGTATCGTACGACCATCAAAGTTTAGCGATCGGATAGTAGGCAACATATGAACATTTGAATTTCTAAGGGTGGAGGACTTGAACTTTTCGAATCATGTATGTGAAGTACGACCTCTGTGATGTTTTCTCAGCGTAAACGATGATCAAAGATCGCAAGGTGCTCACCTACAATCGTTTCCCACGGATGCGGTGCCGCATACAACCTAAAATGTTTTTGAACTTTTCCAGATGCCATTTTTTGCTTTGGCTGCACGCATTATATAGAGGTGAAATAATGATTGAAGTGCTAAAGTTCAGTGGTCGAACTGTGGAAATGTAAAGATTGTTAGAGACCTTCTCGTTTGGGATTCTGCGTTACGCCGATATTTGGCGGTGAGTGCAAACGAAGTCGACAAGATGTATTCGGAGATGCGCCTTCTCACTAGTATCAATACCTGCTGCGAATACTCACACTAGCTTAGACAGTGAAGACATGTGCCTGGAAAGCGAGATGTCACATATCCTCATCTCATTTGCTAACAGAGTCTCAAATCCTCATCAAACGTTATTTGAGGGGGTGGGAAGGGATGAAGCACGTTGCATATAAGCAATGTTTTTAGCTTTGCTCATAGCCAAAGAGTAGATGTGGCACTGTGCTTACTGCAAGTGAAAGAGAACATTGCTTTCTCAAAATAATGTGTTTCCTGGCGTCTTTTGCAGGATTAAATTGAAGAATCGAAATATCCACCCCATCCCCCCAATCTCTACCAACGACTTTTGATGAAAATCGGAAATGCAGACTTGTGGTGCTTGAGGGTTAGAGGTACTGAGAGTGACCACCAACAGAAAGAAAGCCTGTGTCTCTCTCCAGCATGTCCATAAGGATTGTAATGGGGAATGAGAGGTATTGAAAATGGCTACAAAAGAAGAAAAAACTCCCTCCTAAGCAACATTCGATGAAAATTTGATATTCATACTCATGAGAGCGTTTAAATGGTACTTCGGGGGTTGACGGCCTTGTAAATGCTCGCAGCTAAAAGTAACATCAGTGTTCGCGTTCGCTATGCCCGGTAACTTTGAGCCTTCAGTGCAAATCTAAAACAAAGTTTTGAATCCTCAGGTGAGGTCCATTGACTACAACAGTCCCAATGACCATGTACACCTTGACAATCCTTGGCAACGGCTACCGAACAGTAAGGACCCTAAGATGATAAAGTTGCCTCGGAAAATCGACCCTCGAGATAGTTAATAACTTTCTCCTGTTTATGTAACCGTAGTGAAACTTGGTGCAAGTAGGGGATTGCCCGAATGTGAAAGCAATGGCGCATTCGGGTTCCGCGTCGTGCATGTGAGTTAGATGGGCTCAGATCTTGCGAACTATCAGAGATTCCGGAATGGTGCAATTGCCATGCGAGAGAATTTTTAAAATGCTTTCAAAAAGGGTTTAGAATGCAAAAATCGGTGCGCATGAGTAATTGTGTGTACGAGTATGTGTGCTCCCTCACACAGGTGCAGCTCTATTTTCCGACATGAAATTTTTCTCACCATTTTCTGCCAAAAAATGTACTGATTTTTAAGTTCTCTATGCAATTCAGTGGCTTTTGAGCATTAGCACGCCTGGCTTGTATAGCCCATTTAATTCATATCTGATCATTGTTAACTTGCAAGTAAAGCCGAGCTTTCAAATTGCAGTATTAAATGCAAGAGCAACCGACTAGTACGCCGCGATGATAACGCTCTTCAAGAGAGCCCCAGGCTGTCAGCAATTCCTCGATTTCCTTTATGACTTCCTGCTCAGTCCATCCCCTCCCTCTGCTTGGCCAGATCACTTCGTGACGACATTCACTGTCGAAGAAAACTGCCTCTTCGACTGCAACATAGCAGACCTTGCTCTGAAACCCAACGTTTTTCTTCAGCTTACCCGTTAGGGTCCCTCCTTGGCTAGATTGCTCCTGGACGGTCCTTCATTCGCCTACAAGTCGTCGTCCGACTTTTCTGCTGGCATCCATCTTCCGTTGGCCCTGATGGAGTTTCGTGGCATTTTGGTGCGCCACTTCGTCCTTACCTCACATGGTTGAAATCGCCCACGGGCTACGCGTTACCACCATCGTTAGCACTGCATAAAAACTTGGCCAGTAAATCACTGTTCAACGAAATATTTGTTCGCATTACCTATGATTACTTCACAGGCGGCTCATTTGCGTCGATAAGAAGTAACCCACTCATGGTGTAGGGATCCTTTGGGAAATGCGGAAGAAATGTTGAGAGATGTGGGAATTCAACGCTTATTCAAGTACACTCCACACAGTGATGCAGTAGTCACATCTGCGGGTATTCTAATGTCGGTAAAATTAAATAAACCTCACCACATCCTTCCAAATTTTATGAACGCCAGCCATTTGAAAGAGTTACCGAGCATTGCCGATTACGACGCGTTCTCTGAACTTGCTGGATGGTGGTCTGTTTGAATTGGCGCAAGCATTTCGAGGGTTGAGACCAATGTGGCCCTTTGCCAGCGACGCGCCAATTTGTTTTCTTGCAGGAGGGCGGGTCATTCATTCGCGCATGTTCTTAACGGTGCAGCCAATTTCTTCGGGGAGGGGGATGAGAGTGGGGGGTATGGTGGTTCTTTAGTGTCCGTGAGTGAAGAGATATGCTAAGGTATATAACTGCTAGGAAGAGAGCGAGTTGCTTTAAGGGTACGATGGATTTCGATAGCAATTATTCGTGAAGTCAACTCATCGCCATATGGCGGTGGGTTAGACCGGTTCGGTGAAAGCCGCTTACACCGTTTCGGACTGAATTTATCACATCGCTTCACCCTCATAGCTTTTGCTTTTTATTGGGCTCACCAAATTATGCATGAATCATTTGGTTTAAGAAAAGTTTTTGTATTTAATGATAAGGAAAACGATGAGAGGGAATATTTCGAAGCAAACTTTAAGAAGTTCATAAGTGTCATTTCGTTAATTGTTACTTTCAGCTTAAGACAGTTAATGTCGTCGTTAAAAGTGTTCCTACATTTCCACTCATGCTGTGTGCTTCGAAGCAGATGATAGCTCCTTGAGATGGTAGTGATATGGTCGAATTCCGAGTGAAGTTTGACCAATCGGAAGAACCACATTTGATCGTAGTTACTGAACTTTGATTGTCGAATACTATATGAAACGATGATTAATTTTTTTCATTGTCTAATGCGAATTCATTCTTCGAGGTGTTTCCATGGTACCTGATGAGGCTTTAATGCGCTTTTAAGTGATGATATAGAGCTTACCGCTTCTGCACTTTCCGAAGTAATGGTATGTTGCTATCCAGGAGCTCGATGAGGGAAAGGTTCGAGCTTTCGAGCGATTAATAGTATTACGCGCTGAATTGAGTGCATTTTTGAACTATTCAACTTAGATCAATCGAATCAGCTTATTCTCATCTGGGGATGCTGTAAATCCGTTGCCTTAATTTTTATGATTTAATGTAAATTTGAAAATTGGAAAAAAATTTAAAACCAATTTTATATAATTGTAAATGACTGAGGGCGTGATTGGAAGAAACCAATTTTTTGCTCACATACGCTCTTGCAGCCTAGGAATACATCTCCATGTATTGGAAAAAGCAACACAAGGATCCATGTGTGTTACTCGCCTGGATGGGTCTGCTTATTGACTGCCCATGTCAGAAACCTCTTTACCTTGAAACGTGTATGTTTTTCATCTTTTTCTTCTTCTATCCTCTCCATAACACATTGTTTTTGATTGTCTCCGTGGTGTTTATGAATTCTAGCTGCATGTTACATGCAGCCACCATGAGTTGACAAGGCTAGGATTAGTCTAGTACATGGCTTGGCCACCTTTTCCACTTCTGCTCCGTTTTTGAATTATGGAACAAAAAGTGATCTCACTTTCCTGTGAAATATGGCCTCTTTAATTTGGATGTCCACCAAATAATCTTCCGAAGTTACATAAAACAGTGCTGAAAGTTTCCAAGCTGATGAACTTTGCATATGATATCTCCAAGCGTCTAAAGCGATCTTATTTGTATTGTTCGGCTGTCTATGAAAGCGACGAAAGCTAATCTAAAGTTGTGTAAGAGTCAGCTCCCCTTGGCTCGTCTAGTCGTCTAGGTCTCCTTGAGGATCTGCATCTTCTATCGAGTAAACCGCAAGACGGCTTCGATCGTCGGCACGACCCCGTAATCGCTCCCACTGAACTCCACCCTGCCGCCGATGTCCTCACGCACTCCCACGGCCACACCTAGGCCCACTGTGCCTTGCTAACAATCTAGCAGCTGGGATGAATACATGAGCGCGTCGATCCCTTTTATATCCTTCCGGTTCTGCCTCAGGTTAGTGTCACGACACATGTTGCGTAGTCGTCTGTTCTGCCTGTATGCCGTTGACCTTCTTTGACTTACGCACTATTCCCGCTTGATCCGCAGTCGACAGTTGCAGCTGGTGAATACAACGCGCTGATACGAGACACCTCATAAATGAGCGGAAAAATATCCTTCGAAGAGTATTTTGCTGTTTATTAATTTTAGTGATGCTCACTGCGATGTGTTATTGTTTACATCCTGTTGGATCGCATATCGTTGCGTTGTATTTCATGTTGCAAAGCACTGCACAAATAACGAAGTAACATTGCATAAATTTTTATAGTATATGTGACGTGCGCCTGAAATCGCAACGTTAGGGAAGCGTTCTGGTTGAGTGAGCATGAAGAAGGTGCGCATATGCGATCAACCCAGTACTGTCGTAGGTGGGTATGAAGATGGTGGTACAAAGTGGCCATCAAAAAGCAGTATTTTGGAAACACCGGAACGCAAACGTTACCGTCATTCGGTGAGCTTTGCAGACTCAGGCCTCGGCTCGTCATTTTTCGGTTCTCCACCTACTGAACAGGTTTCTTTCCACACTTTCATTGTTCTCTTCATCAGTTGATATTTTATTATCTTATTTTTATTCGTGCTTTCCTGTTTTATTCTTTCACATCGTCATTCAAGCTCGAAAAATTTTCTCGTGAGCACACTGCAGTAAAATGTGGCAACCCATGAATTCCCTTATTTTTGAGGTATTCTTCTCACGAATGGTTTGCTCATATTGGCTCAGTTACTTCTCTTCTTTCCAAATAGCCTTTCATTTTTTAGGTAGGTACGAATACAAGCTCTCCTATATTGCGTACGCCAACCACAAAGGCAAACTACTCGAACGGATCAGAATCAACCCCATCGCCACTGAGGTAAGTGGCCTTATTATTTACTTCTCTTATATATATATATATATATATATATATATAAATATATATATACATACATATATGTATATATATATATCGCATCTTGCTACTTAAATCACGCTTTTTTCTTGCGATTTAATGCCAGCCACTAACGAGTACGATATTAGTGCTTCCATCCCTCCACCTATCTGTATATAAGCATGTTTCTTGTGGCTGCAAGAGCGAATATAGTGAGATTTGATAGACGGGACAAATGAGCTTGTCCGAGGTTAGTTTACTGTGTTGATGAAAGTTGCATTCTTATTGAAATCGTTGTGGGCTCTGCAAAATGTGCTTTTGTTCATCTAGCATTAGCTTGAGGTAATCGGTATTGATTAATTCGTTGTCGAAGTTGACGTGTTTTTTCTTGTCTTGGTGAAGTAAAATATTAAACGAAGATGGAGGAAGGGGGGCGGGTTCATAACATTCCCCCTTTTTTAGGAATGGCATATTGTAGCGGAAGAGGTAGAACGGAGGGGACGTACTATTATTGAAGTCCCACTTTATTCTATTAGATATTTTGGTTGCTCTTTTTTCGTTCATAACGTATTAAGTTGCTGATGTCCTTGACGATCTTTTCAGTGGTAGATTCCTTGTTGTTTTGTCACATCACATTTGCGTTACAGGTCTTTCATTCATATCTCTTCGTATAGTGCTTCATTTTCTTCTCCCGAACTACGATGTTCTCCATCGAGCTCAAATTTGAGGTTGTCAAATCCAGCCAATGCAACTGGTTCGTGATTTCCACTTGTGATTTGCAACGATCAATATATGGGGCTGTAACTTAGAGGGCATTTATCGCCATAACGTATTTAAAATGAAATCCATGTGGAATGTTGTTGAATTTAAATGTTTTTTGCTGAGACTATCTCGGACTTTTACGAATATTTCTTTATGCTGTTTGTCGATAACTCGACGTTTTGTCGGGATCCGCTTGTACAGTTATGACGACCCTGTTTACTTTTTGTTGGAATTTGATTACTGCTTTTTAAAGCACTCAATCCACTCATGAATGAAGTCCTGTTACCTGAGATCTTCATTTTCAATTTTCTCCAGGTCGGTATACGTATTTTCAAATTCTCTTCTTTTTCATTGATCCTCTCCGATAAATTTCACCGCATTCTTTTTCTGTTGCCTGTAAGTCGTATATGCAATAAACTCATGTTGTTTAGAGTGTTATGGTTTCATTTTTTTTTTTTTTTTTGAATTCTAGACCGATAACAATTCGAACCTTTTTGTGATCTTAGAGGTTTCATAGTGATTGATATTCACAACTATATTAACCTTAAATCAGGGAACTAAGTAGAATTCTACATTTCCTTCTCGTTTATAATTATAATGATATGGTACGAATGGCAATAAGTAACGGATACAAGCAAAGAATAACGTATACAATACAATGGAAAGGGCAGCATAGTCGTCTCAAGGGCTGCTTTTATAGCCATCAGACGTCATAGGAATTTCATATCAGTTGTCGATCATCCGTTGCTAATGGAAACCTGTATTGATTGAGCTTTTATCTTAGCGTCGGATCGGCACCGGAAGTTCGAGCGAGTCATCAGCCAAGACGATTGTTTTGATTTAGCGGCTGTAACAATTCTGCAGCTTTTTCGTATTTGATTTGTGGAATAATTTCTATTCTGCAGTGAAATGATTTAGCGAAGATTGAACCATTTTGTTCCTTTTCTTCGCTTTCGCGGTAATAATCCATATTTTAAACATCGAAAGTATTCGCCACTATAGAGAGAGCAGCCGATTGCTTTCGTGTATTAATTTTTTCATTTGATGTTATCTCTTCTCTTCTCTTCGTCTTTATGTAATTTTCGCCTTTCGAATTCCAGGATTTCGCTTCAGCGGAGCGTCTATGTCAGATAGTGAGTTTAGAGTGCACGGACGACCGCTCTCTGATGTACAACACTTCACGGTACCATCCTCATCACGTCCAATTAATCGATTTCTTGAGCTGCCGGCCTCAACGTCTGCAAGGTACGTTTGGTTTTGTCATTTCAACGAACGATCTTCGCTTATACTGGGGTATCTCGGCGCACTTTCGATCCCTTTCGGCAGTGATTGTTGAAATGATGGAGAAGGTCACTTGCTTAAGAGCACACAGTTTTTATAATGAATGAGAAAGGGAGAGGACAAGTTGAATTTTTCGTTATGGCTGACCCTCTATCCTCCCTTCCCCGTACTTCTTTTTTTATCAACAACAAATTGTGAGATGACAGTATCGGTATTTGCACAGAAATACGCTTTAGTTAGTGAGTGGAAATTTTTGAATTACTAGAGAAACGACAATCCCAGTTGTGTTACTCTACTTTGCATAAAGACAAGACATCTTGGTCATCCTTGGCTGGTCCCATTCGCTAAGAAAGATAGGGGTTTGCTTCAATGAAGAGTGCAGACAACTTTTGTAGAGGCAACCTCAGGCCCATCTACTTCTCCGCACCGCCTAAGTGATACTCGCCATTAGTCATGTGTTTTCGAGAATTTGGGCAATTTCTTTTTAATGAGTGAAAATTTAATAACTGAACGATGGAAGTCGTTGTGAATTTGAAACGTCTTTGTCATTGATGGGATGAAGATGGTCTAATTTTGCTTGATTGTATCACCAGTTGATTTCAGTGTAAGTGATGAGAATGCACTCGAAGAGGGATCAGCTGATGTCACTATTCCATATTCACAACCGGAAACACCGAGCAAAGGCTTTGGCGTTGAGGTCGTTGATACATTTTTTTCTTCTTCTTTTGCGGTTTATTGCGACTTCTGCTTTTCCAAGGGAAAAATGTGGCGTGCATTTTCAAAACCTTTTGCTTGTTTGATGAGGAGTTCAAACTTTCATGTGGCTGGTGCACAGTGTTTCCACATTCACGTTGTCCTTTGTATTTGAACAACTTGATCTGTGTAAGTGCTCAAAGTTAGGGTTATGCAAATAAGCGTGCGGTGGTCATGGCTGCTGTTCATGCGTTCAATTGCACAGTGAAATTGTTGTTTGGTTTTTGGAATGGAAGAGAATAAATCTACCTATTTTACTGTCTGCTTAAACTGGACTTAAAGATCTAACTCCGATTTGAAGTGATTATTTCAGATGCTGGAGCGAAAAATTTTCGAAGAGGATGCTTTTTCAACAATTACAACGTCGACTCCATTAAGAGACGAAGAAATGTGTTTTTCACATCTTCCAATTCCTACAGTCAACATGGATGTTTATCGTGTTCCTGAACAGGCCAATGGGCCTCTAGAGAGCAGGTAACGTTGAAGACTACTTTGCTTAATGCAATCGGCAATTAAAAGGGGAGGCCAGTTGAAGTGAGCGACATCCCCTCCATTCCATTCCAAGTGGGTTGAGTCTTTGCCAGATATTGGGATCGGGGCGGTCACAGTCCATAGTTATCAAGGTTCCTCTGAGTGAGGTTCAATATTAGGTAACTTTGTTTAGAATGCCTGTAAATTTTATGAATTTTGCAAATGTTGAAATAAAGAGTTATGATTGATTAACGAAGTAGCTGCGATCAGAACAACTGAATTGGATCTAGAAGGTTGAAGGTTGCAGAAACTTGAAACTGGGATTGGTTAGCTTTCACTGAAACAGTTTAAATGAATTGTCGAGCATTTATTTAACAGCATTTCCCTCCTCTTCTCCCCCCCCCCCCCCCCCCCCCCCCACCCCCCCCTGTGCTCTGTCTTCTTGTTCCACTTCAGCGTTCAACGGTTTATTCGTCAGCGGTTAGATCGGCGTGTTTTTTCTTATTTCATTTATGTCTGAGCATCATTTTGATGTTCAAATCCCAAGTGTGGTAGATGTCTCAATTTGCCGGCATTCGTTTTTGTATGCTTTTTAGAGGTTCATATTTTCATAGGTGCATAATTGACAAATTTGTTCTTATAAACCTCATTTCACATCTCCCACTTGTGCACACACATCCTCAGGAATAGGCTAATTATTTTAAGCCTTTGACTAAGCTGCTAATCTCAATTCTGGCCTGCAACAACAAATCATGTGGGCAAGGTAGAGGCTGATCTTTTGTAAGGAACCTTTATTCATAGGGTATCACAAATGGAGTATAACAACAGAGTAAATGCTCATGCTCAGAAGAACATCGTCCGAGAATGTATCATAAAAGAGCACTTCAAGACACACCACAACAACAATCATTTATCAATCCTCTAAAATCTAGCAAATCTCTGACGATTTTTAAGTAAACCATTCTTGCACGAAGCGCAGATTGAAATCTTTTAGACGATACATAAATGCACCTAAATTCTAAGCCTCTATTACGTTTTCTGGGAGGCTATTCCAAACGCGCGCCACTCTAAAATGAAAGCTGTTCAGTGAGCATGTCTTGCGTGCCAACTGAGAACGATGACCACGGCAACTGCAATGAGTAGCAAAAGCAAAGAAACTATCAAGGGACTCATTCACAATTTTATAGCATTGTGCCAAATCAGGTATATTCGAAATTCTCAAGCTTGACTATCTTAAGGCGCGTAGTGTAGTCGGGTTTATAAGGTCCAGGAACATTTTACTGAAGGTTATGCGGGTGAAATACTTTCGGATGTTTTCAATACATTTGATATCAGAAACCAATAAGGGAACCAAACGGGTGAGCAGTATTCACTAATACGGTGGCAATATGTTGCAAAAACTTTCTGGTAGTGCTGGATGCATCTTATACGTAATCATTCAGCAGCATGTGATTGCTGTTGAAGCGGTTAACCTCTTCCGCCTAAATTTTTCCGAAGGAAGTTGGGTCATTGCAGATGGTTTTGCTAATAAAAACGCAGATGAATCTTTACTAGGAAGCTGTTCGTATAAAGGCTCATCTGCACATACCTTGCTCGGCAACACCTCTTCTTGTTCTCCACTAACGCTTTAGGGAAGTGGCATCTGCATATCGATTTGATGGCGTATAGGTTATTGTGGCTGTTTGAACATGCTCTTTTGTTTTTCTCAACTGGTATCAAATGCCTCATACGATGATGTTTAAATTGATATGCACATACCTTCCAATTGCGAAAGTCCATGATTAACAGCATTTTCTTTTTTTTTTTTGCAGATGCGAGGTAGAAATGAGTTGAAATCTGAAAACTGAGGATATGGCCTTCTTATTTTGCTTCTGTGAGAAGTTCTGACGTCGCAGTGAATTTCTGCTAATTGTTATTAAGGGCGAATAAGCCGCATTATGGTCATCCTTGAAACGAATGCGAACTGAGGGCGCATTTTCGCCCCACTTCTCCACCTCTCCCCTCCCTCCTTCTACTGTCCTATCTGAATACCATTGCAGGTGTTGAATTTACCACGTTTTTTGAATGGAAGAGGCAGAAAATTATGTATATTTCTGTTACAGCTTTGTCATTTTTCGTGCATTTGGAAGTGTCAGCACTATGAAAAGCTTTCCTGTATGGGGTGGATCACTGACGTGGTTACTGCAGAGGGACTTAAAAGGAGGAGTTTGCAATTTAAAATGCTGCATCATTATCTGAAAATGTTTCTTTGCAGTCGGACTCAAAAATGAAAGAGGGATCCATGCTTTCTGCACTTGTTATCATGTAAAATAATTCTTTCAGCATTTGTGAGCCGTTACACGTGGGATCAATTCCATCAGCCGAATTTCTTTTCTCGCCAAGTTCAGCTTCGAGAACGTCTCCGCTAGAGTCATCTCCGATCATGAGGTCTCCGCTCAAGAGTTTTCCGGTGCAAAGCGCTATGGCTGTTGATGAGGTATACTTCAGTACTTGGCATATTTTACCATAACATGTAAGGCTTCATTAGTTTGGCTGCTGCCAAAAGTATCTGTTAGTCTGTTACATTCATCGATCCACCCACATTCTGATTTGATTGCGTTTAATGTTCATCTCCATCACCATGAGCAAATTGTGGGTGGAAAGCTGTTCACACAACTGAACATCTCGACTTTTCTAACTGAGAATCGGGTTCAATTCTTTTGTTGCCCACTTTGTTATCTATCTGCATCGTGCGTAGCAGAGGTCGCTATTCTCAAGAATTCTTTAGTGGAGGACAATGTTGCTGCTTATAGGAGCGGTGGCCTAGAACTGATATAGTGGGAGCCGTCCGGTAATGCAGTTGTTTGAATCCAACAGATCATTTTAATTTTTTTTCATTCTTATTTCCGATCCAGTTGTCTCTCCTTTTTAAAATAGAGTAAGGTGGGAAGGGTAGAGGTTGAATGAGGGAGTCATTTCGTGAATAGCCTTTGGGCGGTTCCAGTCGGCTCTTTGTCATCACATGAGTATGGTTTAATATCTGAGACAGTGTCATGAAAATTCATCTTTCTCTTTTCCTTTCCCCCATCCCCACTACGTACAAAAGGTGAACGCCGATTTATTTGCTGCTTTGATACGGTAACATTAAGCTTGTTTTCTGGCTTCTTTTGGTCGGAAAACGGGTTTAATCGATCTGAAAACGAGTGATGCTTCAAAGTCGAGTGAATTGTTTGTTGGTTTTTGAATTGAGAGTCAATCGCTTGTGGAAAAAAAAACGGGTACGTTGTGTAATGATGTTGTACACACGTGTTATGGTTTTTCCAGGTGCCTATATTTTGTCCTGCATTAATCCCTTTTCTAAAGAGCTTTCCTATCGCCAGCAGGCAGCATATTTATTTTGCACTCCGTAGAGCGGCATCAACCGATCTTTTTCGTTTGACGAATTCGAATTATTTACCTCAACGCAGTCATCCACCATAATGCGCTTTTGGCAAGAGGCGGACTCATAGAGTTGAACTTTTCTAAACATTCCAAAAAGAGTTTTTTAAATTTCACTGCACTTTTCTGATTATTTCGAAAATAGCAATCCAAATTTTTCTTTTTCTTATGGAAGTACAGAGTTGTTGCCATACCTCATTTCTTAAGAACGCTCAGAACAGGTAATTTCTGATCCACATTTCCATACATCAGATGCGCCATTGATCATATTAAGCTAGTAAATAACATTGCTGTAAAACCATTAATGTGCTCTGCCTATAGGTTGCTCCGTCACTGAATGACATATCGAAGACACCGATCGAACAGCAAGCAGCTATATCGCAACGGAAAAATAGTGCAAAGGAGCAAGCCTTCAGGTCACCCAAAAGGCGTTTCAAACCGGTTTGTATTCTAACGGACTCCATTCACATTAGTAGATCATTCCAGAATTGTCTGTGTGAAACACGCTTGATTTGTTATCAGGCACACATTGCTGAGCGAATCCCAATTTGGCTACAGCTTCGTCCATTTTGCTTTTTATTCTAAAAGAGGTTGCTCGTTTGTGTAAAGATGTTCTAAGCACTTTTGGTTTTTTAAGGTTTATCATTTTTTGCTTTTTTAGATTTTTTTCGAACTGTTTTTCTTTAGGTTTCTGCATCCAGTGAAGTTTTGTAATTCCGCTCTCTCCCTCTAAAAATATATGTATCATTCACCGCTTGTCTTTGCATCCTTTCAAACGGGGCTGTATGAGGAGAGGTGTCAACCTCGATCAGGATTTATTCTTCGCAGCCGAACGCTGTCAACATCAGATTACTGAAGGTTTTTATTATTACTTCTAAAGTGGACCGCTGATACGTGGACGAAAAGAAACTAATACGGTGGAAGGATACATCCGAGAAAGACCGATGCGGAGAGGGGAACGAAGAGATGTGATATAGATGGTGTAGTTGATGAAGTGGATAGCGGTGAACAACCGTGTTTTCGCCGAGGAATGATATTGCTGAGAAGCGATTCGGTCCTAGTTTCGCGTAATGTCGTAAAAAGGTTACACAGATTGTGTGCGTGTGGTTTTTTGTGCACTTTGTTTATATTTGTTTTCAGTTTTCGAAAGGTTGGATGAAAATTGCTTGTGGAGGGACTGCCGCCCAGGTAAATTGTCATTTAAAATTTGTCGTTTTTTTTTCGGAATTATTAGTCCCTTCGTCCAACAAATGGCATTCATCCTCTTATTTGCTTCTATTTTTTCCAGGAGTTCGAGTGATTGGATGGTATCGGTTGCCTTAGAGTAGCAGTCTGAATTTTAGTTTATAATATTTGAGTATGAATGCAGTTCGCGCAGTAAACGTGAGCTGGTAGCTTTTTGAGTAGTTTAATTTCTTTTTCTTAACTTGTTATTACCAATTAAGTGATTCAAGTGCTGCAGTTATTTGCGATATTGACTTTGACTTGAACATGCTATTTTCTGGAAGCAATTTTCCCTGTTGTGGTCGTGGTAACGAAATTTTGATTTCAGCTTCTTAAGAGATCTTTTATGTGTCCCAAATCGAGAAGATTAATTGTGAAAATTAATGCGTTTAGAATAGTATCACCAGTAATTTTTGGTTTCTTTATTTATTTTTTGTTGAGACTCTTCTTTTTCAGATTAAAATGACGCGACTTGCACATGAATTTTTGAATTCTCGGCAATCAAATGAACTCATTCCAACGAATTTGCGGTTGAACGACCGATTATCAAATTAGATGGCATGAGTTTCTTTTTTTCTTGTTCCTTTTATGTTTATTGAATTGCGTGTCAATGCCCGAACTGTGATCGTGGCGCATAAAGCTTTTATGATTTTGTTTGATAACGTTTTCTATATTCAGATCCGCATTTTATGAAACATTTTCTTGACTTTCACTTTTATTTTTCCGCACTTTTTAATTCTTCATTTTGTGAATGGTAATCGCTCATTGTGTGACCGTATTCGGTATAGCGAATGGATTATGCCATTAAAAAATCTTTCAAGCAGATATCTGCGACGGGATATTTTTTATGAAAGATCTCCTCACACAGATTTCTGAGACGTGCTATTTTTATGGAAAATCTTCACCCCCAGACCTATGGGAAGGGCTATTTTTAATGAAAAAATCTTTTCTTGCAAGGACTGTTTTTATGAAAGATTTTTTTCAAAATGATCTACACTATTTTCCTCAAGAATATTTTTATACGGACTTAAGAAGCGCTGTCTTCAAGGCCCTTAGAAAAGAAGGGAATGGAATAGTATGAGAGCTAAGTTATTTTCACTCTCGAGCATAATGCTGTCCGCTTACGGAGTAATAATGACGGATGCACATCGAGCATGTAGGATGCGTGTGGGTTAAACGTGGTCGCGGTCAGGCACAGTCCACTTCGGCTGCACTAAACCCAACGCGTGTGATGTGTGTTGGTGCATACTTGAAATGGTACTTTTGTGTGTGGTTTGCTGCACCTCTCTTGTCAACTTTGTGCATCTAATTATACCTCAGCAGTGTTATTCATATTATTGTGTAAATTAGATCACTCATATTTACCGGTGATTCACTTTGCTTGCAGTGATGTTTATGTATTAACCGTCGAATATTTTCGCTTCGCTTAATCGATCGCATAATTGGAGAGGGGGAGGAGACGTAGTGTGAAGTAATGCTTAAGTCGGTTATTTTTTTGTAAGAAGGATCTTAATTTTCTATGTCTTCCGTTCACGCTTGTTTATTCTTAAGTGAAAAACTATTAGAGGTGTATCAGCTGAAAGCGATACTGAGCAAAATATGCCTTTAAGAATAAGACAACGGTGAGAAGGAGAACGTCCGCGCAACGAGATGATAATGGAGGAAGAAAGAGAAGGGGCTTTTATTAAAATAGCAGGGTGCGGCGCGCACTAATTACTTGTGACTGATTGGTAAGGTAGGAGGGGTGCTGACCGAGTATGTTTGCACATTTTGATGGTATTATATACTGACAGCGTTTGTCCTTAAGTGCCAAACCGATCGCTGCTCATTCATACTTAGCTTACATGCATTTTTTTATATCTGTTGCCTCCCAGCCGGATGCCCATATTCCCATGCTTCTTCAAGTTCCATGTTCATTTGCAGGCAAAGCGCAGGAGGGAACTTTTTTTGGGGAGGAGAGAGAGGGAAGGAAGATTATTTGATATTCTGCAGATTGCAGTGAATTTTTTATACCTGCTATTGTCTCTTATCAGAGCTTTCCTCTTAGAGAAATTATTTTTCTGGAATTGGTCGTCAAATGTGCCACGCTGTTTCCTTGATAGTGCATGGGATTATATTATGATGTTGCAGTCGATTTCACAAATGTTCTTCGTCTGAGGTGAAGTGTTTTGTATAGCACAATTTGTTTTGGTTTATTACGCATTGTTTCATCTGAAGTCCAATTAATATAGTGGGAGTTTGCTTGGCTTTGAGATTAGTTTAGTCTACTATCGTGACCTCAGTCACAGTGGTTTCATACTTCTGAACAGTTCGAATTATTTGCTTGGTCATACTTGTTCCGTTTAATTGAGCTGGGATTCAGTCGTTTGTTATTCACTCGCTAATTTAGCGGCTAACTTCTGTGTTCTTAAAATATTAAAAGCTTGAGATCAATTTTGATTTGTTGTAATAATTGCATAAATGTTAGTGCCAACGTCTATAAAGGTGTAAGTATTTAGGATGAGATCTTTTCTCCCACAATATTCATGGATTTCCAGCGCGTCATTGATTGTTTTGCCAACATCGTTGCCGAGTTATATCACTTTCCAAATCTCATCCATTTTGATGGCTATTCTGGTGCTGTCATGCAAATGGTGGCAATGTGTTTTCCAATTATTTTTGCTGTTTTTTCTCGAACTTGCATATTATGCAAAGCCATTAGGATGATTGTGTTTTCGAATGTACACCTGATTTTAGGTGCAGTTGCAAAAGTCTTAATCATCGGCCTCGTAAAATTGCTTTAGAAAAAAATCTGCAAAACAATTTTGGACTTGAGTTGTCAGTTTGCATTTGGCCGGAACTACTCTTTAGGCGTTGACGTTTTGTGTTCCTTTTGTGCAGATCGTGGGAACCATCACTGAATGCGCTCCTCATTGGATTTTGGTTCTTTGATGTTAAGGCAGTCCTTTTTAAGCTAATATTGCTCCGAATAAAATACATGTCTGCGTGTGCGATTGTGAGGCAACAAAAATGCCGATGCTAAGAGCTTTGCCTCGAAGCAACGACCATAAGCTTTGGAATCCTTTCGTCAAAGACGCTTTTACCGCTTCTGAGATAGGACACTTTGATGGCTTCTATCGCCATGAGGCAGAGAGATGGCCAGGAAATGAAGCAACCAGTGTCTGCATGTTTATTTCACTATATTTATGGTTGGATGCCTAATTTTGTCATTATCTCGCAGGTTTATTGGTTTCAGAAGGGTTAGGCAGTTTTACTCAAGTGGATGTTGAAGAGGTAAGCTGATGCACATTTCGGAATGGCATGCAGTTTCAGTTAGGTTAAAAAGCAGCTTTATGATGCATGAATTCGTAAATTTTTTTAATAGGGTCTGTGTTGGGTTTACCCTCGACTTTGATTGAGTAAAATCACATTTCCCGGGCGGGGCCGTGTTTAATCCGTTTCATATATGGTGACGTGTTAAAGCCGGTCATGGTTGCGACTGGAACCAGGTTGAATCCGGAGCCGTTTCAGTTATTGTCGTTGCTAGCTGTTCTATGTTAGCTCGAAAATAATGGCGTGGATTGTGGATGTTGGCAAAGGCGGTATGCCATTGTGTGTACCTATAAACGCTTTATTCTAGTGCTGATTTAAATGGCATCTTCATCAGTGGCTGAAAACCTCATGTCACGTTTTTGTTGGGTGTTTCATGCACAGAAACGTCGTACTAGTGATTCAGATACCGCGCTGCTTTTCACAAGGTGTTTATACGGTAGGTGATCTCAGATGATGCGATTTAATGTTGGCGTAAGGGTGCAGGGTCCCTGTTTTGCACTCTACCCTCAGTTTGTCCTTGAAGAATTCGAAAAGTCCTCTTTCGTGGCTCCACCAGATGCTATGTAATCTGGCAAGAAAAAGAGAGGTTAAGGTTTTTTATTAAACCCTAAAAAGAACAAAGGTAGGGCGGAGGGGATAACAGCACTGTAGGGAGACGTCGCTCCGACAGGGCCTTGGCACGAATAGTTCCACCGCCGTGCCAATGAACACCGGGCACTCCTCACCCTCAAGCCGTTCGCAGCCTTACTGGACAGCGCTACGGTACGAACTTGTCCTCGCAAGGGCGGCACCTTACGTGAATGGTCATCCCTCCTCTGCTTTGCTCGAGAATAGTTGATCTACAATTTATTGGTCACCCCTTACACAACTCTTCGAAAGAACCATGAGGGTCAGTGTTGTTCGATGCGCTTGCGTTGCTAATGGGGTTCCGTTGTTACGTTTTTTAACAGTATGTGGAGTCAAGGTGTTCTGGTCACTAGTGTACTGAAATTTAGTGAGATTGTTCGTGGCAACCGTGCCGGGGGCAGCCTAATTCATTTCATTTTGGAGTTCTTACGGTTTGAAGGTTGAAGCATGCTCATGAAATGCTTGTGAGCATCTGTTTATTGAACCTCTTCAACACTACTCGAGTTTGATGACAGTGAGATTCAGAATTGTAGGTGGGTTGTTATGAGGGTGGTAATCGTAGCTTCTGTGTTCATAGTACGCCTAATGACACTTTCTGCGTGCCCATTTCTCTCATTAGCTTACTGCTTCAGTCAGGTTTTTGTCGCTATCTGACGTGACAAGCAGTATCGAAATGATGTTGCCAGCCAAATCTGGCACAGAAGTCATTGTAAAATTTATCTTGAGCTAAGCGTGAATGACGATGAGGTGTAGGTGGTATACGTTACAACGATTGGAACAGATTATAGAACTATGGAAGAGAGAAAATCGTCGAAGTGGCATAGTAGCAAAATAAACTCAAGAACATAATGAAACAAAATGGTGATGATGACTAAAATTAAATTGGACGAAGTAAGTAGATGAGGAACGTTTCTGCATTGAATGTCGTGATTTCTTGTGCTGATCATAGGCGAGTTTCGTCAGAACTCCGCCATTACCAGTAGGTGGGGATATGTCGTTGAACGTGATAAGAGACAGGTTGGATAGTTTCGTGGATAATAGACAGGTGACGTGGAAGGATAATAGAAAGGCAACTGAGATGAGATATTATTGCAGACAGTCATTTCATATCAAAACCAGTCTTTGTTTTGACCTACTTCAGGTGTTTTAATTTAGTGAATTGCGCTGTTGTATTGCAACTAAACTAATCTGTGGCATTTTTATAATGATTGCGTCCATAGTTAAATGCATCAATTATTCGGTTGATCTCCCATAAGATTCAATTCGTGAGCCGAATAGGTTTGAATCCATTATTGAGCAGCCGGCTGTCGAATTGCACTCGACGTAGTTCTTTGGTGACATCAGCGCTCAAATGTGCGCGATTCATTTGTTCGGGAAATGCTTTTTAGGCTTGCAAGTGACGATTTCTGACGACAGCAAATGGAAGCACTCTCAACAATCGTCTCGACGAACAATGTTGGAAGAAAACGTGAAGAAATATTTTGTCTCAAGTTAACTTAGTCTCAAGAAACATTTTGTTAACTAGATAGTGATGTTCTTGGTATTTTGAATTTTTTTTTCTGCTAATTGCTTATCCGTGTGGAAATAATTCTGAAAAAAGAAAATTATTTGAGGGCACCAATTTAAGGTGTTTTATTCGTTGTATGATTTAACACTCCTATGAAAGTTTTGGGTGATGTTGCTATAAAAGCTCAACAGTGTCTAGCTCTAGGCAAAAGTGTGACTGTCCTTGGTAACACAACGCTAAGTAATGTGCTTTTTTTTTCAGCTCTTCAAATTCTCAAGTTTCATTCGAACATATACCTGATTATTTTCTGATATGTCTGCATGAAACTGGTGATTTTAAATTTTGTGTGAATCACACACTGAGATTTCCAGCAAAAAGAAACAAATCCGTATTAAGTCTTCGATTACTTACTGTTGTTAGTGTAGTTCGTAGAAAATATTGGAAATGATGGCGTTAATCATTTACTCTTATCGTATTTTCTATCAAAGAGTTGCTTATAAAAACCGATGCACTAAGAGAATTCAAACCGGTTAACGCTTTGCACAGACTGAACTCTCAAATTTAATGGTATTGTATCAGTGAGTTATTTCTGCTTTTTGCTGTTTTGCGTTATTAACCGGATGGCCAAAGGTATGGTTCGTCTTATTAATTGTAATGCATTCTCCTTAAAACCATTTAACAGTTTTTGTTAGTGTGCTAAAACCTCATCTTGAATGAATAATGGCAACAATTCAGTTGCAAGTTAAACTCTAGTTTTATACTTTTAGGCGACTTGTTGGCTAATTTAGTCGATGGATAACAATTACTATTCAAAATGCCCAATTCAGGTGGATATTTGGTGGCATTGATCGTATACCACATTTCTATGTGGATATGCTGTAGATGTACTATTTACTAGGCTCCATTATTCACGGTCAATTAAAGGTGTGCGGTAAACTATAGTGTGCTCTACGACGGTGATATATTGTGGGCAGGATTGTACTTAAAAGTGTTGCCCTTCTAATGTAGCAATTTTACAAACAATTTTAGCTAAAGTATGTTTTGGACGATGTTTTGAGTAGCTTTAGCGTTGTCGACCTATTTTGCAGGTAAACGAAATGCAGTCATGACATATCGAGTGCTGTAACCCTAAACAAGCAATATACGATTTAATTAAGGAAAATAAAATATAGAGGTAATTTTGTGCCTTGATCATACTGAAGAGCTCAGCATCTAAAACAACGGTAGAGAGCGCATTATAGGGTTGCTCTAGTCCCTACTGATAAATTCTAGTATAAAACTTGCCATGAATTGTGATAGAAGGGCTTCTCGTGGTGCAGAAGCGAAGGGATATTTACAATTTGCTATAGGGCTTCTACAGAAAGTGGGAAGAGGTTTTTCGTACCAGAATTTTTTGTACAAATGAAATGGCAAAGGTCAGTTCGGTTTGCTTCTCCAGTTGGAAAAAATTTTATAAAAACAGTAACCATGTTTTGAAACGCTTCTTATATATCTGAGGGCAAAGAATTGCGCAGGGGAAATCCATTATTTAGATGCGCTTTAGAGATCGGCTGGTTTCCATAGATCATCATACATGGAATACTTGTAACCCATATAGGTGAATGCGGGCTTCGAAATAAATTTGCTGCAGTCGTTGATCACTTTATTTTTAGAGCAGCTTCATATTTGCCAACTCCATCACAGCGCTTGAATTTTTAGCTCATTCTTGGTAATGAGAAAATATTACACGCCTACATCTTCCTACGAATATTCCACCTGCATAAATAGTGCCTGATACTATGCGAGGAGAATTACTTAGTTGTTGATTCACAAGGAAGAATCCACTAATGAATTTAATATTTTATTTAAAAAGTTATTTGTGCTTAGGTTCGTGGTTTCGTAAAATTTGGAAACGTAATTGGACAGACAGGCGATCTGGAAACACAGTTGACATTTTCACAGCGAATATTCGAACTTCTGGGGAAAAACGACTAACGAACGCCTTGTTGGAACGAATGATGTTCGTGAATAAAGGTATGCCTGCATTGCATGATTCATTTAGAAACATTTGGGTCAGGTTGGGAGTGATTTTTCAATTTATTGCGATAGGATCGGTTCCTGCCAAGAACCTGCATGCAAAGCAACTTAGGGTAGTTTTTTGACTCTCGGAAGAAGGAATTATGCAAGCTTGAGTGTGATTCGTTAGTACTTCCGTTCATAGTCGTCGTAAAAGTGTGTTTAAGTTCACAGATCAATGCAGAGTGGTGGCATATCGCATATCATACAGTAGCAGCAGCAGTAACGACTTGATCCCACATTTGCGCTTCGCTGGACACGTTGCTGCATTCGGTGTTCATTCACTTGATTCGCTAATGCGACTTTGCATTTTACTTATAGGTAACTATTCCGGCCAGAATCACTAGCAAACGTTTTAGCTCTAACCTAGTACGAATATTTTCATACTTTTTTTGTGTCTGAGCATCATCAAATGCATGCAATAGATTGGATACAAAGGATAACATAATTGAATATTTGCTACGAAACTGATCATGAAAGTGCTTGAGTAAGAAAACGTTTGTGAGGGAAAATGCTTGCAGATCATTTAAATTCGGGAGGCATCAAGACAAGCTCAAAGTTGAATAAAGTTGTGTGCAGATGCTGTTCGTAAAATCTCTTCAAATGTAATTGAAAAAATCTTTCCGAGTTCTTAAGACCCTATAAATTTCTATGAATGAGTCGATCTAATTGGTCGGACTTTGCAGGGTAACGAAACTTTTTACTAGTCAAGATATTTAAATTGTTTCTTACCTAATATATTTATTTTGATGCCAAATGAAGAATCGTTTTTTGAAACACAGTAAAATCTTCATCTATGGCATAGATCACCTTGTACGATGCGTAAATACGCAAAATACGAAATCACACATGGAGAAGTGCATTCATTTCTCTCAAAATTTTCGATCGTTGCTTACAACATCGTAACGATGAATTTTGTCGAAAGAAACGGACGCCGTGCGAGAGATATTTACTCAATTTTTCAATGTATGGGGGGATGAACGGGTGAACCGTCAAAAAATAGGATATATTTTTGTGTGTTTAAAGGACCGTTCCAGTGAAATGATCATCAAAAAAAACTTTTGAGGTAAAAGTTGTGCAAAATTTTTCAACTGAAAACTAACATGGAGAGTCTTTCGAAAAATTCACGTACAGTAGCATTCTTTTCGCAACCTTTTTCAATAGAATAAAGACAAATTACTTAAATTACTTAAATTAAAATTATTTAATATGCACATCTCCATTTTGTGGCATAAGACACCAGATGTGAAGTTAAATACTTCTTCTGCTCTTATCTTCAAGGGTGATGTTAACTATTAGTAAGGGAATTGCTTTCCCTCATTCAGTTTCCACGCAAAAATTACTTTTAAGAAAGGTGCAAAAATTGTTTCGGCAGATGGTTTTGCGTTCAAAGACCCACCCATTCCGTTGTCTGTTGAACGCCCTAACTTGTTCTTCGACTCAGTTTTGAGAGAAAAAAAAAAGTTGGAGAACAATATCTCAGCAGATAGGTGGCATGTTGAATTTACAACTAATAAATCGCTGTTTCCTTTCAATGTATGTGGCTAGGTTAATTATGCACACGTTCATGCTCAATAGTTATGTGATAATTACTAGTTGATAGTTCTTTAGGTTGATATAGCAAGTAGCGAAATGACTTGAGCTCCGCCTCCTTTAACAACGCATGCGATTTGCGTTCGCCTTTTTACAGGAGGAATATATGCGGTCTCTCACAAATATTAAAAGCGTGCCATACTTTGGTGACGCATTCGTATTTAACAACGGGAAGGATTGAATCTTGGAAAGCGTTTTTGTGCGACTTCACTGTATACAGCAGTGAATACGTGGCTGCTTTCGTATATTTTACTGTTGTTTTATCATTCATAATCAGATTTGTTTTATTATTTCGAGAACTATTTTGAAAGAACAATGACTGCATAAATCCGATTGACGGAGATATTGCAGCGATCATATCGATGATATCTCCATCGTATATTAGCGTCAGCGCCACTTTCCTCCCTTGCTTGTTTAAGATTGCCCTCTTTTTTTGTTTTTTGATTCATTTCCCACTAAAACCACTAACTTTCTCATGCCTAACTAAACCCATCAATTCTATGAGCATAACGACTCATTTTTATTACCTGGCTGCACTAGAATAGCACATTATAACTTTGAAAAAAAAAAAAAACTGAAGAGAAAGGGTAGAAACTGAAGGACTCGGGTATCGTGATGTCCAAGAAATTGGAATTCCCAAAATGAAATGTGCTTGTTTGGCTTGCTAATAGTGTTCCATGTCTGCAGGTAAGATGTGCAAGCGTCGTCCGAATTGCGGCACCAAGTTCTGTATACCACATAGTCGTTCGAATGATCAAAAGTAAGCAACGACTATGATGAAATTGTTGATGATAAAGGGGAAAAAATCTTATTGTGATTAATAAACGACTGAGAGAAGCGTTTAAGGATATTATCCATTTAAGTGATGTAACAATCAGTCAGCCAGCTGATTCCGAACGTGGCAAAATGTCACTCAAGAGCGACCCATTAGGCGCCAGCTAGGCTGCCGTTATGCATCAGAGTTTTCAAAAAAGTTTGCACAAGAGATTGCAAATGACGTTCGTATTATTACCGAACGAATAATCCAGGAAATCGGCGTTTGTCATGGCAATCTTATCGTCATTATTTCCACTCGTGTAAAAATGTCTAATGTCACTCATATATGAATCGGATTTTTCATAATGCCGTCGTGAAACAACCACCTATTGCTTATGTGAAAATGAGGAGCTCAGTCGCTATGTTATGATTGCTCTCAATTCTGAGGATTTAAAAATGTCTGTAAAGGGGAAATTCGACTGCTAGAACGTGGAGCTAACGTTTGCTGTCAAAGAGTACTTTGAAAGTCAGCGCAGAATTCTATAGCTGCAATGTGGACTGTCCTAGCACTCGATAGCCTATGCGGCTGGATCGCAAGGTGGGTACCTCAAGTGGGCTAAGAGAAATAAGATTGAGCGGTAGTTAGTAGATAGGGAGATTTGCAAAACTTTTAGGCCACCTTGATAAGGGTATAACTGTTCTTCATCACCACCTTGGTCTATAAAATTGTGTTGTGTCAGCTATATTTGAAAAGTTATACTAAACTTGCATGTGCTAGAGTGTGCCTGATAACGTCGAAAGAGTAATCGATAGACAATTCGCACCAAAATTGACTAAATGACGGGTGTTTAGATGCGAAATGCGCGATGAGAATAAAGGAAACATGTGGCCACTACATTCTTCTAAGTTTCTTGTTCATTCCTTAGCATATATGTGTGATGCTATGGTCATTTTGTTTAAAAACGGAGGTTTTCAACGCCTAAAAAAGTGAATTGCTTTCAAAAATAAAATCGGTTGACTGAAAACTGCTTCGAGCTCTCAAATGTCTCCTTCTTGGTGTGAATGAGAAAGCTGAACAGGATTCCCTTATTGTTCATTACTTGATGCGACTAGAGACTATACGTACATACAGATTTTTACGTTAAAGTCAGCTTTAGTTTGGCTCAGATTTAAACGTTGGCCGCTTTTCGGTTGTGAATTAGCGGTAGCAGTTGTAGCCACTGTTTGGATGGGAGTGAGAAATATGTCCACAGGTGGGACCTAAACCCCCGATACCTTTCCATGCGCATGCTATTCCCTACCGAACTGATAAACTTTCTGTATCATCAAGCATTGCCACACAGTTACGAAAAGGTCAATGAAGCTTTCGACTACAATTCTCTCTCTTTTTTAAGGCCAGCATTTGCAATGTATCGAAGTTCCCGTGAAATGCTTTTTAACACCTCCAACAAGCAGCGCACCCGCGAGGTAGATCGGATTCCAGCCTACCCAATTGCTCGAATCAGGGAACAGTCTGTTGGACAATCTCACACCGCTAAGTGCATGAACTCGGCATAGGCAGGATTTGTGAAGAGATTTTTGCATCGAACAGTTAGTTAATTGCAGCTTCGCTTTTTCACTTTTCCGGACTGAACTTGTCGTTCATCGTGTAACGAATTCTTCGTGATATTGGACTTGCAATTCTCTCTTTGAGTGATAGTCTTAAGCGGTACTTTAATTTCACCTTGTGAGCATTTATTCAGTTTTTTGCCCGTCTATAGAATTACTTGTCGGTGTCATAACGTACTACTCGACTCCTAAAAAGTTCGAATGCCAGATGCATCGTTGCCGCCGACTCCCGCCAGAAAACGTCGTTTCAAGAAACGCAGAAGCCGCTTTTGCTGCGATTCCTTCTTTCCATACTAATCAGTGGAAATGTGTGACTGCGATCGATGAGTTCGAGTGGCAAACCGGGACTTACTTTTGCAGGAGAAGAATATAAATTTTCATTTGTCAAAGCCCTCAAATTTGAAATTAGTGCAAAAAAAGAATATTTGATCTTTTCAGTGCTAGGCGGGTGTCAATAAATCTACGGTGGAACGTAAATGCGTGGGAAAGATTTTTTTCGAAGCATTCCAGGTAGAATAGGGAGGGGCGAATCCGCTTGTTCTATGGACTTATGATCTCATTGTCGTTCACAACAAAGTTGAGCTTTTCGCAGAAAGAAACTCCGATCTTAGTTGCAGGTATAAACTGCGTGATTTTATAGTCCTCATGGAGATATCTTATCTTTCTTTTATTGTTTCTTTTTTTTAATTCGTATTTCACGATCAGCCCACTTACCCTGTTGGCTAATCGCTTTCATGCTCCATTTGCAAGTAGTGCACACGACTGTCTCGCATTGTAACTTTGTTGTCATCACATAGTTCGCGAAATAGACGCTCTGACCTGTCATAAAGCTGCACGTCACGAAATTGATCTCAGTAGGATCCACCGACATGTCCATCAAACTAGGATCATTCCTTATGCCCAAGCGCATATACGAACTATGTTAAAAATATTTCATTTATGTAAGAAACTTCTGATGTACCCTTTGGTCAAAACTTTTTTTGTTTTCGGGTTTAGTTTAGTCTAAAAGCTCGACATCAATGAACACCTCAAAATTTGCATTTCTGCCTCGAAAAAAAGAAAAATGCTAGCGACTAATGAAACCGAACGCAATGGACTGCACCTGATTTGTAAAATGTCACATTCGTTCGACTACACAATTCGTCGCCATTAAGATGGATAACGATTCTTCATCCACCTTGTATTCTGCAACGTTGACTCCCATTGTATACTTACCAGTGAGAATTCCTCAAGTGTACCGGTGTGGGCGTCGTTCAAATTCAATAAGGTCATTGCATTGAATATCGTCAGCTGTTCGAAAACTGGCTCCGATAGGGTCAAGGAAATTACATGAGTGAGTAGCCGAATGGCGTGACGTTCACTGCGCTTTCTACAATGATGCTGTGCCATTGTCTTAAATTTCCTGGAAATACAATGAGGTGAACGCATATTTGAGCAGTTGAGGGTGGTGGAACTCAACAACCAAATTAGAGATTGGCAATAATTCGTCTGCAACACTATGCTCCCTTTCAGCACTAACCGTTGAATAGACGAGTGCACATAGTTAAAGGTTCGTCACGAAGAGTTCGTTGAACAGCGAATGAGGGAATCTTGCCTCATTTTCACTCCCTAAGAACCCGCTGCCTAATTGAGCATAATAACTCATGTCTTGCATACCGAAACAATGTTCTTGAGCTTTTCCTCACAGTTAGCTTTAAAATCGCTAAAATAGTCTTCAAAAGTGTTCACTCGAACCACTCTAATATTTGTTCCTTATGCATTGCCTACTTTCATGAAAAAAATGTTCAGACGCTGAGATTGGTGCATCTTATCGCTGTAACGAAAAACGGGATGCGGCTATCTCTAGCTGAGCCGGGTGCAACACGATCGCAATTCGCTGAGAACATTAGGGAGATTGTTGACGAAAGTGTGACAGAACAAATGCTCGATGATCTCTTCGACACATTAGATGCGGTATGTTTTACTCGGAGATTTGCAACACAGCATGTCGACGTCTTGCACGTTTTAGAAATGTTGTAATAGGACCCATTTGCTCTAGGGATCTATCCAAGAAATCTGAAAAGCTTTTTACAGTGATCATTTTTGACGTGTATTGTATTACTCCTGAAAACTTAACTCAGTTCTAATGTTACCTCGAATGAACCCCTCATCCAATTCCATCATAAAACTGAGGAAAACTATATTTTCATGCATCTGCATAGTTGTGTACTGTCGCTATAATAAGGGAAAATTTTAGTAAATTTACCTAATCCTACCCCGATAAACTTTCCTTAAAATGTTGGGAAATTTGTTGTTTGGAGGTTTTCCAGTTAATACGGTTTGGGCACAAATTATGCAGTTCCTTTCTAGTAACTCGGAAAAACCTGTGATGTTTGCGGGTAGAAGTGAATAGGACGTAAAAATGTCTGTAGGACGGCGATGGTGAGCTCAACGATGTGGAATGCGAGCACGTCAACCAAGTGCTAATCGAACCACTGAATCGACTAAGGACAGCGCTTATTGTGGTCGACTTCCAAAATGATTTTGTCGCTGGCTCATTGGCCATTAAGGTACTTTCGTGTAATTCACGTAACAACAACATTATAGAGGTGGCCAACAAGGAAGAGGAAGAGGGGGTAGGTAAAGGAAAAAGAAGAGGGAAGAGGGACACCTGCGATGAGACGTTTTGTTCATTTTACGGTGATTAAAAAAATCCAAATTCAGTTTCAACAGAAAACATATGAGTGGCTAGCTTCGTCAGCATTACTCTTTTATGGGCAGTTAAAACATTCAGGTTTTTCTTGTTAGATTATCCTAAAACTCGCATCACTGGCATATAGAGATATTTCAAACAAAGTGTTTCATATTACCCAAAAAAGTTATAATTCTTTCAGTACAGCTCAACCTTTCTTTCTCTTTACTGTCATATTCTAGTTGAAAGTTAACTTTCATAATTACCAGAAATCTGTAGACCTCTCGAAAGATTTGAATAACTTATTAGTAGACAGAAAGTTGCTGATTTCAGAATGGAAGCGCAGCTGAAGATCCAGCAGAGGCCCTAGTGCCGTTGAATAGATTACTTGTCGAATGCCCGTTTACGTTGATCGTCTATACGATGGACTGGCATCCTTATAACCATATTTCGTTTTGGGAACACTGTAGAAACTCCGACAGGAAATTATGCGCTGAAGATAGAGCACGCAAGTTGAAACCATTCGACGTGGTTCGCTTTGAAACACCCGATGTTGAACAGGCTAGTGATATACTCACTTTCGACAGCGGCAAACATCCTCAGTCAGCTGGCACCGCAAGTGGCTGTCTCAAAAAGTGAGCTATAACCCCTTAACAAGTAGCAGAGAGGAGCAAAATTTCGGAATAAATTGGGCATTTCCTTAAGGACACGCTCATGCGTTGTGCTACAGTAGTTTGGGGTTCGTAATCCGTACACATTCTTTACTCAATATGGCCTTTTATCTGGAATCTATAACTTGGTCCCATATAAAAAGAAGCTCCTCACCACAGTTAAAAACCTTCGCTGCTATTATTTTACCACAGTGCAACTTCATGGAACCATTCTCACACTCATTATTCCCGTCCTACTCTTCACCATTTTTTAAGAGAGAAGAAATAAGGGTCGTCAGAAATCATGGAGCCGATGGGACGGCCTATAAATAAGAATAATGGAACGATCGGAATGTTGATAAAAGGAAAAGCATGCTACTGAACATTAAATAAGCCGGATTACAGATTGCAGATTAGCTCCACCTTGCATTATAGAAACTCTATCCGGCGCACTGCATCGAAGATTCGTGGGGAGCGGATTTGGACTCACAGCTCATTCGTGTTAAAGACTCCGTGCTTATTAAAAAAGGCACCGAAACGTATGCGGATTCTTACTCAGCGTTCAAGGACAACAAAAAGAAACGCAGGCAAGATTTATGGGGTTTTTTTTTCGACAGAAGTGTATGTGGTGGAGACAAGACAATAACATCTAAGTGAGAACAGATAGGTCTAACAATGCATTCATAAGCACTAGTGATATACGAATTGCGCAAAACGTTGGCGAAAAAAAAAAAAAACAAACAAACAAAATTTCTGCTAACATCTTCCAACAACTTATGGCAGGCGTGATACAACAACTGAAAATTTTTTCTAAAGGCGAAGCAACCGTTGTGACTCATTTCCTTCTATTTAACTTCTCAATTCCTGAGGAATGGGCAATTTTGGCGTCAGCAACTAGATGGAAAATAAAAATTAAATTCAGCACTGAACTCGAAGATGTTTTGCGCTCTGAATCGATAGACGCGATTTTTGTCTGCGGGCTAGCATATGATGTCTGTGTGGCCGCAACTGCAAACGACGGTGCTGAACTTGGCTTTCTTACCGCACTCATTGCTGATTGCAGGTTTGCACGCTTTCGATATATTATTATTGAACAACGCAACTAGTGCATCTCTTTAATGGCAATTCGTCTTGAAAATTACTCCTCGATTTCGACTCTACGTCAAATTCCCAAAGAATTCACTGCCCTTTCATCAAAAACCGTAAAATTATGAAAGCTAAACACTTACTGCGATGCTTGAAACTATTATCTTCCCTCTCCTTGGGCAAATAAAACAAAAGCGAAGAGATGCCGACACTCAGTGGAACAAATTTTATATGAACGATCGTTTAAGAACAGATTAAGCTGTTGAAATGAAACTACAGCAAAACCACTACATTTCCGTTATGGATCACAAAGAATAACTATGTGCGGGAAGCATGAGAACATATGATCATCGCAGTAAAGTTATGGACGAATAGGAAAAAAACCATTATATGCAAACAAACGACAACAATGACCGCTCCCAAAAAACAACGCTATATTTGTGCGATTAGGTTAACGAAACCAAATCACTATTATCTGACGTTGAAAACTCCCACCATAATGAGAAGGGGCGCAGCTGGAACTCGCGATCTCAACCTCCCAAACAGATACTCTAGAAATCGGATTATAGTGGGTAGTCTCAGTTAGTCATCGCTTCTGGCTATTGTGGCTGTACTATACGCGTAAAATAGCAGCAAAATCAGTTCTGCGAATACCTTTATGGGATCGGGAAAACTCTTTCTAAAAACGCCCTAAATGAAGCAAGCTGAAATACTTTCAGCTGTTTACTTGTCATTCGTTACAGTCGGAACTTATTCATAAAACTTCACGTAAACCTATTTTTGCCAAGCACGCACGAAACTACACCTTCATCAGCACTCATCTCACAAAATTATGTTACTTTTTGTCAGTTAAATCAAGAAATTACGTCCCTTCTTAGAAAAATATTTCAGCAAAGGTCTTAACACGTTTGAGATGAAACGCGTCGACGAGGAACTTTCGCAGAAGAGTGTACCAATTCTGAATTCAGACAACGTGCATCGAATTGTAGCAGACAACTTCATTCCTTGGCAGTGGATCCGCAGCTTAGTTGGTTTGACAGCACCGCCCACTCCAGAATGATGCTTCCACGCTAAATAACCGATACGGTCAAATAATCCATCCACAGGTGATTCATGAGAATCACATCAAAGAAAATCTTTGCTTAAGTAGTAACTAAGAGGAAAAGATGATCTGCGGTAAACAAACTAACTGCGAAAAAATTTATTCATTCAAATAAGCATTTTACTACGAGAAAAATGAATTTCTGTCGCACGTGATTAACGCTCACTTTGCTTGATCGCAGTTTCGAAACGAACAGTAAACAAATATATTTCCTCACAATTCGTGCAGAAAATAATTAAGTATTTTGGAAGCATCGACTTAGATGATGATTTTTGCCGCAGCTTCACTTTTCTCTTTCTTCTCTCTCAACTTTTCAGTTGTAAACGTTGTATGTGCATAAATGTATGAAAGCATAATACATGCGTAAAAGTAAAGTAAGAAATATTTAGAACGAGATGCGGAAGTGAACATTATATAGCTTTTGAAAAATATGTCGTCTTCTTGCGAAAAAAAAAAAGCGCAACTTTCATCATATAAATATAAGTAACTAAACTAACTGGTTAAGTAAAATATGCTGATAATTTTTTCTCCAAACAATAAAAAAAACCATAACATAATAAATGACTTGCAATAAAGAGTTAATCATCGCTGCAAAATAAACAGACAAATTGGCAATCCAAACGGAGAATACAGCAGAACTTATTCGATTAGCTCTCGCTTCATTTGTCGTAATGCCTCTCGTTTTCGTTTCATTTTTTCCTCCTTAGTACGCTCCAATTTCTTCAGTTGCTCTTCATAGCAATTCTCTCTGTTAATATGTCGATCCACTGCATATTTCAACCTTAATCTTTTATGTGATTAATTTTATAACTTGTATATTTATTGAACTGTTGAATGCAACTCTCTAAAATTAGGAAATTCACACAGATTAAGCAATTTCTCATTTTCAACCTTTTATTAAAAAATACTTAAAATTACTCACTTTGAACATCTTGGCGTGATCGTGTTGGGAACAACAACAACTCGGTTGTATTTCTTATTGCTGTTTAAAAATAAAGAGCGAAAAATTTTCTCTGCACATAAATATTCGCAGAAGCACTAATAAAACAAAGTTCTTGTGATTTTTTAAATGATCACCTCTTTATAACTGAATTTTACTCAGCTTAAAATGAAAATGCATACATAAAACGAATTACGATCAGATCGCTTTCCTAAAAATCGCAAGCATAAAGACAAATGAAAAAGAGGCATATGCAACTATGATAAAATGATACGAAAATTGCTCGTTAACTCATATATTCATTTGTTGCAATTTCTATTTGAAAACAAACATTTTACCTTTCATAGGCAATTTCAATGTTTTTCGGCAACAACCTCGATTCGTGCACCTTCACGATGATGCCGGTCGGAATATGTTTTAGCATGACTGCATTCTGCGCCGTGTTGACTTTCTGCCCTCCAGGACCCCAACCCGAGATGAACTTCTGAAAATTATACGCGAGGGATCAACAGAAAAACCCTGAGGTTCTTTTCTAAGAAAATAGTTAACAATGGCACTCAATTGCTCCATGAATGCAACCATATCCGAAGATCAGTTTTTTAATCCACGAGATAGCAACTTGGCCACAAACCTCCGTTTTTTTGTGGCCAAAGCCATAAACCTCCGTTGAATGCTTTCATATCCCTATTTACTAATGAAAGGTTATCGAGTTTTTGAGGGAGTGTTTGATAGTTGGTGGGAAAACATGACGACGACGGAATCATGCCAGGAATTCAAGCTGCTCCAAAATATCTTCCCATATCCCCCCTCTCTCTAGAAGGGGCTCTAAAGACTAATAATATCACAGAAGCCAGCGTGCACGACGTTTTTTCTTCAGTCAAAAAGACTGAATAAACATCATACACACTGTGTTACATATCTTTTGCGTTCAAGTTCGGTCGTATGTATTGTTTTCGCGTCTTAAACTACGTGTTGACTTCGGCATTCTAAGCGGTACAGAGCTAAATGCCAACAGCGTGGGTACTCATCTGAAGCACTGATTCTTTCTAAAGTCTCTAATGTGAAAGCTCAAAAGCGGCGCTGTATTTAACTAGTTAACAAACGATTCCGTCGAAAACTTCAGGCTGTCGGTGAAAGTAAAGAAATCACTCCGATCTACCTCGCAATCCCAATGAATTGGGAGATAGCTTGATCCCAATGAAATTGTATTTTCGATGCCTACAAGGGCCCCTCAGCTCTAATTGTTGCTTGATGTAGTTAATGAAGTAGGCATGTCATGAACTGAAGCCTTCAGGATTGTCTGGCTCAGTTGTCTCGGAAATCATAAAAGGTGGAACCCTCAGTTTTATTTACTAAACTATCCAGACTGCTCAATTGGCGGAACTACACTGAAGGCAGAAAACTTGGCGTCAGCGCTCCATTCAGCGATCATAGGGACCGCCGGTGGCGATGAAAGGTAAAAGAAGAATCGGCATTTAGTATGAGGTAGACTTAAAGACCAGCTGACAGTTCACCAAAAACCGAGGGCAGAAACTTTTCCCAACACTTGTAGATGCAGATTAGCTATTCTCGCACCTCTACGTACAACTATAGATGCCTTAAAATTGTATCCGCGATCTGAATGAGGAAGAAGGTATGCTCTTAGTTGTTGTAAGCTTCTAACTGGAAAGGAAACAGCTGGGCTACAACGAAAATTTCAAGGCTAGCTACTTAAATAATCTAACTCAACGTAACTAGTGGTTGTTGTTACAGCGCAACTGCTCACTTCTAGCGCAGTTATGGGAAACTTTCAGAAACGGATGGATATTTTAATTTGCACCTAGATCACAGAACGTACGTTTACTGCTCATATATAACAACCCTACGCGGAAGCGTATGCTTATGTGTCAAAGCATGATAGAAACAATTTACGGTCTGTGCAAGTGTGCTCGTTATCTGACCAGTTTTGAAAGCAATTCAGGATTTAAAAAAAAAGAAGCAGTCAGTTTATTAACGTCAATCTGAACTGAACTGCAATCCCTAACAATACCGACCAGAAAATTTTTTTGAGACAACACCACGTAGTTGCATCGCTTGGATCACGATGCTACCTTGGTAAACTAGAAGTGAAATAATCGCTGCCAAGATCCATAACTTACTTCTCACAGCGACTGATTACGGCGGAATATTTGGGCAGTTTGGGTCACTCCGATTCTGCAGACAGGCCCACTGAAGATCTTTTCGCAGATCGACGGTAAGGTTGACGTGTACGGATCAAAGTGAGTTCGCGAGGTAACACGGCTAGTTCAAATTAAACATGGCTAGGTTTTATACGGTCTTCGAGTCATTGCAAAGGCAAATATTCCTTCCATGGAGCCCAGATATTTGAATTCGGCAACTATTTGCTAAGGCAAACTATCAAACCACAGTTCTATACCCACCACCTCACAATTGTCCCCGTAACACACTACCTAAACCTCCAAGCAACAAGCTATAAACATAAACATTTAAAGTTAGGAATCAAGTTCTCACGCGATAAGTTTTCAAGGCTCAATTAGATGAATTCTGTGCTAGGAAGAATTGGTTTCAAAAATTAGTCTGCAGATACCGGATGAACTTCAGAGGATGTTCTCTGCGAAGTGGATGGAGTAACGAACCCAGATTTTTGGCATTCTATCGGTTTAGGCAACCGGCAGCAAACCACAACAAAGGTAGAGAGGAAACCTTGTGCATCAATATAAAGGCATTGCGATGAAAGCTTTGACTCACCAAAGCCCAAACAGAGAAGTTCGCCGATATAATTTTATGGGAAACTACTTTACGAGGCTTTACCGCCAGTGCCCGATTTTAGTTAGATCTGTATCGTTAAACCATGTACATACCATGGCTAACTTGGTTATTGAGGATTTTCTGGACCGGCTTGTCAGTATTTTGTCGGCGATCGGCTATTCACAGCAGAGATCCAGTCTTTCAATTATTATGTGAAATAAACTTCGGGTAGAGGAGATGTTCAGGTAAACAGGCTGCAGGTTGAGAATATACAAATAACAGTTTACAAAAAGATTCCATCACTGCACGCCAACATATCGGCGATCCACGGTGAGAAATGCCACTACAAAACGCCGATCGGCAAGTCCACCGCAATGTCTTTAGGCAGTAAAGCGCTAAGCAGCTTTTTTTCGGCGCTTCGTTTCTGAATAACATCTCAAAGCGCTTACGTTCAAGAGATGAGATACAAAAAATGTTTGCACCACACCACCGTTCCCCGTACCTCACACAACGTGCTGCGTAAAGACACCGTGACCAAGTTACCGATCGGCACTTCTGACTGGCAATCAGCAGCGAACTCTTACACTGGGCCAATATAATTTGCAATGAGAACGAAACGCGTTCTTACTTGTTCACAATCTTCACGGCGAATTTCTGGAAAAACATATCCTTTGAGTTTTTGTCGTGGAGTTATAAAGCGAATCGCTTGTACGATAAGCTTATTGCAGTAGTGGCTGCATACCTTTGTGCCCGTTGACATAGTGACCTGCTAAATAACCATCAGCTCCATATCGAACTCGGACGAAAACCACACAGAACGAGTGAACAATCTTCAACATTATCACCTTTATTATATACAACAGCGGAAAAAAAGACCCGTAACACCCACCTCTAAGAAGCACATTCGCTATGTCTTTATGCATGAGGAAAAACAAAAACCACAATACAGTAGTGTGAAAGTTAGCAAAACAAGAAATGTGCATAAAAAAATTCATTATCAATCAAAACAGACACAATGTTAAATCATATTCGTATAAAGTAATTATCATATGAGATCGAAAATGTATGATATTGAATATGGTAAGTTGCGAATCTAATGCAAATTAAAGGATGCAAGGCGATCCATCGAAACACATCTTTTCGGGCTTAACGACTCGCTGCAGCAACCGACTCCAAATTCCAGTAGCTTTGAACTAAATGCTGCTGGGCACGTTATTCAATGAGTAAACTTTGTATGCCGATTGCAAACGATGCACTAATAATCAGTCCCCCTTTATTTTGTTGTATTTGCATTTTCTTACATCTTCTTGAGCATATTATTCCTCTCCGTTTCTCTCGAATTCAATCTGAACTGATGCCGTAGCTAGTCCCACTTTATTCCTCACTGTCCACTGATACAGCCCCTTTAGAAATGTGAGTTTCGGGACCAGCAGTGTTTTAGCATGCATTATACAAGCATAGAAGTGATACACATACGAACGTTTACAGTATGTAAATGAAAACTAAAGCAACCGAAAATAGAAATGTAACACCTTTATAAAAACTGCAGCAAACCTTTATGTACTTCCTGGCTAATTTTTGTGTAAAACATTAAGCATGGCAGAGTGTCAAAAAATAGGACCCTCTTATGAAAAAGCTTTCGACAAACCAGTCATTTTCCTCCAGTATTAAGGATGGCACTGAGAACCGCAAGATGCAAACGATCGAGGTTAGGGGGGGGGGGGGGGGGGAGGGGAAAGGGCAATTCAGAGCGAAAGTCGGGAATGTTTTCCCCTCTTTTTATGTCATCTTGAATGTAGGCAGTACTTTGGAGCCGTTCCTGCCTCTACTTCATGTAAATAACCACCCAAAGAATTTGCAGGGCTACTGCAGCGTACAAGCCGCTTTTGTAAAACATGTGGACCTATTGCTCGATACCTAGTAGATTATCAGGTCCTATCTTTCGACTGGCTCCCACTGGAGATAGGGTCATAACCTTGGCGTGATGATATACCCATCGAAGTTTCCTTCTTTGCGTTAACATGTCGTTTGAATGCCTCTTGCGTGGACACGGTTTACGCCCTCTGATGCAGGACGTGACCAGGAGTTGAGATGTTTATGTGAATGTGGATTTCAGCTGACATAATCAATGTTGAACTTCAGAGGAACGGGAGGAGAGGGTGCTTAATTAACAAATTGCATTGTTTATAATTTGGACGGCAACGGTGTAGAACACTATCGCTGATTTTTTGTGATATTCTGTCACCTTACTCGAAAAAATTGTGCCCAAATTTGTTTACAATCTGTTGTTGGTTTAATCAGAAAATGAGAGCATTAACCATCCAGTTATGAGCAACGGCTTCGAGTTTTCACTTTACAACCTCTGTGGTTTCGTGATGGTCCAATCCGATGTTCATCTCTGCTTTCAATGTCGTTGGCAACGCTTCTGAACTCCCCTTTTACAGCACTTTTTTTCCCTTACAGAATTTGCATCACGTTCAACGGTGCACTATTTGAAATTGAGCGAAACATGGTACATGGAGCAATCACATTGGCTCATCTATCGCTCGCGTCGCCCCTCCGCGCAATCCTTACCACTTAACGCTGTTAAGGCCTGCAATCTACTCTTTCAGACGACGTTTGAAGCAGATATGATCCGTCAGACAATATACGCACTATGCTGAAGCTATAACAGAGATTTAATACAATGTTATCCCTTTGCCGTCACTATGGACCTTAATTTTTTGTTTTTCAAAGTTTTTAAACGCATATTTCTGCACCTCCTTAAAGATTACAGAGTAAACAAACGTTGCTGCATACCAAAAATTTAGAGCAAAACCATCATAATATCTCTGAAATTGCGGTCGCACCGATAACATGCTTAACCCCTAACACTCCGACTCATTGATATTGTGTGTCAGATAGACTCTGTATCTTAAGAATACAAATGCAACTCTACGATTTCCACTAGCGCTTCTCTCCTTTATCTCGTTGAAATATTCAAGAGAGAATCCTCTCCTACCTCGCATTCGAAGAAAAAGCAACCGGCGCTCGGAATGGCAATACCGCTCAGAAAATAACTGAACGAAATATAGAAGATATATGCCCACTAGCGAAATATTTATTATTTATGCTAATTAACAGCATTAGAAAATCAGCGAGTGACAAATTACAAGGGGCAATTTTTAAAGCGAAATGCAAAAATGGTCATTAGTGAGTTAATGCTCCACAGACGATCATGCACTCTCACAAATGTTATGTTTGCGATCCGATCAGCATGCAGTAAATCAAAAATATGTACCACACGCTACGATAATCCATGAAAATGCCAACTGCAACTATCAAAAGCGACGCCCCCTTAAGCTCAGCGGTAGAGTGGACCCCTTCGCGGATTCACCCTTAACGAGGTGGTATCATTACAATAAATTAAAAATAGGTTAGAAGATTCCTAGTTAAACTTAAATTTTGCCCAATTATTAGATACCATATAGGAGCTTCTATCTTCACCTCTTTCCTCGCTCGCCTCTAAATTTATGCACGGTCAGTCCAATGAGTCTAATAATAACAACCACCATTGGCAATGCACTTCCTAAGCAAACGTCACGCCCGAAAACTATAAAAACCGCCCGCTACTTCCGATAGGAAAGCTGCTGTCCTCCCCCTTCCTAATGCATTAATTTCATATGAAGACTCAGATTTTCAACACTTATTTAGAGGCAAATGTTGCATACAGTGCCGAATATGGCACTCCGTCTTTCACAAACTCATCCAAATTTGGGAAAAATGCAAGAGCAACCCAGTGATGTACCACCTCACCCGTCGAGCACCGCCACTGCTACAAGATGATTAGTAGGACCATCCAGAAGACCAACCAATAGGCCTCTCATAGAAAAGAAATGAAGACAGAATAAACAGGCTCAACGATGAAAAAACCACACTTGAGATCACTCCACAGTGGCAATTAATTACAACACAACAATGCATTGCTTAGCCGAGCATAACTTACACCATAGCAATTAATTCAACATTCATGCCACCCCTTAACACGCCTCTCCCCTGCGTCCTTAACATCGTTAACACGATGTACTTTTACGCTGACACTCTTATATTGGATAAACGAGCAAAAGCATTTACTCCCAATAATAGCTCCCTTCCACACTTGACAAACGCCACCCACGATGTTTTCCTCAACGCACCCTTGTAAAAACGCCCCCTAAAGTGCTTTGTTCGCGTTTCCCCAAATTCACTTAGGGCAGAAATACAACGACAATGCACTTCCAACTACGAAAGCTACTCCTAAAGCTCAAGCTGTACCGAAGAGAGGAAATATGTAATAAATTCAAAACTATGCCAAGCCGGGAAAATGCTCCGAACAAACACATCAATAATTCGGCACTCAGCTAGCGACGTAATTGCAAACGTGGGGATTAAACGTAGCAGCATCTGCAGCAAAAGCATCACATTTCGTTGATAGCCGACTTAAAAATGCACATATTACATCCGTACAAACATCGACCTCGTTGAACGTGTGTCCACTTTCACTGTTCACAAAACAGTTCCAAAGCGATGTCACTTCCATGAACAAAGTTTTTTATTTAGATCAAATTACCACCTTCTCGAAACCTTTTTGGAGAGCTGGATCTTCCCAAAAAGAAGAGAAGAGAACGCTCTATGGGACAAAAAAATCTGAACACCCTTCTATTAAAGGAATTCTGTTTGTACGATTGTTATGTGAAAATAAATAGAAAGCAAAACAAAGCGCCGCGTACCAAAACGAGCCTCGCTTCCTCTCCAATCCAATTTCGTTTCGTATAACGCACTTAACACTAACAGTCATATTTAGGTGATATTCATATTCAAATTTTGACAACAATCATTTTTAGTCATAAGAGCTTCAAAAGCAATGAAAACATTATTCAAGAAAAAGCGAGGCGTTGAGATTAATTCCAGCAATTAGACAAACACTAGCAGCTCCTATTCAAGTGAAATTTCCCAATTTTCCAACGTTAAAAAACACAAATTTATGAACAAAAAATACAAGTAAATCGCATTATTAAAAACATTTCAACTTGAAAATATTCATCCAACATACTCCACAGTAAAAATTATCATTAATCAAAAACGATAAAGATCGTTTTGCATGATAAAATATGAGTGAGTCAAAACAATACAGACACATCACGCAACACTGCCCGTTTAGTAAATCATTTCACTTGCTTGCTAATGCAACGCTAATAATATCAACGACACATTTCGATAACCTCATAACACTAAACTCAAATACCTCACAGAAAAACTCTACGACTCTCTATTTTCGTCTTTAATGATCCCTCAAATTGCTTGCTAATGATTGATAGGTCATAAGCAATGCAAAAAGCAAGCGTAATGCAATGCAACAACACAATGGATGCAACAAATACGATAAGGGCTCATTAATGAGACTTACTTAACACAATAATGCACTAAAGTCGCCATAATGAATGACTTCATTTTAAAAAAATATTCAAAAAAGTGTAACAAAGAGTACATACCCTTGTCAGTATAAATTCCGTCTCTTCATATCAACTCAAATCACTTCCTTCAAACAAAGTGGGCATAACACTTCATTCGGCATTGTCTGAGAATCGATGGAAACACTGTCCACAAAACGGGCTCAAAATCGATATCTTTTAATTTCTGACGAGATGCTTCATCATTGAACCGCTGCAGTTGCTCCCACTCGTAACTACTCTTGGCTTCTGTCTGATTCCATTATTTTCCTTCACGAGCTTTACGCTTAGAAATTTTGCAACATTTCGAAATCGACGGATAACAAGCTCGCCCACGGAGAGGACAGCACGAACAAACAAATGGGTACTCCTTAACTTGGTGTATACTAAGTAACATTGATAACCACTTCCCAATGCAAATACGCCATGTCAAACGAGTGGAAATAAAACGACACAGATTGCAGAAAAATATTAATGATACATTGATAGGAAAAAAATGCACTTATAACATCATTACTAATCAATTCACGATCTGTACAGAAATGCGAGGTATATGACACTTTCAAGTGAGCCAAATGCCTGAGGTGCTACAGTGATGAGTCGCCGAACATGCTGGTCACACTAACTCCTCTTCAAAGATTCTTTTGCATAACCCTACTAGCAGAATGATAGTGTTTGGTAATCTATTTTATTTAGCAAGTCTATTTAGCTTCACTTAGCAGAAAACATGTAAGTCTTATTATTAGCAAAATGACATGCCTGAAAATCAACGTTTACAAAAACCAAACAATCACAACAACTAAAATAGTAACGAAATTCTGTAACTCGTTTATTAGATGGAGAATTCCTTTTCAATAAACAAGTTAATAAATTTAGAGAATTACCTCTTTTAGTCTCGGTACTTAGCTATCCTCAGGAAGACTCAGCAAAGAAAAAAGATCGAGTCCAGTGTCGTGAACAACAGCAGAAACCAAAAACCTATAAATAAAACGAGCGCAAATAATATGGAATTCAACGAGAGATGAAACGGAATGCATCTTAATAAACCGAACCATTGGATGCAATATGACCGCCATCATCCAAACGTTTCCGTTTCAGCTCCTTTATAAGCTCGATTTCAGCACGCTCCCTAATCTCTTCCAGTGTATAATCAACTAGAAGTCGGCCATTTTCGAACACAGTGACCAACATATCCTGCAAAGAACACGGTTTTTGAAGATCGTAACATTTCCGGAGTAACTGACCCAATGAATTAAATTCATCCAGAAAACGTCAGGTGGCATGACTAATCTTCGGATTCAGAATGCAGCTAATAGAAGCAACAGAGCTCTCCGTATACACCACCAATACGTGATACGATTGCGAAAATATAGTGTTATCTGAATGCTTTATTCCCTTCAACAATACCTCATTCCATTAGCCAAGGATAACGAGTGCTTTATCCTAATGGGCAATTCACAGCAATAAGGAAGGTGAAGAGGAAAGAAGATCTAAATCACGTAGCATTTGGTACCTCGGGAATCTTTTGCAATGCACCTAAAACAAAGCAGCCATTCCTCCACGTGCAGGCATACATGCGAGCACGCATAAATACATACGCAGATCCGAATATACGACTATCTGCAGTTATTATTCGAATATACGACTTTTGAGAATGCCATCTGTTTTAAACTGTAATAAAAGAAAAAAGAGCAAAAAACACCGAAATGAATAAAATTTCGTAGCAGTAAACAAACGATGCACCTTCGCGGGATCACCAAGACCTTCTTGGACCGTTACAATCGTCCCGTCTTCTCGTTTCTCTAGCGTCAAACGGCCCTTCTTAGACCGCTTTCCTGAGTCGGTCGTCGGGTTTTTCCAAACATCTACCTAGAAAGGCGATTACTTTATTTTCAAGTGCACTGGGAATAATAAGCAGTAGATACTCTAAAGTAAGCTCCATCGATGAAAAATTCTGTTTGCTGATAACAATAGGTTTCGCTTCACTGGGAAGCTCAAAACCTTCCTCACAAAAAGCGCTATCTGAAGACGACAAAATTTTTTTCTGACCATACAGAGTGCTGCATGAATTCGGAATAAACAGACAGTTGAATGGAGGCCTAAGAATACTTCAAATACATTGAAAAGTGATAGGTTGTTCGTGAAAACTTTGAAGAACATGCGGTCTTGATTTAGCCAAATTTGGCAGAACTAGGTTTTCCAGAATACTTGGTTGAAAAACATCAACTGCATGTATCAATAGCTCGTGAGCTACGCTATAGCGAGTTTGAATTATTAGGAATAAACGACTGCTTATTAAATGATAGCCCCTCCTACCCCCAAAACGAGCCAAATGAAGTCCCCCTCCCTCTCTCACTCCATTTCCATGCGCGATTACAAGTTCATTTCAGAATTTCCGTCGCTCGCTAAAAGGAGAGTGACTGGATGAAGAAGTCAGGTTTCAATATAGGAAGTTTTAACAAACACTTATTTCGCTCCATAAAAATGCCTTATGCCCTCATTTAACTGATTTCTTTATTCTGAATCAGTGGGATGACCAACATTGGTTTCACAGATGTGGAATATCCAAATGCATCGCCCGTCAATTTGTTAGAAGCCAGCTCGTGAATGCGATCACCAGCACAATGACTTGCGACCCTAAGAAAGTGGCAAGTTCCGCGTGGAACAAACACTAAGCGTTCTATATTTTGTAACATCTATGCACTGGTCTCTCTGATCGAACAATATATGGCAACTGACCGTTATAACCGGACGGAGGCTTTATTCTAATTTATGCACCATTAAAGTATACCTCCTATTTCAAACAGTGCGCCTTATAATCACATGATGGTTACACATGACAGTGGCTGAGCTATACTTTGGGAGTAGAAATTGCAAATCTACATATAATCATGTAATGAGCACAGATATCTGGTTACTGCTAAGCTGATAATCGAGTTATCAATCTCAGAGGTAAACAAGGAAGGCCGCAAAGGTTTGGCACATTTATGAATAGAACAGAGATACGCCTCTTAGCCAATCAGAAAAGTGAAACTGTAGCAAAAATATCACGCTAATAAATATTTTGGGCAACATAAATTAGTAAAGCTGAAGCCGAAATTCTCGCCCACGTTAACGGAATTTTTAAAAAAAAAAAGTTAAAATTGTTATAATAAGCACTGGAAAAAAGTAATCCCCAAAAATATAAAGGATAGTGGTGAAAAGATTTGGAATATGACAATTAGCTGCAAAGAATAATGCTTTTTTGTTGCAGATATCAAGGTGAAGGAAAGAAATTATATGTGCTTAACGTCATAACTGTTCACTATGCAGAAAAGATTAGAAAAATTTAGAAAGAAGTGCAAGAGAGTGATAATAGATCGAAATTCACTATTTGACGGTATAATAGTTGCACGCAAAACCACTTACACTCTCTCCGTTGACGATCACATGCGAACACTTGAAGGCACACTTCTGCGTATCGCGATCAAGCTTCTGCAGCAAGGCACCACCCGTACCGAATACGATGTTCTCTGTGCTCCACCCATCCACTTTTATTGCTTCGAGGATCTGCATAAGCACATGTATATTTATAGCATAGTTAAGAGAAGAAGGGGAGGCGATTGTAACTTATTTCTCGATACGTTAGAGCCACTTTTAGCGATGAAGAGGGCGAGATAAAACGTGCGAAGGACACATCTTGTGGTACAAAAAGTCACTTCTTGAAGAATAGGTTTGAGATCCTTGATGGATGACGTAAAGGGAACTTTCTCTTTCTCTTAAGGGCCTTCCAGCTCGAATTTGCCTATCCCCTTTCTGCTAAGGGCATATTAAAAAGAAATATATACACTTTTTGCGCACTTCACAATGAACAGGTATTAAAAGATCCTTTAACAATTACGATCATTAATATGAAGCTATAAGAGGCCCTTTAAAAGATATCAAAAAAGATGAGGTAAGCCAGCCTCCTCCCCTTTCCCGTACCCACCTTAAATTGGTAACTCCATTTTCAGAGATGAAACCGCAGTTTACAGTGCTTAACAAATGCCAGCATCATCAGCCAGCCTAAAAATTCCCATTTTGGGAGTATAAGTAGTCAGGACAGATGAAGCTATGCACCAAAGAAAAACTGACGTACTTTGCCAATTGTCTCATAGCTAATACCATCGCCTTGCATCACCCTCAGATATGAAGGTAACACTCGATAGCCTTTCGTGTTCGTTACGATAGGGAACTTCTCGGCTAATAAGTTCAGCACCTGCAACGAACGCAAAATTAAATCATCTTGTGTGCATAAAGTGACAACATCCTCAACATGAAGACACAGGATGGACGACGAATCCTCTAATACACACTCACGCATAAACAAATGCGACACTGCTCCTATGTAAACATAACCTAGTTTGGTACTGCTTCTGAATGTAGTATACAGGGACGGGGAGAGAACAGTGCTTGAAAATGACTAATGTAAATCAAATGTTGCTTACTAATGAGGTTTAAAGCCACCTTTACAACAACTAGACTCGGATCGCCGCTATCCGGCCTGATGACGAGACATCCTTTATTAGCGCGATCGACTACGTGCTCTCGCAGCTCATCACCCCAAATATTCGACACCGCATTATAGACGTCATATGAATCGCTCACTACGGAAACCAGACCGGCAGGAAAGCGTTCCAACATGTTCCGATAGGCCGCCGATTCACCCGACTTCTTCCACGCCGTTATCGTACTGAAAGGACAATCCCCTGCTAGCAGCCACAACACCAATACAAACAGAAAACCACGCAAACTCATCCTTTACTTTATCAGTGAACCATTAAATGAAGTAAATGAAGAAATCAATTGGAAAGTATGTTTAAACTAACTTTGAGGTTCAAAGATTTCCCACGAACAACGTTCGTTCAATAACGCCGTATAATAAGATTATTAGATAACTAGAGACAAAGCATACGACCCGATTTTGCTATGCAAACTTCCTGAACGTCCGTAAAATTTATGCACTCTTAATTATCTGTAGTCGCGATAAAGGTTCACATTGGTCAAATGAAAAAACTGCACTATGTTTGCTCATTATTCGTTTCGATTAATCTGACATCTAAACACCTAGACTGTATCCATAAAAATAAACAATTCAAAGAAAACAATTTGTTAAATTCTATCCCAAAAAAATCCGTCAACCGTTGTTTTAACAGCACAAAAGAGTTCACTGAAAAGCAACAAACGATTTAATGATAGAACCTGTGCTCGGCAGCTGGGATCGAAAAGCCAGCCATCATCGACGAATAATATCTAAAAATAAATGCATCGACCCATCACTATATAGGGTTATTAACGAATAAACAGTTCCCTGCTAGAAACTTCAATGCCTGCTTCATCTCTGTCTTGATTTCACCAAAATCGAAGAGACTTTTGCATAGTTTTGTTGCTTTCTTCAGAAGGAAAACTGCAAGCCAGCAGGAAGCACATAAGCACCCTACTGGATAGACAACAAGATGTAAAAAGTCGCAAAATTAAGAACACAGATAATGGCAATTAATCACGAAAAAATGAATCGATGCTAATTAAGAAATAAAATACACACATCGCAATATATTACCCACAATTATTCTCGTTAAAGAAAAAGATTAGCAGTATAAACGGCAGACTGCATGAACAGCTGTAGCACATTTATCAAGCTGCATCCTTATTCCTTATCCCCTCCTATCTCCTATTTGATTAACCCACCCCCTATACATTCAACATCAAACGGCCAAGCAGCATGAAGAAGAAGGAAGGAGAGGATGTCATAGGAAAAGAGATATTGCTTCTGAAATAAGGATGTCATAGGAAAAGAGGTATTGCTTCTGAAATAGACTCAAAAATATTTCTGTAATTCATTTTTAGAGCCGATTAATGCGATCCTACGTATTCTGGAACACTTAAAAATAAGGCTTCTTTTAAAGACACAAAGCTCACGAACTACTACCATTCGAAATTCCCATTTCAAGCATATACATTTTGCTTCTATTTTGGCGCAACAATGAAACAAGCATATATGGCCAAAACTATTCAATGAACAACTAAAGTGGGTAGTACTAATATTTACACCTTCATACAAAGATTACACCCTCATCAATTCCAAACATCACTTCAAGTTGCGTTATGTAAAAGTAAAAAGTTGTAGTTAAATTTCGGCATCTGAATGAGACTACTAAAAGCGACAGATATAGTAACGCCGCATCTTCACTCAATGAAACGCAAATAATAGCTTACTTCCTACAAAGCTGCAGCCCAGCGATAGTGTCTGTCCCAACAAAATTCACTAAGTGTGCCGCACCTCCAATCGAAGCGCTCTGAAAAACGATATCCCGTTATACTAGAGCAGCATTTCTATAATTCGTTTCAAATGATCACCAATAAAAAAAGAAATCACCATATGAAAGTCCACTAGTAAAATAACAAATACCTCTATGAGTACTTTAACTGGATGAAGATATAAATTACTTCACAAAGAAAGCGTTAAGTGCACTAATCAACACTACGAATGATCAATTGTTCCACTGAAGCATTTATTCCCTCTGCATATTTCTAGTCCACGTTCTTGCCTCCAAAGCTTTATAATAAAATCACATCAAAAAGATTACCTCTACGGAGGATGCACCCCTATAACCGAAATCGTGTAGTTTGAAGGGAAGCCCATCCAACGAATCGGCTGTTTCATATAAATACCGCGCAATAACCAGTTTCTGCGCTCGAGAATTTGTGCAAACAGTCATTGGATACCAAACTTGCACCAGCAACGTCTGCAACACATAAACACCTCTGAGGGTAATGATGTCTCTGCAACATACCGCTTCCGAAGGACAGCTATCCATGAAAAGGGGGATTCGAGGGGAAAGACTTATAAATCCTCTTTCCCCGATCTCCTTCCACCACAAGAAAATTGTAAGACTTGGAGGTGGCCCGTGCCTTTACATCTCGCTCTGCACACATTTCCATGTGCATTAGGAACGATGATATGAGTAATGCGACTCCAGAAGAAAAAACGCGAAAGTCATTAAACGAAAAGAAAATACCTCAAACCAGTTGGTTAACCATGGTACTTCGGGATCCGTATTCTCTACCGTAAAGAGAACATTCTTCACGGGGACGACTGTACCCTCTGGTACAGCTTTAATCCTTAGCGGTAGGAAACCGTTGTGCTTCTGAAGAAATAACGAAAATTACACCGAGTTTGAAGTAGCGGAATGATAAAGAACTCTAAGAATTAAAAGTTCTTTGAGCACTTCCAGAAGTGTAAAACGATTAGCATAACGCTTGTCGCGGTAATGTGTTTGATCCAAAAATGCAAGCAATAAGGTGTTACAAGAGATGATTTAAAGCAATGATGTCTGTCGTTGGTTAATCTTCATAACGCGTCTCGATGGAATACGGTAACGTGAGGACACACCTGTACGATGCATGCTTGCCGCAAAAGTTGTGCATATTATTCACTGCAAAATAATTTCAACGTTTTGTCCTCACTACTACGATAAAGAGAAGTGGAACTCACATCAACAATATGATTCCAGCCAGCCTCGTTGAAAACATCAAGATCGCCAAAGTGAACCTTATAGAAGTGTTTAGCCTGTTGAATCATTTGCCTGTTAACAACTGGTCCGACCAACCATCGTTTCAACAAATACTAAAAATTTATCGAAATTATGACCATCTAGAAACATTACAATACCTGCGCATGGAGATGGAATAGAAACGGGGAGAAAAAAAAATAGAGAACCGGTTAGAGACAATATGAAGATCAACCTATTTTATAAGATCGAGTAGAACCCGAAAAGGTTATTGTCTTTTAAAAGTTGAGGAGTTTATTACTTTGAGGTCACAATCAGAATTTTTGGGGCAATATATACAGAAAGTTAGCTGTTTTTACCTTTCAGCAGTATTAAACTAGTCTCTATCAGTAATTCGTTTGAAGGTTTTCGAGAACCTTTAAACAAACAGCTGTATATTACGGACTTCTTCTTTCGGGAAAAAGTAGAGGGTGGTGATATTGAGGTTACAGTCCTCCTCAACAAACAGGTTGCATCACAACAGAACAGCTGACGACAGAAAAAAGTGCTTACGAAAATATTTTGATGCCTCATAGCTCTCTTCTCCGTGAAAATTCAACACTTAGCTAGCAATTTTGGCAGTCATAACTACCTATTTCTTCTCCATGTAAAGTGTTCAAGAAATAGTTCATTTCTGAGTAAAACTTTAGCTTTCTATAACAATAAAAACGTTCGCAATTACCTGCAAGCCAAAGAAACAAACTTCGGGGAACTTTCCACCACGGCTCTCAAAATAACTGTAAACGTGGCTCGTACCTTTCGGGTATTGGCTATGATGCGTTATCTGAAAATGAAACATAAACTTGTCTGAAATATTAGGCTCACCAGTCAAAACAAATAATAAGACCGAGGTTGCATCATCAAAGGCCACATTTCAACTAGGGCAGTGAGACCGAGGCTGTGAGAGGATTCACATATCGAGTTTTGCCGTCTTTAAAATCAACGCAGACAACGCCGAGACATTAATTTAGCTATGACGTAATTTTTGGACAACAAAACCACAGAAATTTCTTTGGGTACTCTTGCTCAGACTGTCATCGTTTGTTAGCACGGATGAGTTTATATCATTATTTGAGTTCTTCCCTTTGACTTTGTACAGTAACGCCGCTGAAAAAATCGTTAGTCAGTTCTCGTCTTCCACATGCAAATAAACGTTCAATTAAATCGTCACATGCAAATAAACGTTCAGTTAAGTTCAGTTAATATCTGACGACAACAAATTGCATTACAAATTCGACGTCGAAAATAGCGAACATGTTTAAGGAACGTCGATACAAATGCAAAACGTTATAGACGTTGAGCGCACAGCAAGAAAGTACCTCGACTTCGCTGGGTCTAGATGAGTTCAGCAGTAAGATGCATCAAGTGAAGAATTCACCTGGTGAAAATGAATGGCAACACGGATTCAGATTAGACCTCCTTCACTAATAAAGGAATGTTCACAAAGACAAGAAAGATAAAGAACGCACCTTATAGGAATCGGCGACGTAGAGGATGTTCTCTACAGGGTTCGTATCCATCCTCATTGATCCCAAACGCTAAGCCTGAAAACAATCACTCTTCTTCCTGCTCTCTTCTTTATATATTTGATAAGACCAACTATACCAGTGCAACACTCCATTAGTATAATCAAATACTAGACGGGTGAGGATAGTGGAGCTGAGATGACGATAAAGACCACCTATGTAAGTGATTTGAATGCAACAGTTTCAGGAGCCTAAAAGCTTCAGCGAACAACTTTACTTTGCAATGTTTGTTAGACAACACCACAATTGTAATAAAGACGACGAATCAAGCATTCCAATTTAAGCATACAAAAACACACCTGTCATGATATTCGACGCAAAAAGCAACACGACGGCGAATCAAGCATTTCGCATGCCACTTACACAAGTCATAAAATACCACTAAAATGTTGCGGCAACGCAGTGCACTAGACGGCTATTGAGGCATCAACACTGACGTCATGACAATTAGCCATATAGGTCTTTAAGCGTCAAAGCATCCAACTCTGTGTCCTAAACCTTGTGTCGGAAGTTCACTCTGGGAGAGAGGTGAAAGTTCATTAAAACCTCTGCATGAATTTGCCTTTCCTCATTTACTGTTATAGAATCCACGCGATGCTTAATTTCACTGACGCACTAGTGTGGACTAAAGAATGACTTTCACGTCGTAATACGCGAACAGAATCTAAAACCGGTCTTATAACTCCAGCAACGAGTTTGTTACCTAACGAGTGCAGGAAGTGTTCAGCATCAAACTACCACATACAAATTGGATGACATTCATGGATTTCACATCCTGAGTGGTGAGAGCAAAAGTATTCAGGTAGCACCATCTGGCAATGAAACCACAACCTCAGCTTCAACATCCTTGCACACAACACAAGCCCCACCAACCGCACGACTACTTCTTCGTCCAATTTTGCACGCTACTGACTCGCATATTGACGTTATGCAACGACAAAGCTTGGCCGATTGCCAAACACGCAAACCTTTCTGCTCTCGAAGGGCAAACGTAGAAACGAATAGAATTTCAATTCAACAAACATAATTCCCGGTCCAGTGTGGTGTTTACCTGTTCAATTTGAGGTATTGCTTACTCTCATATTTAAAGATCTTGACACGACTGCCTGCACCGACCCGGTATTCGTCGTCGACGCGAACACTCAAATCAACACGATAAAGTGGGACTCAAAAGGAACGACGACACTATTGTTTGTCACCAATTAGTTGCCAGTGGATCGCTAAAACCATCCGTTACTCCACATTTCGATAGTTACGGCTAGGCGACATTCCCGCACTAGACTGATCCCGTCGAGAAATGTTTAACTGGATGTAGGCACTTGAAGGATAACGATCCGGATGTAGAAGCTCAAAACTCTGGGAGGGAACTATCGAGACAAATAAACAAAAACTCCGGCGATCACACACACCGAAAACCATTTGACAAATCCACTTGAGCAAGGAATTAAACTCCTTCGTGTAAACATTTCGATGTGGTAAAAAATTTCATCGAAATCATTGGAAACGAAACAAGATAAACCATAGTAGCCAGATTGCATGCGCATAACGAATTACGTCACTCGTTATTTCCATAGACGTTTAAATTCGAAACAACCCGTTTGCCTTCAAAAAACCCTTCATGAACCCTCATAAATCCACCTTCGTAGATTTCAGCTACTGGGATGTTATCTTTGCCAGTACAGTAAGGATGTTATCTTTGCCAGTATAGTAAGGATGTTATCTTTGCCAGTACAGTAAGGATGTTATCTTTGCCAGTACAGTAAGGATGTTATCTTTGCCAGTACAGTAAGGATGTTATCTTTGCCAGTACAGTAAGGATGTTATCTTTGCCAGTACAGTAAGGATGTTATCTTTGCCAGTACAGTAAGGATGTTATCTTTGCCAGTACAGTAAGGATGTTATCTTTGCCAGTACAGTAAGGATGTTATCTTTGCCAGTACAGTAAGGATGTTATCTTTGCCAGTACAGTAAGGATGTTATCTTTGCCAGTACAGTAAGGATGTTATCTTTGCCAGTACAGTAAGGATGTTATCTTTGCCAGTACAGTAAGGATGTTATCTTTGCCAGTACAGTAAGGATGTTATCTTTGCCAGTACAGTAAGGATGTTATCTTTGCCAGTACAGTAAGGATGTTATCTTTGCCAGTACAGTAAGGATGTTATCTTTGCCAGTACAGTAAGGATGTTATCTTTGCCAGTACAGTAAGGATGTTATCTTTGCCAGTACAGTAAGGATGTTATCTTTGCCAGTACAGTAAGGATGTTATCTTTGCCAGTACAGTAAGGATGTTATCTTTGCCAGTACAGTAAGGATGTTATCTTTGCCAGTACAGTAAGGATGTTATCTTTGCCAGTACAGTAAGGATGTTATCTTTGCCAGTACAGTAAGGATGTTATCTTTGCCAGTACAGTAAGGATGTTATCTTTGCCAGTACAGTAAGGATGTTATCTTTGCCAGTACAGTAAGGATGTTATCTTTGCCAGTACAGTAAGGATGTTATCTTTGCCAGTACAGTAAGGATGTTATCTTTGCCAGTACAGTAAGGATGTTATCTTTGCCAGTACAGTAAGGATGTTATCTTTGCCAGTACAGTAAGGATGTTATCTTTGCCAGTACAGTAAGGATGTTATCTTTGCCAGTACAGTAAGGATGTTATCTTTGCCAGTACAGTAAGGATGTTATCTTTGCCAGTACAGTAAGGATGTTATCTTTGCCAGTACAGTAAGGATGTTATCTTTGCCAGTACAGTAAGGATGTTATCTTTGCCAGTACAGTAAGGATGTTATCTTTGCCAGTACAGTAAGGATGTTATCTTTGCCAGTACAGTAAGGATGTTATCTTTGCCAGTACAGTAAGGATGTTATCTTTGCCAGTACAGTAAGGATGTTATCTTTGCCAGTACAGTAAGGATGTTATCTTTGCCAGTACAGTAAGGATGTTATCTTTGCCAGTACAGTAAGGATGTTATCTTTGCCAGTACAGTAAGGATGTTATCTTTGCCAGTACAGTAAGGATGTTATCTTTGCCAGTACAGTAAGGATGTTATCTTTGCCAGTACAGTAAGGATGTTATCTTTGCCAGTACAGTAAGGATGTTATCTTTGCCAGTACAGTAAGGATGTTATCTTTGCCAGTACAGTAAGGATGTTATCTTTGCCAGTACAGTAAGGATGTTATCTTTGCCAGTACAGTAAGGATGTTATCTTTGCCAGTACAGTAAGGATGTTATCTTTGCCAGTACAGTAAGGATGTTATCTTTGCCAGTACAGTAAGGATGTTATCTTTGCCAGTACAGTAAGGATGTTATCTTTGCCAGTACAGTAAGGATGTTATCTTTGCCAGTACAGTAAGGATGTTATCTTTGCCAGTACAGTAAGGATGTTATCTTTGCCAGTACAGTAAGGATGTTATCTTTGCCAGTACAGTAAGGATGTTATCTTTGCCAGTACAGTAAGGATGTTATCTTTGCCAGTACAGTAAGGATGTTATCTTTGCCAGTACAGTAAGGATGTTATCTTTGCCAGTACAGTAAGGATGTTATCTTTGCCAGTACAGTAAGGATGTTATCTTTGCCAGTACAGTAAGGATGTTATCTTTGCCAGTACAGTAAGGATGTTATCTTTGCCAGTACAGTAAGGATGTTATCTTTGCCAGTACAGTAAGGATGTTATCTTTGCCAGTACAGTAAGGATGTTATCTTTGCCAGTACAGTAAGGATGTTATCTTTGCCAGTACAGTAAGGATGTTATCTTTGCCAGTACAGTAAGGATGTTATCTTTGCCAGTACAGTAAGGATGTTATCTTTGCCAGTACAGTAAGGATGTTATCTTTGCCAGTACAGTAAGGATGTTATCTTTGCCAGTACAGTAAGGATGTTATCTTTGCCAGTACAGTAAGGATGTTATCTTTGCCAGTACAGTAAGGATGTTATCTTTGCCAGTACAGTAAGGATGTTATCTTTGCCAGTACAGTAAGGATGTTATCTTTGCCAGTACAGTAAGGATGTTATCTTTGCCAGTACAGTAAGGATGTTATCTTTGCCAGTACAGTAAGGATGTTATCTTTGCCAGTACAGTAAGGATGTTATCTTTGCCAGTACAGTAAGGATGTTATCTTTGCCAGTACAGTAAGGATGTTATCTTTGCCAGTACAGTAAGGATGTTATCTTTGCCAGTACAGTAAGGATGTTATCTTTGCCAGTACAGTAAGGATGTTATCTTTGCCAGTACAGTAAGGATGCAAATAGTATTCCAGAGGTCGATCGAAGAGCACTACTGTAGAAAAAGCAGCCGAAGAGCAATATAACATTGGCGAGGTGTCGCGTTTATGATGATTACGAATCATTAGAAGGTGCCCGTAAGAGATGAAACGTTAGAACAGGTGAAAAAGGCGTTAGCAATTATGGATGAAATGGCAGAATGTTGGAAACGAGGGGAACGATGAAGGGGTGACCTTTTAACGATAATTCAACAGCAATCACCTGAATGTTGAGTGCGAATCTAAACAGAATCGGCTACAAACATCGTCAATTCTGAATTCCTCAGGTCGATTCAATAAGGCGTAACAAATAAACTTTCCATAATATTCGCAAAAGCACATTCAAAATTACCACGAATTAGAATTAAAGTATCACATACAATATCGATAGTTGAGAAATTATTATGTGATTTTAAATTTCACTTTTTATTTACTAAAGAATTTTTAGATGAAATTCTATAAATTTATTTATTGCTAATATTAATTGAAATTCATTCAAAAATCCACCATATATCTGAGCATTCGAATAAAGAAATTACCCATCAGCAAGCAAATATATCTGTCAATTTTTTGCATTTGTTAACCGTTACGCTATACGATGTAGATATCACAAATTTGATTGTAAACTAAGAACTGTGTTCTATTTTTTTTTTTTTTTTTTGAGTGAATTTCGTTCAGTAGATATTTATAACAACAAACAGTCAAATCTCCTTGAAAGCATTGAAAGGTATCAAACGTGATTCATCATATTAAGGAGAATTAGTCTCGACAGGTTTCATTAGTAGTCAACTTCAAATTATTCGACGAAGTTTTCAGTGGTCCGATTTTTCTCGATTTTCTCATCGCCGAAATTGGTTACTTAGCACATATTTCGCTGCATTAAAAAAAAAAGCAAAATCAAATTGTGCTAATAAGTGTTCATGATTCCGACTCATTCGACTTTCGCATCTATATGTTCTTCTTCTTCGAATCACCATCGAACAAAAATCACTATAAACATTTCTCTTACATTTATTAGATAATATCACAGCAATTTTTAAGACAAGTCAGTTGTTCGATTGTAGTATGTGGGTGTTGTTTGGTCGATGGTTTGTCGACTTGATTGCATAGCGGCGCTTCCATGCCAATCATAGAGATAAGTGATTGCTTGCTTGCTTTGTTGAGCGTGCAGCTTGAATTCATTCTCCGTGCTAGTGGACCCAGTTTAGCAATTGCGCCATAGAGATGCAGGTTCGGTCGCAACTGAGCGACCATATTTTACCAAAAGTGAACTGCAATGGGATTTAATCCACCTTCGTTTGGGGTCGGAGTTAACTGAAGGGTTTGTTAGGAGAGCTGATGGGGAATAAATTTCATTCGTCGATAACGCCACAGTTAAGTTAAGAGAACGGAGATTGCGCTGACGTGATGCCTCTAAAGACACAAGTTTGCTAGCTGACATTTTTTTCATACCTTTCCTATGCAACACGAACCCTTCATGCTGACTGCTGAATCCCCTCAGCTCTACTCACACGAGTTGAATATGCACCTACATATCGGCATAAGAGTGACGTCATTTCATGGACACCATTAGAGCCAGAGAAAGGTTCATTCTGTGAGCCAGTATGTGCAGATTTAAAGTTTTTGATTACTTCAAGTTCAGGACGTTAGCATCTTTAATAATATAGTGGAACCTTTTTTCCTAGGAAGCTTGTCTAATCGCACTTCGAAGTTTTTATATAATGGAAAGGAACTTCCCAGTTTCCTACTCTTCTCTTCTGGTTCTTCTTTGGGTAGGGGTTTTCTTTCAGCAGTTCGTTATATCTGATCCGTGCGCTTTTTCAGTAAGAATTCCCACTATCCCGCAAGTTATTAGTCTTATTTCAACACTGCATCGTACCCATTCCGTGCACTTTCTATGTAAAGATTACCCTTGTCTCCTCAAATACGAATCTAGTGCTAGCGGCCATCGTACCTGTTCCACTCACCCTTCCTTTAGGAATTCCATTTCCACTCCCTCCCAGCCTCTCCTCACCCCCTTCCACCCCCCGCCCCACTTAGTGCCGCTCTGATTTTGGTATTTTAGTTCTTGATCCTCATACCTTTTCTGTTCTACTCACATTTTGATGGAATGGCTTTGTTATGTGTTTAGGATTCTTTTAATGAGGCTTTGTTGTCGTTGTTCTGTACTGCTTTCACAACTTGTCATAGCAGAAGTGTTTAGTGATGTTGCAGGACATTCTCAACGGGATGTGCTCGTGCATTGCGAGCACTAATGACCGGCTAACCTGTTAAGCATATTTATTCTCTTTTTATGATATAAACGTTTGCCATGGCGTCGAGAAACCGGTAAGTATTAAGTCATGCTTTTAAAATATTGCTTTTTGTCTTATAGATGAACCCGTGAATCCTTGCATCTGGATATTCCTCCCTGTCCCCCCCCCCCCCCCCCCCCCCCCCCCCCCACCCCCCCCCTCCCCCTCCCTCGCTCCCTTCCTTCTTCGAGTATTCAGATGAGAGTTCCCAAGCTAAGACGGGATTCTGATAGTCAATAAACTGTGATCACCTATTGTAACTTATTTAAATATTAATCGGTTTCATCGGCAAAACTCTTCGTTCCCTAGGCGCAAACTCTTCGTTCACTCTTCGTTTCACTGCAGCCAACAATTGAGTGATTTATGTTGTATAAAAGGTAAAGCATTGTATTTTGCTTATCGCATATATATCACGGCCTTAGCATAGAGTGCTTTTTCTTTGACGATTCATTGACAGTGGAATAAGTCTTTATTAGGGGTAATTTTTATTCATTATTTATTTATTTTTTATTTATTTATTTTTTCTAGCAAAGACGTCGCGACTCTTTTCGATGTGTTTTGCGAGGTCGGTGCGGGTCTCGAGTGCGGCGGTGCGGTGATTCTGCAAAAGTATCCAGACGATTTCAATGATGAGCAGACGCTGAAATCAGTCACTCAGTTCAGTTTCCCCTGTGGCTTGGATGAGTAAGTCCTTTTTTTCCAAATATTCTATTAATTTATTCAATGAAAATGCCTCTGCATTTGTGGAAGTCAAGGCTATTATCTGTATTTATTATCTTGATGCTCAACGAGTTCAGCTAATCAAAGATTCCTAAGCCAGATTCCTCTTCGTTTCACGTATATTCCTCTTTAAACCTTATGAAAGTTACCCTAGAATAAAGCCTTCGAATAAATTCTTGAACTATTTTTAAGGTTTTCCCGTAAGGAAATATCGAAAACACAATGAAATAGACGTTTTTTAAGTGATGAAGTGGAAGCGGTGCAACTATTCTCCTTTGTATTGACCGACGAGAAGTCTCAATATACATTCGCCTTTTGTCGACACACTCCACGAAATAATACATGCCTTTGTATTCTTAGGTAAGCACTTCATTGTGTTAATGTTGGTAATCAATGTGGGCATTGACCGGATGGATACGCAGTTGGAAGCAATGCCCGAGGAGAGATGTTTTATTCCTCTCGTAAATTATTGTATTTGGTCTTTACGTCTATCGGATATGTATTAATGATCAGCTGCCCCACAGTTCTCGTGTGCACCCCTCCTTCCCCCTCTCATCCCCATCAGATCCCATTTTCGTCACCCTCAAACTCTTAGACTATCATCACGCTTCAGACTGCTGTAAAACCCCTCTCCCTATCATTTATTCTTATCATTCGAGTGGATTGTTAATGAAATCTGGAATCGCTTTAAAAAATGACGACATTTCAGACATTAGTTGATATGCTTCTTTGGAAGGTGGATATATTTCTGTATTCAAAGGTGGCATCAGGTAAATTTTCAAGAACCGAAATAATAAATGTTGAGTTTTGGGTCAAAAGCGTCTTGAGAAACGGATTTGTTCACTGTTTTTCCTCGCTTCGCTGCCTTTTACTGTTTAAGCTCATTCCAAATCTTCTAGTAGCCATCTCATTTATTCCCAAATTTTGGAGCACTCAAGATGTTTGAAAGTTTGATGTTTTCAGTGGTCTTCCTTGGGCTAATACATTCTACAGAATTTTGAATCATCTTTCAACAGTTATGAATAACAGAGCGGTATGGTGAATTTGTTATTGAAGTGTTCGCATGATTCGCATTGTTCCTTATTGCTTTAATATCGTATATTGAGATGTTTTTGCCTGTTTAATGACGTCTAGTTCAGTGCCTACTCGGTTTTGTTTCACAGCTTAAATTCCTTTAAATGCTCTCCGATCCTTCATAAATTCAATTAGCTGAGGTCGTTTAATGTTATGCTGAAGCATATGCACATTTTTTCTTCCAAGTTTTAAATCTCATCAAATCATAACTAGGTAGTGAAGACCATGAGGAGAAAGAATGTATATTTTGTACTTTTTAGGAACTAGGAGTTCAGAGCAAAAGTCTTTTCATTTATATTCTCTTCATGAACTCGTTGGTACTTATGTAGCCACTCCATTGAAGTAAGTCCCATATTTTATTACGCACTTTCAGGCAGAAGAGTTGGAGTCACTATTGACGTGTGCATATCACACTCCTATTCCTGGTCCAGGTGAAACTCTCATGATTGAATCGGGTCTTGGTTGTAATGTGCGTTTTTCTTTGCCGTTGCATTCGCTATTTTTGACTTTTTTTATGCGAATTTTAGCCTCCTAAAGTTCGCCCACCCTCCTTAAAGTTTACTAGGTTTGATTGGTTTATTTCATTCTGCTACTGATTGCCCATTTGTTGGCTATAAGGCGTTCTCCTGCTAATCTGAATAGATGATACGATATGCTCAAGGATGAGTGCTTATCATGTATTTCCAAGTGTATGCAGTATAAGACATCAACACACGTAAATATCCCCTTCTAACGTGGTTCTCCTTCTCTCCGCATAGCTGAACCGAGCTATCAACTCTATTCATGATACCCTGCACATTGATCTTTCCCTAGTGTCACACTCATTACAACATCAACTTGTTGGTCGTGTAGATGGATTGCTTCTTTTATTTGGTTTAATGTCGTATATCGATGTCTGTTAGCATCTGTATTAATTAATGTCTTTTCAGAAATTGGAACTTAATGTACCCGATTGTAATCGCTTGCCGACATTGCGCGAAGACAAATTTATGCTTGAATTTTATAATGCTGTTCCCGAGAAACAGATGATCGCTTTATATGCTAGGTAAACTTTGTTACTTATTACAGGTTTTATGCAATAAAGGAAATGTAAACGCTGCTCTCTGAATGTATTCAACAATCTCTGCTGCTAACGAAAACAGTGCAGTTTCTTTTTTTTTTCTTTCACAATGCCTAGGAATGAATTGATTGTAATACGAATGGTCATTGTCACTGTTGAAAGACTTTAAAGTTGTGAGTTTCACTGTGAAACGATCTGTGGATTGAAAGGTAAGCAGCTGTGATTTTGCAACATTCGTTTTATTGACTTCATAACGTTAGCTAATCCGAGCATAATCGAAACAACTAATGATGACATCGTGCTTGTAATATTTATGTTCGAAAATTTATACTTGTCCATTAGAACTGAAGGCGATTGAAATATGTTGGAAATCCCTAGAAGGTTTATTAGTCAACAGTTTTTTATAGTGCTCTAATTTTTGTTTCAGTCTTTTAAAAGAGCGCCGAATCATTTTTACGGGTCGAAAATTGAGTCAACTCTCTTCATGTATATTCGCCGCTGCCACACTTCTCTTTCCTATGCATTGGCAGAATCTCTTCATTCCTGTTTTACCGGCTGATCTTACTGATATGCTCATGTGAGGTTCTTTTCAGTTGCTGCTTTCTTTTTATAATCTTATCATTGTGCTCTTGGCAGTGATTGATGAGAGAGGAGAGAGTGAGAAAGTTCGGCATACTGCTAGGACAGCCTCCTCGTAGCCTATTTATAAGTGATGATCCTTCTGCGGCGTTGCCTATACCCGGCTCAGAATTGTTGCTACAAGGGGCATTGCGTATCTCCTGCTCAAAAAGTCTGAAAGTAAGGCTTGGATGTTAAAAATGTGCCAAAAAAGATGGATTTGAGGCAATGAGATGAGGGAAAAGGAGGAGGATGGTGTTTGGTGTTGATTTCATCTTGGAACGGATTTCAGTTAAAAAAATTATTTGCCTTTGGATAAAAGTTTTCCGGTGGAATATTACAGTTCTGTGTTGTTTGCGGGAACGAATGAGTTCATCGTAGTGCGTTTTTTCGATGCTCTTTTTTGAACTGTTCGATTTTGAGATAACATTGAAATAATATCAACCAAAGAAGTTGTAAATATTTAGACGCTTTGTGTTTTTATGGCAAACACGCATGTGAAAAAAAAAATCGAATATTCCACCTCTGTCCCCCACCAAATGCTTCCACTAAGTTAACATCTTTGTGTCTAAATCAGAACCTAGTTTTTAGGGATTTAGTTAGTCGTTTAAAGCACTTATTATATTCTTGTATATTTTAAGAAAAGTTTTCACACATTTCAGGGCCCCTATGCCATATCTCGTTGGGGTTCCGAGAAAAACTTTACGGGTAACTTTTATATTATTATTGCTAATGCTTTTCTCATTTTTTAATATCTTTATTACCCCATACTTCACGATTTCCAACATGTTCATTTGCCTAGACTTTCAAAAAGGTGCATCACGCACTTCGATTATTTTTGTTTTTGCTCGTAGTGATAGAAAGAGAGATAGATGTAATTGGTGTTTGCAGTTGAAGTGTGTCTCCACTGCAGAAATTATGGAAAACGCCTAATACTCGAGGCTGTCACTTTGTGGCTATTCATGTGGCAATATCCGTATCACTCTGTTCTCATCTCTGATAAATACAGAGATAACCTGTAAAGTAACGCAATAAAATATATTGGACATTCACATCAATAATGGCATAATGCCAAATGAGAGTACGAATATTTTTAGGCAGCGAAGCAGCTCGATCTTGGCGAAATAGTGGTGATTGATGTGGACGAGCATACTTTGCAGTCGTCCCATAATGACGTTAGCGATCTTCCAGCTGAGGCACTCAACTTTCTGAGGCACCAGTTGCGCTCATCCTCTGATATGTTTCTTTCTGACGGATTGGCACGTTCTTTCCTTCGGTTCGTTTTATTTTGCTAATGGTATTGAGTGAAGGCTACCTGTAGTTAACATAAAGCTCCGTTTAAGTCTCGAAGCCTAAACGTTTCCCAACTTTTTTGGAGGGAAGTAGACACAAGAGGGGATCTCGTGGAGGTGATTAGTTGTCTAAAGAGGATAATAGCTATAGCCTTTAAATGGATTGATTGGTCGAAGGGAAATTAAATAATCGAGAGGAAGCGTACGATGGAAGCTTGTAACACCTTCTGAAACTTTCAAAGAAGTCATGTGATCAGAATTTCTTTTACGATATTTGTGTTTATTCTAGTAAAGGATATTGCAAAAGTCTAGCACACTTTTTTAGCCGAACAATTTGAGCTTCGCGATCGGTGAAGTCAGCTGAAGAGAGGAGTTTAGCTGCTTTATCCTCTCAAGGGCTTAATGATCCAATGAGAGAGTCATTGGTTTGCTCTCGTTTCCTTTGCTTCTCTTATGACTTTGATATAATGCATTTTTTAACTGGATTGCATTCTTTTTGCATTTTGGCTGTGAGTTGGGATATATGAAGAAAGGTCAGTTTGCCCTTGAAGATGTTAACTTTGTTGGGTGAATTTATTTCTATGGGTGTTTAAGAACGATTTGCGCCAAAATTCTTTATATTCCAACATTTTGGAGAGCTATTGCATATCATTACATGAATTAACTGTCTCATTAATGTCTTATGTCATAACGACGCTGCAATTATTTCAGGACAAATGTTTTTCTTTTTGGTGGCTATCGATTAGGTTTATGCCATTCGTCATCCTCGATAACATGGGATCGTGAAAAATTTGTCAATAGTCAGCGAGCTAGTTTGCAGCCATTTTTACGCCCACTTATTGGCCAAGATGGAGTACAATACCTGGAGAGAGTTCGTTTTTTAATGAAATTTTGCTTTTCAACTTGTTGCAGAAAAGTTATTTTAATGAAGTTAAATGTACTCTACAATTGTATTTCCTTTTTGCTGAAATTTTCAACGTTTATTAACGTGCCCGATCGCTATGATATTTGAGCAAAACCATCATTCATACTTCCTCCATTTTATCGCAGGCAGAAAATGCAGTTTCAACTTCCTTTCTATGTAAGGGATCGTTTCGTCGAGCTTTTTTTTACCAGTGCTATAGTGTCACCAGATATAAGTAATCGTAGGAAGTATTTACCAATAAGGCAATAAATAATGAGTGAAAATTAGAAACTCGAAGTCTCTATGGTGGGCCTTACCCGAGATAGCGTTAGGCTAGCAGTCTTGAGAGTGTCTTTCAGATACGACGTAACGATATTAGAAATAGATAAGTGACATTTTTTAGTTTATTGAAGAACGTTTGGAGGCTCTCAATCAAGGTCTTCCGATCGATGATGAATTCGAAAGGGAGGCACGTCTAATGGACAACAAACCTCTAAAAACATCTCAGTTGGTCAGTTCATTTTTAGGACATACTTTATACTTGAACTTATGTGATTTATTACTCGAATTAATTTATTCGTTTGCACTTTTTTCAAAGCTCTTTATTTGACAATCGGGCATGATTTCGACAAGTGAATTTCATGCAGTTGAGTTGATTTACGAGCATCACTATGCATTTTGTTTCAAATGCAGTTCTTCGACTATTTTTATGATGGATTCAAAAGTAGCAGAAAGTTTATACACCGAAGTTTTTAATCGAGGTCTGAGGTGGTAAACTAACCTTTGATCCAGCTTATATTAGTTAAATATTTCTTCTTCCGCTTCTTCCACAGTTCTCGTTCGAAGTACATCTTTCATTGTCACTTATGTTTGAGTAAATGTGTTATATTTTGGTCTGTAATTCAAGCAAACATTCTAGAGGATTTGGTTTATCTCTCACTTTACAACTTTATTTTTGCTGAGTCATTTTGACTAACCTAGAATTGTACTGTAGTTTCGGTGATTGAGTTTTGAAGTGCGCAACTAAATAATATGCATAAAGTGCAACAAACAATCTTTTTAAGCACATATCGACATGCTGTTCTTCTAAAGTTGATTGTGATTCGTGTAAAAGTTTCCACTTTTCCTACCCTTGTAGCCTGTTTAGCCGAAATACCCGAAGTTTGTCCGAATACTTTCCCGAGTTTTTCCTCTTACTAAGGCAGTTTTCCGACCCTTGTGCTTTTCAGATTCGGATTCAGCCATTTGTCTCGTTACAGTTGTGTTTTTCAAGTTTTCGAGTTTCCAAGTACGTCTTGGCATTCTGGTTCCCTTGGGTCATTTGCCTCGTCCTGCTTATCCTGATATATACAATGGCGACGCGCAGGCAAATTTGGTACCATCACGCTTCTGCTACTCCTTCCTTCTCTCCCCCTCCCCCCTCCCCCTCTCGCCCTTTTGGTCTTTCGAGAATTCGAAAGTGTCCACCAAAATATCGAATATCTGCCCACACGAGCACCCAGTGCGTACGCAATGGCAATTAATGTACTACAATCCATAGTGCGCTGTAAACTCGATCGAAATTTGAAGAACGCTATTAAGATTTTCTTGAAATGCCTTGTTTACCTTTCAGCTTTCTCTTATCGCGGTTCATATGGGGCTTTCTCTTTTATCTATTTTAAGTTTTTCATTTGCAGACGAATCCAGAAGTATTTCAACAGGCCGTCTCTTCTGTAAGCGTTCCGTTTTTGTGTTGTCGTTGTGTTTTCTTCTATACGTCGTCTTACAACACGTTTTTTGAACGTTCTTTAACATATACAGTTTGACTTATCGTATTTTGTGATCGTGTAGCTAAACGTTTACCCACCTGATAAAGGGAATGCCCAAATCAATGCGAATTTAACCAAGCCTAAATGTTCATTTCCATCGTTGAAATGTTTCAAGACATTGGTTGCTAGAGATGATCAGAGGGAAAGAGAGGTGAACATAGCTGATGTATATTTTTACGAATTAACAAGGGATCATTCTTCCGTCGTCGTTGTTCGCTGTCGATGTTGACTACTGTTGTGTGTGTGTGTGTGACTGTCACATTTGATTGATTGTTACCTGTTGTTGCATTCATTGGAATTCCCTATAAATTGATACTCCTCAATAATTTATTTGTTTGTTTTAGGTGCGCGAGAATGCGAACGATATGTTCGGAGCGTTGAAAGACAAAGTACATTCGATTGCGGTTAGTTGGCAGTTCAATTATTCCGTTCTGGACTTTTGCACATCTGAAGGTAACAACGTACCTTTGAGCGATGAGAGTAGTCGTGTTAAATGTCATACAGTTTTATATAGTGTGATATTTTATCATCCATTACTTCAGCTTCTCCCCCATAAACATTCATTTTGTATATAAGTTAAATAATATTTACTCTGAGACTAGGATATTTTTCAATTTGTTTGCAGTTGAAAGAACGTTTCGGTCGGTTAACACCGAAGGAAATGCGTCGCAGTTCGTCGCGCAAAACTGTTTCTCCATGGGGCGGTGCACCAATGTCGTTTGACACGCAGCAATGGAATACTGAAAACAATGAGGATAACGTACGAGTCTCTTCACCTGTAAGCTTCCATTAGTTTTTTTTTCTCTGCATTATTTGCTTATCTTTTATGTTAGGGCTTCTTACAAACGTTTCCTCTCTACAAAAGGTTTTGCTCACATTGTCATAGCTGTTACGTTTTTAGTCTGTATTCGCTTTTAGTCGATAACGCAGGTGTGCAAATACGCTTTTAAATCTATAATAGGTACGCACATATACTCGCACGAGTTTTTGAAGTTGTTTCACTGATCGAACCTTCTGTGGATCATTCGTTTCAGATCTGCTGCGTATTGTTTCTCTCTTTTGTTGGCCCTCAATTTATGCAAAAATACACGGAGGGCGAGCACGTGAAGGTGCAGGATGGATGTAAGGTAGAAGGCTGCACCTGGTACAGACGGTGGTACAAATGCTACCGATGACTCCATGTTGCGGAAGCAATAGCTTGTACGTTGGAGGATGGGTGGGAGCAAAAAAAAAAATAAGAGCAAGTATTTTGAGGTCGCTGCCTTATTTTTGGTAGGCTTCAATTAAGATTACATGCCCGTTGGAGTTTAATCCGCTTTCTGAGGTTCTGGGACGCCATTTTATTGTTATAGACGCCGTTGAATTCGAAAGAAGCGGACGTTGTTGTGGAGGATCTAATAGACTTGGGCGATAGTCCACCAACTCACATACCAACCGCAAGCCGATCGATGCCGCCGTCTGCGCTCATAACGCCGAACGCAACGCCGAAAATGGCGGCTGCACGTCCACAGCATCACCTCTCATTACAATCGTTCAACTTTGACCCGTTTGGCATGCTACCTACAAGTGAGCTATCGCCACAAACTACGCCCAACAACACGGTCGTCTCGCGTGAGAATTGGCAACGCTTCGACTAAGGCTTCTTGCAGTTGGTTTTCGTCTCACTTATTACTCCTGTGTTATTGCCCTCAGCTTTATTGTCTAGGAGTGCGACTGATAATTTAAAAAATTGTGGGAGTTATATTGGCGTCGCGTTTATCAATATTCACACCCGGGTAAATTATTTGAATGGTAATGTGTGGAGTGAGAGATGATATTGTGGTGTGACCTTGCTATTTAAGGGAAGTCCCATGCGGAATGCTGCTTCATTCGCTTGTAATTCCTGTTTTTTTGTTGTTGCGCTAGTAGTCGGGAAACATCTCCCCGCTTCGTATTATTGGAAGTAACCAATTTCAATTAAAGGGTTAACTAAAGACCTATTTTGACACCGAATGGCGGGTCGATTGTTGCAAAACAGCGATTTATAGAATCGAGGCGTTCTTCGAGAAGTTTTACTTATTTCGAGTTTCATACTGTATGGTATAACGTACTCGTCATTTGTGTTCCCTTGTGCTCTGTGTTTGGTATCTTCGAGATACCCGTTTGGATTCAGCTGTATCAATATTGGGTCAGAAATGCTTTCACATTGTTTCTGAATAGTTTTGGCGGTCACAGCATGATTGCAATATGCATTTTTGATCGCGGCGGTTTGTATTTTTGCTAAAGTTGAGTGGATCAGTGGTTCGTCAACTTATTTGTAAAATTTATTGTCTTTTAGACAGTCCTGTTATTATGGTACCAATTATCGATAGTGCAAGAGAACTGAACTTCGACTATAAATAAGGACATTTTCGAAGTAAACAAAAACGCTACAGAACCCTGGTAACAAGAAAATGAACCGCTTATAAATCGTTGTGCTTTTAGTTTTTGTTGGTTTTAATTGACTATTCCATTTGCATATGGTGGCAAGCGTCTGACAAACATCAACTTCATTCCAGTCAAACGGGCGTTCGTTTCTTGCCTCTGCTTTGATTACCATGACTTCTGGTAGCGACGGTAACCAATAAGTGACTGTTGGCTTGCCATTGAAGGTCGGTTGAAACCAAATGCATTTTAGAAATGGATTGGTTGTTGACTGCGGGCATTCGGTAAAGACCAGCTTTCGGTTGCAGTCGAAAAGATCGACCGACCGACACTTTTCGATAGGCATTTCGACTTCTCGTCGAGGACCTGCTAGAAAGTATTTGACGCAAGTCTAGCGTGGAACCTTAATTAGTATAGTCACTCCTTGCAACTCTATTCCAGTAACAACGATAAATGGATGGCCTGTTCAGAATATTCAGCTTGGATGCAAAACAAAATAACATCGTGGCCGTAGCCGAGTGGGGTACTGGCAGACCCGTAACCGAATAAGGGCTTTCCTTGGGGGAAAAACCAACTGAAAGAGAAGCTTTAAAAACAATGTTCAGGGGAAGTGGAATGAAAAATAATTTAGCGGCTTGCCAGGATGAATAGCACCAAAAACCGGAAAATCGGCCAAACATTACGCCACCTCAGAGAGCCGCAAATGCGATTAAGCAGCTCTACAACATACAGATAGGGAATAAGTGCCCAACTAAGAAAAACCCATCACAAAATTCGGCTTGAAACCATCGAAGGAAATAAGAAATCTTGATGCCTTAGTGAACGAACGTTTAACATTTCAGTGTTTTTGCAGTCTCCCAAGATCAGCAGACAGCACAGCAGAAATATAGTCAATAGCCGCGCCATAACGAAAGTAGGAGTGTTTCTACCTACAACAGCGACTGCCAGAGAGAAGAGTTTCAGTGTTCTTCAGGAACATATGAACCGTTGTCTCAGAGGTTTTCACAATGGGCAAAGATTTGACCATGTATGGGGCTATAGCATAGATAGAGTAAACCCAGCAAGCTAACGTGAGTCGAATTTGCAAAACCGAAAGCTGCAGCTAAACTGAGCAAGTTCCACATATAGGGTGTCTGTGTTATTCCAGCGGAATAAGACAAGGCAGCTCTACTCAGCAAAGCTGTACAAAACGAATTCAACACAAGGAAGAACGAAATAACGTGTCACATCTCTGCTGCATTTGAAGAGCACACTTATCTACACAAAAAGGAATCTACAAGTATTGCTTCAATTTGGCCACAGCAACATGCGAAAAGCCTAGCATAGTAACATCAGCCTTGAGGTGAGCATAATATCTCCGTTTTCGAATCGCTCTTTTCGTTGAAATTTCAACGGAGGAAGCGATGGTGCGTTAACTTGCAAGCTCAAATGCGATAATGTAGTGCGCGGCTTACCAAGTGAACCCTATATGCTTCGCAAATATTGGAATATTCCCACATTTAGCTGTGTATTCGTGTTGTGAACCTCCTTTAAACGGGACACAGTCTTACTTCTGATTTTGCGTTTTATCCAATTTTGGCATATTTTGCAGCTCCATCCTATCGTCCTGCAAACCGTCTTCTCATTGCGCACAGCCATCACAGACGTCGTCAATGCTTCCACCAATTTGTGCACCTACTGTGCCTGCAGAACTTCCAACATCTTTGTCTTTTTCGAGATCGATTTCATGGTGAGGATCGGAATCCATTGATATCGCGGACACATTCGTGATGTCTTCGGCCATTCGTGATGCCATCTAGGTTTTCAAGATCTTTCAGGTCGCTGTTTCGCAGAATTGTCGATTCGCGCTATTTCTTATTTCTAAGGGTATATATGTTTCCTGCGTTCTTGCTTTCTCAGGATAATGGGACTGCATTGGTTGTTTTCATATCCTTAGCACAGAATGTGGCCTCCGCTTCGTTTCAGAAGTATTGCTCGCTCATCGGCCGAAAGCATTCTATAGGAACGCGGAAAACATGAGACCGCGGTTGCTTTAAGAAAAGTTTAGGGTGGAACCCTGCCAACAGATAACGACCTAAATTCAGTCGGCCGGTTACCACCACTAACCGGCAATCAAACGACGATTGGTACATGCAACCATGATCCGGTTGAAGATTCAATCGCCGGCGCCTTTGCCAGTGCCATAACTTTTGCGGTGCAATACGTCCTTTTACAAACTGATACCCACCTTGCTTTACCTGCCTCAATTGCGTGGTGTTTTTTGTCGTTGGGTGCATATCCCCGTGCCATGCTACAGTACAAGTCGGGTGAAATTGACTTAAAATGTATCAGCTCTCCCTCTGGTTCATATTAAAAGGACACTTCGAATGTCGAAGAAAGGCTGTTGCAAAGCGTGACATGAAATTAAATATGAACTGTTGGACGTTTCCCGACGCATTCAATAATTTTCAAAAGAAGACCATAAGGTTCACCTCCACCACCAGCAAGTGGGTGGTCTGACGGGTTGGGCTTGTTCGGTTTGGTCTGGACGAGTGTCGAAGTGCAGTCGAGTCCAACCGAAGCAGCATCATGCAAATGGCTGTCACTAGACACCTCAACTGGCACCGCTTAGCCTTTTGTTGCCTGTGTACCCAAATTTTATTGATGCAAAATGGTATCGACGCAGTCGAAAAAGCAAAGGATAAGCGATTTTAATAACAGTCTTTGCATGACATCAAAACAGGAATGCAGTGTAAAATGTCGTAGCCTTCGATCCACACCAAACTTCAGCACAACCCAGAACCGATCAAGCGAAAAATCAAACGTTTTGCGCCCGATGAGTGGATAACGTCCGTTTCAAATAAGACAAAGCACCCTCTCCCTAGTTCAACTCCGAATGCGACGGAAAATAAACCTGCTTTACGCCGTTATATGACTCTTTTGCCTTCACATCCAGAAGGCAGCATTCGAACTTCCATAATTTTAAGCCTACAAATAAAACGAGTAATACGATTATCAGTATCCATGCTACCTGGTGTCGAAGATGGGGTCAAATAACGTCAGCACGACACGGAAAATACAACACAGAACAAGGACGGGAAAAACACTGAAACTACTCTTAGACCAGTCATACGATATCACTAATAAGATGTAATAAAGCAGATGTGGCGCACGAACTGTCAAAGGGAAAGATGCCATATATAAAGCGTATGAAACATGACCAGCTAGAGCACCCTCACCCTTCCGTCCACCCGTAATTACAACGGTCAAATCTTGATTATGACGCCCGTCCTGTCAGAGAGGAAATACTTGAAACGTTATAATAACCCCTCTGCACGAGCCAACTACAATGGAGTGGCGACTTTTCCTCTTGAAGCGTGTGTCTGAAATTGCTAAGCAAGAACGAGATGAGCGAATGCTTTCATCAATTAACCGCGCATCCCACCATTCCCATCGCCCTATTCAGTTGAAAAGAAAGACAACAGTAATCGTGAGAATTCCACAGTGCCAACCGCAGAAAAAGGAGAGGCCAGAAGGCTGAGACAACGCATAACCAGAAGCGACACAAATGTTGATTTGCCAACGAACAAAATTAAATCATGACTACAATCCGCTTAAAATGCATCTCATTCATACGCCATGAATAGGAGGCTTATGTCTATTCATGGGGTATGTCTCCTTATGTCTATATCCTATACCTAACCCTAAATTGGCTAGTCATCACGCATTCCTCATTTTGGCTCAACAATGCAATAAAATCACGGGTTGCTATTTCAAATTACAAACCAAACGCACTCACATGCCCGCCCCCTCTTACTAAAAAGGCAAATATGTAGTTTTTCAGTCTCAGGATGCTTACTCTCTGTCTATAAAAAGTATTTAAGGCATAGGCCACTGAAAGACATAAACCACAGCAGAACTAAATTATAAAAATAATTTTGTGAACTGGAGTTCACTGGTGCAATATTAGCTCAGCATCCATTCACTGCATAATCTTAGAAACCCAAGTTGATTACTTAAAGTTTGGTAACTTCATTGGCTGATCGAGGTTTTACGGGTACGGGTGGTTTCGGGATGGCGGCATTATTCGGGCTCGAGGGCGAATTCTGGAACGTATCTGTTTCGAGACGCACAAATGTACGATTGTTTTCATCAACGGAAGTTCGGACGGTCGCAACCGAAGGGTTTCTTCTGGGTGGAGGCACCAGAGTCGGCTCTTGTTGGCAACTATTCATAGCATTCATGTAAGAAATGGGACGAGCTGTTGGCTTTGGCGTCTGCTCAGGACTCGGTGGCTGAGCAGAAGCACGTGGCGGTGGCGGTCGCGACGGGCGCAGCGGCTCGTTCAGCGAACGTGTCATTGATGCATTACTATTGAATTCATCACCAGCTTCAGCGTTCGAATAGCCATACTCGGCCATCGAATCGTTTGACGCCGTTGACGGGCTCTTACTAACCACCGAATTGAGCTTTTCTAAACTCGACGAGATCTCCTCGACCGGGTTGAACGACGAAGGTGGTGGGGGTGCAGGCCATTTTGGCCGCGAACGTGCAGGTAGCGTTTGCGGCGAAACTGTTGAACGCGGCTGAGATGAATATCCATGTGAATTGCTGAAAAAAAAAAAAAAAAATCCGCTAAAATCGATGATATTACGCAAGTTGCCGCTATAAGAGTGCTAGCGCTAATACAGGCATTCCTTACCTCAAGTAGCATTACCTAAATTAATCAAGTAAGGCCAAAAAATAGCGTACGGCCTGTCGCAGAAACCAGACTATCTGCTCCGCACGGAAATTAGAGAACTGCATTCTATTCATTGCACCTATTTTCTCAAACCTTCCTCAATGAGAAAACATGCCATTTTTTGACACATCTTGCGAATAAAGTTTAGCCACTCTAACAACCTTTGAAACTGCACCCTATTTCAAGTAACCAGCCAGAATTATTGGTGCTAAAAATGACTCAAAATAATAAAAAGAAGAGTTTCAACAAATAAGCAAGCCCCGCAATTCGCATAAGAGCCAAAACGAATGAAGCATTTATTGAGTCGAAAATTCAAAGGAAAATTTCAAAACAAAAAATTGAAAATGGGTGTGAATCACATAAAAATAAAACACCTACATGTATGAGTCACTTAGCAGTAAAGCACCTAATAACGTCGATAATGTTGGTCGTTCTCTGATTCATCTCACAGAACGTCTTTACACGAATCGTTGCAAGGTTTAGAATAAGAATATTTCAAGATTATTGGCCATACTATCATTCATCATTATTTCGTTGAAAGAGAGCGAAAATACTCAAAACTTCCTACCAATCAATGAGGTTAATTCTAAAAAATCCTGAAAATACTGTACTTACCATTATGAAGTTTTCAAATGCACTCAAAGAGAACGACTACTGAAAATATGAGATTAATCAATCAGTATCAGTTCACTCCTCAAGAGAGATCAGCACTTTCAGGACAGTGATGAAGTTTATGAGTACGTAGGTGACCTAAAAATTCGAAACCAAAAAGCAAATGATCTATCCAGATGGGAAGTTCGTTTGTGCCATCCTTGCGCACCGTTTATTTCATCGCATTTAGCGCGGCAGTATTGGTGGTATCGCTAACAGTTGACAGTGGAATAACACTGTACTAGATATGACAGTAGGCAGTACTACCATAAACAGTGACAAGCAGCACTAAATTCGGTAGTAGGTAATGCTGACAGTAACAGTAATAAACGCTCCTCATCGTCATTTATGCTATTTGAAAAGAAACTTCAGCCATAATAAACTCGGGAATCTTCGAGGAAACCCGGCAGAGGAGAAAGGAAAGGAAGATTCCCGAGATCCTCTACCTCTGATACTTGGCAACTACAAGCGAGGTTCCTTCCCATCACGCGAGGTCACAACTACTACCATTAAAGTAAGAATATCAACGATGCCTAATACATATGAAAATCAGTTCGAATGAGCCTTTTGAAAGCTACAGAGCATCTACACTCCTCAGACGCCTTTTGACTTTTGCATGCCGAATCTTTATTAGGCAGTATTTATATGGAAAAAACAAGCGCACGTTTACGTAGACGAGTTTATTCAACCTTCTCTAACGCAATTATCAATTTGTGGGACTCCCCCTCCCTCCCTCCCCCTCTCCCAGCCATACTTATCAACTTGCCCCCTCTTGCAACAATCAAGCAGATTTGCAAAAACTTCCCTTTAGCCATCGCTCCTAACCTCCCCAACACCCATTTGCTCGCATAACATGATAACCGGCCGGCCAATGTGCTGGATTTCTTTCCTTTTTTTTTTTAACTGCTGCAGTTTTCGTTTCATTTTGCAATAAGTGTTCCACTGCAGAATTGTTAACCGATTTGGAACTAATCTCAGTACTAAACATTCGAATCGGTCATCGGTCATTCGAATCGTAAACATCTCTCGACCACGTTTTGGCCAGATCTTCGAATGTGCGTCCAGTCGGATCAACACTTCCATATACGACGGTAGGGATAACAATAGAAATCTGAGCAACTTGTGGAAACGCTATTTTGCTTGACCATCAGTGCTTTGTCACACCAATATTCTCGCTAGCAGTCAGCAATATGACTTTATTAACATCAGCGTCGCATTACTATGGGAACTAATAAGCAAACGTTCTTGGCTTCACCGCACCCACTTTTACCTCCTCATTACCATTGTTACCGTGAACTAACAGACTGGAACCACTGGCCCTTAGTATCGGGTGTTGACTCCTTTTTCTGGAATCAGTGTTAGCAAGATTTTTCTTTGTGGAGTCGAAGTCCAGAGTCTGTACTGAAGCCGGGATCATTTCATTTCCTGGAAAGAGAAGGGAACTACGCAATAGCTGTCCTACTTTTTCACACAGCAAAACAGAAACGGTATCGAAGTAAACACCTGATGCTGCAGTTGTCGGCGTGCACTTGAGTAGAACGCGGTGGCACTCGCTCTGCGTCAAATCCACCCGTTGAATCCATCAGACGCTGATGATATGACTCTGTCAAAGGTGAGACGAAATTGAAAACATCTGCAAAATAGCCGACAAAAATTCCTCACTCGAGCTTTCCCGAGAATAAGAACTGATATGCCAGAACGAATTTACTCACCATATGACCTTGAAGCAAGAACGTTCCCTTCGGCAAACCCATCCCACTTCCAAAAGTAAAGCTGAGAAAAGTTCTCCACCCTATTTATCCAGTCGAAATAGAAAAGGTAAGTCCGATCCAGTGAATTTAAAATTTAGCGTTGACTAATGCGAAGTCGATTACATGGCTCAAAGATGCATTTAAAAGTACTCCCCCTGCACATTAAAATTATACAAAAAAGAGCAGCAATAAGTCATAGGCTTCATTCAATATGTAAAGCTCCATTATCATCAGCAGATAATGAAACCATCCAAGATCCGAAAGAAAAATTATCTCCACCCTTCCGACGCAAAACAAACAGCTAACCATTGGGGAAGAAATAATCCGCATTGAGAAGAAGTGTTTCGACGAGCTTTGATCCGAGCATGTTTTCTGATTCGGAACCCATCCCGCCGTCGATCAAGTTTGGTCCAAATACGATCGATAAATTGCCAACGCTCATTCTGCAACAGACGGCTAATAGCGCTGAAATGGTTAGCAATTCCGATTTTTGAATTCTTTTGCTTCTGATTCTTAGGACGATTACATCGAAATGCATTACTCCACCACCTAGAACAACAAACTGGATTTCAGCTTGCCTTCGGATTCGAAAGAACATATCGGAAATGGCTTCGTGGTCCTTTTAAGTGCGTAAGTAGCTAAAGCTCTTTTAGCTATCTCCGACTCTTACCTTATAGTCTCTGCTACCCCTAGTAGCCAACCGATGACAGCCCGGATTTCGCATCATCATTTTTAACCGGAGATGAAAAAAAGATCATACGTCTTAACGGTCAGTGTATCAGCACACCATTAGTAGGTAGAGAGATTTACCGCATGGGCATCGAGTTGAAATTTTCCGAGGGAAGTGAAATTCCGCCCATCGGACAAAGTAACGACCGTGTGAAAGTGAGTGGACTTAAAACAAAAAACTGCGAGAGGAAAAGAAGAGCTACTGCAAATCTTTATAGTTTTGTTACCCATGATTCGACATTATGATGATAATTCACTGCCCAATGGACTAAAGGTTTCGTGCAAGCGACAGTAACTGCCTTCTGCTGTCCCACACAGCGATTTTTAAGACAAACTTCAAGATGGAATCGGAACAGAAGGTGAGGTGAAGGAAAAAGGTGAAGGGGGTAAAGCAGTAACCTCACTTTGCTCACATCGCCTGAAACCTGGTTCCCCATAAACCCATATTTTATGTTGTGAAAAAATGAGGATTCTAAAGGTGAGAAAATAACGTGTGTGCGCAGCGATTGATAGAGTACCACCACTAACAGTAAAAGATAGACTTTAAAAAAATATTGTGACCTCCCACTTCCTTCTCTCTCCCCCCCCCCCCCCCCCCCCCCCCCCCCACCCCCCTTCCCTCCTAAGAACCTTCCGACGGCCAATATATCCTCATCTCACCGATTCAAAACAGCATAACTTACTTCGTTTGATCTTCATATTCGAGCATAAGCTGTAAAAAGCGAATCAAGTATGCCAAGTTGAGACGATTCGCTTCCGGAAGTTGTGGCAACAGTTTGTAGATGGCCTCCCTTCGCGAATCAGGATCCATTCTAAAAGGTGTCATGGTTTATACTTCAAAGCACCACACCCCAAAATCGACAACTTACCCAAATAAGCAATCTTCCAAATTCGTCTTCGTGAAAGTAGTTCTTTATATATCGTTAATGGTGTTTTCGTAACGTTCAATTGGTGCGAACATATATTTCTCTACGGTATTTGTAACTTTCAATTTATTAAAGCACAATCATGAAGTTACGAAAAGAAGAGTCAATTGCAAAACACACAGAAAATTGTCACTTGAAGCAAAATTCGCATACGATGATTTACAGTCCCTGCGAAACCAGGCCTACCTTGCTGTAGTACTTTAGCAGCATTTATAAAATCCCTTGGCACATGCCCACTCCCCTTCATCCACCCTCTTTACCTGCCTCATATTAAGTGTAACCATCTGCGTTCACTGGCCAGTTATAAACTTCATATAATTTCCACAAACGAAGGTATTTCAACATTCAAAGAATGAACGCCCACCTTGCAACTTGGACCCATTCGGAGTGCAACTCATGGGTCATAAGAGGCTCGGGAAGTTCTCTCAGGTAAGACTTCAGAACGGAACAAATGGAATGCGGATCGTTGACATATTCGCTCAGCTCGTTTGATGCTCCACACATTTGATGTGCATCGAACGCCGCTTTCATACGTCGAATACGATTGTTATTGCCGCTCACGCGAAATAAACCCTTGAAAGATGCATCAAATATTAAAGTCTATTTGCCATGCAGTCACGCATGCAATCAGCAACAAACAGTTATTCACTATATTAGAAACATATTCAACAATAAAAAAGGAATGACGAATGACTTACTCTCTCATTAAAGCCGTAACGTTGAAGTGCCGAGCAGCACACCTCCAACACCACTGCAATTGAGCGTTTCGTATAGCGAAGATGATCCTCCAAATGACAACCGAACACTGGTCGCCGTGGATATGATGCTGCAACAGAAAACAACTGCTTAAATTCAAAAGCAGACTGAAAGATTCTGACCGACAAGCTGTTGTGGATGCCGAATGAGATCGTCATTAATTCAGTGAAAAGAGGATCTAAAATGCACCATATTTTACAGCCTAATTAACCAAACAGCACGACAATCAACTAGCCAATTTTATTTAGCGGCAAACAACTCTTAGTTGGAGATATAACTATTACAAAAAAGCTGGCTAGAATCTGCCATTGTTCTCGTTGTCTAGGAAACGACAAGGTAAGGAGGAAGAGAGGAGGACGGAAGGGAGGGGGGAGACCAGCGTACATATAGAACGACGAGTGGACGACCGAACTTATTCGATGCAACAAGCTTTGCAGCTTTTACTTATAAACTATATAAATTAACGACACAAGCCTAATGGGTTTATGAACAACAGCCGTGAATGAAGGAAAAATTCCTGTGAGGGGTTTGTTTTGGGATGCGATAAAACATAGATATTACATTTGAAATTTTACCACAAAAAATGCAAATTTTTTAGACTGCCGCCTTTGCATATCAGCGATAACAAATCCATTTTCGTATTCACCAGTGCGGACAACGTTAAGATGTAACCAACTAAAACATTGATTCTTTTTAACAGTTTCCAATATCGATCGATGAAAAGCTGCAGTCATTTACAGTCCACGGAATTAAATCTTGCTGCAAATACAAACGTCACTTCTCGCATTTCATAAAAGAATCAGTATTTTATCATGTTTTTTTTTTTTTGCATCACGCTTTCTATGGGGTTTTTTTTTACAAATTTAAAGACTAAATAAAAATTAAGACGAACACAGTCATCTGATTGTACATATTCTCGTGATAGGTATTCTTTAATGGTTGCTGAAATGTAATCACATTAATTAAATAAAGTCCCACCTATCCTCCTATCGATTTCAGGCAAAGTATTCTCGAGTATTTGGAGTGCAGTACGATGGTATTCCACTTGTGCATCAATTAGATCCTTGAAAACACTCGCAATTTCCGCTTCTTTTGACGACAACGAATATATATCTGTGTAGGTGTTGTCCTAAAATATACGAAAGGGATTGCACACACCAAACGGCAACACAGCAAATCAGAAACTACCAGGCAAGTTTCAGACGCATTGCAACAGCGAAAATCTTAGTGAAGCATTTTTTTTTTAAATGTTGATGAGCACTTCTGAGCAAGAATACCTTATAGTTGTCGAGTTTGAGCTGCAGCTGACCATATTCATTTTGAATCTCTTGTGCTTTCGATTCATCGTGATTTCCATTAAGTCTCTTTCTGCATACTTCCACGTCGAGCGCCGTCCTTGCCAGCTTCTCTTTCGCCTTCGAAAGCGCTTTCTCTTCATCGATATACTTGCCAAATGCATCGATCACACTGCAATTAAACACTTTATCGAAAATAATCGCAATTATTAGAAGAAACGTGTAGCGTACGATAGTGAAAGCGACGCTTCAATGCTTATGCGATAACGTGCTAGTAAATTCAATTCATTTTCAATTGTCATCACAGAGAAATGAATCAGGCCGAAGAGCGATAAAAAAAGGAAAAGAAAGGAAGCAACAGAAAGGCAACAAAAATCATCCCTTTTATCCCTTAGAAGTGAGGATGTAGGCATCGCAAAAAATAAAGCAAGCCATTAAAACAACTTTAAAACATTCACTTTTTCTCGATAACCTGGTCGGTGAGCACCTTCTCCTCCAGAATCACTCCGACCACTTTGCCATACATACGCAGTACATCTGCTAATAAAGGAGGATCATCTTTCGGGAACAAATTTTCGAATTCCTTCGCATCTGCTTGCAGTTGTTGCCAAAGTGCAAACTGTTCCAATCGACGCTTAAAATAAAACAATCAAAAGTGACCTCTCTGAATTAACATCACGAAAGACTAAAGACAGTTGTCAGCAGATAAATGTCCACCTTCACAATGTGAAAAAGAATAAAGCTAACTTAATGATATCTTCGAATTTGTCTACATATCCTTGCGAGACGTCCTTTCACAAAACAATGATTATATAATATTGCAAACTGGTGAGAAATCATTACCTTCAACAACGATATAAACAGTTAAACGAATTTAGCACTCCTCCATCACCCTAAAAAATACTTCGAAGATTCATGCTCACCTGAAATTTCCGGGATGAAAGGTACGATGGCCAAAGAAAATTGTTCACTTTTGCAGTTCCACTTAAAACTTGCAACATTACACAGAGAAGCAGCAACTCTGCCAAAGATCATCGAGCGCATTCTCATGGAAGGAAATATTGGAGAGGAAGCCATCTACTGAATTTTGTAACACATCAGGCTGTAGAAGTAGTTCAAATCTGCCAAACTATCCCACTCTAAAGCAGCGTAATTTTCACTGAATGGTGCGGTTGAATCCGGAAGGAAGTATCATGGTGTCTCGAATGCTAAGAAGGCAAAGGCCGAAAGATATAGAGGGTTAGTTCACTCTAACGCAAATTTACACAAAGCATATTTAGAGAGGTGCAAGGCACTACTTTTAAACGCCACGATCGTATCATAATGCAAACGCGTGAAGGTCTCACAGCGGGATTGAAGGGTAAGAAGTATGAAGGAGGAGGGAGTGAAAGCAGAGAACTTTACACGAAAAGATCAAAAACATAAACAGCTGACGAAGACATAAATGAACCTTGCGTTTGTCGACAGTTTCATCTTTGTTGCCACTTCGAATACAGCTCTGCAGAATTTGACGCGTATTCTTCACGGCACATACCATCTTCTGGTTGCGCTGCTCCAAACGACTCACACTTTGCAGCTCATCCTTCCTCTCCGAACTGTAAATAATCCTTGCATAACAAACTTACAAGAACAAATTTCACAAAGCCTCATTTGATGCATGAGAACTCAAAAATTTTGTCAAAAAAAAAGCTTTGGCTATGATGGAAACTAAAAAAAATAAGTAGATATGTTAGCACAAAATTAGGCAACACAAGCGAAACAGTTGAGTTGCAGAAAATAGGTAAAAGCATAAGAGGGGGAAGGGGTGGTTACTAAAACAGAAACACGATTCAAAAAGTGGGAGCCCAAGGAGATGGGAAGGTACCGAGAATACCGTTTAGACGACGTCGTTCTCATATCAATCTTCAAAACACAACTATACTCGTTTCCTTCGTCCAAACTTCTCGTATTGGGTGCCAATGAAATTAATAACCGTTTTTGTTTTGCTTCCGTTCGAACGTTTCTTTTCACATCGTTTTTTCTTTATTACGTGTATATTTATGCCTCATTTGAAAGCTCCTGATTCTTCTCATTTTCTTTTGAATTTTTTTTTTTTTTGATCACTTCCGTTTTTTACCTTTTTCAACGGAATTTCCAAGGAAAGATGAATAAACGTGATCTTTGTACCGTTACACTTCATGGGGTGCTACTTGGCCATTGCATTGTCGAAGTTAGCCACAACGCCAAAAATGCCTGCAGACAGCAGTCGTCAGAAGTGACCCAACGTTGTTGCTGCTGCTTGTGGTCGCAAGTCGCCACTCAAAAGTGAAGAACTGAGGTCATCTTTGTTTTGTTTCGAAAAACAGCAGCAACACACCTGGCACATGCAGGCAGAAACAGATACCCCATGAGTTCATCAACGACCAGCAGTTTGCACGTTGCGATATCTGCTCATAACATTTTTGTTCGCTTCAACAATGAGCCACTTCTTCATCGTACGATTAAAGCTGATGATAAGTGCCCTCTTTATGACGATGAGAAATGGTTAGCAATGTTGTTCCATTCAGCCTTCATAAAACCAAACGTTCATCTCATAAACACTTTTTGTGATGGTAATATCACAGAGGAATCATCACAGTCTCTCACTTTATGATTTCTCTAATAAAAGGCGGAGAGGTCACCTCTCTTCTTTTATGGGGAATAGATTGCAGTGGACAACCAAACGATTCCCACTAGATAAAAGAGAAAAAAATGTGATATAGTTAAGCTGCCAGAAAGATGCAAACGTACAGTCCAACCGACTGCTGCAGATTCTCTTGCATTCGACGTGCACGTCGCTGCAGCCCCTCTTTCATTTTATCCATCTTTACACAGTTCGTCTACTCCCAAGAACATATAAGCCTGAAATGCTAGACAACGTAACGAACAGCACGAGTCTATAAAAATTGAAACGGCATTACAACTACGTAGCGATACCGACGCTTATAAAACACCTCCACTATACCAAGGAAACGCTTCAATTCTCATCAAGAAATGTGACGCTGCCATTAGAGAGAAAACAGATGGGAACAGAGGAAGGGGTTAGGGGGGGGAGGGTAATAAACTGGAACCTTTTCCAACCTCATATCCCACTCCGAAAGTTTCCATAAAAGCCACGTTCGCTATGAACGAACTTCATCGCATCTCCACTACGCCGATTCAGCCATCCCCGTGGCCTACAATCCCAATCATGTTACCAGCGATTTCTGCCCCTCAAGCGGCAATAACAGCTGGGATGCAATCATTCTTAGAGCCTGCTGATGGACTCGCTTTATAGCGCATGCGGGTACCCTCAGATTTTATTCGTTGGATGACCATTTACCATCTCCCCTCGTCCCACAAACACAAGCAGAATATACGAAAGACGCAACTGCATAGCAAAGAGCTGTCAGTAAAAAGCACAAAATTGGTTCGTTAAGAGAGCTGCCTTAGAGCAATGTTCGCATATATCCGTTGAGAAGCAAATAGATGAATACGCCGCATCGTTGGCAACATCACAGTTACCGCTCACCATTGATAAGACAGTATCATCAAGAGCGGGAAGACTGCTTCTCCTAAGCAAACGGAATACTCACGATGGAATAATAATTCTGCAGCTTCTGTTCTCTGTAGAAAGATAATGCTGAGGATGTCGGACAGACTTATAACGAAAGTCCCACCCCTCATCCCCCCTCCCCCCCCCTCTCCCCATCACAATTCGCCATTTTTTAAAGTTGCAAACCCTACCAGCAACGGGTTTTCTTCGAAGTTTCGAAAAGCGAATTAATACACGTCGCAAATCTAATCGATAGATAAACTCGTTGACAGCAATGACACACAACGTTGCAAACTGATAAACAACAATCATACGATGATAAGAGAGTCGACTATAAAATGTAAGTGCACACAATCTGCAGACTCGTCGAAGCGAAATGAGGCAAAAAAAGGAAGGTGATAGGTGCACATGCCAACCGACTACAACTTCCGGATCATGCCCCTATAAAACCACGTTCAAGCTAAACACGGCCTTGGCTTCGTTCATGCTCGCAATCTGGGGACCTATTGAAACTTAAATCTGAGATCAAAGTAAAGAAAGCATTGCTTTATCCGCATAACTCCTCATAAATACACCTCGAAAAACCTGCAAGTTCCTCTTATTAAAATCGACGCATTTCCTAGCGTTTTGCAGTATGAAAAATCCTCGCAGCATATCTCAATGTGTGCATACGTTTTAATTTTTCAATTTGTATAAAATGTGAAACCTATACGAGAGATACCCCCTCCTCCTCCCCCCCCCCTCACCACCCGAACATATCAAAGTACCACAATAATTTTCTTCTCAACATCTGGTCCACAAGAGCTATAAAGAACTAAAAATTCAGTTACAGCTGTTTTTTTTGTTGCATATTCTCAGCACTTTAACGATTCAAAACAATCACTGCAAGAGCATGCAATGGAGTTGTAATAAAAATAACAGCTTCATAAGTGGAATTGAAGTGACGATTGAAATAATTCACAATGAAAATAGCAAGAAATGTTTTTGTTTTGCAATGAACAAAATATATGGTTATGTGTTTCGATTAACTTAAATAAATATCGATATTGCAACTGATAGAGATTGCATTCACATAAATACAAATAACCTTGTCTAGCAATCGCAAAGTATCGTTCCATAGTACCAAATTTAGAACAGATCACACTGCTTTAGAGAACGCTCAAAACAAGGCGAATTATACATTAGATTCCAAAGGAATATCATTTAAATAAGAAAAAATAAGAAAAAAAAAAAACGACTCCAAGAAAACGATAAGGTAAAACAATGTAAGGGCAATAGAAGCAGACAACTGAGAAACACCTATCGAAGGTTCGATATTGGTGAAGATGAGAGAAATGAAATATGCACTAGAATACTGAGATGTTTTCTGTTTGTATGATCTCGTTAGATAAATTGATCGCTCACAATTACAACTGTATGGACGATTGAATATAAAACATCGTTGCGTACACACAATTGCGTCTGCAACTGTAGTGGATGTTTCATAGAATGGAATCTATGAAAGAGTAATATCGAATCAGACAACAGCAAGGTGGTTCTTTGAGATGTTGCAAGGAATGTGTGTGTGTTGAATTTAATTCTTCAATTGTGAAATGATTAAAGATCGGCTATCAAAGTGAATAAATAACGGTCACGAATTATATGAAATATTGATGCACAATTTCTTATCAGAAAAAGTTCCTTCTCACTTTTCCTTTCACTTCCATAAAAGTTCCACAATCCTTCCTATAAAAAATACTTGCTTCCTGTCAGTAACTACGTCATAGCTATATGATTATTAAGTGTTTCAAATGGAATATTGATAAACGAAGATTAGAAAACTGTTAAAACGATCGTTCATTACAGTTATTAATGATAATCTCTACTCTGAATTTAAGTGCTAAAAGAATTGTTCTAAGTGATAAGAAAAAAGCCCAAATCCCTGTGCAACATTTTCGAAGATAGTCGTTTTAGTGTACGCTGCTTTCGTTTGGTTTGAGGTTTTGCATGAAATTTTCTTCGTCTTCAAATATTTCATTGTTCACTGAATATTCCATTTTTGAAGTAATAAAATCTGCAACATTCGCCACTAATGTTTCAAAATTCATACCTAAAAGTATTGCAATAAAACGAAAGCGGAAAGAAAGAAAAGAATGCAAGTTGTTTTGCAATGGGAAATTTAAACATAAAAAGCGATAAAACTTTGAGGAAGTTGCTTTTGTGATGGGCTAAGTTGTGAGTGCTGTTTTCATTTGCTTATGCTATGATTTCGGAAACAGAGAGCAAAGCACATATGCACTTTTAAATCACCTCTTACTCATCATCCACCAATGTATCCACATCGACTCCCTACTCAATTGTTCGTTGCTTTTTAAGTGCGACGCTTGCATGCGGTAGATGCTCATGCCACCACTGTTACGTCGTTTGGCATAACTTAATCAGCGCATCGATTTGCTCGACGCGGATTCATGTACGCCCACAGAATCACCTTACCAGCCACCAGTCACCAATCATGTTCAGCCTGGATCATCAAAACTGAAGGTGCAAGGGGGCGACGGATGCTATTATTTTGAGCAAGCCGGATGGAGTCCTACAAATGTGTGGTTTAAAATATTTAAATTCCTGTGATATTACACTATTTTATTCAATTATCTACATCACAAACAGCATGCCGGATGAAGCCATAAGTGAAATTCATAGTTTTTTACTTGCACTGTGAGAGCACTTTCATGATAGTTTTATTTCATTTGCGGACAGCTGCTTACCGTTCATCCATTACAGTTATTAATTTAACGTACATTATATTTCAGAAGCAGAGAACGGACAGCAGGAAGCATGTTATGCCCTCAGGGCAAGAGGAAGGCGTGTCATATTCTCGTCGAGGGAGTGTGCACGCTTGGTTGGAGTATCCACAGAGGCCGCCACATCAACGAAGAAGAGTAAATCTTTCGGCTCATGCATCACACCCTAAGAAAGAAACTCTCTAAGAAGACATAATTTCCTCATACGGATAATTCTTCTTCTCGAAGTGTCGAAATAATCAACGTGACTAATGTAGAACTGAGCAATTGCTCAAATCACCGTTAAGACCTTTTCCTAGCGAATATCCCATTTGGGAGAAATGAAGAAATCCAACCCTGTCCACCCTCCTCCCCCCTTCCCATCCATCGTGAAAACAAAGAATTCTGGAAGTGTTCACATGACCCCCAAACCTCAATAGTGGAAGTTTCAGATGAATTAGATGTAGAAAATACCATCCTTAGAATATCAAAAGGTTGTACTCTCCCTCTCCTCTCTCCCAGGAGAGAGATGGATTCAAAATGTTCAATATTTCATAAATGGCATTGTTACCATTTTAGCCTCCTCAAACAACCATCGTTGAGGATCCTAGTCTTTTCCGAATCTTTGTGCACATCTCGACCACCCTGACCTTCCAGGTACCCCAAGCGCAATAGTATCCTCCTCCCCTCAAGTTCTCTTCATACGCTATCCTTCAGCGAATGTGGGCTTCACTGCTCGCTTGCCTTCCAGGCAGCGCTTGCTGCTCAGAAAGCATGAAAGACATGTTTCCGTCGGGATGGGGCGTTTATTAGTTCCGAGCTAGATAAGAAGGAAGCCTTAGGCGTGAGCTTTGTGGATCATCTTCCAGTGGCACTTCTAAGCAACCAGGAAACGAGAGGAATTTGTAAAGTAAGAGATCCCTCTAAAGATGCATCATGATTTGCTCAAATGGAAGTCATCATGAACACCATGGCCGGAGAGTCTCTTACGTGTATTACTTCATCCCCTCAACAAACAAATAGTTTTCTGCTCTCAGAAAATGATAAGCCTAAATGTTTACCTTTGTATGAACCTCAACTGGCATCATCAACGTTCACCTCTTGTAAGAAGAAACGAAAACAACGTAAGAAAGCGGTAGAAACGATGAGCGAAGCATGAAGCTATAAGCTTCGTCACTGCTGCTGCTAACAACGCTCTCCCACTGCACGATGACTAAGTATGATGCTGTCGATGCCGTCTTGCATCCATACACTTTGGATTGCTCATCTATCACATCGCATCGTCGCACACCTTTGCAGTGCTTTCTGCATTCTATCAACTCAAATCCGCCCAGATCGCATCGCGCTAAGCGAATATTTTTGACGGTGCATATGTATGGATTATTGTTGCGATGCTTTTTCTAGTAGTGATATTGAGAACATGTATATAGGTGAGCGTTTTATACTTTTTAAAGAGGGAACAAAAACCTTAAAATGGGTTTAGTCTCGACTTCAAATATTTTACAAAAAATTGCATACACCAGAGTGTTTGAGATTAGACGGAAATGAAATGGACGTAGGTTAGGAATCCAAAAAAAAAAAAAACAACAAAAAAAACTCGTCTGCAATAAAGATTCTTAGTTCATTTTCCTGCTGACTACTCCCTCTCCCACGGGTCCATCCCTCCTTTCCCTCTACAACCGACTAACTCAACATATGTGCTTTTAACGTATATCACAGTACCATAAAGATTCATAAGATTGAACGCCGATATTGTTGCTGACGAATACCCACTCTTTTGATATCAGCTGACAGATATGTGGGGATTTAAGAACTATTTCAGATGGATATAAGCTTAAAACGAATTGGCAATAAATATGAAGCATAAATTTTGTATCGTTATTCCAAACATTTCTGCAATTCAATTATTCAACGTGATTTCCTCCCATCCCTTGCCCACCCTTGACGTACTGCTTAGAAAATCCTGATACCAAGTAAAGCTTATTTTTAGTACTGCTGACTCTTCGTAATAGTAGCAAATAAAAAGTTTGCTTATTGCTTGAAAAATAATACGGAAATACATACATAAATAAATGAACCAAAATACAAAATATGAAAGCATCGCATGTCTTGAATGACGTGGAAGTTCTGTAAGCACAAGTAAGCTCACCCCTACCCCTTTCTTGATGTGTAATTGCTGGAGATGAAATTCAAACCTCCATCGTAACTTGTGACCCTCAGATCGTACAGTGGAAGAAAGCTTCTTTTTTGGAATCATTTGCTGGATCCAGCTTGCACTTTTCAAAATGAGCATAAAATTGCCCTCCACATGCGCCCCCTCTCCTACCGGCTGGGGTATGAAGGAAGGATGGGTGAACTCACAACATATTATTCAGATCGATAAAAGCATCGTATCAAGCGAAATACAACAGCTGGAAGCTATTAATCGAGATCTTCGTAACAAAAGATGCACAAAGACGATGTCGAATCAAGCAGCTGAAATTCTCACTAGTGGAACGGCTGGCAGAAGGGAGCTAAACGAATACAGGCAACATGCTCCCTTCAAAACATATACATATCGTGACACCACTGCCAACAAAAATGTGCGATTCTTTGCATTACTGCTGAAAAAGAAACTTTTGATCTGCAAATAAAGCAGAAAGAAATCGACGAATGGAGTGTTAAGAAACTTCTAAGATCATATAAACAAATTCTGCGATTCTGATAGTCTCTCAAAGATTCATGAGAAAAGAATAAACATTACAAAGTTGAAAACAACAAAATGAATCGACGATGTATCAGTGGGAATAACGTGCTTCTCGACATTGAATTGATTACTTCTAGCAGTAATATCAATCCCACAACATCGGAGTATACTTGCCACGGAATGATGCCTCTGCAGCTCGATCATGACGTCCCCTAACAAGAATCCAACAACTGTGAGATAACTAGCAATAGGAACATTTACTGCTCCACTGAATTCCTTGTCGAAGAGGGGAAAGGAGATGTTCGAGAGAGTATCGATAGATGTGAATATTCTCGCTTTAGTGAAATACAATCGCATGTTACGTTTTTGCGTTTCAAAATTCTGCACTTTGTTTTCCGGTTTATCGAAACACATGAGGGAAATTTTTCATCGTTTTAGTGCCATCGATTGAATTGTATGCCACTGCATCGAAATTTCGCGAAACGATGCCTCTTGATTGAAGTCAGTGGACTACGAAACACGCTATCGAGGAAATATAAGAACATTAGGAATGCTCCAAGCTCGACTCTCGTGACACAAACGAACGACGCTGAGCATAAAGAGTTACTGGAGGCACACTGGTGTCACCCGTCCTCAGAAAGCTTCCCAAATTCGAAGAAGGCGTTTCTCCTGAAACTGCTCACAAGTTACTTCTCGAACATCACCATGCCCCTCTATGCCCTTCTCCTTCAGGTCTTACTATTCGAGTGTGACGCAGCTGTGCAATGTCTTTAGCTCTCAGTAAAGTGCTACGCGTTCGACCTAACTCAACCGAGGATCCAACCGCTGATTGCGCTGAGAAAATATTATGAGGGCCTAGATTGAAGGACAAGAGCCTGAGGATAAAAGTACCAAGATAAAATAATCTAGATGATTTTAAGCGAACGGTTCTTGTGCGGTGAGGTACCCGCATGAAACGCTGCAAATCCCTAAAATTCTGCGGCTTCCTGATCTATTTTTTTAGCTTTGCGAGTACAGAAAACCAATCGTGGTGGCAATTGCCGCCGTTTTCGCTTTCCACGTTCCTGAATCGAATTCGATCGACTTACCAGACGATTCTCTATCGGCTTAGCCGAAAATACATTTCTTCTTGATGCTGCCCACTTCCTCATCTGTCAAGAAAAAAAAAAAAGAAAAGAAAAATGTGGCAAATAATTAAAAAATCATATTCGCTGATGCTATCTTAGAATGTAGATCGTGCTGAAATTGCTGTACGGTTGCTAAGAGTCCTAACTACCTCAACAACATCTCCCAACAGCCGTAGCTTCGTCATAAGAAATGTGCACCTTTGAAGCCTATATACCGCCTTCGCTGCATAATTTGTTCTCCCCAACCGCCCGTCTGACGTCATTTCAGGTGCAGTGATTGGGTTGATCGCAAATGGATAGAACCTCACCATCAACTACAACTACTGCGAAATGAGCACTGTTTAGCGCATCGAAGAAAAATCAGTGCACAGGTGGCGGAAATTGTGATGACCTTTGAACTCCTCTCCCTTCCTTATTTTCCCTGCACCGTCCGGTGTTTAGTATATTCGGAAGGGAATATGAGTTTAGTTTGCTTCAGCTCCGATTGGACACATAGAAAATGCTCTCGATGAAAGGATAACGATAAGTTGAGTAATTCTTCATACGATTAAAATTCATTCATTGATATTTGAACATCACAGTGAATATTGCATACACCATCACATATCGCTCACACAAACAAAACGCTTCAACTTTGATGCACTTCGCAGACATGAAACACTAACAGAACTCATTCGAACTGGCGGAGTCTGGATAAGAATCCCGACGAAGAACCACCTCTCGATTGTGGTCTCCACTCAGCCTCCTTCCCCCTCTCCATATCTTTCATTGCATCTTTCCATACAAACGTCTACCACTCAATGGAAAACAACCTCTTCTAACCCATGACAACTTCAATTAGATCAACGCAGAGCTAATACAAATTCAAGCCTATTTTACTATGAGCTTTTATTGCGATAACCACCTAATGAATGACTGACTGATCGTTCGAAGATAGCATGGGGTTATCGCAATAAACGATACAATTGAAGGGGGAAAAACGTGTCGAGCCCGTCAACTTTGAAACGCTGTGACGCTAAAAAAAAGACATGAACACCACTGCTTTAGTAAATTTCAAAAAATAGTAATACCTGTACCACCTGTTTTTTCGATATGCAGAAAAGTATGCAAGAAAAAAAAAAAGAAATTACCTCGTAGCCATGCGCAGCTCATCTTTTAAAACTCTAGGGAAATACCTTTAAAGAAATATCGCGAAATGCTTGGAATTCGATTTTTTTTTTTGGAAATTGGTCATACTTACTTTTGAAGCAAATTTTCAAATTTAGTGTGAATTATAGCTGTAAGAAGTGCAACTTTCAATGTGAACGTAATTCGTAAACAATTTTCAAACAATACAGATAAACGATGCGACTATGAATGACGGTGACCGAGTAAAATGAATCCCTCAAGATTGCGACAACAATGACGTAGATATGCATCATCCTTATTCGTTAATAAACGGATACCAAATTTTCTATGGTACACTTTTCGAAGCGTTCACATTGCCATACGAGGACAGTTCGTTCTTATTCTCTTCTTCATCCTCTTTATAATTGCTGTAGGCGAAACGATAGCGTTCATATGCGTATCGAAGAAAAGCATAAAATATAAGCAATAAAAATATATGTAAGCGTTAACAAGAATGAAATTGCAATAAAACTACAGGAACATTTTGCCATCAACTTCTTAACGGGGGATCAATCCACTTGAGATTGACTCTAGCCGACAACAAAAATGATTCGCAATAGGTATACTGCACAAATCGTAAAAGAAAAACTAGCAAAATGTACTTGCTGATAGCTTCATCACTTCATCCAAATCGCTGAATAATTTCTGCTTTCGAATCTCGAGAAGAAGATCCTGTCTGAAATATCTATACTGAATAACCATTAAAAAAAAAAATGATAAACATTCGTTTAAAATCATTGCACTTTTTGTATTACTTAAATATGCTTAGTACAATTCACTTATATTTCGAGAAATTTCGCAATATTTCCAGTGAAGTTTCAATTTTTTACTTGAAAAAAATTTTAAAAAAAAAAGTGAATATAACGCTAGAAAAACCAGTTTTGGAAAAACCGTTACCTAATACTGTTGAGCGATGGCTTATTTTATTACTGTAATCTCGTCCCCAAACAAACAGTAAGATGTGCAATAAAGAACTCCAATGTCTAGAATGGCATCCATGGCGTAGCGTACAAGACACTCTTTAGGTGGGGGATTCGAAGAGGGTTTATCTAGGGGACATCCGAACGAGAACCTAAATCTCTAATGACACATTAGCCATTTGTCTACGCAAAAACCCACACATTTACGCCATTGATCACATGAACTGCATTAGGCATTACATGCGCAACTTTTAAAAAAAATTTCACCACGCTCTCACAGATCAAAATCCACACAGATTAAAACAGTCCATTAACTGTGCTCTGAATGCTTCTCACTCAGAAACAATGTTAAAGCAAGCAACTCTGTGCCTGCACCTTGCATAATTCCATGAGAATGTGTGGGGGATGCGCAGAAAAGAGGCACGAGGAAGATGAAGTTTAGTAAATTTGAAGTGGACGGGTATAGAACACCAACTTAATATATTACACTAGCGAAGAAAGATCTAGTTTGTTTTATTTACAATTCGATCTTATAAAGCAGCTTTACACAGCTTGTAAAGCCCCAAATTGGGGAAGATTGAAAGAGATTAACATGCATGAGCCGAACGTGACTAAAAACTAACCACCGAAATGACGAAGAATAGACTGATGAAATGGAAGGGATATGCAGTGGGGGAAAATTTACTGGTAAGCGATGTTGTTAAATCACTCTTATCTGGACGGGTACGCCTGGTTGTCCTAATTGATGGATGCATGTTGCAGTTGTTATTAGTATAGTAGAACAACACAGGAAATGCTGCTCACTGACATAGCCACCTGTTTTTTTTTTCATGTATATTGGAAATAAACTGCTTCCATGTAGGGTAGAAATGACGACCGCACACCAGGGCGAACCTTTTTTGAATATGTTGATGCGAAAATTGGCACACTTATAGGGAAGCTTAGATGCTTATGGATTCATTCGTGTGATTGCAGTGTTCCAAGGAATGGTGCCAAGTTCGGCGAAACTAGTTCGGGTCGAACCGTTGTGCGATGAATTTCAAGCGTCGGTTCGCTCATGCGAAGTAATCGCCGGTGTTGATCGATCCTTGTGGAGATCGAATTGTCGGGTAGCAGTATCGGTTACTGAAGCTCTTTCGAAGCGAGTTCCTCCCCTACCCATCTCCCTCCCTCGTCCTTCCCTGTGTGAATCTCGCTGCTTTCCGTTATTTCAGTAGGGTGTAATAAAACCGTTATCATGCTATTGGTCACAGTATTACGAAGCATCTGCTCGTGTCTCAGAAGGAAGCAATAGACTTATCTTAGGAAGGCAAATAAGGGCAGGCCAGCAGGGGTCTTTTCATATTTAAAATAGCGCTTCCCGATCCTTGAGCGCACTTCTTCCTTTGTTCATGGCTTTGTTTCTAATCGTGCACTGTTTACCTGCCCTAACGTTATATTTGAAAGAGACCGTTTATTACTGCACTTCTCCCCAGTACAAATTTCTAGATGTTAAAGCGACTATTGTATCCACGGCTAACAGCAACGTTAATCGTGACCACCCATACAAATGACTAGGTGTTGTCGAGTCGCAGAGAACATCGCGATGGACAGAGGACAGCGAACAACTAGAAATGAAGTGACTTGAGTCAGAACAAAGAGGATCTGAGTCAATATTCATAATGCCTCCTTTCAAGCAGGCAATCCATATAGATGCAGGTGCTTCCATGGAAGGAAACGAGATCACCTCTGGTGGAATAAAGCTAGCAAAGTTAGGCAAAATGATGCACTGACACAAGAATAGATTTTCATACAGCTACAAGCAGAAGTGGGAATGGATCGTGCATGTAATAGTAGGCTCTAAGAAGTTTGAAGAGGTTTTACGAGATGCGTATCCGTTTCACTACCCTTCCATCTGCTCGCATTCAATGAAAATATTCGAGGTGCAAAAATCTAGAAGCTCAAAATCCACCCATCTTCTAATGTTACACTTAAACAAATTTAAAAGCAGTTATGCCACATTTCAACTGCTTTAAAATAAACAACGAATTAAATAAAACAGTGCGACAAAAAAAAAATAAAGAAGAAACATGCGAATAAACAAACCTCTCTTCGAAATCATCCACACCGATCTGTATTAACTGATCATCGGTGATTTCAACAAGAATTCTTCCTGCAATAGATAAACAACTATCACTTTTGGGCTAACTCGTTGAGCGTAATAAATCCAACGACATGATAACAACCGATATTCGAGAGGATCAAAAGTTGTAAAATATTACTTCAATCAAAGTGAATCGTTGATTTTAAAACATTGTAGAATTATTGCGAAGCGTATATAGACACTCTTCTCTCTAAGCATGTGGAATAATCGTCTAAAATTGCGGAAACGATACGATTGTTTTTGTTGCTAACTGCTCATTTTAATAAGCTATTAATTCTTGTTCTAATATACGCCATATAGCCAAGAAATCTCGATGAAAAATTGCAATATAATAGGATATAAGATAGGTACGATGAGATGGATATTCGTCTAATTAGTGATGCTAGTGAAAAGCATGCAATGCGCATATTCTATTACAGACTCAATAATTGTTATTGTTTAAACTCTCGCAAAGGCAGCATCAACTGTTGCAAAGATTCGATGAGAATGCCTCTCTTACATTACAAATGTATAGACAAGTGAATGTGGGGAAAAGGCTATTCTGTAAAACTTCCACTCATCTCAGTGAATGTTATGGTCGAATGTAGAGTGGCTCAGAACATTCCGATTGAGCGAATTTATTTGCTCCGTTGAGTTATCGGTTTCAAAAATGCTTCACTACTTCAACTGTGCTACTATGAAATCTTCGTCGTTGAGGCATCATACAGCATAATTTCGTTTGCTAGATGAGTTTCTGAATAAAATTCTCATTAATATAAATGGTCTATCAAAAAAGTAGATACTATCGTGTTTGAAATGCTCCAATAATCAACGTACTTAAAAAGTGAATCGTCAATGTGTTGAACTCATCATCAAATAGCAATAACGACAATTTTTTAGCGCTATTAGACCGAAAAAGTTTTTTCTTTTCTGTAAAATCGACAACTTTTCAATGGAATCAGAATTAAGCAGAAATGCCAATTTCCCCATCATCATACAAGAAAACCCAAAACTGCAACGATGGAATTCCTCTACTTCAGTAACCTCGATCGTTCGCGTATCTCTAGCACATCTGTATACGCCGCGAAGGAACATAAAGAATAAAAGGCCCAACCTGAAATGTAGTGTTTGATGAAGAGATGAGCGTACTTGAATGCCAGCTTGGGACGTTTTCTTTTCAACCATTCTTCCGTATCCATCGCCGACCAGAAGCACATTGGACGATGTGATACAATCTGATATCGCTGCACCGTCATCCTGAGTTATGGATTCCATCTCAATTAAGCTTTGCTATTCCAGGTCTGCACCCCTATAGTGATACAAATGTCGGGATTGAACTGTTGTCATAATACCGGGGTCAAAGTTTCGGCCCTCTTAATGAAATACTTGAGTGATGCGATCTGATGAAGACAACGCTAGATGCAATTATCAGTGCACTCAAAATCCAACGAATATAAAGACTCTGTTTCAGCAATAAACTTCCACAGTGATTAATTAAAAGAATCAAAAACGATGCATATTCGCCCATTTGCTTCGCGCTATCTGTTTGGTGGAGTCAACTCTGAAGACAAGCAGAAAATCATCGCTCCTTCGTTTCATATTCGAGCAAATCGCACCACCTTTTTGCATTAATCCATTAAAAACCCCACCCAGAGTTTCAAGCCTAATCTTCTTTTTTTTTTTTTGCATGGGACAACTGAATAGAAGCCTGACGATAAGAATGGATATAACGCATGCAAAAGACGTCAAACTACCACTAACATCACGTATAGAAGTCGATGTATAGGAATGGGCGCACTCGTCCCTGCCCGAACCGAAGGGTACACCTGTATGCATAATTGCAGAGAAAGTCGGCGCACCAATTGCGAACAACGAGCGCAGGCTGAAGGCATGCGCGCCAAAGGATACGCAGCAATACCGTAATCTACAATGTATATATGGCATTCCATATGGAAGTACGGTTTTTTAATAACAGGTCGAATTGCAGTGGGGAAATATGCTGTGGTATAAATTTTCATGTAAATTGCGCAAGCGGAATTATCTGTCGAGGATATGACCACACTGTTCGCAACAAACAATACTGCGATAGTATTCATTCTATCTATAGTGGTCGTTGATATATACGTTACTGTACATCGTTTTGTTATTACTGTACGCAGGTATCGTTAGTATGTGCCTATCTTTGTATCGAATTGTTATATTATACGTGTCATATGTTTGCCCGTATGTTTTAAAAACCTCTAAGAGGATAATCACCTTGTTCGTTCTCGAATCAGTTGATTCCACACCTCACACTAAGCTGGAACAACCCATATATCAAACACCAACCTATTCTTCTATAATATTGCAGTTGTCTCATTTTGTATTGCCGAATATTTTCATGTTCAATAGTCGTCTAAAGTATTTCGATCTTTGTAAAATCTATGAATTTGTTTAACTGATAGTGGCTTTTGATTATTGTGACCATATGCTTTACTTCCTTCTTTATTTGTGGTGCTATGTGTTGAGTGTTGTTGATTTTGTTTGTGAAATCAACATTCCACAACAACAACAACAATAACGTCAGACTTTTTCTACGAAACGTATTTCTATGGATGATCTTGTTGCATTTATAAGACTGCATTTGAAATTGCAGAGAATAACATCGAATAAAATAAAGCACTCATTCAATTTCGAAGATTTTAATAATCTTTATGTGTGGACATCGAAACGACTCCTCGCTCTTGTTCGAATGTGAAATTCCTCGCTGCTTTATAGTTAACCCATTTTGCATGTGCTTTTTCATTCATGCGAGCATTTGCGAACGGAATACGGTATTAGTGGCGTAAGCAGAGACGAATTCGGTGATATGGGATAGAAACAATTCATTACCGAAAGGAAAAAAGTCCATGTTTGAGAGGCTGCTACCGAGGGTATAATGTTCCTTTGAGAAGGTTGGTGTTTGAATGGGGTAGCCTCGGGTAGTACTTGATGCACGTTACATCATTTTTTCACTTCTTGACCTTGCTCTGCCTTCCTTCAAACCATATGATGTGGTTGGCTGGTAATTTGTCATGATCTAAGACGTTTCGAACAGTGTGATCTGCCGGGGATATGCGCCTCATATCAGTTATCACCAATCATCATCATCATTGTATATATATATATATATATATATATATATAATTTAATTCTATGCTTTCTTTATTGTATGGATAAAGATTATTATTAAAGAGGTTCATTTTCCACTTTCGTTGCATTCTGCCCCCAGACCGGTAATATGCGTTTCCAATACGCAATTGAGTAAAGCACTGAGGCGGAAGGGATAGCCAACTGGTTTTGGTATTGTTATCTACCAAATTGTGAAATTTTTGGCTTTGTGGCGCTGGTTAATGCTTATAGTATCAGCTTATCGCAAAAGCGGGATACACATTTTCTTACCGCTAGAATATTTGCTTTAGAACGTTTGCTGTCCCATAGTCGATGCCATCCCCCAACCCTAGTCCACCTCAACCTCTGGTCATGATTTAGAACGCTGTACATGCGTGTATCTCTCCTCCCTCCAGAAAGATCATTCAAGCTTCTGTGACGTTGCGCATCCGTATTTCATAAGGAAAATTTTGTTCCCGTTTCATCGAAATACTTGTTCCTGCTAGTTCTCTGCCTTGTTTCCACCCTGTTCCTTTTTGTTCGTTTGAGCTGGAATCCTCGTCCCTCATCTCCCGCCGTCCTTCTTGTCTCCACACTTGTTCTAAGAATAACCAAACACAGCGAAAATTGGTTTGGTTTAATTTTCGGGGATGTTGATCCTAAAATTGAGAAATTCTACGTTCAAGCATATATTTCTGTAGACTATTTGTAGTCGTTCGCGAGAGGGACGGAAGAGTCTGGCGGGCAGAAGGAGGCGCGAAATTTGTTTCGGATTTCAGTGCTTTATACCTTTCGTAGTGTTAGTTTTAGGAATATCATCCCCTCAATGTGTTGCTTTTCCAGTACCGAAGGAAGTATGCTCTTCGCCTGCTTATTTTGATCTAAAAAGGTTTGTTTTCGTTTAATATTTGTTATTGATGAGGCAAATTTTTCTGTGTTTTCGAACGTTTATATGCTTATCGAATCGGCTTCTAGTTGAAAATCCTTAAGGGAAGATAATGATGAGGTACATACTGCAATTTATCTCTACATCAGAAATTTCCTAGCCCAATTCGAATTCAGTATGACGTTTGGTCTGACAATTGAGGATGGGGCTTCCACTTGAGGGTTACTCAAAGCGATTGCAATTTTAGAATAAGGCGTGATGGAAAGGGTTTGTAAACGGTGAAATAAAATATGTTCATGCACATGTTAAGGTAGTTGTTTAAATGTGGACAAGTATATTGTGTAGTTTCGCTTATCGAATGCACCATTATCTCGCCGTTCGTCAGCAAATGAGAAAAAAACAACTCCACATTTACGCATCCATATTTCATCCACAGTAATCGTTCGAACGAGTCTACAAATTATCTCTCTTCTTCTGCGTTAATATAAAATGTGCATAAATTTTTTTTTTGCACGTTAATCTCACTAACTCGTAAGGTGATGCGACAGTGCTGTGTACTGCCCATCAGTCTTTATGATTCTGCTGCAATGATTAGTGAATGCAGACACCTTCGCCATTAAACGTTCTGCAAACATAAATTCACTAAAGCGCATATAAAAGAATATGTTTTTGTTTTATTTATATAAAGCTTTAAGTTTCTCATCGAAAGACGCTATGCAAAAGGAGATGACGCAACCGATTTACTGTGTTAATTGCGAGGTTGTTGTGGGACATAACAACAAACCGTTTATACGTTGTACCGAATGCACGACGAAGGACAATGAAGTTATCTTATGTGCTTGGGTAAGCTTCCAATTCATAGAGGCAAGCGAAGTGAATAAAATTGGAGGTCATCTTCGGTTGCTGCTTTACTAGTCAAAGTCAAAGGGACTACTGTACGATATGGGCTTGACAGTGTCCATTAGATCCTCTAAACTAAGGTGGTCGATTGCGACGGTGGTCAGCTCCATTTTCTTTCTTTTTTTTTTTGCTCCACGTTTTGATGCGGAAAAATCTGCCATCGATCTGGAGATGGATTGAGGTATGCCATCTGATTGTAATTTAACATCATAATTCATTGGCAATCACGTCTTTGCTTTTGTGCGTTTTGAAAAGATTTCGAGACGTTAGGTTGTTTCAGAGTTCTAACCTGGTGTTGGCAATTTGTGATGGCGGTGAACAAGGATTCCATCAACCTGTATGCGGGATAAAATTCATTTCCAATTGCCTACAGACCTGAACTATTTTTTTTTTTTTAGAAAAAGAGGCAGTTAAAGGGCCCTTCGAAGGGTATGCGATATGTCCTGACTCCTTTTTTTTTGCAGTGCTTTTTAATGGGCGCGGAGTGTGGTTTGCACAAGCGCGGTCATAATTACCAAGTGGAGGACCCGTCCGGTCCCCCCGTATTTCATACAAAAATTGGTGGCGAGCGACCGTGGGGATGGAAGGAAGACATGGACCTGATTGCAGCTGCACACAAATTTCGACTTGGAAATTGGTAAATGTTCAACTTCTTATGTGTGAAAAAATCAATCAACACGCTTGTTTGTCGTTTGCTGAAGTTTATTTCATCTTTAGGAATTTCTATTCCACGCTCATGCTAAATTTTTCCCGTACTATAAGAATACCATTGCTGAAGGGATGAGATCGCAAGAAGTATGAAGACTGATAGGACAGCTGAGGAAGCGAAAAACCATTTCGACCGATATTTCGTTCGTGGTGCCCTTGGTCGTCATGCATCGAGCATCGTCGCAAGGTTAGTTCATAAAATTTCGTTTGTTTTTTATGTCCGTTTTCGGATAGGTCCTCCTAGATATAAAATTTGGTGATGCAATGCACACACCAGAGTCACCTTTGACGTTTTTCTTTTCGGTTCACTAGGAATCATAAACACTCAAAATTGAGACATTCCCATACCTAATTTTTTTCATACAATGATTCGGCCGTATGTAATTTTTTTGTGGTAAAGTCGATCGTAGTGGAAATGAAGTTTTATATGCTACGTGGCATGTTTACCTGAACGCGCTTCAGTCTCATCGTTGCAATTTTCCGGCTGTTTGTGCTGTTTTGCTGTGTAAACAGTTTATGGGTGTCAACTAGGTTTTCCCACCTCTTTTTTAGCAGTTAAAATCATGTGAAAATTTTCGTACGTAAGAGGACTTCGTTGAAATCTGTGTGTCAATAAGTTTTCCCCGTGTTAAAGCGCAGTCTCAAGATTTACCATCTAATCGACGCGCACGCAATGCAGTCTCGCATGCGTTGCGCCGCGCCCAAATTCAACGCCTTTGAGCAGAGCGACGATTGATGACTCGATGTGTGTGGCGATCATGTCAGCTGAATGAGCTTCTTGCAGCACAGCAGCACACTAGCATATCCACGTAGTTTCTAGAATCCACCTCTCACTGTGTCGTTCATTGTGAACGAAGTGTTTACGCATCGCAAGGCATTGCTATAAGCGATCAGGCGTGGTGTTTCTCGTGAAAGGTCTTGTGCCGCTTAAAATTCAGGTAGCATCAAAAATACCTGGTCGAAGAAAGTTAAAACCAACTTCCACTTCCACCCTTCCACTCTGCCTACCACTTTTAGAATGTTTTGCGGCTCATGTTTTTGACTGAAATTACTCTTTCGTTGTTTTTGGTGCAAATATACGCTTATTATTTTGATCGAAATTGGCGTTTGTCCAATTAGCAAGCTAATAGATGTCACTTTTTGTATCGGGAAATTCAAGTTTCGGCAATAAGATCGCTAGAAATGATTTCATTCGTCTTCTCACAAATAATGGATAAAGATTTGGCCAGAAAAGAAGCTAAAAGATTCGAGATTTCGTTCGCATTTTCCTCAAGATTGGAGATATTTTCATTTCCTTCCTCTGTTTTTGCCGTTTAATTACGGCTAATGTTGTTGGTTACGCTCCGGATTGCACTCTCTGAGTGTCCTTCTCTGCCTTCTGTGTTACTTTGTCATCGTCATGGATCATGTTCGGCGGAGCTTGATTATGCAAAGGTCACAACAGAAATCTTGGAAGTGTCGGAGTTCCATCTCCGTGCCCTTTCTTTACCCATGTTCTCGTTTTTGTGGCATCATTGAAATGCTTAATTGCTTCTTTGTTTTCTCAGTCCCTTCATTCCATTATCGGTTGATGATGTACATTCTAAAAGTTTTCAGATCTGTTCAATAATCGATTTCCGGTTTTTTTTATAAGTGAATTGGTAAACAAAAAGCAACAAAGCGCTTTTTGCTTGCACCTATATTTTTGGCAAACATTTTCTATATTTGTGCTTCCATTGCTGTTTGTATGAATTATGTTGCAGTTTGACTTCCAGGCCATTCGTGGACGACATGACCGTGGGTGACTGTTGCGGTCCTGAACGTGATCCTGCGTTCGGTGGTGGTGGTCGGCAATCTGTGGGAGCGTCGAGATGGCAATGTACGTCATTTACTTATTATGCCGGTCTTTTAAGGCAGGGCTGAGCGAGAACGGTGCTTTTCCAAAGTGTCCGGGACGATTTTTTGAACTTCTTACCGTTCGCTTAAGCGGGTCTGGTCGATCAAATATTCTCGATGACATTTTTGAGCAAGTGATGTATTCATAGCACATAAGAGTTTTGCTTTGCTGAGTCTAGTGTTGCTGAAATAAGAGTGCGGCATTGATCCACCACGTGATCAGTGAGGTCGCCGAACGAAAGCAGTCTATTATTATAAACTGGCACATACATTAACCATGATACCCGAGAATTGAAGCAATTAATCTGTAAATTATTTGTATGAGACCATTTATTCAAATTACAGTAAGACGTAAAATAATGCAACGCATATGATTGAGCGCAACATGCGGAAATACGCCTTTGACGTAAAATATGGTAAGCGAAATGAAGATCGTTAGGGTGATCGCGCTGAGAAAATGCACTCAGAATTCAAGTATAAATAAACTTATCTCATATTCAATGACCTCGTATGATTGCACTGTTTTTGGTTGTCATCATTGTTAACCAATGCGTTATTTAACCCACAATTTCGTTGCAAAGGTTATACGTGCATACACATTACTTTATGCACTAATAAATTCTAATTACCCAGTAAAAAATTGATGAAACAGTGTCTCATGCGAAAATGCGGAAATGTTTTTGCGATAGTGAAGACAGATGGCTGTCGTGAGATTGGAGCAAACTACATGCGTTTCAATGCAATAAATCATTTATGAGGAATCTTCTTACCTCAATTCCGACTTCTTTCATGGCGTTTGAGTCGTCGAAAAGAGAGTCAACGAAACGGGTCGGTATAAATGGAAAAATTGTTTGATTTTCTAGGCTATATTTGTTCGCAACGGAAATTGTAATTTCAATGATATTTGCAGATGTAGTGGATTTTATCCGCGAGAATGATATAAATGCAGACTTAAACGATCCCAACTGGTTCGAACAGCTGCGGGAAGATCTTCATCGCTATAGAGACGAACGCGAGCCCGCTGGTAACGAGGATGGATCGGCATTCAATGAAACGTTGTTGAGTGATACGACTAGTATGAGCGTCGCAGTTGAGGGCTCTTCGTCGGCCGTCACGCTTACGCCACCACTGTCGCCTGTTCGCGTTCTTGTCAATTCGGTAGGCCGTGATAGCGACTTTTTTTTTGAATTCTGGGAGGTCAGAGATTGCTAGAAATGACCTATAATCTTTCAAACTGAGAAGCCCTTCTTATATTTCTACCTCAAATTTGAGATTAATACGGATCCGCAAGTGCATCATTGCGATCAACTCTTGCTTTTTACATTGCTCATACTTTTGAATTGACGGAGTAAAGCATAACGTCGTCTCTAATCAGCTTTAAGGTAAGTTGTGGCGCACCTCAAAAATTTAGTTTAGTTGTCGTGACGAACACGCCTCTATATACGAATGGAATGAAAACTTCTGCCATTATCTGCTGCCGTTAGTGAAACATTCCCTTCTTCTCCATCGCGCTGCCTCTGTCTAATCTGCAAACAGCCAAGGGTTAACACGGCACCCCCAGGGACAGGTGGACGTGAAGCCACTTCGACGCTTTAGCTCACTTGCTCGTTGGTCGTCGGTTACCGGAGGTAGCTACCAGCACCCGGTTAGTAGCATTCAGCTGTCTGTTATATCTAACAGTACGCGTTTCGCAACTTTTGATTGCCGCAAGACGGCTGCCACATTTCTGCTTGGTGGTATACTACACCTCACTCGGCATTCATCGGTTCTCTTGCCAAAGGCATGTGGATAGGGGTCGTGAAGTGTGGAAATGGTTTTGGAAAGGATCGATTTATCAGCGTATTTCAGGAAAGTTTCGGCGGCCTTTGCTTGCCATGTCGTGTTGGAGGCGATGGCGCTGAAAATTTTAAATGACATCTGCAGTATCTCAACGAATTCTCGATTCGATACCTTTGCCTAACCTGTTACAGTGGCGAATCTGCGGCAAAGTATTTTAAATGATGCATTTTCTCCTAGCTGCTTTCGAGTCCAGATCCTGCTGTCTTAATGTCGTTTCGTGGATTCGTTAACTTATACTCGCGAAAAAAGTTAACGCTACTACTAGCTCTCCTTGCCAAGAAAAGTGAGGTGTAGTATGACCGATGAAACAAATCCTAGCACCCCTCGAGCTGTAAATTTCAGGTTGACGCACAGCTATCACTCTCTATGGAGGCTGTGATCAGGTGTGTAGTGGTTGCGCGTGTTGTGATTAGTGGTGAGGTTTGTGTGATCATGCGCAAACCAAGCTCTTATCGGCACTCGTATTGTCGTACCCTCCTATTTGGTCGAATATCTCGCCCCTTTTCCTTACCACCGTTTCGATTATCAAAACCAAGTTTGTGGTCTGCATCTGCCACCTCTTACATACCATAATTCGGACTATTACCTCTAATGGATACTCCAGTTCGGTCTTAGACCTCGTTTTGGATCTGGCAGTTTGGCCGTAGTCGATTTAGTCCGCTGAGGTCAGTTCGCGATTTTCCTCTGCGTATTTCCTAATTTTCCTGCAGCTCGGATTTGTTACTGACGATTCACTTTTTTCATTTGTAGAGTTTAGTTTTTGTTGCTACAAATCCCTGCTCCTCATTTATGAAGTGGTGAAACGAGTTCATCGCTTATGCGCCATGCTTGCTTATAAACGTTTTTGCAGTTTCTAAATTAGTGTCGAGAATCGCATATTTACAACTATATAAACTCGTGCACAGTCTCTTCTCGATTGTCTCTTGGAATAAGCTTTGCGTGAAAGTGCTTCAAATAGTTTTATGTTGTTCAGGCAGAGGCAAGTTCGGATGAGAGCAGCGAATTGGGTGCTTCCGTTACGCTGCATCGTACGAGGAGATTCTCACATGTGCCGATGGTATCCAGTGCTGCTATGCGAAGCTCTAGTGGTATGTTTTTTGCTCTCAGTTTTGACTCTCTAGTTGTAATTATTAGGCGGCAACATTTTGATCAAAGCTTAACTCAACCATAATAGAGCTGATGTCGCACCGAAAGAGAGGTAATTCATAAAGAAGAACGTTACTTTACTATCTCTTTTCTTCAGAGAGTAATCGCGAAGCTTGTACAGATTTAATTCCGCTCCGTTTGTATGTAACTTTTGTTTTTGCTTTATTTTTCGTTGCACTTGGATGATAGTCGTAATCTAGATGAAACGGACCACTCAACGGCTCAACAGGAGAGTCCGAAACGCGCATGCTTGCCCGGGCCTAGTCGCATGAAAAGGATGAAATGTATGACAAAGAAGGAGCGCCGATTGAAGAGGATGAGCTCGAAGGTTGACCAGTTTTGTTTTTGTGGCCTTATTGATCCATGAAGCGTTTTCTTGAGGTAGAGCAGTTGCTTTAAGGAAAGCGACATTTTTGAAGGAGCACTTAACGTGTACCAAATTATGATGTATTGTTCGAGTTCTAGTATGGGCGAGCCGGTAGCTGTTATGGGAGCTTTGTATGATTTGAAAAGGTTTTGATTTTGAATTGTTCACCAGCACACCCAGACCCATGCATGTTTTAAGCAAATTTGGCATACCCTACATTCAGCAAATATATTGCGATGGAATTTGCCTTGAAATGTAATTCTAACTTTTCACTCACCTGTGATAGTTGTTGACCAAGAGTACCCGCCTAAAGTAATTTGTTACAATGGAAAATCCTTTATCCAGCTTCTTGTTTCTACTTGAATGCTTTCACTATAATATTTTTCTCCCTTCAATCCGGCAGAGCAGAAGATCACTCCCTTACTATAAAAGTCTCGGTGCTGCTTATCTTCAATTATGGTCGCAAGCCCTTCTCTGCCTTTGCGCTCCGTCCAGTGGTGAGGAAGAGCTTTATTCGTATTTTGTTGCTTGATTCTTATTTATTTCCTTGGTATCTTCTCTCGCCATTGAAAAGTTGGAACTTTATTTTTGCAAAGATTATCTCTGTTTTGAAGTTTATTTCAGAATAAGGAGGGAAATGGTGTGCTGAGTAAATCAAAGCTGTCAATAAAAATTGGTGAGCGTGACCAGGAACGTCTCTTGGCAAGTTATGCTCAGCATTGCGCGCATCTCTCACGTGCAGCAACAACTTCGCATGCCGAGAAAATCTCGAAGGTGAAAGAGGACGATTTACAGCTGTTGGCCTACATGCCGAAAAGAGACGATTTTGAGCAGGTGAGTCTTCTTTACGAATTTGGGAGTGGCGTAGTCGGGGTTAGGATTGGGGGAGGAGAAATGAGGAAGGAATCAGAAGCTGAACAACCTTTCGCCTCTTGAGTTTCTTCTGGCAACTGCTTTTTATATTGTTTTTCACTGAATTCCATTTATTTTCCGATCAAATTTTCCAGAGCAATGATGTGGAAAATCAAATATGAGCAAATAAAGAGCAATTCCAATCAAATATGGGCAAATAAACATGCCGAGTTCAATTATGAAAGTATGGAATCGCATAACATATTTTTCGTGATTGCAAAATACAGTTATAAGCATGATGCTTTGGGTTTTTCGTCAGACGGTTAAGATTTCGAAATTACCCAATTTCTAGTGAAACAATCGGCAGTTTTCTTTTTCTCGTTCCAAATCAAGTCAAGCAAAGAGACCTACTTGCACAAGATCCCATATTAATTCATACGGAACTGTTTGCAAGAAATTTGGAAGCGAAGAGTTTTTCGAAATTTTCATCATCTTCTAAGTAACATTCGCAACGCAACTAGCAGTTGTAGTCCTCCGTCGTGTTCTGGTCATGCCATCGTAGACAGAGATATTTAATCTCCAGTAAGTGTTTATCGAGACGAGCAGTAAGGAATTGACTTTGAGCACATCGTACGAAACAGTTTCCATAGGCTGTCAGCTTGACAGACCCCGCTTATTTCTCACCTTTTGGTTACTTCGAATTCCATGCATCAGTAACTTGGATGCTCTCATCTTCTGTACCAAGGAGAGGGAGAGGGGAGGGGGGAGGGGAAGGAAGAGACCTTTGAATCGGATATAACCGCCTACTTATCTAAAGTCCGCATGGATTGCTTCATGAAAAACATGCTTGCGTGCAGGGCTGGCGTCATCGTTTTCGGGCGGTCCACCAGCGGCTGCTACTTGTTGTTGATGTTCCTCTCATATATCTCGATTCGTTGAGGTCAATCTTGGCCGTAATAGTTTGCCTTTGTGTCCGTGCTGTCCCAGTGCTTTTGGAAACAAGAAGGAATAGGCAGCTTAATGAAACCGATTTGCGAAAAGCCGCTGTTTTGATCGCTGCAATCTCGCAGCTGCGTTCGTCGTAAAACGAAGTGGTGAGGATTATTCTTGACGCCCTGTTGGCATGCCGAAATATGCCGTCTAGGCTGCAAAATCTTTTTAGGTACATCCGCAGAGTGATTTTGCGCGTTTTTATTGATGGGCTAGTTCATGTGCTCAGAAGAATGCATCTGTCGCATATAGACAACCTTTTCGAGCCATATGAAAGAAAATTTGATCCGAAAACAAAGTTTTTGACAAAAAAGCTCATGCAACGGTTATATTCTTTTTCTTCCTCATATCAGATATAAAGTTCAAGCTTAGGGACGTGATCATTATGAGTCAGATGTGACGTGAGTAGCAGACAAGCAGTTTTCATTTTCCCGAAACAGAAAGAAGTTTCTTTGTCAATTATTATTGTAGACGTTGTCTGTTGTGTTTTGAATATGCGGCATGTTTTTTTCTAGGAGTATAACAATGAATGTGAGCGCCTTATAAGTCGACTTCAATTAAATCTATCCACGGATGGCGAAGAAGACGAAGAGTTTGCTAATGGTAAGATATTTGTTTATATTGTGTCCCTTGAATTCATGCAATAACTTTAGGGAGCGAAGTTTTAATGCTACTTTTGAAAGTAAGTTTTCGGAGTGTACTATTCAAACTGTTCTTTCGGCTTAGCACTAATCCTTGCATGGGCGTCACTCGCGGTAAACAGCAATTCCTTCTCACAACAGTGAGTCATCATCGGCACTTAATGGGCATTTTGTATTATTAGTACAGTTTCCGCTTGAGGCGATATGTTTCGAAATCATTTGCGGTTAGGAACTCCGACCATCTTTGCAAATCCAAGGTGGAATTGAGCTTGAAAAAAGGTGGTCTTTGCTATTGCATTTTCAATAACCGCGGTTGCATTGCAACTTCAATCACTTTTATGCACATGTCGCTCTATTGCTGCTAAAGTTGATTGAAATTTCATTTCTCATTCGCAGATTTTTGCCTTATTTGGAGAGGCTGTCTTCAAAGTTGTATCATGATGTAAATGCGCCAGTGTGGAAATATATTGGACGGTTTAGCTGTCAAGATCAACAAGGTTCTCTACTACAATCGACAAATGATGCAACGGCGACAGCGGAAAGCGATGATGCGTGAATTCGATTTGATCTCCGAATTCTTCGACAAAGTGAAGGTGAATGTCTGTTGATCTCTCTTAGGGTCCCCTATGAAAGTCTAAACTACCATTGTTTATTAGTGATGAAAATCCTATCTTGATGAAAATGCTTTTCACACGTATAAATTTCTAGTGGCTTAACTAAGTTGAGGCAGAGGTGGGATTCTATCTTCTTTTATAGACCGTTATGCTCAGTTTCTATTGTGTTATGGGAAAAGGCAAGTAATAAATTATTTAGAACAATGCAGCCCATCCTCATCATCACAAAGGCTCTCCACATAGCCGCACCGTGGATCGTCGTCGAGACGAAAACCGAAAACTGATGAACAAGGTGCGGCAGGTGGTCAACAAAGAGGAAATGAAGGAGCTTGGTGATGTTATCACAAGTAAGTTGCCATTGATGCCAACGTGCCGTATTGCTTGTCTAGTGGTTTGTATGCAAATTAGCCAATCTTGTTTTTGTTACAGTGTTAAGTGCTGATGTTTCTCTTCCTATAGTTGTTCAGCTGCAGCAGACATGGAAACTTTTTTCGGTAGGGGAAGTTCGCTGGTTGAAAATGTTTTCTAAATTCGGTATTACCGGAACATGTTTCCCTCGCACTTTTTCCCGAATTTCTTCACTTGCTTCAAGCGGTGGCCTGCGTTGCTTCTTTATGTATACACCAATAGAAGCTCCAGTCTGTCATTATGTTTAAGATGATCACCCGTTTTTGGCTGTGAAGCACGTCGTCGGGGTCGCTTTTCTGAGTTGTTGATTCTCAGCCTTTTTCAATTGTGTTTCTTATCGAAGCCAAGTGAGTTAGACTTCTCAAGTAACACGATTGGGCAGCAAATAAAGGTGTGAATAAGTAGGTGCATTAATGATTCAGTTTAAAAATTTTCAGAGCTCGACTCCTTCGCGAAGAGAATCGAAGAATTGAAAGATATGAAGGCACGAGGAATCAAAGCGCTGAAACGTCCGTTTTTTTTTTTTTTTTTTTAGTTCTACGTCGTTGACGTTCTCTCGTAAGGAGCGTGGGAAATATTGCATTTGCATCAAGTGAAGAAGGGCTATTTCTGGATTTTTTGCCGAATTTCGCTAAGAACACACCGTTTTCGTGTTCAATGTGGAAAAGATCGCATCATCTCCGTGTTGTATATGTTTATGTCTACATTGCACCATTCTAGTATTTCCCTGATTGTGCGCAAAGATTCATCTAAAAGTTGTAAAATTTCTGCTCCGCACTGTTATGGATAGGCGATTTTTTTTTTAATGTGTGGATGTTGATGAAATTTTGTTGCAACGGTCTAATTCACTCTCTCGAGTACATCAAAAAAATTTCTCTTGATCTTTTTTTTTTTTCTGTGGAAGAGCGAGTGAGCAAACCATAACAAGCGTGGATTGCATACGACAAATGACAGTCATTTAATATGGCAATTTGTTTAAAAACAAAAAATTTCAGCTGGGCAGAAGGTCGATCACGAAACTCATAGTCGTAAGCGAAAGCGGCGTGGTGATAAATACAGAAGCTCGCAACACAAGTGTGTTATTGTTACGTCTCGTATAGTAATCATTCCTCGTTTACTTTTATCTCAACAGGTTTAGGTGGTCAGTATATTTCAGCTTCGATTTGGTTGGGAGGAGGGGGGGAGGGAGGGGGAGTGTATGATATTTGTGGATAGTGCGCACCATTATTTTCGTTGGTCATATTGCGTGCTTGAACTTATTGATTGGCAGTTATTATATTTACTGGCGCATTCTGAATTGGCAACGCTTTTCGTCTACTGCAACGTGATGGGAAATGCGACTTCCCCAATTGGTTCCTAAATTCAGGATTCTTACTGAAAACCCGCTTACTTTTGGAATTCGTGGTCTGATTTCCAAACACTGAAAATGTTTGAAGTTTTTTTTAAGCCTTCGTTTTCGCTTAAAGTAGAAGATTTGTAAATAAATCGGTTTTACCTTCTGGTTCCTGGAGTTTTTCAGAGATCTTTTCTTTATGGTGCATTGAGAGTTATAGAAATTTATCACTTGCCTAATGTTCCATTTGTCTGCCGTGTTCTTCAAGTTGTATTATGAAGTTTTCATACGACAAATCGATTCCCTTTGTTGTATTTCAGAGCGACACTACGTTGGAATAGGTTTAAGCGTTGGAATAAGCGTCAACAGCTGAAGAGCGAGGCCACCGAATCGGATACATGATACAGGTGAAGCAATGAGCACTTTCGCAGAAAAGCGATGTGGAAAAGTTGAGCGCCTTGGACGGTTCACGTGCATTGTAGCCTGTGTGATGTGCTTCTCTATACGACCTCACACATTTAAGTTTAAAGTTCGTTTTTCTGAAAACTTTTCTCCTTTGAATAACGATGCATCGTGTTTCCTATGAAATAACCGTTTTACATGGAGAATTGAAGTTTTCGTTTATAAAAACAGAAAGAGTTATGAGTTGGGGCTAAGCTGGTTTTCCGCTCTGCATAAATGGTTTCCAGTTGTCATAATTGACTCAAGTAATATGCCGGCACAAATTCCTCTAGGCTTTTGCAGTGGTTCGCTTTTGCAACTTCGTCGAGGAGAAGATTCCATGAGATAGGTTTTCCTTTCAGGTGACGAATAGAAATCATTCTTATGACTTTTTGAGATAAAAAAAAAGGTAGTTGGATTACCTGGAATTCTTTCTTTCCAAGTTTCGGGGGAATGGAGGAATTCTCAAAGGCAGCATAGAGCATGTTTGAGACGACAGAACTTGTGCAATAGTATGTAAAGTGTTTTTTCGCAATTTCTGATGTCTGCTGTTGAAGGTATATTCATATATTTTCGAGGTTTACGATGTCTATCACTGCCGCTGTATATTTTTTTGTAATACCTCATGTAATAAGGTATCCCTTTGTCTCCGTTGTACTCTTCCATCAATCGCCATTTCGTTTATATGAGGCATGCTGATATTGCTGATGCAGCAATCTTCTGAAATCTTAGTGATAAGATAATTAGTAACCAACTGGTCTGTAAATGAGCATTAATTGAATGCTCTCTGTAAAATGTTTTATTAACTAGCGTTTTTATTCCTCTGTCAGTTCCTGTGCTTTTTTACTGTGCTGTTAATAACAACGGTAATATCAGGTGATCTCCGAATGGTTGCTTCAGTTTACGAGTTCCGCATGTTGAAATGGCATATCGTTTAGGGGATATGCGGTGTTTGCATAACATAACGCAGCACAGTTATTGTCCACTTTATTACTATTTTGTGGGTTTTTTTTTTACTTTAAGAGAGAAGGAAACTTGTTGGTGCCGTTATGAAAACTGTTCCTCTTCTGTGCTATGATTTGAGATCCTGGTTAACTTCAAATCGTGAAGTGGGCGGATGAAGGAAGAGGTGGAGACAAAAAGCAGCGTTTCTGTTTTTGTTTTTTTTTTTTTTTTTTTATTTTTTTTTTTTTTTTTTTTTTTTTTTTTTTGAAATGACAGAAGTGGGATAGCAAAATCCCTAGAAATTATGTAGCCACAGATGGCCCAATGACAAAAAATTTGAAGGTGATGCTTCTTTCATGCAGTTATCCACACTACATCACATCACATGCATCTCGTACTCACCGGCCTCGATGCTTGAAGTTTCCTGACTTGAACGCCAGAACGTAAGAATGACGTGTAAGAGGCAAATTTTTGAATATTGCTTTGGTGAGTTCGTCAACAGTTTCCATAGAAGACGTTGAAATGAAAGGGGGAGGGGCACTTCAGAATGTCCAAAATGGCACAGGGTTTTGCCACTCAGCCAAAATAACGTCGTATCTGAGAAGGCGTTTCGTTGGTATGTGTGGTTTTCATAGCTCTTGTAGAAGTTAGTGCATCAGGTCGAAAGTTTTCGAGAGATGGGCGTCTTTAGAACTTCATCTGAAAGCGAGTTGAACTAACCAGATGGACATACAGGCCAGCGATGGCAGCCGAGGGAAATTTCATCCGGTTGATAACTTTGGAAAAGTCAATCTACCACCAAAGTTCGGTTAAACGTATACTTAGTAATTAAAAGTAGTCATTGACGAATGGCGTTCGGTTGAGGCCGACTCAGAAGAGCGATCGCGTCCGGCTGATAGAAGGCGACTGGGATTTCGTTTTTCAGCCTTGCCTTGAGCTGGGATGGTCATCGCCTAGACGTGGTTGTGGACGAATGTGGTCAATGATGGGCGTCTTCGAGAGTTCGTTTAAAAATGTTGACTCCTTATTTGACCCCAAGATTATATTCAAGAGTTGACTATGCTTTAAATAGAGAGCAGCTCAAGGGGCTGGCCCCCTTTTTTTCACTGGGAACTGAATTTCCCGCAAGTGGAATCACGAAAATGGGGTTTAAAACCTTATTAATTCAGTGAAAGTTGCTTTGAAATTGCCGTCAGCTCCGTGGAACCAATTTTTCGACTTCTCGTTTAAGCTGACTCCACAAACTGATGGTAAAGAGCATTAATTAGTATCAAAATCGGAAATTTGTTTGCTGTTATGTCGTCACCAAACGCAGGGAAACGTTTTGGGATAACATACGTTTCATTGGGTCGTAAATTTGGCAGTTTTCATAGTTAACCGGAAATGATGCTCTCAAATCACAGCTAGAATTCTATGTCTTGATGACAATGTGAAATATTTGGAAACAGATCGCGAATTGAAAAGTTTTCCGTCGTCCTTTTTCTTCCACCTCAGGTCGAGTCATTCCACTCACTGATTCCCGTCCCTTTTTTCTTCACTCTCCAAAATTTTAAAAGAAATTGAAGCGGCTTTAATTCATCGAGCTTGAATGAGGTAATTTCTTTATTTTTCCTGTAAAAAAAAGGAGAACTACGGAGATTTTATGATTCTAGAAAGCTTTTTCATCTTTAAATAAGGAATCGCTTCAGTAAAGATGGATTCCGTTCAGCTTAGTTCCTTATTCTACTCTACCAACGCATTTGCTGCATGCATCCAGAATGACTCTGACATTTCGTCCGATATTCGCCGGTGAATGACGTCCAAAGCAACAAATGTGATGAGCAGGCGAAACCTCAGAAATAAAATCGAGAACGAGTCACTTCAAACGTAGATTATGGAGCCGATTGCAAGAGGCGACTTCCTACCTTAGGAAGAGTCGGAATCGGGCAGTTCACTCTTATGTTCCTGCTCCGAAGGCCGAGAGTTGAAGTTCGTAGTCTGAATTTTGTACTTCATGGAGATAGGAATCGCAGCTATCTCATATTGGTTGAATCGTTCATCATTGAATGTGCCTAAGCAGTACTGCATTTTTGCCAAAATTTGTTGCCGAAACGACATAAAACCGAACCGTAGAAATGTTGCATTGCTGACAGTCGTTTCGTGTAGTTCGTTGAAGAAGAGTCTATTACTTTGACTTCATGCCTCTGTGTACGTATAAATGTGTGCAGGTCTGTTTATGCAGTAGTTCAACTGAATAATATGCATCATCACGGTGTGGCCACTACATTAGCCTGATATCCAAGCGAGCTACAGACATTCAAAACGTCTGTAAATTTATACGCATTTCGTGACTGCTTCGATCGTATCCTACTTCGGTAGTTTCACATTCTGTAATCGGCTGAGCCGAAAAAATCTTTTATAGAAGACTTGTACGGAGTGGTCATTCGGACAAAATTACGCTGTTGCGTTTACCGTGGTCATTCGCCGCCAGTATATGAAATCGTCTGGTCCAATGAGTGAAAATGCAAAGACATACAGAATTGTGTAAGTGAAATCGTGCCGGCTTCTGGTGCGCCTTCCCGAATAATGGAAAGTTAACGAGTTTTCTGAAGCATTTTTAAAGTTGTAATTAATTTTAGCATCGTCTATAAGGAATTTAGTTGCTGATCACGATACGATGAATTGGCTCTATTGATGATTCTCTCTCAAACGTTGACAATCACTTTGATTGTTGCGATTTGAAGGAAATGACATGAATGTTGAGGTGTCTCTAAAAGAGGCCATTTCCTGTTTGCCCCATTTTATAAACGATTGCGCCAATGAACAAAGTGGGCTAAGTGGGCTTATTATCATTATGCTAGAGAGAAGTGCGATACATTGTTGCTTGTAAACGCACACTTATTTCATTGAAGAGGAGAACTTTCTATTCTTTACTTTACTTTACAACGTAGTCATTTTTCGTTTTACAATGATTTTTCAACGAAATAGCAGACAGTCGTTGAAGCATTCAGCAAGGGTTGCTAAAGCCGAACAATTCGAGTTGATAAAACATTTCTCAACTTGCATCTGCAAAACAAGACTGAATAGGCATGTATGTCTATCTGCATATGTGATTGCTTATATGTATGTGCCTTTCTGTTCAGTTGTTTGAAGCCGCCAAAATCCTAAAATTTGCCTTGCGTTTGCTAAATTTGTTAGATATACTTTACGGAAATGGTGGAGACCGCCGTATCAACCTTCAAGTAGATCCATCTATATTTAAAAAAGCATTAGTCGTCTAAGTCTGCAATAGATTTGCACAGCCGGTCGGTTAACGTATGTATCTACTGTTTCGTCTGTTTTATCATTTTTGGCAGTCTTGGAAACTACCCTGCCCGATGAGCTATAATACTAAAGCACGCATCGCGCCAGCTTCCGATCTTTGCAATTCGCCTACCACAGTCACCGAACTGTTTTATCATACGATGAAGAAAGAATTTCTCTTATTCTCTGCTGCGTTTGTGGAAAACGCAGCGAAATTTAGTTGCACTGCAAACGCTATCTCTGCTGTTGGGATGGGACTGATGGTTGCAGCGTGTGTCAGCGATGCGTATGAAGGGGAAATGTGAGAGGTGAGTGGTCGACGACTGTAAATGCAGATGAGGTGGTGTGGTGAGCAGTAACTTCGAGGTTCTGGTTGCTAATATGTGTGCATGATGTTTGTTCATTTGGGTGTCCGGGTTGCTCGCATGGTACAGTTTTTTCTTTTTTTTTGGGAGAGAGGTGGGAGGATTCCGACGTTTCGGGTCTGTGATCTAGTGCTGCAATCAATTTTTCTTCAAGTTTTGATGCGTTCGAGTTCACCTCCACACTATTTTTAGTGATGCTTAAAAATCCCCCTCCCTAAAAAATTACCAATTGCAGAGTATGATAGGTCATGTCACGCTATCCTCGACTTAGTGCTTTTAAGTTGCCATGCTAGACCTGCCTTTCTTAGTGCCATGGTTAATGACCGTGTGCTAATTAGGAAAACATTTAGACACTGCAGTCAATCACTAGAAAATTTTAACAAGCGACGTCAACATTATCACTCAGCAGAATTGTTTAATAGCAAAGCAGTCATTGGTTCACAAATGTAAAAGCATGCAAGTAGTTTCTTAAAAGTTGTCGAGCACACTAGGAGATTGGACGAACATTCCTTGGTCCGAATACTGAACTAAAGTTGGACAAACATTGGACCAGGAATTGGCCAAAACTACCTAATCAAATATGATTTCGAATATGTGGAGCAAGACGACGGTCTTCCACGTGAAGCAGGCATTTTATTGGTGGGATTTTGAGTGAGGATGTGTCCTATAAAAAGTATAAAAGATATGTGAATGTATACAACAATACCACAACAAAAGTATTTCTGCACACAATAGGAGCGCTCAAAATTTCGCCTCTTTAGGGTATCGTTTATCGAATTGAGGGCATACGCATTCATCGAAATGCTCCCTCAATACTTGCGTATGTCGTTGTTGCAGGTAGCGCACAGTTCGTTTTGCACATTTTGCTGCTATTTGCTGCGTTTTGCACATTTTGCTGCCTATAGGCACTCTCCTAAGCATCCAGTTTATTCCAATAATAACTTCGAGAAGCTTTCAGATTCTCCATCGTTGCAACGTGCCTGCTTCGTTTGGAAAATATTTGAAGTAACTATGGTATGAAGTTGACTGCGTTAATTGGAAATGTTTATGCCATTCAAATAATTGCGAGTCTCCTACACCCCCCCCCCATCCCCCTCCACCGTTCTCTTCCTCTGCTGCTTAACTAGTTGCTGTGGATAATGTCAGAAAATAGGAGTGCATATAAGTGCTGGAAGTGACTGCCGAGAAGTAGTACTGTAGTAACTCAACATTGCTTTCCAACAAATGTGAGATTAAAATCCTGTGCGAAAGTGGTATTACCATGCGTAATCTGCCTTTTCTTTCACATTTCCGCCCTCTTAAGCCGCTCATTGCTCTTTCAATTAGTTAGCATCGTTCAGTTTTTCCTGTTTTGCAAAAGTCAATTCGCTCGTTCGTGTTCGGTTAAGTTTTTATTAAAATTAAAGTTTACAATCTTACATTATACTACAGAATTCTATAAATGTATAAAGCGAAATATTTTTTTTTATACCATATGATGATCGTATCCAACTGCAAAAATATTTTAATGAAATCATTGAGGAAGGCGCTCAGAAAAAACTTCCATTGATGAGTTTTGTGTCAGAGTTTGTGAATATTGTCGAATTTTGAGTTCAGATGGGCATTTGGGTGATGTATGCGGCTGGATTAATTGCATCGGTTGTTTCACACATTACACAGGATGGAAATCCACGCATCCCGGCGATGTCTTCTTCGTTTGAAATCGCTAAAGACGGTTCGCCAAGTGAGTTTTTCTGCCTCGTCAAACGCTTTCATCGGAGATGGAATAAGGGTGATTGGATATTAGAATCGGAGCAATAGGCAAGCCAAATCGAACAAATGTTATTCCTAGCAAAGAAACACGTTATCAGATACAAAGTGAACGAAAGACTTCGAAGAAAAGAAAGAACGAGGCGCATTCAAATCAATTTTGTCTTTCAGAGAGCATCACTATTTTGCGCACCTATTATTATAAACCACATGTTGTCCAAAATGAGTGTTGTTGAGCATCTACTGGTTCTAATGCGATGTGGAAACGCCAACCTAGAATTCGGTGGAGATGAAGAAGTTTTCACGTTTTATCATAGGGGAAGGTAGATCTTAACTTACTAATGTGTTCTTTTTTTTTTGCCGGGTAGTTTGGTTAGCTTCTCGATTCACAAGTTGCCTTATCATTTGCTGCAGATCAGATCCCTGAAGAAGAAATTGGCCATTTGGTTTACCTTGATCACTCAAGATTAAAACGACTGGGAATGGAAGTAATGCTGAAAGTTCTTGGTTTTCCCAAATCGTCCCCTTCTTATTTGGACTTCTTCTTCATTTTTGGCTGCTTACGTCGAAAAACTGCTTAGATGGGTCAACTTCATCAACGTTGTAATGCTAGTAATTATACTTGCATAATAATAATAATAGTAATACATATATATATATATATATATATATATATATATATATAATCCAAAAGATGGCTTAAAGGATGATCCAGAAGAAAGCGTAAAAGACCCCCGAAATGACTACAGCTTCTAGCAACCATCGTCATAATGTGTCCTGACTGCGAGGTCGTTCCGAATAAGCCACTAGGGTAAATTTTGCCAGAAAGAAATTTCGGCTAGGGGGTTCTGCTGTTTGGCTAACAGTACTGCAATTGATAGCACAAGTGATAGCAAATTCACTATTTTCGGTGTCAAGCATTTCAACAGAGCTATTCCTGCTATTTGCATAGTTGATCACCCCTTGATTCATGATGTGATTCACAATCAATTAAAGCATCACACTGCACCATAATGTGACCAAACACTGCACTCATGCTGACTGAAACTATCTTGCCTTATATTGTATTCTATATTGGTTGTTGCGTTGAGACCGTACTATGATTTCGACGAGTGGAGTTAGATAGGAGGGAGAGGGATTGCATAAAACATCAGCGCAACATTAGTACATGGCATTCGTATATAAATAACAATGATGTATTTCACGTTTTTGTGAATATTTATGTCTTCAATGTTTTTAGTGCTATTCAGTTGTGGCTATCAAGTTTGGTAATTTGCCAGCTCATAAGTTTTTATCGAAAATGGTTCACGACAAGAAATACTGAGATACATGAATGCTTGTTGAAAGATGCCATGCAGAAGAAGCTTACTTGAAAATACAAAATCCGCAGACTTTTGTTTAGATTTGATAAATATATAAAAATGTACTTCGAAAACACCGATTTTATAGTTGCGTTGACTGCAACAGATCCACTGAAAGAAGTTAACTCGCTGGAGCGTGCAAAAACGAGGGCGGATCACGAACGAGAACGACACATCACAGAGGATGTTCATTCGAAACGATCTCACCATCGTACTTACGCTTCACCTGCCAGGTAAGTTTGCGGCGCAAAGATAGACTGATTTATTACAGTGTTATTTGTCTACATCTTTTGATTCATATACCTTTTGACTAAATTTGTTTATTAGTTCGGTTAGTTTCACTTGTTGTTGAAAAATACCGATGTTGCAGTATCAAATAAGTTGAGAAGCGTGCTAGAATAGCTGACACAGTACGCACATTTGCATATCGCTCATTGGACTCAGTCCCCATAGGTTGTGTAGAGCATGTGTTCATTGTTTAATTGAACTGACCACTCAAAGAAATACTCCAGTAAACATGCATCTCTCTGCTATCCGATCGGGCAAAAAGCACATGAAGTTTTGGCGTCTTTGATATCGCTAAATTCTTTAGAAGTTGGCGAATCAAGGTGTAGAAAGATACAGAAGTGCTCATCCAATCAACCAGTAGTGAACATTTAACCTAACAAATTTCATAATGCTACCTGAAATGATTCCCGAGTTGGCATTGTCAAAAAGGTAGATCGACGATCACACATGCATACATCTTCAGAGACACGTTGCCACAACGCGCACTGTAAACGCAAATTTCCAAATGACGCGAGTTTCCCATAAAAAGTCGAATTTTTCTTTGATTATCGCTTGTGCTGAATTTCATAGATCTGGGCCTTTTTCCATGTAGATCTGAGCTTACGAGGCATTGCTCAATAAGTGAAGTGAACAGAAATCAGAACCAGCTTTCACCTTATTGATTACTGTTCATAATTCAGAATAGCTTCTAAAGTGAAATCTGTCTGCATCCATTGAAGCGATCTATTATGTAGTTAATGTTGTTAGCTGTTGCATTGATTGTGAGAAACAAATATTTCTTTGTTGTTAAAAATTATCGGATCATGAATTTATAAGTTCATCTCATCAGACATTGTCAAATAAAAATGATGAGGGAATTGACGTGAAGAGTAGAGGAAATGAAGGAATGAGCTAATAAACGAACTATTCAGGAGAAGACGACTGATTTATCGCGACGAGGATCTCTACGATAATGAATATCCGCCTAGATTGCAGTCTACGTGGAAATCTTTCGGTGCTCGAAAAAGAGGTTATTACAAGCCATCAGTTGAGGACTATGATTACTACGAAATGGAACAAATGCCAATGAGACGAGCAATTGTCAAACCCTCCAGGTAAATTTTTTATTAGCAACTCTCCTTCAAAGTGTTAATTAAGTAATGCTTACGATAATGTTGATATTTACGACGGAATATGGCAAAGTAAAATGACCAAAGTGAACAATGGTGCCGGTTTTCGTATATATATATATATATATATATATATATAATATATATATATATATATATATATATATATTCTATAATTTACTCACCAACACTTTAGCTTCGTTACAATCGATTCGTTGATAAGTGAAAACAATACACCTAGATTTTTATACGTTATGCCACGTTTCATAGTTTAACTACATTCCACGTTGAGATGAGGCTTTATGTATATGGGGTGTTGTGTTTTATATTTGTTTGTGTGGACAAATCGAACAGCCTACAGCCATTCCCGATCGCTCTTAGGTTACAACCTCCCTGCTTATATACGGTCACGTTTCTGCATGCGCATGTATCTTTGTGTAGTTAGTTATATGTGTCTGTGTGGTGGTGCTTAAGTACTCGTGCGTGTTTTGAAAAACCGATTATTACATTGCGTTATTCCATCAAATTGGGGAATAGCTTAACGATTTATTTCTGTTTTGTTGGATAGGAATTCATGCAGCATGAAACATTAATTAGGAAATAATAAAAACATATTGTATTATCATTCTTAAATGCTATTTATGAAAAGCTTCACCTTCTTCTCCGAGTAAGAACCCTTCACCCTACATCCTTTGCCCGTTTCCGAGATCCTCGAAAATACAAATGGAAATTCAGCTGAAATTTACGATTTGCATTATGTAAATAAGTTTAGAATTTATTTACCAATATATTCCTCAAACAACAAATATTGTTTGCGGAGTGCGGAGGTTGGTAAAAGCTTTAGTTAAAAGCTCTCCGCAAATAATTTCTGTAATTAAAGCTCAAGCTGAACCCTGTGAATATCAGATATGGGACAAGTGAATATTTTTGGCCGTTTAAAAGCGCCATGAAAAGACCTCATCGAACGTTGAACACTAACCGATATATTCCTGTTGACGAATTGCCGATCGACCCGAAGGTTAACTCTTTTAATTGTTACAAATTTCATCTTAAATATTTTTTAAATATCATTTCAGCTTTAATTCACTTTTGTTGTTTATCTAAATAGAATATTTTTTATTTGATCTTCCATCAGCAAACACATAGATCAGAGATCTTTTATAGTGCATGTGGGGTTGGCACTATCACATGACCTTTTGTCGGGAACTTGCATTCGAAGTGCGTATTCGGCGCCTTAGCAATTGAGGTCAACGACTATCGTATAATTTCGAATAAAACGCAGTCAATTATAGACTTAGACTGATTTTTATGTGAGCAGATGACTGTTGAGGTGTAGAGGGAACTCTGTTTCGAAAATTTTGAGAGTTTCGAAAATTTTGAGACACTTCAATAACAGTTTGTATTTTCGGAGAAACGTTATGCATTAAAGCTTTATCATAGAATGCGAGAAGGCAAAGAGCTATTGGGATCAGTGTTATTTTTTCCCCCGGAAAGGTTAAATGGATAAGTTCATTTGGGGAGAGGAGTTTATTGTTTATGTGGTGGGGAGGTGAAGTCGTTTAGTAAAGGTTTCAGAGTGTTTGAAGAGTAGGAAAGTAGAGATGGAGAGAAGAGGTAGCGAAACAATTCGAAGAAATTTCAGACTGAGGATAACATTTATGACGAACAACTTGATGCCCTCAGTGGTGGAACGAGAGCATTGGGAAACCATCATCCATCGTACAGCGCAACAATACAAAATAGAAATGTGCACAGCTTGCAAACAACAAACGGAATAGAGGTGTAGAATTTCCCCTCTTATTTATTTGTTTATTCACTCATTCATTTATTTCCTCCATTATATATTTGTCTATTTATTCATACATTAACTAGTTAATTAACTCAACTGTTTACTCATCGTTTCTTGATGCATCATTCTGCAGATAACTTGAGGAATAAACTGCGTTATGAAGTATGTTTTAATCACAGAGTAAGTCTAAAAAAAAATCGTTTAAGTCCGTGAACTACCGAAAATGATTTCGTTAGTTCACTGATCGAATAAAACTCTTATTCTTCAGATTCTAAAATACTGCTAGCCATAGAGCTGTATTTTCTTGAGCCTTCGAGAATGACCTTATATGACGAGGCGCAAAGTGGCTTCTTAAGTGTCAAGTTTTCCTGAAAATAAGTGAAAACTTGAGGAAAAAAACATGCAAGATTATAGAAGAGACTTTATATAGCAAGTAAAATCATTGCTTTCCTCCTCAGCATATCGCTCCAAACATGTGAATTATTTTAACCGAATTTTTCTGAGCTTCGAAAAATTTTCATCATTTAAAGCGTTTGTTGCATTCGATGTCTGAATCGTTTCAGTGTGATCGATATGTGCAACAAAAAACGCATATCCTACCTCAGCTCACTTGACTTACATTCCAGCTAATATCAATAGGCGTATATTTCTCACTGAGAATATCTGGTGGATTGCCTGCTTGCTGGACGAAAATAAATTTTTTAATGTAGTGTAGCCTCATTATTTGAAGGAAGCACTATGAATGTAATCTTTCGCACAGAATTCGGCCTATTTGTTAGCTTCTAAGAGGGGATCCATCGCTATAAACCATATTTTAATAACAGCAACCGCACTCGATCTATACACAACTCTCGACGCCAGCACCGCTTATCAACAAATATCTCCAGAGTGCAACATCAGCATTACCACGTTCAACGAGGCAATACGCTGCCGTACAACATGCAGCACCGTTATTCTTCGATCCAGCTTCTGAATCTTATTATGGCTCAGCGGTGAGGAAAAACTTTTCACCGATAACGTTCTATACATCGGTGTTTTAGTTGTTGCGACCGTTAGTTAGCTAAGCGAGCTGAAGTTTGTTTAGTGTGTGGTCAATGAACTTTGTCCTTCAAAAAGATCAATGAAAGAAAGAATATCGAAGCGTAAAGTCGCATGAAGTGACAAAATATTATGAACTTTTTCGTAGCGAATGCCGAAATTATAACATATGATGATGAAGCAGACGTTATTAACAAGGATAATAGAGTGGAACCTCAAGCAACCACCCATGATTTTTTGGAATAGCATGTAACCCTCGCCTCCGTCCTTCTCTCAATAATCATTTCCCGTCACGAAACTCGAATAAGGAAGGACCTGCTTTGGTTAGATTTCGCATGTTTTGATGTAGCATTTTATATGCGCATAAAGTTCAACATAAATAACAATCTTTCCAGTCAAATTCAAAGGTTGTATTCTAGGTTATACAGTCACCTTTAACGTTTTAAAGGGAAATTTGAATGGTGTCTTCGAATCGCTACAGTGCTTCAGTGGCGATATGACGGTTGAAACTCCAGATGGCACTCGTGAAATTCGTTCATTGAAAAGCGGCGAGAAGGTGCTGTCAATCGAAGGTTCACTTGTGAGTGAATTGCTGCTACTGGATTTTTGCGTTATTTTAGCATTCGGACATAGCGAAAGTTTTAATATTCATTTGTATCCTTTATGCGGTGGAAAAGTGCATTCATCTTCCAATCCTTTGCCAATATTTTTCAATCGAGGATTCATTTGTCGATGAGAATAGCGGAAAAGCATCCTGCTGGAGTAGTGCGCACAGGACGTTTGGTTCGATTTATCCAACGTTTAGGCGTCGAGCAGCGCTCAAGGAGCTGCTTTTTATGAATGTTCTCACCGGAAAACGGCTGGTTGTCGCAGCGAGCGACAGATAAAATGTAGCATATGTTTGGGATAGTCACTCAGTGAGAACTGCTGAAATTAGGTGTTTTTCATTATACAGCAAATTCATTTAGCTTAGTACCAATGCAATCCAAATTTCAGATATCGTATTCACCTGTCATTATGTTCCTGCATCGTCTCGAAAATGAAACGGCCGAATTCAATCTGATAACGACGGTAAAATTTATTGCAGTCAACGCATTTTTAAACACCTTTGCAAATAGACATTTGCTGTGCTCATGATGGCAACGTTGTGTGTATTTGATGATTTCAAGGTTTCAACCCGTTCGAATGACCTCATACACCGCCTTTCACATAGATTTATCAACTTCGAATGCAGTAGTGGACACTGAAAGATAATAGAGAATTTGCATGCATCTTAAACCGATCGGATTTTTATTTTATCTGCCAAGAAGCACCGCATTCTTGCGTAGGATGACTCGTCGCCATGTAAATTATTTTTTAAAATATTCCAGAAAGTTTTAAAACTCGCCGGGTTACACCTCCAAAAACAACACACTGTTACTTTTGGGACACCCTGCAGCATTGCTGCTTTGCTTGTTTTGGCTATACGTTCCACCGCATTGCTTACTGAGATGAAAAGCAAATGGACAGCGATAGGGGAGACCAGAGGAGGAGTACAAAGAAGGGCTGAGGGATACTCATTTTCACCAACTTCCATGCTGGTGATTCACTTCAAAGAATCCTCATATATCAAATCGCTCAAAAAAAAAACTTTTCGGATGATGACATGTATCCTCCCTTCACTGTATTTTAATATAGCTTTTCTTGTTTCTAATAAGCCACTCTGAAGAGCATGCACACCATTTCCTACGAAGAGGTATGTGAAGTATCCATCGAGAACCATTTTACGCAGCCAATCTTCTTGCTTTTGTTTTTGTTGTCCAATCTGTTTGTTTATCATAAAGCAGAGTTCTTTTTTTTTTTTTTTATTTTTTTTCCACTCTGTATCACTTCAAAATGTTGTTATTTTAGTTCTCATTTCCGCATTCTTCATATAAGCATCGCAACGATTTCAATAAAATCTACTTTTTTGAATTTTGCAACACATTCGCTATTTTCTGACAAAGTATCGAAACCGAATTTGTGTGTTGGCTAACTCTAAATAATGCTAAACTGTACATCAATAACTGCTCAAACACAGGAGGTGCAATACTGTAACGAATGAAAAGTAATAAGTTTTAAGTAATAAGTCATAAAAAAGACACATTTAATAGCTTATCGAAAATTTGGATTACATTCTAATTTTTACAGGTAATTCAACGTGGAATCTATGCGCCATTGACAGCTGCAGGTGATATAATTGTGAACTCAGTGCTATCGTCATGCCATAGCAATGCCGTCCTACAAACATTACAGCAGACATTTTTCACTCAATGGCGACGTCTCAACTCATTGCTCGCAGCTGAGGGCGATAGTGATGAACAAAATGGAGAACTACCACTTGGAGTTGGATATTTGACAAGCATTCTCGATACGCTCATACCGATGGAAACATTCATTTAATCTAATAATACCACCTGGGAAGCGCTACTAATTTTTCACCGACCAAATCTATATTAACATTTGCTTTTGCTTGAAAGCTAGTAATGGTAAATTTCATTGATAGGAGTGTGTATTTATAAACTGACGCCAATCTTTAGAACATTAAAGAATGAAGACCTATTCTGCGAAGAAGCCGACGATAGAAGAAATCGAAAATAAAGTTGCTCTTTTCTGAACGGACTATAAATATTGACAAGCATTCTCGATACGCTCATACCGATGGAAACATTCATTTAATCTAATAATACCACCTGGGAAGCGCTACTAATTTTTCACCGACCAAATCTATATTAACATTTGCTTTTGCTTGAAAGCTAGTAATGGTAAATTTCATTGATAGGAGTGTGTATTTATAAACTGACGCCAATCTTTAGAACATTAAAGAATGAAGACCTATTCTGCGAAGAAGCCGACGATAGAAGAAATCGAAAATAAAGTTGCTCTTTTCTGAACGGACTATAAATCTGTGATATCTACTGCGAAATTAACTCGTCAACTGTCAATTTATGCAACTAAGCAAAAGCATTATTATATTCGTCTGTTTGCAAAAATTGGTTTGTGGATGTAAGTAATAAATCTTGAAGAATCGCCTTTCACTAAACACGTCAAGATTTTTATCTCGTCAGAAAGCAGCAGCCAATGAATCTGACTCCAAAATTACGATGTTTTAAGAAGTAATAAAAAACTGAGTTCTCTCCTTCGCGAGGCTATGAATTCACTCACGACTCGGAAAGGCATATTCATCAATGTCGCTTTCTCTCTTCGAAATCACATTGTAGTTTGCTGCTCTTTGAATCAAAAGTTCTGTAGACTGTAATGAACTGTCGTAATTATAAAAAGCGTTACAGTCAGTCCAGGACGTAGTCGCATCATTGCTGCAGTTGTCTCACCTATAACACTTCTGAATACGGTTACAGAAGCGTACCACCCAAATAGTTATTTACAACATACGTCCCTAATTGGACCATATGGCAAATCTGCATCGGTTGGAATCCGTTCACGCTTCAGATAAACATGAGTCATAGTGCGCTTCCTTAACGGAATGAATACGCAATTTTGAACGCATCCACTTTCTCGATGAAAGCTTCCGGCTTTCACCTATTCTTCCCGGGGATCTTGAAAATGTTGTTCAACCGACGAAGAAAGCGGAAGTAGTTGCTAACTGAGAGGTCAGTAAAAACATTTCCTCCTAAACAAAGATATGCATTTAAATCCGACCACTTAGATACTATAAAGATGCAAATCACATTCCCCACAAAATTTCCTATGTGAAAAAGCCTACTGTAACGATAAGCAACAGTATAATGAAAATTTCCGTTTGAACAAATCGAATTGGGCTACCATATAGCTCGAAACTTATATGGCCCAAGGATCAGTGGAAAAATAAAACTCGGCCATTCTGCTTTTTCCGTCTAGTGTGTTTTCGAGGAGCTCCGAAGCCCGACATCAGAATATAACCTGTTGAAAATTCTACATGACGTTATCTTAAAAGAAGTCCTTTATGAACAGAAAAGAGCGCCAAAAATTTTTGCTCAGTGTTTTACCTCTAGAACGAACAAGGAAGGAGGGAAGTAAACATCGAAAAGTATGAAGCAATTTGTCCTCATATTTTCCATATGCTCAAGAAAAGCGCCACAACTTATCTTATGTCCACGACTATGACAAATGTGGAAGACTGCTACATTTCCGGCATGAGTTGAGTGCGATAGAATGCAAAACATTTCAAAAAAAAAAAGAAAAAAAACACGACTTGTTGATACAATCCGTGCTTCTTTCAAAGTGGAAAACGCATCAGTAACTGCGCAGAAAAGCAACAAAAACGAAGACGTCATGTAAAAAGCAGTAATACTTTGTGTGCATTCCCTTGTAGAGTTCTTTGTGCATCGTCAGCTTTAGAGTAGCGCTTTTTGCTTTGAATACAGATGCACACGAATTTAGATAAGGCTCTAACCTACCACCGCATCAACACTAACACCTCAGGTCACATTTTAACATTATATTCGCCATTTTAGCATTGACAGCAGCTGTTGGAAATGAAATCGTCGCGTAATCAAAACTGAAAAGCTGAAATGAAAAAATCAAACAGCGCCAATACAAGTAACTGCGACAAACGCAGTCACGAACACACAGCACTCTTGTGCGGAAATATACAGAGCATGCACGGCCTAACACGTACGGGATACGCACGCATTGCGTTCTGCACTTGGAAAGTGGACAGACTGCACGAAGCAACAACTTTTGCGATCAAAACGGGAACTAATAAACATATATTCAAGCTATCGTTGCTACCCTTTTGTCGTGTTTAAGACTAGTAATAAACAGTGAGCTCAACCAGATGCATATCGGATATTTCGCTGCGCGCGCCTCGTTCGTGGGACGAAATGAACTTGTTTTCAAACACAAGAAAATGACCAAGGTAGTTTAATAGGAGCTCAGTAACGACAGCGGATGAAGAATACAACATATTTGTCTTCTTCTGAAGGTAATGCTAGCAAATGCATCGGTTATCGCACTGAGTATGAACGATGCGTCGGTAACTTTAGCAATTATTCGTATTAATTAGGCGCGTGAGAAGTTCCTCATATGGGAAGAGGATGAAGGGGGGGGGAGGGGGAGAGGAAAGAGGGGAGGGAAAAGAGGGGAGATGTTCGATCGAGCCTCGGAATTTAGCAGTGTGCCAAGAGTATCGACTCTCTCGATTACTGAGCTTGCATAGTCTCAGGTGCAACTCTGAAAATTGGCAAGCTATATCAAAAAATCAAAAAGATCGTCAAAATGCTCATTGGAACGTCTAAACTATCAAAGTGCACTCTTCTTTTCTCTTAGTGAGGAAAGTTTTGTGGGATTCGGATATTTGGAATCCTTGCTCTGTTCGTCTGAAAAGAGTAGGCAATCGTCGTAAAATTCATTCTGCACAACTACAAAAAATATCCAGGAAGTTCCCAATTTAAAGATATCTAAACTATTTCCGTATGTTTCCGAAGAGGACATGAAGTTGGGGAAGAGGAGTTGCAGGGAGCCGTCCTTAGTTTTCGTGTTTCACGATATTATTGTGTCACAGAATTGATTTGTCGATGATGAAGGCAAATGCTCCTGTTTTGTCAAAAAACCTATTAGTGTGGACTCCGAAATGAGAAGCAATTTTTTTCATTTATATCTTTCGTTTATTACGCATACGATCCGAACTGTAACTGCGCTATAAATTATTGCTTACGCAGTGAAATGTGATGGTGTGCTCTATTATAGATCGATGGATTCTGATGATGTGAGCATGAATGGTAACAAGTATTGCAAAAAAAAGTTTTGAAAAATGTGTTGATCGGTTTTTTATGCAAATATTCTTCGAATAAAAATTTTCTTGACCTCTGGAGGTGACATCAATCGCTGCTGGGGCTAGTCATCATCGGCTTCCACTCATTGCAACATCCTTTCCACTTATTAACATTAGAGAACTAATTTTGCCTTTGGGGTAGAAAACACTAGGAAGCGGAGCTCTCCTTAATGAAGTACTCCACTTTTTTCAATACTAATTCTCAAAATCCCCTGTGGGCTACTTGAATTGACTATTTATGGTGGCTTTAGTAAGAGCTATATTATGCTTATGAAATGAGTTGCTGAAAAGTGGGCAGTTTCATCCTCTAAAAACCGAGCTTAAGTTTATTTCTTTGAAATTTGACATCCTTTATCAATTATCGGCTGCGGAACATCATAACGACATGTGAAATTGTACATGTTTAACGGGGTGTTGGTAGCACATATTCAGCGCAATGGTGGCACTAAATACTCGGTGAGGTGGTGCAACTATTCACACGTACAAAGCTCATTTTATTTGTTGATGAGCATCACGCTTGAAACGCTCTAGTAATAATAACAAACGACTAGATAAAATGCATTCAACATTGTATGACAAATTATTTTCTTTGCAGTGATGACAGTTTAATTATCACTCTCAAAAATGATCCTATCGAGATGACAGCTTCAGACAAAATTTCTTGCTTCTTGTTTCAGCGAACAATTCTTCATGAGCACATTCGCCATGTGTGTTTGTCGGTTCGTCGGTAGCCATGCTTCCATCTATATGCAACATACACTCATCTGTGCCTAAAAATTCTTAACCGCCGGATTTCTTGTTCTATGATTTGATATCGTTCTATAATAGTTACACTGTTTTGACGTGAAAACAGCCGTATTATGCTTACGTTTTCAAGTTGTCGTAAAACTGTTCGATGTGGTGGAAAGTTTGGCAAATTTATCACGGAATGGATGGTGTTTCACTCGAGGTGGAGTAAATTGTTCAATAAATTTGAAAGAATAGTGCTGTTGATAGTTGAAATTTTATTCCTCCTTCTAGGTGGCGCTGTTGATGTTAAATTGCAAAATGCGACCATTTTTGATGTAGTTATAATCAATTGCCTGGATAAGAAGTTCACTGTTGCCACTAAATACGAAATCTTTCCTTACGCAACAACACACTAATATCTAGCAGTTACTTATATGAATAGAGAGGAGGCAGCTGCTTTGGCACATGGGTTAGCAACTAGTTTACTTATCACTGCCAGGAATCTCATTGCAGCTTTCCAGCGATTAGTCATGGCAAGAAAACTGCAGCTACTCGGCGCGATTTTCTAAACATTAAAAGAACGTCTGAATTAATTAGACATGAATTCAGAAATCATTTGAGCAAGACATGGGAGCAGACGATGGTCTTCTTCCCCACTTGAAACAGTTGTTTTCGTTTCATATGATCAAACTGCGCTAACCGGTAAAAATATTCTAAGTTTAAACGAAGAAGTCACATATAGAGAAAGTAGAGCAACTGCCAATTCGCTTGCCACAGTCAGTCGAAATTTTTATCAGAATGGCCATTCTTACCTCGTTGGTTAGTTCGACTTAGGTTCCAGAGAGAGATATCGGAGAATTTTTGTGCATGATGGTAGTGAAGCGCAAATATTGCCAACCAATCTGGACATTGTACATTGACTCAAATATCATCTGCTAAACGGAATACTGCCCAGTGACCGCAGTATAGTCATGTGACTAGCTTATTGTACAGTAGCAGTAGTTCCGTTCCCGGTCTTCCCAACAATAGGTTTTTTGGCCATCAGTATGTGATGCAACATTTATTGCTCTTTGCAATAATTGATGATCAGCGAAAAATGTCGTCTAACTAAATAGGCTAGACATGCTGATCAACATGCCAGTTCTGCAAAATAGCAAGTTGAACTCTGAGCTCAACCTGTTGTTCGTTGACTACTTTAGTGAACTTTCAATAAGTACTTTTAGGAAGCTGATTTAGTTGTATTTCTTGGCGGTCAACGGCCGGGTTGAGTTTTTCACTTGATCGCACAAAGAGGTGAACGTTGCATTCACTTCAGATGATATCTTTTCGGCAATGAAGAGATGCAAGAGGTCATACTAACCCTAAATGTGACAAGCAGATTCAATGCGCTATTTAGGGGGAAGGCCCACGGAAGCAGTTAGTTCAATTGCACGATGATAGGATCATGAGAGATTTTAAGAGATTCCAGGTGTATCAAATTTGCAAAAGTGCATAAAAAGCGGTCCGTCAAGGCATTTAACAATAATTTACGGGTTTACTTGGTGGCAAAAGTAATCACAAAAATAGCCGTCGCTAGTATGAAAGTTTTTTCTGGAAAGTGAAAAGTATGCTGTAGAGATTTCTTCTAATAATCGCGTTTAATCCTCACATAAGCCGACCCCATGTTTTTTGCCTTTGTGAGAATTGGATGCACGCCGTGCAGTATGGGGCAGTTAAATCAAACGTGACCATTGAAAAACTGTAAATATTGCATATTGTAAACGACAACAAAGCAAAACTTTTAATCGACAAATGAAGAGATTTGGAGAGTTTACTACAATTGGATAATGCCGCATAGTGCACTAAAATTAGTTCATAAGCTCTTGTCAGGTAAACTATGCCTGGTGAATCCCATTAGGGGAAGTTTCAGCCTATTCTTACCAAAAGAAAAATTTGGAAATATTTCTAACGCATCGATGACGTCATTACTTCAGAGAAGTGTTTGTTGACAGCACCACGAATCGTCATCGTGCACTGTGCACTGGTAATTAAGAAGGAATCCAAAAAGTATCTTTTGATGGAAAATGTAGACAAAACTATTGAGTCTTTTCGAGATGGCGTAGAACAGTTGCAGAACAGTGGAATGAGATTGGTCGCTTTCTTAATCAATCACCTAAAGCCCTTTCATTTCACAGAATGAAAAAATTTTTGACGGATTAACTCACAAATAATTCACAAACACAAACGCGATAGTTGAATATCATTAATTTTTCTTTCAGCGGAAGCGTTTATTCACAAAAAATTCAACGGAAGCGTTTATTCACAAAAAATTCATTAGAAACTTTTTACTTTAAATTTATAACTGACTTTACTTTCGCTAAAGAATTGGTGTATAGTTACATACATTTTATGGACATTCTCACTGCTGACAAGAAAACACAAGTCGCGCTTTCTTTACGCTGAAAGCTATTACCTTTGAAGGTATGATTGCTGTAGTCAAAAACCATCACTACAAACAGCAGACTCGTTTTTAAATTTCTTCTTTTAAGACCAAATCAGCCTTTTTTTGCGAATAATTGCCTGATACAGTCATTCAAATAGACGCATGGTAATATCAATCGCCTAAAGTTCTTAAGAGAGCAACTGCTATCACATAAGACGCTGCAGACTTTCATGCAAAATACCTCAGAATATTACGTCCAATAGCGTAAACCAACACAACAGCATTGAATGGCAATAGAATGGTATATGCATTTTTTTTTCGGTAAAGGTTTCATGAAAAATTGTAATGCAGCTAATTAACGCATCCAATTTAAAGAAAATTTAAAGAAAATCCTTTACGATGCGCATTTATATATTTTATGTTTTCGCGTAATCCTTTTATGATAAGGCTTGTTGAAGTTTGTCTAACCATTTTGGGTTGGCCCCTTGACGAATGAATTATTTTCACTTCACTCGCTCCGCATGACGAATGAATCTTTCAGGCTCAATGACCCACAGATGTGCCGGTCGATGGATAGTGCTTGCTTGCATCGCATGCTACTGCCAAGGCTATATTATGCCATACTTCTTGCACGACGCGACGCTCGGCTGTAATAGTCAAGGTACTTAAGTATTATTTACTCGTTAATATTTTTAAATTAATGTTAACACTTTTTGTTCGACACTTAATCACTCTTATGTTTATTCATTCGAATATTTATACATTGTTTATTCAAACATTACATTACAGATTATCGATATCAAAATGCTTCCTAGTCGGGCTTATGTTTGTTCATCTGTATTCATGGTAGACGGGACACTTCTGGCGATTTTAGCCATTTATCTAAAAGTTGAGCACGTTTTACGATGCATGGAATTAAACCATAGCTGAATGCCAGGTTAGAGCCCATTTTCCGCCGGCAGCAAGCTCATTGGATTTCTATGACCCAATGAAGCCATTCTCAACCATTAGAGATCCTTGCTCTAAACATACTGCATTTTTTAAAGCATGAAGCTATCGTATGCTTTGCTTCATCCTTTGAAAAATATTTGCCCTTGTCGCTATTGAGTGCTGCTTAGTTTTTGGCAAAAAAAGTGATGTATGCCTTATTTCCAATTTACTTTGAGTCTTCCTCCCAAACTGATCTTCATCATCCCCCCCCCCAACAAATTGCTCAGCGATAGCAATGTGGCCAAAGAGTAGTGCAAAATTTGATTTAAAGATTGCCACCAAAAACCTTAACCACATAAGAAGAGCAAGAATTTGTAACGTATTTATGCAATCGGCCATATTCCATTCAGAACGATCAAACGTTCCATTCATAGCGAATCACTTGTAACTTGCTTACGAGCGATCTGAATATTATGTGTTCATTGTTCGCTCGTATTTCTCCTGTTCAGCAGTCACCTTAAGTGAACGATGCATTGCAGGACGTAACGGAACTTCCTAATTTTCACAGTTTTCAGTAAATTTTGGCGTCCCAACTTTTAGTTTCTTCTCTCCCCTCCCCTGCAACTGTGCCCCACGACCTCCAATTTGGTTTTAGCAAGAACCGATATAGTAAGTTGCTATTAACCTTTAGCTAGCTTAGGCGATGCCTCTTTGCGTTTCTAGTTTCGGTGATAATCGACCTCAATTGCCTTTGCTCAACACCACCTCCCCTCTCTTCCGTTCACAGAAATATTCTGTTGCTTTAGTACTCTTCCAACTATTCATCCGCTTCGAGCATATCATATCTTCTTAAGAAATGCACTTAGCCTATCACCTCACTCGAACAAACTTTCGCGACTATATGTTCGCTACAGTAAACTCAAGTTTGGCATTCAAAGCTTGCGCAAGTGGCTCTGTGCGAGAAAAAAGCGTTTACGAATTTCCTAATTTCTTCACAGCAACTACCTAACCTTGGAAAAAAAGGCAAAGTGCAAATCAATGATAAAAGTGTTCAAAAAGTTCTGTCGCATATTTGCAAAAATTCAGGTGAATGTAGTTATGGCTGGCAACCGGCAATATATAAAGTCAGCAGTGAGAATTCACGCAGTTGGAAGCGAGATCGTCACGAGGGTCATATGTTGAAACAACCTCTGCTTCGTTTCGATATTCTGTGGAAAAAATTCGCTGGTTGGAAGAGGTTCAACAAAGAGTAGAAAATTTGCCTCACAACCAATATGGCATTCCTGAAAATAAATCTTGTGTGTTGCTTAACCGCTGCAGTTCTTTCTGTGAAATATAACACTCTTCCTGACCTCTACCACCAGCTCTTTAGTCCCGTATGGTTGGTTAGCACTGGTTTATTTCGCATCCCAGATGACCGTCCTGCTGACCAATCGAGAGACACAAAGCTTGACCAACAGATCATCAGCATTATGTGAGCCACAAAAACACTGACGAACCACGTTGACAAATATCAAAGACATCCACTTTGCCAGTAAACGACATTTCTTTCAATCTTCAATTTCAAAGCCTTTTGCAGCTGATAATTTCTATCGACGAGATAAAATAATCGCTCAGAAATTGTTGGAAATGCAAGAAAAAGAATGATCCATTTTAGTTATTTTTGTTCGAAACGCTTTTTGTGCTGAGCGAAACGACTTGATATAAGATAGTTTAACTGGTCGACTGCTATGACGCATCCTCAAAAAGTTATGTTAAAAAAAGACAAAAAAACCTCAAGAAAAGTGAATGAGCACACTATTTCGCTTCCTCAAGTCCATAAATAGTATCACAACGATGCTTCAATGAGCGAAAATGTAACAAGTTGAAATCTTTTAATTGCGCCATCTGACCAACAACACAACGATTATGACCTTCAAAAATAAGAAATTTATTGCAGAATTTTAATGTGAAGCAATTGGCTGACTCTCCTATTTGGAACTGAACGATTATATTACATCACAAAGGAAATACAGAGAACGCTAATCGATTTCGAAAGGTTTATTAGGTCGCTTCGATCATGAAATAATTCCACCACTGATACTTGTTGTAAATTAAACCACGAAAGATGCTTCGATACATAGCATAGAAAAGTGTGATTGCTTCGCCTATCGCAACATTGAATAGGAGAGTGAAGGTACATCTTAGCAGTTTATTAGGGATCAGAATAAACGGTGACAATGCCCGTGAAAGGAGACACTCTGTAACGGTGGCGTATAGTAAAGCTTAAGATGCACCTTTCCAACAATATTAAATACACTCATCCATAAAAGAATCGTTTCTTCCATCTACCGCACGACGTTTGCGTTCACCGAATTTATACATCAACTAACCAGTGAAAACAAGTATAGAAAGAGATCTACACCGAACACAAATACAAATCGCACAGCAAAAATAAGAAACCCGCAAATGATGCAAACGAGCATCGTAACGACACATATAAGACATACACATAAATTTATGGTATGTGAAAATATTTTTAATCAATAATTACAGCTGAAAAGAATCAGAAAAAAACATAAAGTAAGAGATTATTAGATGAAATTTTTGGACCATATATATATATTATGAAGCAAATCAAGCATATAACTCAAGTATCAATCTCATAATATTTTCGAGCATTTTCACATCATACATAGAGGTTTCCGATTATATTATGATTACTTGCCGATGACCTAAAATCATCACAAATATTACTCAGGAATTGCCATAATGCATGAGCAAAATATCAACAACAAGTGAAAAACAATAGTAGCGTATTGCAATATGTCCCATTAGAATTGCGCAAATATTTAGTGTACAGAAAGGAAGAAAAGAATAGAGATATGGAATGTTGCATATAGAAGACATTTATAGTTGATGGTCGCCCTTGAAAACCGCTGTGGTGCGCAGATAAGCTTGCGCGCTTCCGATGAAGCGTTTCGGCGAATTTTCGTCGTGAATGGACCACTAATCAGCACAGCTGTGTACAGCTGAGGCATTTTTCACAGGCAAAATGCCGATTGTTGCTTATCCCCTTTAAACGTCCTACTGTAATTCGGTAAGCTCTGACCACGGATCGTAACCGTGCTGTTGACAAGTACCTGCCGGTAGGTGATGAATCATATTTGACCAAAGAAGCGGCAAAAAGAAGAAGCACACTGTCATCAAGAATCCCGTAGCACGAGAAGCCATTGTGGCGGCCGCATCGTTGCAAAGAAGTTTCGCATGCAATTGCGATTGTGATTGCGACTGCATCATTCTTTCTGCAAAATTGTTCTCACAATAACGATTGTACAGCAATCTAACAAATAATACTTCGTAGCAATTCGAACATAGCGAATATTTGACACTGAAAATCAGTTTCCTTTTGCTACGAATAATTAAACACATTATTGAAGTGGACGCGATTATTAAATAAAACTTCCCCGTCAAGTTTTAAAACATAAACGCTGACGAAATGCACATTCTCTAAAGGCTGCAACTATTTATATTAAAACCGCTGAGGACATATTTTAGCAGCTGGAAGTATTTTCAATGCCCGTTACAGGCAAACTTGGGTGGCAGCATACTTGCTAGAGGTACAGTTAAGTAACAACGTACTATATGTATAAAATTATTCCATACTTTATATAGTCCACAACAAGGGAAAAGTGCTGTTATTTAAACAACAAATTCGCGAAACGACGATTGTAAATCACCTGCAATTAAAGATGCGAAAATTGCTGGAATACTGCAAAGCGGAGAATTAATATTCTTTGAAAACTCTTACACTCATTCATATTAATTCAGCAAATGCGAATGAAAATGCATCATAAAGCAGAAACTTTGTCATTACGGTATGCTTTATGGAAAGGGAAGTGCATGTATTCGTAATGATCGTTCGTTGTTGCTAAATGCTGGAAAGATATTAAGAATGTTATCTCAGCGTCTCATTGCAACGAGGTTTCTATTACTCTCCTGAGGGGAAAAACATACGCTTCACATAATAGAATTCCTTCCTTCCTGATGCAGAATTACTGAGAAATTTTCGGAAGTTTCAAGGTAATTAGTCCATTGAGAAAATGACATAAATAGAATTAATGTCATCCTCAAGGCAACAACAGAAATGAACCAACCACTTGTAAGGGATGGTCAATAAATTAATAAACCATCTACAAATGCCTTAAGGTAACAGTCGGCGCGTATAAAAGGACAGTATATTTGCTTACAGGAATAAATGTGTTTCTAGCTGTCTACGTGAGGTGTCGTCTTAGCGAGAGTCAGTTTGGACTGTGCGGTCTTGAGGAGTGCCCGATGCTGACTGGTGGTGAGGTGACAGTATTCGTGCCAATGCACTGTCGGAGCGACCACTCCTCCTATCCCTTCCGCTTTGCCGCCGTGTTCTACCCTCCGCCTTACTATTGTTGATTTTATTGAGGCTTGAAAAAACCTTAACCTTTCGTTTTGTTGCCAGATTACATAGCATCTGGTCCAGCCTCGAAAGAGAAGGGATTCGTGGGTCCTCAGGGTCAAATTAAGGGCACGGGACCAAAACAGGGACCCAACACTCCCACAACCTAACTAAGTGGCAATATCAACGCTACAAGTATGCAACTTCCGAGTCACATGAAGTGTGCAAAGAAAGTTCTGGAAGGGAGGAGGCTGAAGAAGTGTTGCATAGCAAAGTAATGTTCAGTCGGTATTGCTCAACTATCTGGAGGAATACAGTAAGGTACTGAGTGTAAATGGGGGTGGATTGGGGGTGAAGAGGAGCGAGGTGAAGGTGCTGTACAGTAGTACAGTCGCCAAAAGCTTTTGATCAGCTATGTGAGAGAACACGGGGAGAGTTGCGTATAAAACGTGCACTGAACGGTGAGAAGAAATCCGTACAGCGAGTGCACTATGGGAATGACCTTTTGATGGGATATGACATTGAAGGCATTTTCCTCGACCCAGATTTCATTGAATCGACGGCCGTTTTTGAAGGAACATTCCATTGAACTGACAAATAGGTCAACGGACGTCGGCCTGCATTTCGCGCACACATGGCTGCGTTAACATGTACGTCTCTAATGCCTAAAGCGTCCCGCGCTATGCAGGCTGGCTTCGATATATTCGTTTTGTGAAACGCTGTAAAATTCAGCCTCCTGCTGAAGTCAGCTGTATAAATTCCTCATGCTTAGAGCCAACTCTGGCCGGATAGTTCATAGAAGCGACGAGAAAAGTCGATGTTTCCGAGTCACCTATAATGAGTAAGTGGAAATCCAGCACATTTGAAATTCAGATGGCTGGACGTCTCGGATAGCATAAATGGGAGCAAGAAATTTATGTTCTATAGTTTTTGTCGCAATCAGGTTGGTGAAGGCTGATGAGCATGGATTATGAGCCACAGTAAAATTTAAGTGGAAAAAGAGCATGACTAATCGTCACAATTTTACAACCTATTCAACCGATAATTTAGCAAAGGACAGCAGTAAAGTTGCTCGGAAAATTCTCGATGAACAGGTTTTATTATACTTCAGCATCGATGAAGAACAACTAAAAAACACGTAATTTGCTGGTCATAACGTTATGCACTTGACGAAATGAATAAATGGAACTGTTTTCTGATCTCACCTTACCTCTAGCTGAAACATCTTTGCTGCAATATTATATCATTTTCTGATTGTCTGCTACTGCTTCCTACATTTTTATTGACATAGATGGAGTCCTCTGAATGAACTTATATTACAGAAGCATCTATTAAAAAATTAAAACACTTTTAAAACGTTTAGTGCAAATCGAAAGGCTATTTCCACGCAAAAATGAACGACAATTTCAATGTGATTAAGGAAAGACTTAAAGACAAATTGTCTAGAAATATATAAACCATATCGTCCTCCAATATTAACAATCAATATCACTGAACTATCGAAGGTAAATATTACGAAGGAAAATGTGGCACAATCAATGCGAAATAAGACATGCATGTTGAACAGAGATTAGATTCGGAAGTGGATAAAATGTTAGCGATTACGCAGACACTTCAAAAAAAGAGGAAGAAAAAAATTCCAATTGTTAAATATTAAGGGTGCTATTAAAAGAAAGATTTATGATGCAAATTTTAAAAAATAGCAGTATATAGAATCGTATTCGTTAGGTGCAGCTTAATGATGAACTATGAGCAGACTTTTTATCTTCGTAGACACTAATCGGGTTTTACACAACAATTTCGCTAGTAGAAATAACAAATTGTGTGCATGACGAGTTAGGAAGACAATACACCATTGGCGGTGGAAATTTACAAACGAAACGCATAACACTCAGTTAATGGTTGACGTTGCTTTCAATTCCGATTATGTGGTAGTGAAGACAATAAATACAACTGGAAATATTCCTTTATCAGGAAGCAATTGTTCCAGTTTCACGCTTTTGGTTCCACCTTAATAATCTTTAGGAAATGAGGCACCATATACCTCTAGGGAAACAATGGCACTTCACTCGCTAGTCGAATCTAAACAAAGGAGTCAATTTTGCAGTCGAACTGCAGTCGAACTGCATAGCGTGCATTGACACACCATAGGAATGAAGCACTCTAGCAAGCACAAAGGTCATATTTTGCAAGCTTGTTTTAAATCTAGCTCACATTTAAATGCCACCTAGAACTGCTATTACGTAATTTGACGCGAATGACACTAAGATAAGACTTCAACGAGCCTAAAAGTATCACAGACGCTTCAAAAGGCGAGCCTTTCATGAGATAAGATTGCTCTCCTTAAATTTCATATTGAACGATGGTGTTGAAATATTTCTAAGCAACTTTCAAATTAATTTAAGTAATATTTGTAAGTGAAATCTTGAATCAAGACTTTAAAAGAGTATTGAAACATGAAATGTTTCCAAATTCGTCTTTGTTTGAAATCTGTGTTTGAATATGTTCGACCAAACAAAGGAGTCCAAAAAGCTCCCACAGTTTAATTTTCAGAAGTCAATTTTAAATACAGCCATTGAATCTGATAGAATGAGACGCAAAAATAGGGAAATTCGGGTCTTTTGGATCAATACATTAGGTTAGGTGGTACACTTCAGGGCAAGATCGAAGATGAAACGGTGCGAATTCTGAAGAAACACAGGTGGCACAATCATTTGGCGGTTACTGTCACATGGCTCAACAAAAAATCAACTTTAGTATGGAAAGGACTGTGGGAGAGACTCACCGGAAATAGACTTGTAGAACACTTTCATCGGTAATAGGGATCTGGAACATCGAGATTGGGACTGTGGAGGAGCCCCGTTGGGAAGAATGATTTGAAATTTAAGATAGTCAATATTTAGGCACAAGCTAACACCGCAAACAAAGCGAAAAATTATGTTTCAGTTTCGGCGCATATTTTAATAATTACTACAGCTGTGCTCTCTTTAACAAAAGACAGGAAAACAAGAACAAGATTTCTAAAAAAAAAAACAATAAGAGACGAAAAGGAACCCAACGTAGATGAAAGGAAAAAGCAATTATTAACGAAAATATTAACGCCAAAAGTGCAATCGAAATAGAAAATTTTTTTCAATCAGACGAAAATGATCCCACATAATTACATAGAAAATAATCGGCAAAGAAATACCACTCGTGATGTGCCATGTTCAATCCAACGTTAATGGAAGAAATGGGTCATATTGTTTGATACTGAAGAGTGAAGTCTATAAACATTTGACATCGATGACGCGGAATTCCACAGAATAGTTGGGGTTTTTTGTTTTTGAGGGAATGAAGAACAATTTTCCTGCCGATTCCACGTCGAAATCCACCGTTAAACAGAATAAGAAATCGGCCATGAAGTCGTGATGCGTTTGTCAACGAGCCGATCTATGACTGGGTCCATCAAAAATGCTTGCATCGAGTATATAAGCGCTTCGGGGAAGCTTTTTCAGCCCTGTCGACACGACGATTGCGTTGCTGGTTTCATAAGTGGGCGTCATCATCGACGTCAAACGCGTACGATAGATGGTGTACCGTTGCTTGTACATGACTCAGAGTGCGATGTGATATGTTGGTCTCCATTCGACCGCTGTATACTTTCGCCCATTCCATATAATCGTCATTCCGATGCACTCTTTTTTTAGTGGACTTTGGCTAGCGAGTGAACATTATACAAAAGTTTTTGTTCGTTGCACATCGTCATATTCAACGTAAATCGTCGAATCGTTATGTTCAACGTAAACATTTCATGATGTTACATCCATCACGCCGTCGAATCAACAAATTTTTTCCTTTAGACAAGCTGCACACACACACTGATATAAGCAGTCGCGGAGAACATGAGCATGAGAAGTGACTGATAAAATGTTGCGGTTCGAACCAAAAAAAAAAAAAAAAAAATTCAAAACCTGTCTTGCTCGTGTCAAAAATTTGTCCTGAAGAAATTGCTGGCCTAATTTTTCTTGGCGTCTGGAAGTTGCAACAAATGGTTGTAGACGGCAGTCCTTACAACATTAAGTTCCGATGACCACAAATGGCTTTCGACGACCTCCAGAACCGCTTCCTTTGAAGAAATTTTGATGCAGCAAAACCAGTGACACGTAAGCGATAAAAATAATAAAAAGTTCTATTTAGTGCCGACAATAAAATGAAAAGCATTCGGTCAATATCAAAATCTTACTGAATGTAGAGCAATGTTCAATTCTTTCTTGCATCCCTCACGGTGCGCTTTGAGCGTAATAGCCAGATTAAGCCGATCGCCATAAAAGGGCAGGAGTCGTCAACATCGCCTCAAGAGCGATTTCAAAATTCAAGAGAGCTGTAAACCCGCAGAAGGCAGCATAGACGCGGTGAACGCGCCGCGCCTCTCCCTATGGCGAAGCTCATTGGGAAATTGCAATTAGTTTTGTAGTAATAGAAAAAAAAAACATTTTATCTATGTGAATCAGGCACAACACTCGACTGCGATACATGCTTTACGTATTGGCCAAGTACCAAAATGTGGCGTGTTATAGGAGTTCACAGAAATGAAATAATGCGAGAGGGTCATTTTTATACCTCAATGGGGGTGCCGTTCGACGTAAAATAGCCGCCGTTCGTGTTATACTCATCGCCGCCAATCCTCGATGCAGTAGCGCGTCTTAAATTGTTGTGTGAATTGTTTTGATGCTAAGTTGCTGTTGTATCTATTCAACGGTCGAAGTTTTATTTACCTTGCATAGCCATTTAAAGATTTTGTTGTATGGGTTGGGGAAGGGAAAAACAGAAGGGAGCAGAGGAGTGCAATTTGAAATGAAATACAAAACATGAAAACGACATATGCAAATTGCAGCTGATAGTCTGCTTATGCTACTTCTATCAGTAGGGTCACCTAAAATAGTACCCTTTTCTACTCAACTGCTCATTTCGTCCATAAAGTTCGTTGATCTCGATCTGTAAACAGTTTCTTTAGACTCACTATATGCGTAGATTCGCCTACGTATGTATGCATCCTCTGATCTTTGATTTTGCAAGTAAAACTGCGGATACTACCATACTTATACCAACACCATAACCTACCAGAAAATCTTGAATTTGTTTTCATTTATGCTTTATGTGTTAATCTTGAGTAGACTCGGTTGTTGTAGGCAAAGAATCGTCTGTCTAAAATAATGATGCAAAAATGCACAAAGGTAAGGCAAATGAGCAGCTGTTTTCTTGTGCGACCGTTCTGTCGGGCTGCTCTTTTGTTGGACAGGCATTAACTTGCCATCTTTTGCTGCTGTTTATTGGGTGAGGTTTTTCTAGAGAGGAGTGGTAAGGATTAGCGATAGGGATTGGGTGGGAGTGGGAGCTGGGTGAACTGAAAAGGCAAGGATGTTAACGTCCTTGGCTTAGATGAACCAACATCTTAAAGTAATGCTGTCTTGGCAAATAGGAGTTCGCCGACAACAACGAAACCAATACAGCTTTGGAAAAGGGAAACTACATTAATTTAGTTTTCTTCAACAGCGTCATATGATATATCACAACATGTCATCGATAAACTTCCTCAAGACGAACGACGGTTACTCATTCCGCGCTTTCAACATCCACCCACCCAATGTTAAAAATATCATCATTTCTTCATCAAGGTCTTCTCTTTCCCCAGTTTGCTCCTCTTATTATACACTTCTATTCGCTGGGTGCTTTATCTTTTCTTCGTTTGTTGACCATGCAATCCTTCTTACCTATTTCCCTTTTTCCTCCAGCCTTCCGTAAACACCGCGCTACTTTCCTCTTCTCATACTCGGTCCAGTGAAAGCATGATTTCCTTTCCGGGCGTTGATAACCACCTTCTTGGTTCGAAAGGCAATATGGACTTCTGCTTCATGCCAACACAGTCAAACTTCGAAGAAATTTGCTCAGTGAATCCTTTCCAATCATTTCTGATATGCTGGTTCTGCTCCCCTTTTCCAATCCCATGCCATTGTAGCCTGGGAGCGAACAAAGGTCGAAGAATTCAAGGCAATCTTCTAAGGAATTGCGACAGGACGAGCAACATCAAGCCATATTTGTTACCTTGCAAATGTTCACCAAGCGTCAACAATGAACTGTGGTGTCGGACGAGTTTCAGAATTGTGAGTTCGTTGGCCGATCGAGTCGGCAACGTGCCAGGGTCATTTTTCGAAGTCGACCAAGGTCAATTGGAAATGCCATTTACCGAAAGAAACGTAATTTAGGAAGAGATCATAGATGGCACAAACCTATCGAAACATCCCAGGAATAACACGACTAAAAAAATTTTTATTGAACATCCGCTAAACTTGCTGCGTTCATTCGTTCATGGCCATCTGTGAAGCTTGAATTAATGGGATTCAGATTTTTTTTTCTCTTCAGCAGAAGCTTTCGTACACAATAGTTGGCGAGCAGGCCAGAACGGGCCTAAAAAAAGAAGTCAATGGTAATCCCTTCCATTTATGATTTCGTAGATGCGTTTGCCTCATAAGTTTTAGATTCTTTCTATATTTTTGAAGATTAATTTCCAGTTTGTTGCACATTCATACTCTGCTTTTGACAATTACCTAAGATCTACTTCTTACATCCTGAAACAAGAAAACATCTGTGGTAGAATAAGAAAGCATTTCTGCAGTCGGAAATTAAGTTTTTGTGAACCTTAACCATCGTGAAGTGTGTCCAACCTTCTTCAGGCCAAAGCCACTGATAGATTTCAAAGGCAACCATTGATTTCAAAACATCGTAGAACCTCATTTGTAAATCCCTACATTATGGCTTCCCATTTACTTGTAGGATGGAAACGCTGAAAAGAAAGTAGAGAAGTTGGAGAGAGGGTGGTGACTAATACGTAAATGCCAGAAAGGAATGAGCGCTATCATCGAAAGTGGATACGTAACCGGAGAGACAGGTGGTAATGAGGAACGAAAAGAGAAGTTGTGACGATTCAAACTTTTTGGAAATGAGGTGCACTTAAGAGGGATGTACTGCATATCGAGAGACAGCCCATAATTTGGGTTTTGAAGTTTCTATGTGACTGGTCTAATGTAAAATACACATGGACGCATGAAATTAGGGTCATCGAAGAAATGTTCCTGTCAGAAAATCGACATATTCATTCGAAATTTTAACTTCACTTTGTAAGGACTTTGAAAGTCGGATTGAAATATGCCATTTTCCAAATGGCAGAGATCGAGAATATATGGACTGGTGAGCAGTGAACCAGTAAATGGAGAAATCTGAGTGATTCAATAATGTTGAGGTAATGCTGATAAAGTGTTATGGTTCTATATCGAATATAGAGAGCGGAAGTGAATGATGGGCTAAGCCTGGTTGGCGCATAATGAGCAGTCAAATTTATGTGGCGATAGGATGGAGAATATGGTTAACGCAGTGAAGAAATCATGTTTCAGTTGTTTCAGTAAACAACTAAAAAAATTATAAACCGAAATTATCGACTATTTTCAGTAGTTAGCGTGGTACTATCAAATGTAGCAGTGAAATTCATTGAAAGCAACATTCAGCAAGGAACAAACACAGCAAAAGTTACACAGACGGTCGACGGCTTGAAAGACGGAACGCACCAGTAACACGATCTTAGAAAAAAGAAGAATGTAGCCCTCATAGATTTAGAAACGAGAAATTACGAGTGAAGAATTGATGAAAACATAAATGTCCTGTAAATAGGAAATGTCATAAACGACGCGAGTAACGTGTTCGAAACGATCGGAAAATGAAACTCCACCATACAACTCTCTCACTTTGCGGTTGGTGAGTGTTGTTTTAGTACGTTGAACAAGTGCATCACCTCTTTCATGAAATCAACATACGGCCGTATACCCCCTAATCGATAGTCCATTTCAAGGGCAGAAGTTTATTGTTCGATTGGGTCCGATATGTTCCGCCACTTCAACATTTGAATTTAGTGTGCTGAGCGAACCGGTCACAATTTTGCAAAATTCTACGTACAATCTGCAAATTTTGAATATGCCCATCAGCTTGTAGGCTGCAATGGAAAACTGAAACTGCTATATTACACAAATCGAGTTCAGAGATAACGGTCGACTGGTTAAACCGTAAACGTTGGTTCTGAAGTTTGTTTTCTGCAAAATTCTGTTATCGCAAACGTCATTTCAGTGACTCATTGATCGAGCCCTTTGTAAACATCCATTACACAGTAATTTAACAAACACTCACTTGACGCAATTTACCTCTCTAATCGAAATGTTTAATGATGAATTTCACCGAAAACTGTCTAGGTTGTATTATAAAGCATCACTGGTTTCATTTGTAAATAAGAAAATCAGTGGCAGAAATGAGTTTACTGTGTATATCAGCGCATGACACATTTGACGCAGATTGCTCGATGATCGACCTTCCAGCGATCTTTTCATAACCGTATTTTCACTTCTTAGCAATAGTCGATCAAAAATCAAAACGCAAGAACATACTAGATTCGATTTGAGAAAGTCTTTCGCATGTGCAGCACCGTATCAGTCAAGAAATAAGAAAATTAGGGAAGACCCGAATTCAACTTTAGAATGCATTTGGCATCCGACGGTTGATCTGACAGCTAAATGAGCAGCTGACCACATTTCAAGCAGATGGATTTTCTGAAAGTGTCTACGTTTCCGGATTGTTCATCGGTTCAAGTATTCATGTTGGTAAACAACGGGCCACACAGTGGTTCATATGTTGCATGAGAAAAATGAATGACTCATGCGCTCTTACTTAAAAGCGGAGAGAGCGTCGTATAGTGAGTACGATACCACATTCCGCAAAAAGTGTAACGGAATCACTTCAGGGTCCCATTGACATTGTGCTTAATTAGGAAGTAAATAGTTATTTGAATGTTCGCTTCAAGTGACCACATTCAAAGTACACCACACTTTAGGAGCGTGATTATTACATGTGCATCAGTAGATTGTTCCATGAGTTCACAAAGTAACTTCACAAAATTTAATAGAAAAGTACCTCTATGCGCATCTCCAGTGCTATCAAAAACGACTGTGACCTCCAAGCACATTCGCCTGCCCAAGCGGCTTGCTCGCAACTGTTATGTTCATCGGTTCACGCGTATCGTAAAGTGATGGTGCTTCGAGTATGATCAAAAATGTGCCCACGTTCAGCACTGAGAATATTATCAGGAACAATCGGTCAAGTACCATCGCAACAAATGTCCAATCATCAGAAATCTGAAATTGCTATCACAATGCGCAAATTTCTTCAACGGAACAAGAAGTGAATCCTGAGGGTCGCTTCTAACGCACTAATAGTTTTCTTCCAAATTCAGCGTTCGCAAAGGAAGACCGATCCGACTCCTCAAAGGTTTGTGGGCGATCGGTCCACCCCCCCAACTCATGCCCTCCTCTCTCGACTGTTGCAAAAGCACAAAAAAAACAACAACAAATTGGATAACAAGTGTAAAAAATAATCACTCTATGCAAAAAATGCCCACTGCAAAGAAAAACTAAAATGGGCATCACCGATGATTGAGCAATCTACGAAATCGCTTAGAAACGGGTGATCATTTTTATTTCGGAAATGGAAAAGTTATTGTTCCTAAGAAGTAATGGGACGATGCCTTATGACACAACTAGACACAATTCTGGAGAAAATTAAACGTTCGGCGAACAAGATTCTGGTGATTTCCGCAGGACTAGATTCTACATTCGTTCTAAAAACATCTATATCATAAAGTGAACTTTAGTCTTTGAGGCAATGACGTGATGATCGAAAAATCGGAACCAGAAAACAATGTTGAAAGGGTGGTCGATTTCACAGCGCAAACATTTTTCACCTCTGCATTTGAATGCTCAGCGAATTTTCACCTCAATTTAGGAATTTGGGACACACCTCAAAGTTTTATAGGTTGAAAGTGCAAGAACTTAATAATGTATTCCGTTTTGTTCACTTTGAGCAGTTGAAAAGCACTGCACGAATAGTTTCAACTAGTTGAAGCAATAAGGGTTGCTATGAAGGAGGGGATTGATGCAATGGGAACTAAGCAGAAAGGAAAGCGTTAGAAAAAGGAAAACGGGTGGTTCTATACTCTTTCAATTGGTGCAGTCGTCGTCAAGCATTGATACATCACCTCACCTCAGCCTCGTCTTCTCTACGTTGAAAATGCTCGGCAATGAAGCGCACTTGTTGAAGAAGATTTAAAAATATGACGTCATGGATCCGTCGCTGTGCACGACGACTTTGATCGGCACCATGTCCAAAATGGTCAATATTCGACGTCACTTTTGGTTGGCTGCCTTGCTTAAATGAAATAATTAAATTAGGATTAAACTGCACTTGGTTGAATTACATGAATAGTTTCTCTGCCTAGGAAATGAGCTTCTTTTTTTCCCTAAATGTTTTCGTGAATTCGGATTTCTAATCGACTCTGAACTTCAGTTGAGACTGCAGTATTCTACTGCTGCCGAAAACTCGTCAAAAATTGCAAACTATGTTTTCCGTATTGAGGAGCATCAGGTATTGGTGAAACATCACCGAAATGCCCTCAACACCTAATGCCGAACGATTTTTGAGTACCGCACTCCTGTTTGGTCTCCTTATTTGATTTCTGACATCAGGTTATTAAAGAATGTTCAGAAAGGCTTTACCCAAATTACTTTCCGCTAAATTTATCGTTTTTCATATAAAATTAACAAAAAACCAGGCTAAAAATTTTTAACCTAGAATCATTGGACCCCCCCCCCCCCCCCCCCCCCCCCCCCCCCTCGAAGCCGATGGGTTAGTCGATATTCGAACTAAGAGTAATTTGGCTACAGGACAAACAAATACGACGGAACCGTGGAAGGGACCTATAAATTGGAAAGAGTTTGTGGAAGCGACAAATAAATTTTAGAAAACACTGAGTTTGTCGACATTCAACGTCGACTGACTTACTATGTTCTTTATGGAAAAATAAAATTGGTCAGAATTAACTGTTACCTGCTGCCGGCCAATATTTGCCGCGCTATACGTTATGAAATTGTTGACCTCAATCTATTTCAATTTTTTCTCCTTTCATGCAGCAGATTCATGATATTATCTTCATCGTTCACACGGAGACGGTCGGAGGAGGGAGGATGAACGAGGAGAGTTTCTCAAATTTCAAGAAGGTTGGCTAGAGGAGTAGGGGAAAGAGGAGTTTCCCCATTCCCGAATTGCATAAGGACTTATGCTAGTGGCTGACTGGGCGCTTAGCCCATATGCAGAACACGGCAAATAAAACCTCTCCACTGTGATGCCTATATAGATTTTTCCTCGCTTCGAACGCTTTGTTATAACTCTGCGAATATGTCTTCACTGTTGGAATCGTTTTCTCGCACTTTGACGTCGACGGGTGACAGGGAAAAGAGTTCGATAACGAATTTTTACCAGTTGCAGATCCTTCACCTGAACAAATATAGACGCATAACTAATTTATACAGAATGCGACTGTTGCTTCTGCAAGAGAAGCAAAAATTTGTAAAGTGCCGTCCACTCTCAGCAACATTTAAAAATTTATGAAAATATGGTATTAGATTAACGCCATATTCAAGCGCTTTCATGCGCATATTGTGGTAACAGTTTACCCTTAACACAACCATCAATGAATCTAGTATTCTTTTGGCCTGCTAAGCCAGAAATTAGCCAAATTGGTTGACTTTCATAATCTTACACTTTCAGAGAACCGATATATAACCAAAAACCTTGGAAATCGAGGGAACGCTGAATACTTGTAGCGAGGGAAGGGCCCCAAAAGGAATCGTATCATGGCCTCGTTGGGTGTGGAAGTCATCGCCTCATTCTGCTTTTAAAGAGCGACACCTTCTTCAGCAGGGAAAATTTTCGTCGTTCCAGTCGTTGTCGCGGTTTCATATTTATTACTGTATAGTGGTCATTGCCGATTTTGATTCTCATTTGTATCTTTTAAGCTACTCACCGAGGCACATTTACGAATAAAAGTTTTTACCTGTTGGCGAGTTTAAACTGTCGCCACCCTCAAATACGAAAACCTAAGAAGAAATCCTATAGTTTCTTAACTCATCACTTAATGACTGAGGAAATCAACGACGGCCCGCCAACGAGAAAATGGAAAAAAAAGGAAACAAGATTCTCTCCTAACGATTGAAGCGCTGTTTTTGCAGCCCTGTTTGCTGTATGCAACTGAATCCGACCTAGAGCAATATTTAAAAACCCTTAACTGTTTAATAATTATTCATTTCAAAATTATGAAGCAATATGCGAACCCTTAACGAGTTATCCCTTTCAGCTGAACAATTGTATAAAAATTATTGCTGCCATAACCAACTACTTTTGATCCATCTTTGTGTACATTAGCAATGTTCCAGAAATCGAACAGCTCTTAAATTAAACACGTGAAACTCTGATCGCATTATAACGCTATCAGGTGGTTTTAACCTCGATAGAAACTCTATCAAATGATGCTCTATCACTCTATGATGCAACTCTATGAAGCAGTGATGCCACTGTGCATCTCATTCTTTCTCATATATAAATATATGCACATAATGGTTTTGATCTCAACAGAAAATTGATTCGAGAAACGTACCAGAGAGTCATCGGAATCCTTGAACCCCGAATTCAAAACCCATCTTCGACATACCGACTGGAGTATCTGGGTGGGAAATCACTCGAGCCTTCAACAATATGGAAGGCATTTCATTTGACAGAGAGACTGGGGAGTCATAAGAGATCCAACAGTGTGAACGTGATTGATTAAGGGGCTAGACCATGACGTGATTGAAGACCCTCGAGAAAATCCAGAATTCTCGAATCGGGAGTGTAAGTCAGAAACTTCAAAATAGCCTCGAAAAAAAAAACTAGCGCGTACACCCATTCACGCACACAAATACACATACACATATAGCACATCCAGCGGGTGTTATCTACGAGAACTCACGGGCATTTGGAATAATAGTGCTGCGAACAGTATAAGAGCTCGGTGAAAAGCCGATGCCGACCAGTGAAGTGGCGTCAATGAGAGTATTCGTCGTCGGATCTGGTTTTTGCTTTGGCTCTGGCCGAGACATAAATAATACTCTGTAATATGCACCTGTTATCATTTGAATGAGGCAATATTCGTCGGATAGAAACATAATTGAAGATAAACAATTACATAATGCAAAGATTATTTGACATTCGTTGGGATTCTGCAAAGGCAAAGTCATTGCTCTTATGCATTTAATTTATAGCGAAGGAAAGATATTAGATCTAGGCTGACGATAAATTCAGTAGAAGTAACGAACTTGGGCAAGAAGTTGAGGAAAATACTTCGTATCCATGGCGACATACGATGTGCGGATCCGCTTCTAAAGCGAAAATTGACTGTTATGACCGAAACGACGGTCGATAGAGAAACGAGTATCATTGTAGTGATCAAATATCGTCCGAACATAGGAATAACCAATGAGGTTGGTGGCATTATGTCAATTAGCACCTACAATGAGTTCACAAATTCATACACGCATTCAGTTTGAGGTCGGAAGATTTTCTCAAAGTGATTTAATGTGGAATAAAATGCGGTTAAAACAGAGAACCGAAAAGAAGCATTTCATATCTGTCAAAATGTGCATCTATCAAAAAAGCATATTTGTAGATAAAAGTATGCCCAAAGCTTTGATGATGTCTTAAGACATTATGCGCTCATCCGACACCTAAACATATCATCAAACTGGCCAATACACCTATTAAAAAGTGATTATTGAACTTAAACCTGCTGACGAATTACTAGAAAACTTATTTGTTGATTTTTTATTTTATTTTAACGTTCCGAGGTGAGAAAAGATGCGGAAGTTTAAAATATTTTGTGCTGTAATGATGCCCCCATTTTTTACATTCAAGGTAGAATGATGTTCAATTTACAACCAGAGTATTCCATCGAAGTGGCTGCTTTGCATGAAATAATCAGGAATTGGGACTTTCGTTGAATAGGCTTTCAGAAAATCACAAAATCTCATAAAGTGATCGATTTAAGCATCTCATCACATCGATTTCAACGAAATGTATGGCGGAATAACGTAGTTTCGATGATGGTCGAGAAGCAAACCTTCAAAACTAGAATGATTTTCTTTGAAAGTAAGCATATAAGCGTAGAAATAAGATAGAATCGAGATGCGTGACTCACCAAGAAGAAAACGGTGAGCGTGACGAGAATAGAGATCGAGAACGTGATTTTATGATCGGATAAATAAAAAACAAACGTCGTAAGTAGAGAAATAAGAAAACAGGGCACAATCAGATTACATGTGAAAAATAAAGTTTTACGACGGAGGACAAAGTAGTAAGTAATGTCGACATATTTTTCGGGTCCACAACAACTTGTATAAAGTACAGAATGCCGAGCTGATGACAACGATAGCAAATCCCATTCGGCCGATCTAAAATTCACTCTGCCCTTTCATTCAATATGTTTATATTCATTATGGCACATTTTTTTCACGTGCTATTATAAACGATTTTATAAGGTACACAAGGGGTCAAGCTTCATCAGCATAGGAAATGCTCCGACAGTTATTCGATGACCTCTGTATTCGTTTTCAGAAGGCAAATTTTCTTTGATGCCAAAATGAGGATATTCGAAGCAAAAGTGAATTCATTCATCCTTTATAGGAAAAAGTAACACTCATAAAGAAACTTAATTCAATCGCGCGATTAGGGTGACTTTTCATTAAATGCTTTTTCAAGTTCAATTCTTTCGCTTCGTAGATTTCTCTTGTACATTTGCGTCCACAACAAATGAAAATGAGACGAGTCGAAATGATTAGAGATTATGCTTAATGTTATCATACCAACAGTGTAAAAAAAGCTTAGATATACCATTGTCTTAAATGGTGAATAGGGAAAGCGCTGCTTTGTCTAAATAGGTAGTACTGCATCATCTATGTGCTCCAGCACTATATCAGTTGGAACTAGCACACTTACCGATAGAAAAAACTGAGGTCCATACCCGTCTCCATTGTTTCCACATCTTGACCATATTTGTCCGTACCATTGACCACTTGATCTAAACTTTAAACGAAATTCTATCTGTTATGAAAATTAAAAAGTTTCTACTCATCCGTTACCCTTTAATGAAACCATCATCCTGAGAGATGAACTTGCCTACATTTCTTCATTAATTCTGTACTCTTCTCCCCTCACCTATCAAAGAATAGATTATATCAATCAATATACTTTTGTTGCTACGAATTCGAATGGCTTAATAGTATAATTTTGTTAAGGCAAACGCTAGAATTTAAATATTATGCAGCAATCGCTTCACTCCATTGTACGTAGATTACCTGCACCCTCACGGAGGCCTTTACGTATATATATACTATATATATATATATATATATATATATATATATATAAACAAGTAAACTGTTTGAAGTGAATCACACATACAGTGTTCAGACTTGTGGAGATATATATGGGCGTCCGACTGCAACAGCAATTAAACGAAAGAGGAACATTGCGAAGTATGAGTGTTGAAATTAAATACATTCGTCCTCGAAGTGAGGGAAGAACTAAAATGAAGGAGAACTAAAATTAGCTGTCTTCATGCAACATTAACATTCGAAGTAGCAAGTAAGTGTACCTTTCGGCAACTGCTTCAAGTCGACGTAATAACCAGTATAAGACCATGCACCAAATTTCATCTCGCAACTTTGTGAGTCGTATGGGAACCAAGTAACATCAATCTGAAATAAACTTGCTGACCAAAAAAAAAACCTAAAAAGTATTTTCATGGGAAAATCAGCAGGATATTTCTTCGCGAATGCGAGCAAAATCACCAATTCTCTCTCTGCAAGAACCTGGAATAATCGGACAGTCAGTATATATTTTACTTGGAACTTCAAGAGTAGGATAAATGCATAGCGTTCAGGAGTCCAACAAGTAAACGAATAAGAGTTCACGGGACCATGACTGAAAGGGAAACGAAAGGGACGAATATATAATAACAAATAACTAAAACATTTGGTATCTAATGTTGAACAAAAATGGTGGCATACCACTGAGAGATCGGTTAGCACAGTTTGACTTTACCCGAAGAATAACTAAATGAAAATAACCTTTGAAATCTGAAACCAAAGAATTGCATAATTAGCGAGTTTAAATTGTCGAGCGGTTATTGGCAATCCACAGATTTCTTGCAATTTTCATCGCCAATGAAGATCTTCCCTGCTTTTTGCTCAAAAATTCCAGCTAACGAAAAAAATTGCAGTTCCACCCCTCTCCCTCTACCCTCCCCTTTTCTACGTGGGAACAGTTGCAAGGAAGTTCAGGCTCAAATTGAATTCTCCAAAAACAGAGCTATCATACTGGACAGAACGATTTGTAGATGGCCGGCGGCTGCCAAAATACGCGTCCGTCATAGGCGACGAGGGCGTCCGTAAAAATTGTGATGTCAGGATCACCAGCGGCACTGAAACAGCCAATGTGAAGACAATTATGTATAAGATCGATCTTGAAATGTTTGGAACATATAACGCCACCAACATTTAGAAATAATGTGCATTCGAAACGAAGGAGTTTACGGATTGGAAGAGGTTTGTGCTGATAGAAATTTCGGAGCGTTCTATACTCAGGGAAGAAGGAAGTGAGGTGTATATTCTACAAAAACTTGCGTGAAGAGGCGTATTCTGGTAAACCCTTATTTTCTAATAGTAACAAATCACTGCAGTTCAAAGTTGCTGGCAGTTTTTTGCCGAATTCAGTGCGCCAACTCCTTATGCCCCTATTCGAGCTGAAGATCCATATTCGAGGAAAGAGATTGAAATTTGGGTAGGAGTTTATTTACATTCACAGCTTTCACAATGAACATACATTTAAGGAAAGGCTATGGAATGATGGTGATTCGGTATGCTTACAAAGTGGAAAGATACGTTGCGTTATGTGGCTGGTAAATGGAACGCTCTATTCAATGTGGCACTGCACTGATAAATTCACAACTGCAAATTCTTTTAAAGGAGTATTTGCGAGAAGCGGCTGTTAATGAGGAATAAAAGAAAATGGAGGCTGCCAAATTTACGCTTATAAATGATTTAATTATACATTTTACAATAAATAACTGGTTGACGTTAGAATAAAGCTCTTCTGAAAAAGATGAGTTTTTATATATTGCGTATCACATATTAAAAATAACACACATTCAAGTAACAATGCAGTGAGTGTTTCATGATGGAAGCAGTTCTCACCTGAATAATCGCAATTCCAGATTACATGAAATCTTTTAGTCATTCAGCATCGGATATGTGCGCGACTTGAACGTGAATATTTGCAAAATTGACTGCAGATGAGCCAAATTAAACCAACAAAAAGCTTATGGTGGTATACTGTATTTTAAAGTTGGGTAGGTTGAAGAAGTGGATGAGGGGATGGAAAAAATTATTTAGGAGTTGTGGTGGGATAAAGAGATTAGCAAAAAGAGAAGACAGTGAAATCCCCCTCTCTATTCTTCTTGCACTGTGAACAAGCGGGCTAAATCATCAGGCCATCAAACTAATACTGACACTAAAAACGATATTTCAAATCCGAATATGAGTGCCACAAAGTGGGTTCTACCAGAATAATTGGGATCACCAAGGTGTTTTCTGCGTAAGTAACGGTACCCATGTTATTTCATGTTATTACAAAAAATTCTCGAAAAATTCCAAAACAAACAGGTTACTTGTTGTACAGCACGAGATCCGGAGTCCATATAAGATCACTCGGGATATGGAGCGTCTTGATTCCGCCGTATTTTGCTGGATTCCAGGTTAATTTCGCATCCACCCACTGCTGAAACTCAATCGAACAAAAACAAGCAAAATGCAATTTGTATTGAGGGAATCTCACCTCACTCAGTCTCACTCTTCAACCATTTGAAATAAGAAATCTTTATTTTGTTTAAAGTGGAACAAAAAATCAAACGGACCAAAAGAAATATCGACAAGCAAGCAAGTGGAAGTTTTTTGTAGAATTAGTAGCTTACTAGGAACAATCGGTTCAAAAAATTCTTCGTCTATGATTCGCTAATAAAGCGTAGTGGGAAAAAAGAGCGGCAATATGCACTCTGCACCTTTGCACATAAAATTTTCAAAGATAAAAGCGACTTGAAATGGAGTTGAAGTCAAGACTTGAAGGTCAAGGTTGCCAAATAGCGAAACAAAGCAGCTTAGAAGAGGAGTAGATTGTGCGTGATTAGGAAGATTTGATAAAAGTGGCTAGTCTGCTCTCATAAAGGAGAACTGCCACTTTTGCAATGATGTACAAGTATCTTTTTCTCTAGATATACTCCAGTCGTTCGAACTCGAGAGCTTCAAACTTAAGTTAATTGTAGGAATTCATAGAGAAAGCGACGTAGACATCGTCGTTGGTTGATTTACTGCGGCATAAATAGCTTGTAAGTTCAAACAGCTCGTGAACGTCTTGTGTAAGTTCTTAGAAGTTTTCGCATTTTTGATGAGTTTCGGCTTCAGGTTAGGTGCAGACTGCTGTAGAAGTGGGTTTTATGAGGACAGACCATAGAAACGCGACCTCACAGATTAAAAGAATTTGAGCAAGCAGTAACACGGGGAAAAACTTTGTGACATATAACCGAACCAGGCATACAAACTTTGACAGCAAAAATTGCCATTCTAACTATAAACTTCAGATAAAGTGACGCACTAAGGACACTAGTGATGCAGCCGTTTTCATGACGTAAATGGGGAACTGAGTAAGTTCTGGCGACTATAAACAGCAAAGCGAAAAAATTTCACCTATGCCTCCTTGTAAGGCTAAAGTAGTTTCCCCATTACTATAAAAGAATGCGTGAATTGGAGAAGAATTGATAGTGGCGAGTCGAAAAAAAAAATTAACAAGCATAAGGCCAAGTACAAACGCCTTATGAAACAACACTGGGAATTTGTTGAACGCATGAAAACCGGACAACACAAGCTTCAAAAAGCTATTCGCGAAGGAGAGATTGAAATCACTTCAGCATGGATTGGAAGAATGCAGAATGCTACAGGTTAAGTGGAAGCTTAAAAACCTCTTTAAAAAATCTCAGGAAACATTTAAATGCAGAGGAATTTCTGCAAAAGGTTGAGTTCAGCCATATAAACCCTTTCGCATTGTCTATGGGTTTCTCTCGTGTTATGAATAACGTCATTCCATGAACTCAGTTCTTCGAAACGTTGGCACTGCAAAGAAAATAGTACCGGCTTATAAATCAGCTTACTTCGGCCTCCAGACGGTGACAGCATGAGGCCCTATGAATGGAATGATAGGGTTTTGATTTGTTTTTTTCAAGCACAAGATTTCTGAGCACAACCAACAAATAGTGCAGTTTGTCGGAGCATTAAAAAGGGTATGGTTTCCTGCCGTTTCTCGAAAAGCAGCTACCATGTTGGCAAAGTTGTGCTGTACCACACTAAACTTAATTATTTATCGTTACGCAACCTCTTGTACTCTTCACTTATTCTCTATATGTAGTGTGGTGAATTTTGCATAATTTCCTCCGCCCTTGACCGTGATTGATGACATGGAAGGGGACGTAGAATATTTGTTACGGAAAAAATGGTTGTGTTGCAGCAACGTCCTACCACTACGTTCATAGCCTTTCTTGAGAGAAGTGGAAATTTCCTCAAAGCCGATAGATAGCGGAAAGAGTTAATAAATTTACAACCATCACTACTAATAGGACGCACTTTAGTCTTTATAAATCTATAGTTGAAATTGCTATACTAATAAATCATATGGTCATGCATTCAAATTTAACTTACAAATTTACCATTTCGAGCCATAAATTTGTCGTCAATATTTGATTCTTCTCGTCCTGTAAAATAGCCTTTGTCATGTTCATTGAAAACAATCTTTTTCTAAGGAAATAAAAATGCCACAGTTAAGTGGAGTAAAGTACAACATGATGTAGTTTATAAAATAGATGTTAGGGTTTATGAAAATTAATAAGCACTGAATTAGACGAAACTGCAGTTAGCAAATATTGTTTAATTGATTGTAGCTCCCCGTAGCAATACAATCTTATATGCATAAAATCACAATGAACTCTCACGCAAAAAAGATCGAGGAAAGTTTCCTCCAGTTTACAGTAAAATCATATAGGTTGCTACCTAGGATATTTCCATCATAATCACTCAAATAATACTTTTGATGATTTCTGCAATAACTAAGAATTGACGTTTAGTGATTCATTTGTACTAACCACGTCAATAATTCGGATAAGTGAAGCTCCAACGTCAACCGTAAGAATATCAGTACTATTTTTAACCGGCCTTGGAATCTTATTGTAGTCATATAGAAGGTCTTCGTAAAGTTGACCTTCAAGGTCTGCGGATCCACTGTAAGCGCTGTTCACAAAGAAGCCACCAGCAGTTATAACCAATAAAGCGGTCCTCATCTAAAATTTTTCTGCATTAGATTACTTTATAATATCTGCATCTATTATACGACCCATGAAAGTACAAGAGAATGCATTGCAAGCATCTGGAAACGCCAAAGTTGCTGCTAAGTTACAACTGTAGAGTAGAAAAAATTTTGATCTGAAGAACGCTGCAAACATCAAAAGCCGAGACAACATTGATTTATTGGACTTCAGTCAACAAATTCGATATGGGATCAAGCGAAGCGATTAAAAGACTGTTGAACTTATATCATTTAAGAAACTGATCAAGCTAATAAGGGCTAAACATTCGTATATTAATGAGCTACCAGTTGTCTTAAATGCACGACAAAGTAAAAGGATTCAGCAATTTACCAGTGCATAATCACGTGAAGGCTGATTCAAGCGAACGATGCACACATAAATCAGCATTGTTTAGTTGAAATATTGACTGAGTTATTTTGAAATAAATATTTCTTCTCACTGTCAAAGAAAATCTTGAATTTCCATACAGTAAGCGTATCCACAAAGCGACCAAATATTACATGTGACCACCCACGCAGCGGCACATTTTCAGCGAGCGTTGTGCTTCACTCCCTATCGAATTTGTTACTCCGTTCGGAAATACTTCTGCGTCGGGTAAAAGTGCCAAGGCAATCCCATTCAAATGGTATCTCTGTGCGGAATCCGTAGAAATACAACTCACTTCAGCAAACGAGACAATTATGAAATTGGATGTAGCAAAAATAGAAAAAAAAGTTTTCTGGAATAAAACAAAATAATTTCAAGTGATCGCGCTCTGAATAAATTTATAAAACGATCGAAAGTGTAAAACTTTTGTTAGTGAAAGATAATTTGCTGTTGAAATGCTTGTGCTCAGTCTTTTCCAAAATATGCCAATGAAAATGCTAAAAAAATTAGATACGATCATCCTTTGTAACGATGAGTGTTTCTGGCATGTTGCTATGTTGCCAATAATCACCATCGTAAGTCAAAGTTTTCAAGTAACGTTTGATGAATGAACATTGTGGCCACATATGATAGAGGAAACTCGTGAAGGGCATCGGAAGATACGGAACAAAATGCATTTTGGATTCGCTTTTTTCAAGTCGTCTGCAGTCTCATCGAAAAACGCGTCCATTTGTTTGTTAATATAACCGATAAGTACTCATGTGGATGTTGTGAAATCACGTTTAGCATACTCACTGACTTCAGTGCTACACTTCGTTATTGTTTCCACTCATGATCGAGAGAAGATTACATGTGACATCAAAGTTGACAGTTGCAGAAATTGTTAAATGATTAGATGATAAGATCGAACTTAAGTGTGCAATTTTTTCGTGTCATTGATCACACCTATCAAATTTTGTTTAAAAAAATTACACTTTTATTTCTTGGAAGCTTTACTGTGCAAAAGCAGTACCTACATACACGCACACACACAGAAACGCACATATGCAGTGGTGACACGCAGACACGCGCGCTCATAAACGAATTTACTACACGTATAGAATCTAAGCAACTAATATAGGGTTACAAAGGTGTAAATGGTAACGCCAAACACGAGTGAAGCAACAGCAGTACTTGCCCTTATCGACAGTTAAACCGAGGACAGCGTTCAGATAGTCGATAACTTTATGTATTTCGAGACGTTTTGATCATTTGAGGTTTGATCATCTAGATATGGTGTTCTAGGATAAATATTAAAGAATGCTGTGCAAAGCAAAAACTGAAATCTTCACAATTAAGCTTTCAGAGTTCATATCAGTAAATCCAAGAAGTTACATAGTGAATCTTTCCAGTCAGTCTCATCTTCTAAGGTTAGGGTTGGCTCGTGCCGATTCCTAAGTTCATGTGGAATGCTGACAACGGATCTGAGAGCCCTACTGTCCAGATTACACATCATAAATGCAGCAGTTTTTAAGGGTGTAGGTGTGTAAAGGGTGATCAACAAATTGTAGATCAACGGCTTTCGTGCAGAGTAGAGAGGCTTTCGTGCAAAGCAGAGACGTAGTGACAGTAAGACAGACCAAACTCTCTAAAAATGCCTCAAGGGAGTCGATGCATATGAAATGAGAGCGGTTTTGCTTGCAGGAATCAGTGGGCTTTTGGTTTTTCACGTGAGGTGTTGTCTTTGTGGGGGTCGATTCAGGCCTTAGCAGTTTGCAGTCGAACAGCGAAGTGCCTTGAGCATGAGGAGTCCCTGGTATCCGTTGGTGCGGGGGTGGCATTATTCGTATAAAGGCTATATCCCCTTTGCCGTCATGCTACCCCAACCGCTGTTACTATAGTTGGTTTTTTATGGCCTAATAAAAACCTTAAATTCTTGCCTTTCTGTTAGGTCACGCAGCATCTGGTCGACCCTCGAAAAAGAAGGGATTTCGGGGAGAAATTATGGCTAGAAAGCAAAGAAAACGGGGCCTGAAACCCTTATAGTTGTTGGTTCTTTATGACAAGGAGACGCTCATGTATGTAAAAATAGAGACGATTGCAAACAAAATTAGCAGGTTGCGCATAAGCAGCATAGGGATCGATGCTTTAAAAATGCATCTAAAAGCAAAAGATCATCAATTCCATTCAAAGGAAATATAAATGTACTCAGTTATCTTTTGAACATATCAATATATATAGATGATATGTGGGGTGCACCTGCATTTTCCCATCAGAAAGTTCAATGAAGTACTAGCTTGACAGTATCACGATTCAGTCCACAATTGGGCTATAAATAATTTCGTTTGTGGGCAATTTCAGGCAAAATTTGTAAAATACTCGTCTTTTGGCTGTCTACATGGCATTATCACGAACTATTTGTTCAAAGGCTGGTCAATGTTTACACTAAAAGTGCATTAGAGACGCGTCGGCGTTCGATTATCGAGAACATAAGCCACACATTGCTCTGGAGCTATTATTGACATCAGATTTCATTGGGTATGGTAACGAGCGATTCGTCTAACCGCCGGTTTGTCGTTTGAATAGTAACTAAAAATGGGGTTTCCCCACTCTGCTCAATTTTTCCCAAGGTCGATGCAATGATAAAGGCTAGAGTGTTCCTAGACCGGTACCGCATACTTTTCTCCTAGCCAAAAAGCATTTCCTTTTACATAAAAGGCTTTCTCTTCCTTTTCCCTCCCAACACCGAGTAAACTCATTTTGCTTTGCAGCCTTCACCAATTTTTTAAGAAAAAAATCATCAGGAAGTGGATGTTGTTGGCAAAGACCTTTCGTGCATTGGTCACAATCAAATTTAATTTATTCGCCCCTTTTAATGATGGCCACCTTGGCGAGAAATCATCTTTCGCGTAGCATTTGTTCTAAATTTGAACGTCGCACCCTCATCCCCTCTCTGCTTAAGAGGACGAAGCAAAATAGCGAAATTAATCTCCTCGTAAAAATGAGATGAGAGAGAGAGGGATTGGTCACCTGTTCTTTCTTCACTTCCTCCTCGGAAAAAATTACTATCTCTTTTCCTGCTCTCCATCCACGACTATAACTGCTACTTCTCGAAAACCTTCTGCATATTCCGCAGCCTTGTTCGGAGTTTCTCGTCCTCACTGTCTCTTCATTCCATTTTCTTGTTTATGAGATTTCTTTTCCTTTTCTATCATATGAAATAAACATTCACACATAATTCCACTTGCTTTCAAACGACCAGATTTCATGGCGCCGCAGATGAAATAGGAAGGTGGTGAGAAATTCTCCACATGAAAAACTCCAATTGAAAACACAAGTAAGGCCAGGAAGAGCAAGACAAATAACATTGCGCAACATCTGATACCTTCAATTTGCAGTTTCTTAGCTATTGTTTAGCTATGATAAAACAGCCATGATAAAATGAATAGCGGTTGGCAATATGGAGTACCATAAGCTCCCAAATAATGGGACGAAGATATTGAGACAAAGTGAAAAAGAGTACTGGAATGAGGTTCAATGAGCTCAGCTGAGGAAGTAGGGTAACGGGGACGGGAGCGCCACTTGAGAAAGCGTCAACGACTCGAAGCATCGATGTTGTCGAATGGAACAAGGCGGAACAGCGGGCAGCTTAGACGGATGAGGATTTATTTGAGCGACAAAGAGAGCGTGTGCCTATGCTCATGCACTGATGCACCACGCTTGAGAGGCTCTCACTCCTCTTGAACGAGGGCGAAGCGAGGCACCTTCCTCATCGCCCTCACTGATATTCGCGACGCGTCGCGCAAATTCCGATAAAATATGCACCGACAACCGCAGCAAACCCAATCCACAAAATGCCTCTATATGCTTTGTGTGCTTAGAGGCTCACCAATAATAGCCTATAATCGGAGCGTTCATTTTAACCGCTTTCAATCAGCATCTACGAGGGACGCTTGGACGGGGAGGACAAGGGCAATAGAACTCGGCAAGAGAGCGTATTCAAATGCAAACGTGGCCTGAGTTTACCTCTCAAAAATTAATTCTATCACAGACGAGCAAATAGTTGTTTGTAAAGTACTACTGCTTTTCACACAATTGCCTGCATCGCATAATATGTGCACGTTCGCTCCTGGTGATCGAGTTTGCAAGTAGCGTGATTTTGCTTGGAGGCCACTCTAAAGCTATGTTATAAGCATTCTGCACTGTGTCCCCACTCACTCCCTTCAAGGCTTCCTCCCACGACCTTGAGAATAAGGTACGAGAAGTCGTAGCTCAGTTCTACATATTGGTAGATGACATGGTGGTGAAGCAATTTAAGTAGCTTTGTTTAGTTAAAGCCATTTTTAGAATTCCAATGCTACTTCTGAAACAATTAGAGACACCATAGTCTTGAGCAATGGTTATGAGGAGCCTCACTCCAAATGGAATTGAGATAGCGCTACCTTCCACATTCTCTTCATCACAAATGGATTAACATGTGCCGCGGTGCAAGCTGAGTTCTAGTGGCTTGTCCATAAATGTGATGGGAACATTTCCACTGAACCTTTAAACAAACGCGGTATCATCCTGATTATGTGACGCAGCTGTGCTATAATCCGTTATGTTATTTGCTCAGCAGATCGCATTGAAAAAAAAAAGAAAAAAAAAAGAAAAAAAAAGTGCGCACCATAGAACATCTCAGAGCAATAAAGAAACCAAACCTAAGATCATATACAAATATAGAGATGGCTTCTTACTATGAGGGCAAATATACGAACGTTTTTGCTTTAGTAGGAGTGGAAATCCCTGTAAGCGCTAGCATTTTTTGTGAAGCCTATAAATCTGCATGTTAATAGAAATAAGAATATAACGGAGGCATTTAGATGCCTCGTCTAATTTTACGCTTTCGCTTCTACTTCACTGTTCGGCCTTCCTTTAATTTTCCTACTGTACCTCACCGCACGAAGTGCAAGTACTAGTCGTCACATCGCTCATTACTGCAATTTTCTTCGGGGTCCTCATTCCCCTATGATGTCAGTAAATTAGCACCTTCGTTGCAAATTGCAAACCATTGTTTCAACTCTAATTTTTGCCCTCCATATGTTTTGTTTTACTCCAGACCCACTTTGCCTACCTTGTTTATAATGTTCTCTGTTCTTAACTTCCTCACCTCGCTCCCCTTGGTTGTATCATCGAGGCCGTATAATATGTTAATTTTCTTATGCCATCTGTACCGTATCTGACTTTTAATAACGGCACATGACTGAAGTACTCCGTCTATTCGTTGAGGTCGTGTTAGAAAAAAACTGGCTCGAGTACAGTTTTCAAAACCACTCCGGTTTCTACTCTTTCACGATGACTCAAAGAACAATGCTACAGCAGCTGGGATCATTCAGCGGTCACTTTCGCTTTTTTGATTCTCTCAATCGCTTCTCTGCCAGTTATTAATGCATCTTCAAAAGGTTGCCGAATCGTCTTGGAGTGCTGAAATTTTTCCTCAACGTGCTTTTTTATGGGCAGAAAGCAAAGCAAGAAAAACGGCCTAACATGCGCTCAGTTTTCCAGCAGTTGTGCATTTGAGAATATTCCATCGCAGCGATGCGCTCTGTGGTGCGGTTTTTATAGCTTCTTGCAAATTATTGTGACGACAGCCGACTGTTGCGAGTTTTGCCTGTTTCTTTTTTGTTCTGTGGATAATCATATCACTGGAAAGAATCAATCCTTCTACTGTACGTAAAACTTTATATTCATAAAACATGACTTCTCTTGATGAAAAATGGTTCCTTTAACGTTAGTGGGGACTCTTTAACTGCTTCACGGCAGCATTCCACCTCAAAAGCTTTCTCAATATGGAGTTGTCATGTTCGTGCTAGTGTGCGGAAGGGAGCCCTCGTGGACGAGACTCAACACCCTAAGCTGGGACTCGCCAAGTAATGCGATGTGATGAATCACACCACCTTGCGGGAGCGGAGGAGCTTTTTATGCAGATGGTGACCCTCGTGGGGATATTTTTGTGTTCTCAAAATCCCTCGCGAGGGCAGGGAATGTTCGAAGCCCAGCGGGAGATCCGTGGGGGATAGAGGCAAACGCTCGCTTTTATCAGGAAACCATCTTCACGTAGTTCATGCTGTTTCAGCTGTTTCAATGTATCTTATTTGCACAGAATTGCACTGGATAAGCAATTTTTGAAAAAAATTGCGGTTTTGGTGTATCATTGTGTTTGAATGCAGCTGGGTTGATGTGGTGGTCGCGACCGGCGTCCGAAAGGCGTGGTTGCGGCAGATGCAACTGCGTGCTTGGTTGGATGTGTGAAGAAACGGTCAGAAACTTTATGTGGGTTTGTGGCTTTCGCTGCAAACGAACATCTAGGAGATGTCTGCACAGGGAATACTATCTATTCAGGAAACCTTTTTTAAATATGTGAAATTTTGTCAAGGATGTTGAAAGCTCATCTTTCCATGGACCAGCGCAGCAGCGATGCTCTTTGTAAAATTTTTCAAACATTCTGCGTACTACGCTACATGCGCTATACCTATGTAGCTGCACATTCACTTAGTACAGTGTGCAGAGAGGTAGCAGCAGTCAAAGTAAAAAGCGAACATTTTCAAAGCATATATGGGCTAACACTTCTCAAAACATTTAGCTTTATTAGGAGATCTTTTCAATCTGACTGGCGTTGCTGCATTGTGTTGTACTCGCATGAAAGTACAGTGAATAAGCAATTTTTGAGGATCCGCGGTCTTACTGTACCACTGCGTTGGAACACAACTTGTTCAATACAGCAGCTGTCACTGAAATCTTAGATGTGTGATTGTGGCAGATACGTTGGTGTGCATGGCTCAGTGTAGCCGCTATGGGATTTTTATGGATAGCGAAAAGAGCTTGATTTAACGATGATGCAAAAAATGACTATTGTAATGTCGCACTGTTTGCGAGTAAGCAAGCTGCCGTGAATGTGAACAGGGTGCGGTGTATTCGCTGAGCTCACCTTGTTGTTTCGAAAATGAGGTGAAAACAGCAACGAATTTGAGATTGCGAAAGAAATGCACAATACTGCAAGATGACAGCATAATGCATCGTAACATCTTACCTATACATTATCACTACGTAGAGAGTGCAGCCTACGAATTTTTCGGGATAGTAAGACATAATATTGCACATCGGAAGTAATTTCTCTGAAAGTAAAGTGTAATAGAAGATGACTAATGAAAAGTGGGACTCGATAAACTGCATTATTGATTTATGAAATTTTGGTGTTCTCTAGTAGAGTGTAATGCACATTAAGAAACACCCGAGGAGGTAAAGTGTAGCGTAGTATATTTTTGGAATTTCGGAAGAACCAATGGTTAAAAAAATTATGTTTCATTCGCAGCATTGTTTCGCGAGGTTTCTCATAATTACTGTTTCTTCAACGCTGATCAAAAGTTGTTTCTCTTGCTGCCACCTTTGCTTTCAAGTCACAATATTGAAAAGAAGTTGGATCTTGTCTGTATATACAACTATCCCTATCAGCAAACGGCATTTTTTCGAGTTCAAAAGATAAAAAACCTGCAGACAAAGGGAGGACAGGGCGACCCCTTGTCGGGTTCTGACAACGATGAATTTTCCTTCAGTTAATGTGTACTTATACAAGTTGCAGTTTTGTACGCCAAATGACTGCTTATTCTGCGATGTTTTCGTTCGTTCGAAAGCTGTCTTCCATCAGCTGAAATACTATGTATAGCTTCATGACGTTGCAAGTTTTCTTTATATCAGGTTGAACAACCTTTTTATTTTCTGAGATTTACTTTGTTCACGACTTCGATTAAATGAGTTTTTGCTTTAAGATTTCTGGGAGAAGCATGTTGAGAACGGGGTTTATCCACTGCAATATAAAGTCACCAAAGTTCAAAGCATTTCAACACGCAACGCATTTGCGATATAGGCCTATAATTTGACGCATTTGTCGCGTCGCCGTTGTCTTTGTATATGACGGTCGCAATTGCAAGTTTCCATTTCTCAAAGTGTTTTCCGGTTGAAGCGATGCATTTAAAAAGAGAGCACAGTTCTGGCACAACTCGATTTTTCACATTCAGCGTTTTATTTTAATCCCATCAAACTCTGTTACATTGTTTGACTACATATGGGCGGATTTTTTATGCCACCTTTGCTTTCAAGTCACAATATTGAAAAGAAGTTGGATCTTGTCTGTATATACAACTATCCCTATCAGCAAACGGCATTTTTTCGAGTTCAAAAGATAAAAAACCTGCAGACAAAGGGAGGACAGGGCGACCCCTTGTCGGGTTCTGACAACGATGAATTTTCCTTCAGTTAATGTGTACTTATACAAGTTGCAGTTTTGTACGCCAAATGACTGCTTATTCTGCGATGTTTTCGTTCGTTCGAAAGCTGTCTTCCATCAGCTGAAATACTATGTATAGCTTCATGACGTTGCAAGTTTTCTTTATATCAGGTTGAACAACCTTTTTATTTTCTGAGATTTACTTTGTTCACGACTTCGATTAAATGAGTTTTTGCTTTAAGATTTCTGGGAGAAGCATGTTGAGAACGGGGTTTATCCACTGCAATATAAAGTCACCAAAGTTCAAAGCATTTCAACACGCAACGCATTTGCGATATAGGCCTATAATTTGACGCATTTGTCGCGTCGCCGTTGTCTTTGTATATGACGGTCGCAATTGCAAGTTTCCATTTCTCAAAGTGTTTTCCGGTTGAAGCGATGCATTTAAAAAGAGAGCACAGTTCTGGCACAACTCGATTTTTCACATTCAGCGTTTTATTTTAATCCCATCAAACTCTGTTACATTGTTTGACTACATATGGGCGGATTTTTTTAATAACATGTTGATATTGAGCTCGTCCAGCTCTACTCTGCCTTTTTTCCGCTATAGTTTCTTATTATGTCCATTACCTTCTTTTGCAACAAATTGTTGTTACTCTACTAACACTATGCGTCAAGCTTCCCTTCAGCTTATCTTCTTCGAACAGGCTATCTGATGTAATTCCCTCATATTCTTGCAACTTTACGGAGAATTTTTTCAGCCGATGAAGGCAAGACTTGCTCTTCTAACACACCTCACAAAGACGAGAGAAGCCGCAGGGCACGGGGCTTCCGCAGGAAAGAGCATGATTTCAGAAAATCCCTGTGGGGCGAGGGGTTTTGTGGAAGCTAAGTCTCCCACGTGGTCCAAAATTTATGAGTCATCTTAATTCGAGGACACCATGACCGGGGGCCTGCGATGCCTCGGCGGAGAGGATGGCAATGAACTTTGAGCATTAGCTCGTGTACGATAACCTCAACTATTGCCCAAATACACTCTTCGTCTTTACAACCGTTATGGCGCCTATATATGAGACATCTTACTCACAAGATTGCTGGAACACTATATAACTAAACTTACCTTGTTCTCTAAGAGATGTGCAACTGCTGGCCGCAGAGATACGCGCACCATTTCATAAAATACATCTTTAGGAATTCGGCTTAACTCATCGTGCGACTTATAATGAAGTTTAGAATGCTTTACTCGGCAATGTCAGCAACGCTTTTCCGGAGAACTCTGCTAACTCATAGGGTGAGCAGTAATATATGAGATGTGTGTTAATATTTACGTGCATTTTGGAAAAGTCCCCTCCTTTAGAGACATCAAGGTTGAATGGGGCGGGGCGGGGGCGATAGTGGTGGTCAAGGGTGAGTGCATTGTGGCATCAAAGGCGAGCAGAGCGTAACAAAAATTTTGCTGTCTAGTGCAGCACACGCTCGTAAAACACTTCAATCTCATGTTTTGTGTGTTGTACGAACTTTCGCTTTCAGTTCGCGTCCACTCTTTCCTTCATGTTTTTATTTTCTCGTTTCTGAAAGTGGATTGACCCCTTTCACTTTCGTTGTGTGGCAGGCATGTATTTGCGTTCGTTGAATGACCGTGTTCGCTTCCAACCCGCACACCAATAGTATTCCAAATTGCCTCTATTCGAGCCCCAAGCAGAGGACTTTTTTCCCATCCATTACAACAACCAATTTCGTCTAGTTGTTCGCCCTCATTTTCATCAGGTTTTTTTTTTTTTTTGCTGAATTCCTCACCTCAGATGTTCTATTCTCATTAAAAAAAAGAAAAAAAAAATTTCTCACATAGCAACATCATACATCATTCTTCTCACCAGTATTTTATCACAAAACTTTAGTAAACTACAAAAGTGAAGATGACAGATAGAAAAGTCAAAAATACCACCATGCAACAAACGCCAAACTCATTCCTCAAATCTTGAGCTTCGGAAGAGGATGGGCTGAGTGGGTTATAGCCACTCAACTTATTTTGAGCTAATGAAAGATGTTTCAAAGACCTCTTTCAAAAGTGATAAAAATTTGAAGATATAGTGCCTCTTCATACAGTTACCACCATCATATAATATAATCAATGCGTGCATCCCTGCCTCGTAGGGAGCACTATTTTGTTGTTAAGCTCTTCTTACTATAAATGCGCTGAAGTTGCTTCGAATATTTTTTGAGGTATATCCGTATCGTACTTGGCCATTTCTTTAGCCTTCTTCAATCAAGGGTTCCTTCTTCTTTCGAAATGGCATAATCAGAATAGAAATGGTGATCAGAAGCCTTTCATCAAAAGTTTATCCTCCACAACGATTCAAAAAGATGCTGACAATATAGTGTACATATAATTTGAGAATGATGTTGCTCAGACACTGTTCGTCGAAAGCTGCTATCTTCAGACCCAATCAGCATGAACGAGAATCTAAGGGCGATTTTTTTTAGTGTATTCTGCCAAAAGATGCTTTTGATTTCGCGTTGTAAACCAATGGTCTAGCCACAATACACACGTATCGTTTTGCTATAAGAAATGAATACACAAAGACCACAATACACAAAGAAATGCATCGTTTCTGGTAGGTGCCGAGAAATGCTGCATTCTACAACATGTGCTATGTTTTGACCTTTGAAGGTAACGTCTTTCTGAATACGAGAGCATTTTAATCCAAATATCTTACAAAATATCGTTTGTTTATTCGTAGATGATAGAGGGATATTCGACAAGCCTGAAACAGTAAAATTCTACCTTTTATTAGAAGCGTGTTATGAGGGATAGCTCTGGGTGAGTGATTCAAAACTTTAACTTACATCGATTTCCTGACTATAAAGCCATCCTACCAAACATCCCAAGCATCCAATCTCTACAAAAATGTTAGTTTTGAGTGTGTTAAGGTGTTCCAAGTGCTATGAGTGGTGCTTCGGCGATTCGAATTCTTAGCGTGTTTGCATTGAGCGAGAACGTCACGGCACTCAACCAGTCCAAAACACCGTATTTTTTATATGTAAAAAGAATCTCTTGTAGCGAAAATCTCACTAGATAAAAAGAACAGTTTTCAGCTCTCAAAGCATAACAACAGTTGCAAGACCAACTTTAAAGAGAAAATCCCTCCTGGAAATTGGCACGAAAATAATCTGCACTGAATAGAAAACTCTCGAATATAAGGCGACATTTACGAAAATTTGTAAAAATAGAAAGCCAAACGATTCTTTTAAACGAAATACGATATGCTATATGCATGAATCTGAATAACAATTGCATATATGAAATTAATGAGAAAAAATTAGCGTTTTCGAGCCTCTTTTTTGGCGTCTTTTTTTCCGTATACGTATGTAAGATCAAGATCTAAACTTTCTATTTCAACGGATGCCGCAGCGTGGTGCCTGCCGAGACGTGTATGCTGCGCTCATGGCCTAGATTTGAATGGCGAGGCGAATTTCACTTTCTGAAATCATCAAATCGTCACACACACACACACACAGCAAGAAGACGGATATGTTAGATTGCTCCCCCATCTATCGAACACATTACTTTCTATAATTTAAAATGCTAGTTTTTATGTGAATTCGTATCGATTTCTCCCAAAAATTTATTGAATATTTTCCTCGTTTCATCATATTTCTCGATGTTGCATTTTTATGTGAATATTTCAAGTTTTCACTTATATTTTCAATGAGTTTATCATTATTTATCCTACTTTACTTTGCACTTCTTTAGAACGAGCAGTTAGTTTTGTTGAATAGAATACTCGTTAATTATGCTAACGGGCATTATCTATAGTTTGCAGTCTCGATATCGAAGCAGGTTCTTCATCACCTGTTCGCTATTTTATAAAACGTAAAACAATACGCGTCGCAGAGGAAGCTTCAAGAACAGCTAGAAAGTAGCTATAGATTGTCAGTGAGCAGCATTATCTTTTTTATTCGAAAATAATTATATACACAAAAAATGATTGCTTAACAATTGGTTACTGCAGTAATTGTTTGCTGCGGTGTATTAACCTCTTAATTATTACTCGTTGATTACTTAATGGGCAACACTTCCAAGCTTCGTTGCTCGAACTATTTGACTCCATTGCACTACAGTTATCGCTGACTAATGATTGGTCAGCGAGGAAATTGCTGCTGTGTATAACACTATTTGCTTTAGTGTTTTCATTGTTCTTGGACTCATTCTTGTATAATATTGTAGGTCCTACTGTAATACTGAGCAAATTAGTTAAATTAGGGGACCAATGGGCACAATATTCATCAGGAGATTGCTGTTTTCTATAAAGAAGAGTGGTGCCATTTTAATATCTTAATTAGAGTACTTTCTACAGTAAGAAAGCATCGTATATCTTTTGGCCACTAATAATTTACTGAGAAAACAAGACGTTTCATTGATGGTTTTCCTCCATTTTTTGCGTTCCTCAATAGAGGAATCATTTTGCTTCGGTAAGTTTTTTGCTGCTAATTTCAGAATTTGCTTTAATCTATCGATTTTGTGTAACTATTGAAAAAAAAAACCTGCAGTTCGTTATTCCGATCTAATGAAAGGCTGCTTTCATTTGGCTATACAGGTAAACGATATGTCCAACCTGTGAACGACAAATGGCAAATTAAAAAAAAAATCTAAAAATTTGCATAATGGATGAGTAAGGAATTGTTCATCGTGTTTGCGGTTCATATGATTTCACGCACATTGATTCCGACGTGCAATAATTAGCATCTGAAAAATAAATTTCTCATTCTGGCAGTTTTTTTTTTTGTTAGTGGTATTCTTGATTCATCTGCTCATATTGCTTTCATTTGATCCTAACAATTGAGAGCGTAATTTGAAATAGTTGACAATGAGATAGCTATTTGTATCCTAACAAGTGAGGGCGCAATTTGAAATAGCCATTTGTAAATCACTCCAAATTTATTAAGTGATTTTTGAGCACAGATGAGCTGTTTGATATATAAAAACAAATGAATGGATGCTCAATAATCTATTCATTTACTGTTAGAAATTTACTGTTAACCAATACGTTGCATTCGAAAGAAGGGGAACTTTGTGGCTTGAAAATGAAAATTCCCATTCTCATCACCGTATTTTCACTGCAGTTTCAGCGCCTTTGATGATCTTTTCAGATTCTTGTTTTCTAAATTTTCTTCTGTTTTTTTTTTCGGCGGATGCAATATGTTCGGATAATTTCGGTGATCTCGGGCCTGGAACTCCCATTTTCATCATCGACTCTTCTACGCCATGCTTTTTTTTTGTTCTGTGGAAATTCCTGCCCATGAAAAAATTTGCTGCCTCAGCAGAATTAATGCGAAGCGCTGAATAGATCATTGAGAATTTCACCAATTTTCATCCATTAATTGAAAATTAAATAAAGAAAATTGAGCGAATTCTAATTCGAAAGAAGATTATAATAGGGACCGAGTGATGAAAATGAAATCGCGAACGAAGCAACGAATTCATTTTGCCCTCATATAAGTCATTTTGCCCTCATATAAGCTCAGTTTCCTTAATCTAGAAATGTCTATTGAGGGAAAAACACTTGAGTATGGAAAAATACTTGAGTTCAGTGAATAAAAAGTTTTCGTCGATAGCGTTTCGACGGTGCATCCACACGCCTGAACTGAAATTATTCACAACTGCGTGCCGATTATCAACGATCCTTGCTAACTTTTTGAAACTCTCAGCTCTTTTCGCGCTTCAATTTTCACGCCTGGAAATGATCAGGATCTGTAATTGCTACCTGATCGGAAAAAAAGCGATTGAATTGTTGGATCTAAACCTAGCATTTAGCATGAAAACAATCGGTGAGGCCAAATTGCTAATAAGGTCAAAAAGGAGGAATGCTTAAGGCAAACACTTAATAAAATAGTAAGCCTCCGTTCGGATCGTGCTGTCTATGAAATAGTTATAAGCACCTTCATTATACTGTTTTGCTTAGTTGCAATTTCGTTCATGATTATGTGGAAATGACCCTATTCGCTAAGTTTTTATTTTTGCCATAGAACAACATAACTTCGGTATTCGTTTCTCATACAATTTTAACTAGCGTGTTCTTTGCATGTTTTTCAGTGCGTTGCAAAGTTTTGCATTTATTTATTTTCACAACTGCACATGGTCGACGCATTTTATTCTTCAAGCATGTTTAGTGACCAATTTCTTCTAGAATGGGTTTCGAGTTTCTTTCAGTGATGATGGATAATTGCTTTTGTTTACTGTCGCTGTTTACCGTCTTTTTCACGGTTACAAATGGTTGCAGCCATTAAAAACTTAACTTATGCAAAGTTTATGGCTATGATGACTGCACTATTTCTTGTAGCGCATCTGCTCTTCAAAATGCTTTTTTCCATCGCTTTTACATATTCATTTTCGTATGTATTGTGCAGTAATGTGCTAGAACAAATAGCTGCATGATGCTTGTAAGAAGAAAATTTTCTTAAGAAAACTCTTGTCACTTACTCATATCCTCTCATTAACGAACAACCTTATATGACAGCTTACCGTCTTGCGAGTAAACGGCAACTTTGCTTTCAAGGCGAAAAATACATTTCTTCTTAATGTATTTATTTTCTTAGTGTTCTTTTTCTTGAAGGGACAGCGGGAGGGGAGATTGTGAAGCAATAAATCAGATCATACCACTGTCGTCAATACGAGAAAGCGAAAGAAATTTCTCCAGTTGCTCAAGAATCTTACTGATTTTACGAAACGCAATGAATCTGTTTGGGAACGATGTGCGATGCCGCAGAATTACTCGTCTCCGCGCAACCTTATGTCAGAGATCTGGTAATAAGATACTATTCAGTTGTTGTTGGAACATCTGAATTTTAAAATCTTCAAATGATGCTGGACGAAAAATTATGAGAGATATTCAATCGAGGCATTGCTTTGTATCATAGTGTTGCTGAAATGTCTGCTAGCATAAACTTTAGCATGCTAGAAAATGCTGTCTGATTGGATTAAGATACGAGCAGCGTTGCCATCCTAATGCGTTCAAGTACGCACCGGGTGCAGAAAATGTTGAAAATGCACTCGGTGCTGGGAAGCGCGTCGTGTACGAACGAGTCACTGCGATGATTTGACCCGATTTCGAATCGCTCGCTGGGATTTTCTGAGTGAATAATCGCCGTAAAAAGTAAAAGTGGTCAGCGAAAGGGAAACACTAAGAAATCATGCTGTGGCACGTCGTCGTCGTGATGGCCGTCGTCGTCGTTGTCGTCATTGCGGCCGCCGTCGCGACAACAGCAACTTTTCTTATTCCAACATGATGCATTTCGTGCACAGCTTCCCATTTCGTCGACTATTGTTGCTTTCGTATGAACATTTGCAATCATCCTATTTGCAAAGCGCGAAGCAGTTACCTTTTCATGTTTCACAGACAGTAAATTATGCTAATACCTCAAATAAAACCATTTTCCGAAATTTTTGCGGTTAATTTGAATGTGAGCAAAGTGATGGCTACTGGGAAGGAGGGGAATTATTTCAGCTTGGTCTGTAGTGTGAACGGAGGAATATTATTTCCCGAATAGGTTGTTTCATTTCCAGATGTTCAGAGATCGTTCATTCGAAGCAGTATGCTTATTTCGCACCTGTATCGCTCGTTTAGACGCACATCACTAACGAAAGGCGGATTGTTCTATTCCGGTTCTTGAAGCTCATTCTTTAGCGACATAAATAAGGATTTTAGACGGAGGTCGTGAATGCGAGCATTGAAAAGCATCGCCTTTGAACGCATCTAATCGTTAAAATGTCTGATTCTTTAAGAATTTCATTCTATCTTTACATGGACTCTTCTCTATTCACCTAGATGAATGCTTGATATTGCTCAGCATAAAATTGCAAGTAGAACTTAGTGAATACATAACATTATGAAGTGCCATTATTGTTACCAAGAAATTACTCCTTTCAACAATGCTCATAATCTATATGTGAGTATGCAACCACTCTATATATGTGATAACAATTCATTTTCCAGTCTAGAATTTAACCACTCTCAAATTATGTCGAGAATTGCAAGTAGAGCTGCTGGAAATGTGTCACTAGGAAAGCAATCTTGCTGTTTTGAAAATTATTATCTGCAGCTACAGCTGCGCTATGCTCAAATAGCAGCTTTGTAGATGACGTGGAAAATTCTGTCACTTCTTAAGACTTTTAAATAAGAAATCTCAATGCTTCTAAACAATTCTCTCAAATATTTTGTTACCTTAATTATGATCCAATTTCACAAGTAATTTTGGTTTTTACAACTTCTCTTCGAGAAGTTTGTTATTCTATTCACATTTGCCACTAAGTTCTCCTATGAAACATTTTAATTCTCTTGTCTTCTTTTATAAGTTCAATTTGGCGGTTTTGTATCGAAAAGAATCGCAAAGAGGTCAGTTTTTTTTTCGTTTGTCGCGGTAAGTAATTTTCATGCTTGTTCACCGTGCAAAAAATTTCCTATTCTTCAGTCTTTTAAAGATAGAAGAACTTTATTCATTCATAAGTCAATGTTCTTCATCGTAAAAAAGGGAACATGCTCACAACAATACGAAGAAAGAGCTGCTGCTAACTTCTAACACAAAAGTTTCTAAAAACATTGTCAAAAGAAAAGCTCTTGAAAACATCTTTGCATCTCTGTGCTCAAAAAATATTGTTATCTTTAGTTATGGGTCATTCATCAGATACATATGGCGAGTACTTGTACTTAATAGGTGACACATTTAAAGTTGTTTTTTTAGTGGAACGGAAGCTACCTGTGATTATCGATGAGCCATAAGTGCGAATTTGGCTGGATAACGTTATGAAGCTGTTACTCACGTTGTTCATTCCCGTGGTTTTTCATGTTTTCACATACCAGTAGCTACCCAAGAAGAATCAATTCCGCACTAAGCGACAGGATTTTCATATGCGCACAAATCTATTGGATGCGGTTTTCTTATCACTGATTTCTCTAGAAATTACGATGGGTAAATTACGCATATATACCCTTTTACAAGGAAAATATTCAGTAAATTATGTGACGTGGTAATATTGGAAATCGTTGATGCAATTACATTTGACGTTTATAAACAAAATTTTTTATCGCCGTCGTTGTTCGCTTTCCTCTAAAACAGTCAATAAAATTAAGATTGATCCATGGAATTTCTCGAGATAAAAAAATTTTGGTCGGATTGTGATTGAATATAAATGTAGAACCATTTATGAGAACTTTAAAAAGCGTTTATTACAAAATGTTGTGATAGCGCATCGCGCATTGCCTTTTAAACTTAGAAAAAAGAAAAAAAAATTCACTGAATCTGTGGGAACATTTCTGATGGCTTTCTTCTGCAATGGCGCCAGCGATTGCTCAAGTGAATGCCGAGCAGTGTAAAGTTGATAATATTGGTTGGTAACTGAATCAAACCGCTATGATACATAGTGCTGGCAAGTGATGAAATTTGCCACAGTTGTTTCTTATCACCGCTTAGCCCATCGCAGTCATATCACTTTGCGTATATATTTTGCTGTTTTACTGATGGAAAGGAAAAAAAAACGTCTGTCACTTACTCGTTATGGAATATTTTACAGTTCTTTATCTTGAAAAATAGAGATGCAAAAATTTCGTTGAATAAGAAAATTACTATTGGAGTGGCAATTATTTGGGCTCTAAGACGGTGATGGTCATCATTTTAATGTTGCACACCAGATAAGCGGCACAAGTCATACTGGTCATACAGGCGCTCTTTTTTAGAGGTTTTGCGGGAGTCAAACTGTTTTTATATAAGCGCGTTATAGAGATGGCTGGTGGCCGTCAGATAGCAAACTTTGCGGCTGCGCACTGCAAAAAGACTTTTAGATCAGTGAAGCACAGAAAATGAACAGAATCAGAGAAATGAGAAGTTTGGCACTGTGATCTGCAAACCCTCAGAACATGTTAATCTGAAGTTTCTGAGCCTTCAGAAAGCATCGAAGACTCAAATGCACATCGTTAGCAGTCACCACATCACACATCACTCGATTGCGGTGTTCGCCGTCAGATGGCTGTGCTCTATGCACGTATTCGGGTGGCACTTGCAGGCAGTAAAGGGGTTGGGCAATCAAGCACATGAGAGGCAGCTCAAACGACGATGAGCTGCTGTTCGCGCCAAGGAAGAACGCAACTTCGAGCTGCAAACAATTCGGCTCATTTCTATTTGCAGTACTGTTACTTGCGCGCTGCTCGTTTTCTTGTTGCAACAGCAATGCTCACTTCTCACTCGTTTCTTTCATCATCGTTTTATGTTTCAATTTCATTTTTGATTTTTTTTGGGAGAAGGGGGGGGGGGGGGGGGGGGGGGGGGGGGAGGGGGGGAGGGTGGAGGTGAGGACGTTGTAGGACCCTACAGCATATTTGCGCAAGATAAAGCGACAATTTTTTTCGAAATCTGTTAGCATGGCTTAGGCGAATCCTCCCGTTTGCTTGTTGTGACGAACCTCTGCAAAGGTTGGATAGCAAAGCTATGCGCAAAAGTAAACAGTGGGGGAGTCTGTGGCTTAGTTTGGTGCGAAGGCAAACAAGCAGTAGGTCTGTCACTTATAGCCTGCTTAGTCTTTTTTGATTTTGTAGTTTTGAGCCACAGAACCCACATTTTTATTATTATACGCAGTGCATGTACTTGGATGAGGACCACCGTGCACCATCCAATTTTTCTGCACCTGATCGACCAACTGAAACTCTCCACCGCAGTGTTTAGTTTAAACGTGTTGGATGAGGACTTATGCTTTCCAAAGCGACACTTAGCCGTTTCTACTCTCTGAAATATGCGTTATATACCTACGGCGATGTGTTTGGACATCGGTACGACTATACTGGGGCCTGGAAAATCCTGACTCAACTATGGCCAACCTCTTACTTTATTTCAGTGCTACAAATACAATACTATAAAACACTTGCCAGCCTTGGCCCAAATGTTAAAAAAGTTGTATTGCGGTAGCGCATACTTTGGTCTGCTCAATAGCACATAAGAGCTATACTGGCTCCCTTAATTTACGATATATCAGAACCTTTTATTATAAAAACACAACATTTGAAGAAATAATGCTAATGCAGAAATAATACAAATATTGCGTTTTTTTAAATGCAAAATGCAAAATTGAAACATCTCATCTGCATTCCTGTCAAAACAACTTTTAGAAATGCTCATTTGGAGCATTTTCTATCGCAGAAATTTTGGGAAATATTCAGAGATCGTCACTTTACTCCACGATCTTCTTCACCCCTAAAACTCACTTTGAATGTTTGCTAGGACTTGAAAATAAGCGCTATTTGGCTAGCCGTAATTTTAATACATGACATTTTCTCTTTTAGTGATTTTTGATTGTAATTTATGGCCTGGCGAAGAAATTTCAGCCATTACAGCTTTTTTTTTTTGAAAGGATGAAGAAGAAAGAAATCTTCATATACCATCGGGCGTTATCCTAGGGGAGTCTCATGTTTCATTTTTCTTCAAAATAGTTTTATTTATGAAACATTTGCTTGAAGCTGCAAGAGAAAAAATTTTTAATTTAAAACTTTGTGAAGAATGCAAAGTTAAAATAGTTAGAGACACTTTTATTGAATAAACAAAGCGGAACAAATCACTTTTATGGGCGAAATATTCGAATTGTTTTTGAGAATCGAAAATTGAAATGAGCTGCTGTGCGAACTGAGCGAATTTCAAATCAATATCGTTGTGCATTTTTCCACCACGTTCTTTTCTAAAACCCGTATTGTAATAAGGACTGTACTGTACGCACCATTCGATGCAGCAACTGAGAAAAAAAGCAACGAAAGACATACGCGGTGGTTCAATATTGCGTGCGTTTTTGGTTGTTGATGATTTTTAGAGAAATTAAATTTAATCGTTTTTTTAAAGGATTTAATCTATTTATATTCAGCATTGACTGAGGTCTTGTTAACAGTTTGTTAGGCTCGGTAAAAACTAATGAAATGTTCTCTTAAACAGAATATTAAGATTAATAAACAATAGGAGAGCGGAAATAACTGCTCTTTTGTATAACCGCGCACTGCTGGCAGTTTGCCTACGTAACGGTCCGCCGATTGTTACTGAATGGAACACATTATTTTCGTGTTAATTTAAATTGGGCACTATGCCATCTCCTGTATGCTGATTACAAATGCTCAAACTCTGAGCTTTCCCTAAAACGTAAGTTTCATCTTGTATGGCGTGATAGTTACAAGTATCACGCTTTTTCTTGGAATAGTAATAAGCTGTAATGAGAATTGCAGTGAAAGTATTATGATCGTAGAGAATCAGTTGCCAATGAACTATTAAAGCGGAGAATTTATCAACTATTTATCAACTATTTATAGCGGAAAATTCAGAGAAAAAAAACGAATTTATAGCGGAGAAAAATAACAGGAAATGTTTCGTTTTGTTTTTAAGCTGCAGTATAGAATGTGATCATTAATAGGTCAAACAATTCTAAGTTTTTTTCGATTGTCTTTGTCTTGCCAGGTTTTAGCAGACGGTCGAAGAGCAAAATGGAACAGTTGAGGAACTTAATTTTTCGTTCTGTTCAGCATATCTATGATTATATTTTTGTTGGTAACGAGAGAATAGGAAACGGTAAATCAACTTTTCCATAGGAACAAACATTTGCTTTTTGTGTTCGTTTTTTTTTCATAATGGAATGATTAGTGTATATGAAGGCTGGTTCGGCACCTAAGCCTAATAGAGGTGTTAACCGCATACAGGGAGATCTACTACAGTAACATATTTATTTGTTTTTCTTAATGCTTTCTAAACTCTCTTATTGCTTTTAAAACTAGATTTCTCACGCGATTAGTTGATCCTCCTTGAATTTCGTTGATAGCGTATACGACTCTTTCATTGTTCATTAATTACCTTTAAAAAAAATTCGATCTGAATATTAATTTCATTCTGAGGTTACATCTGTCGCATCAGTTTTATAATATTTCATATTGGACTATGTTTTGATCGGAGGTTTCAGTTATTGCGTGTTAGCAAAAACCCCGCATTAGGGCCTCTCTTAATTTCATTACGTTGCGTTTCGATATTTCACTTCCTTTGATATGATTTTGTTAGCAAATCTGATGTTTCATCTATGAAACGTTCATTTGGAATATGCGTGAAACTTAACTGCTACGCACGCATTGAAAATTGCAATTAAGTGGGCATCTCTTTGTGGCGCTAAGTATATTAACCGTTCGCGACCCGTGCGAGACAATTGATTTTATATTCCAGTAAGCTGTTTTATTTACAGTTCCTCAACGCTCGATAGACAACACATCACCGAACTAGTCTCCTTTTAACATCGCGCGGAATTTGAGCACCTTAGTCCTATCCTATACGTTTCGATTGTGTGGCTCAGATTTGCACAGAACTCTTCGTTTTTTTTTTTTTTTTTTTTTTTTTTACGATTTCGTACACTTGTTGCCGCAATACTGCCAACTGTTATTTATGAGTGGTTTATGCTCGTAGCGAGCGGTGGGCTCAGCAATGAAGTGTATTATTGTAACAGATATATCTTTGTTATGCTTAACACGTGCTGTACACATTGACAAGCTCAGATAGGTGAAAGCAAATGGGATCTCTGCCAAAAGAGTAGTACGGCGTCGGAATCAGGAAGACCGGTGCTCAAAAAATAATCCACGTTCCGTGCAAATTTGCAAATGCGAGAGCCAAGCTGCAAATGAACATGACTAGCGATGTTTTTGTGTTGTACATGTGTCTTGGCGTACGGCTGAGATGGATATGTATGAAGGGCAACAACAATAACGAAAGTTGACAAAATTTTGTACACTTTCGCGCATAGGGCGTATGCGTTCGCTTGTGCATACGTGTTTTTTGCGGCGACGCACCAGACTGGCGAGGCGTCAGCGCAATGCGACAACGGCGATCTGGGGGCAAGAGTAGCCGTTCGCTGAGGGAAACTTGTTTCGGCTCGACTCCCGGCTCCGGTTTCTTTAATGAGAGCGGCGCTGACCTTTCGTTGTTTCGCAGCAAGAAATGTTTTCGACATTAACCAGCTGAAAGTGAACGTCAGCCCACTGCGATAATTTCATGATGGCAATTTCGCATAGCGGTCCGCATAAATTAAACGTCCAGGGGATGCATCATTCAGCCGAAATACTCGGTCCCAAATGTAAACGAAACACCTGCACCCATGTGCACCTCCGCAGAACATCGTTATCCAATTTTTTGCACTCCCTCGCTTCGTTTCTTATATCTCCATCCGCACTCGCCTTGCCACTTCTCCCCTCCCCAGTCCTTTCCCCTAACTCATCCAACAGCAAGTCATGTCTGTGAGTGAGCCATTTTAGTATCACACCTCACGAAAAGTTGGCTTTCAAAGCACCACTCCTTTTAAAGAATGTTGCGTTTGCACAATACCGTTGATCAACGATTGCTCCTTTCTCATTGGTCGATCTGGCGACTCACTTTTGTTCGGTATTTGAAGTACTGTAGAATTTTACCTTCGTGCAGGAGCTTTACTTATTTGAGTTGCCCTAATTTCTGTTTAGATTACTTGTGTCACACATGTGAATACCTGCTGCTGAATCAGTGATCAGTTGCTTGCAAATCTGTGGAAGGGAAAGCGCTGAGGAACTATATAAAATTGCGTCTAATTCTCCTCGTAATCGTAAACTCTGTGAGCATTACGCTCATTGTTGTTTTTACGCATTCTCATGTTTTTTTTTTTTTTTTTTGCTAAGAACATTGCAGTTAGAAAAAGATCAATCGATGTTTTTTTAACATAAATGCAGATGCAAATCCTGTCACTAGCGCATCTAACGTAAAAGAAAACAAACGATACAGTAAAAATTTTTCATGAAAAATAATGTGGGAAAGAGTACAAGCAGATCGTTACGAAAAGTGTCACACCTCACGTTATGCTGGTTATTGCTAAAGTTGCTCAAGTCCAGATTATGCTCTCACAAAATCTATATGGTTTCACGGATGAATAAATAATGCCTGTTTGCATACCAAAAACTTAATTGAGAAACCTGTCCCTTCTGAGCAGCTATTTGAGATATGAAAAATTGGAAAATGTCATCTTAGAAGGAAAAACATTCAAATACGTTTATTAAGGCGACAAAAAAAGACTTATAGGAAAGGAAACATTTCGTATCTGAGCTGATTCTTCACAAGATAGTAGGAAAATAAGTGAAAATTTTCCCACATTCTTTAAGAACATGAGCTTTACAAATTCAACACAGGGCTCAGCACAGTCTTGGGGTCCACACTGTCCTATGTTCCTTCTAGTATATTTAAATACAGAAAAAAAAATGCAAGCACATTTTTGCGGATGAAACTCATCTTAGAAGCGCTTAGGCATGTTTATGATTGCAATTTTGATATGCTTCTGCACTCCTCCTTTGCACTGTTGACACTCAAAGTATGTAAATAAAAAAACCGATTATGCGGTTATGGAAAGTAAACGTCGCTGTGAAAGTCGTGACTATATTGTTCCAATTCCAAAGTTTAGTAACTTTTGTAACCGTTTATTTCACCAACTCTCGAAATAAGTTTTAAATGATATACTTACTTTTTATTTCGAAATCTCTTCCGAGATCTTGCAGCATCGCTGCTGACTTAGGTGGAAGAAGCTCGTTCGGCAGTTTTGACCAAAAACGATCACTTTTATTACGGAGTCATATTTCTTTAATGCACTGACAGCCGGAGGGAGGGAGGAAGTGGATAGAGATTCATGGGGAAAGCATTTTTTTCTTCGAATATTTTAACACCGGGATATCATCTTCACAATTCAAAATTTAGTAAGCGCTATGGGAGTTTTCTACAGTTGTAGGCCGTTTTCTCTCGCCGTACCTTCCCACATTGCGCACGAAAAGAATTTACGGGACAACTCTACTCAAGTGCTGTATTTATCTATACTACTGCCTTAAAATTAGCTATTTTAGTATCTAGTTCAACACTGTCTCCTAAATCAGAGTGTGTTTCCCGTGCAGTCATTGCGGGTCACTTATTGTCCAATTGGCGTCTCATCTCGCAGCAGTGCTATAGTTTTGTTGAAGGGACTAAACAAGGTTGGCTTGATTGGTACACCTTACCGACTTGCTGTTTTTGTAGTCGCAAATCATATTTTTCATTTTATTCTTATTCAACGAGAAAAACAACCCTGTTAAAAATGCTGACTTCATTTTACGGATCACATCTCCCATAGAAGGCAGAGAGTGATGCTAGAAGTAGTCATCTGCTAATTACTTTTTTTTGGTGAAACATTTATTAATTTTCTCAGTTGTGCTCGTTTTGTGCTGTGGAATGTTCAGTGATGAGCTGTTACTGCTTGCTGCGAAAGTGAAAATTCAGGAGAGTGACCTGAGAGATTTCAAAAAAGTGTTTTAGATTCCTTGTTTTTTTCGAAGATGCTTTAAATTCGCAGACTGAATCTGTGGAAATTGAAACAATTGACAAGCAAAGGGTAAGCGGTGGTACTATTTGTTGGCCCTTCTAAATGCATCGTTGAAACTGGAATTTCCTTAATGGGCAGAAAACGTACTTTAAAAATATTTTCATCTAATTTAGCGCTATGAATTCCATTCAGTAAGAACAAGTGAATTTATTTACGGCATCCTCTTGTTTGTTGCCTTCTTTCTTGATCGTTTGTTGAGGCCATCCTAAAAATATATTCCCCGAGACAGCGTCAAAAATATTAGCATCTTTTTATTGGCAACATGTAATCTTTGCAATTCGTCACGTCATTTCGACCACAAATCAAATTATTCGCAAATTTACTTGAAAGAAAATTTTTATTAATATCAAATGAAAATCTGAGAAATGCGCAAAGAAAGCAACAAAAACAACGGTCCAATCATGTAGAAATGGGGTAAAGAAAAGATCAGTAGCAGCAATGTTTTCGATTAAATAGTACTATTTTTAACTAATAAAATCTTCTTATGACCATCCTCCCCCTCCGTTCATCTAAAGAGCTCACAAAATTCATCCCACAAGACGTCACTCCTTAAAATAGTTTATTAGCGTTCAGAAACCCAATCAGATGTGACGCAAATTTTGAAAGTGCACCATTTTCGTTATCCTCTAAAAAGACGCTTTGTTTCAATATTCAGGGCCGCATAGACTTTTTCTTGAAGAGCTCTAGATCTTTTGGTATTCATGGATGCATAGACCTTTTCATGAGGAGCTCTAGACGAAATCTGTGCTTTCTGAGATTGCTGAGGGTTGACTCTATGTACTTGTATATCCGTTATTAAAAACAATTTTAAAAAGACTACTACAGGTCTTTGATTACGCCAATGCAAAGGGACGACTTAAGTGAAGCGGTTAATGAGCAAACATGTGATAAGGAATTTGAGAACAGCTCCCATTGTTCGATTCGTTGAGAACACGCATTCAGCAGGTATCATGAGCAGCAACGCGTATGTAATGCTTGAAGCATGTCTTTCATAGGATTTAGGTTAACGTTTACACGTAAGGGTATCATTAGATCCAACAACATAAAACTCTGGCAATTCGAGTAATTACATTGGCTTGGATAACAGATTTAATTATCGAAGGCAGTTGACTCTGTTGATGGCCTAACAGGCGAAAATGTAAGCATAAACTCTGAGGAACATGCACTTTACAGTTTGACACACAAGGTCGATTGTAACCGCTCATCCTATCGTCTACTGCGATAGAGAGTGCGCCCACACCACCCTATCGTCGAGAACATTTTCATTTGCGCTTGAAATGAGCTAGTTGGTAAGACGGACTATGCAGAGTGGGATGGAAGACTAGGTTGAGGTCTGGTCGGAGGAATGGAAGATTGGGATGGAAGACTTACTTAATGATTGAAAGTGACCGATTAGGTAACCATATTAATATGATGGTAACCGTAAATTCTTTCGATCATAATCGACAGATGATATTGGCTTACAAGCAGAAGTTGGTTGAAACTGAACGTATTTCAAGCACTTCAGTTACCTAGCAATCGATGCCATCTAGTTAAAATTGAATTTGGACTAATTCGGGTCGAAACTGAATACATTTCAAAGGTTTCGGTTGGTTGCTGAACAAAAACATTCATTTGAAACAGAATCTTTCGTTGCATAATGAAGAAAAACCAAGGGAAAGGGTGGCGGATTCGGTTCGGTAAATTCATCCTAGTTTCGTGTTGCTTTATTCCAACAGTAGCAGGAAAAGCAGGAAACAAACATGGTCGAGGACAGTAATGCAAGCGCTGAAAAGTGAAAAGGCAAAAACACGAACAACCGCAAACGATTAAGAAATTCTCCGAAAAGAAGGGCAAGCCGGGAGAAAACTCAAAATAGGATAGGGAATAGAAGACCATAAGTTGTTTCTTTTAGGACTAGAATATTCGTTTTTAACTTCCGAGTAAGTTTTTTTGCTACTGTGTCACCGCAAGATCTGTATTATTACCGAGTGACCACCCAGTTCTAGTTATCTGGCATTTTCTTTCCAGCACAATGGCGAGCTGCAACTACAGTTGAGCTCAATAGCCAGTTCATCGTAAAAATTTGTCGAGCTATTCGATACAACCGCGAGTTCCATCTGGTTACTCCGTCAGGAGGAGGTCGATCTATTAATACTGCTCTGACTTGGGCAACCGCTCATGCATGATTTTCTTGTAGCATTTTTTTTTTTGGATGACGGTTCATTCTTTGAGCAAGGCTTCTAAGAAAAAAAGTGTTGCAAAAAGACTGAAAGTGTCGGAGCCATCGATCGGTGCGCAAAAATATAAAAAGTGGAAAGATCACAAAAATTGCTGGCAGTGTGCCTGCTGCTGATGATCCAGTTCTATATAAAATGCACCACTATTCCTAGCAACAGTTGAGCTCTCTTAGCTGTGCAAATCCATTTTTACGTCATTGCAGTTGATTGTAGTCAGGAATGTGAGGAAATATAGCAGTATGGCAAAAAAGTGGTGAATGCGTACATTTTTGCAAGCAATGCGTACGCAAAACATTTTCCTCATAGATGCTTGCTTGCCTGAGTAGATTTCTACCAGCTCGTTCCCCCCGCCCCGCTTTCCTGCCTCCCCTCGCATCTTCTAAACTCCTCAGGTAACGACCTCGAATGAACACTGGTAAGGTACCATCCTCACTCTCGTTTGCGATTGGGCACCTGAAGTGACTGACAATTCGGCCAAGATGCTACTCGTGCAGTAACAGTTTTTGCTCTTGAACAAGCATTTCTCTCCTGCATGTTCAGTACATAATGCCAGCTATTTGAGCGATGATATATGTGCTCTATTTTTTATTGTTTTTTCTCAGCTGAAGGAAAGAGGTATAAGTATAATTTCCTTTGAACTAGAGATCCATATCAAGTAGATCCCGCCTCCTCGTGACAGTGGATTTTTTCTAACCTCATAGAATCTGTCAACAAAAATCATTCAATTTATTCCGAGAGTTCTGCTTTTGAATTGGCTCACAAGCTTTTGCAAGGCGACTATCTAGTGATTTTGGCCAAGCCTTGTTTTTCTGGCAGTCTCAATTAGGCATTCACAAGAACGATTTGAATGAAGTCTTTGGATGTAATTTACAGCTAGAATAACATCTCCTAATATCTAGTTACAGTTCATCTCGCTTTATCGCTCTATATGGAAGAGTGACATTATCCCATAAAATTTGCAAGATAAAATTTTTTCTACTTACAGATAATGAACAACAATTTTTGGTTCAAGGATAGTTGAGTAAGTTGACTTCCTACGAAATCATGTGATTAAGCTGCAGTATTCTTATGCACGTTTGCACTTACAATGGGCGTTATAGCGTCGTCGTGCCTCGCATATTGCCGCTTATGTGAACACATCTTTATTTGCTAGTAAGCCAACCCTGTAGAGTTATGAGTTTTGTTGGGTGTAATTTAACACGATAGGGTAGTTCTAATACCGAATTTCATTAGATACGTCAACCTCAATGGTGATAGAGGCATAAAGGCACAAAAATATTGGTATGCGTTTTGCTATCGGCTAACTTTTTTTGTTTTACAGCGGCGCAGGAGCATATATCAAGCATACTCCAGTAGCACACTTAGTAAATTCGAAAGCGACTGACCTGCTAACTCTAAACGCAAAAGTACACACCGTTTCATCCGCTTTAGCATGTTTTTTGCGCTTCTTCTTAGTAGAATTTCCAAAGTTATGGCTGCGCATGTTATACGCTTTTGGTGATATTTTCAAGAGGTGTTTGGTGCTCAAGATCTCGCTTGCAGCTGCGGACCCTTTCATGGATTCTTGTTTGACGAGAACCTTGCTGTTGGATGCCATGAAACAAAACAGAATTAAACGTGTCATTATTGTTATGTTCTTTTTTTTAATGGTTGCTTTCGGGCGTTGTTTCCACCAGCTTTGTTTAGAACACAGCTCAGATTTCGTTTGCCTAGGATTTTGTTGAACTCAGAAGATGGCATAGAGATTTTGGTCTATGGCGCAGGCCTCGGTTCTTGCTAGGCGGGATATCGTTTAACGTAGGCTGACCATTTTTCTGCATGGCCAAAGTTACTTTTTCCTTGTTCAAGCGAAAGTTGCCCGACCACGTCTTCATACACGTCAGCGAGTGGGAGTCAGGGCCAGAATTTGGCTTCCTCCATAGAACGCATCCTCTCCTTCGAATTGGCCTGGCCACCTGTTTGCATGTAGCCGAGAAAATGATTTCCACTCGAGCGCGGACCTGCTTTCTCTTTCTATGCGTAGTCGAATCACGGCTGAGGCCAAATTTAACCATGTGGATCACCACCGGAAATGTTTTTCGCTCTTCTTATTGAGATCTAACCCAGCATTGTTGATGGTAATGCTATATAACGTTACATACAATTAAAAAAACTTACTACTTTGCAGCGCTCTAAGCTGTCGCGAACATCAGTATTTCAGAGCGAAATTCGTCTCAGTCTCAGTTTATCGAAAAGTTCTAGGAAGCATGAACTATCATCATAAAGCAAACTAAAAGTACACCTGAAGGACCAATCAGCATATCGCAAGAACTTCAGGTATAATAACATCTAGTATAGTTTTAGACCTGAAATTATACATGCAGAAGTAATAGTATTTATACAGCTCATAAACGCGTTGAATGTATTGCTTGGAATTTCCTAAATATGTCACAAGAACACCAGGAGATGTGAACCTGCCTTGAGTTTATAATTTCTGACGAACGACTTTTGAAATTATAACAGAAAAACGTTTGTACGAACTCTACGAGGTTGTTCATAAGTGACGCCGTAAGCAGTACCCGAATGATGAATTTTGTCAAGGTGGCCTAATAAATTTTGCTGATAAAAGGAAGTGTGTGAAATAGAGGGAGGACCAATATGTTGAGGGCAGGCAGGTGAAATTCGAAGGTGAAACTCTGGACCCAAGAAAGATAGCTTTCAGCTTCTAGATTTTCTCCCTCAGTCGGAGTGTGTTTAGCGATACGCGTTTGCATTTGTGTATGACAGATGACCTTACTTTATCTCTTTGCTGAGGTGTGATAATCTTTGGAGCCATGCGTAAAGGTCACCTTTTGTTGGAGCTAAGCAACTCTTGGTGCATAGCAGAGAAATATGTTGCAGTAATAAAAGCCTTGGTTAGTCGTAACATTTGCTTGGGACTTGAGTGCATGATAGCAGTGTTTGACTAGCCGTTGATCGACATTTGGAATAACTACATGCAGTTACCAAATGACGTGAAAATCAGATGCTGAGAAATTGTAGTTGATATGGCATCGACTGATTTGATCATTTAATGCAACTGCTGCTAAATATCGAATGGGTTCCGAAACCATAAACGATGATGCCAGGGAACATTGGATTTCCTGAAACCCTTGTGTGCCATTCCGTCCATTTCGTAGCGAGAGCTCAGTTGAGCGTCTATCTCCAATATGATTGTCTTTGCACTGTCCATATATTCCATAGGCGTTTAATTTCGAATTACTGTGGTATATATAGTAAATTAATATTTTTTAAAGGCATGAACGCTCCGGGGATCACAAGCGAGAGTCCACAAAACTGAAGCGTTCGAATTTTGGATTGTGCAGTTCTCTGGAGTCAAAGTCGACTGCATTGATCGCTTATGAGAACTGAGAAAGAAGCAATATTGTGAAGACAGAACGCATATTTTGCGGGCGCTTTCTTCTTTAACAATCGGCGCCCTTTCCTCGCTCATCGATACTCTCGCATCAACAATGTTGACTAATGGAGGCACGCTGGAGGATTATAGATGGAACTCGTTGAGTCCATCGCCACTTTCAGAGAACGACGAGGAAGAAGAATATTGTCGTGCGATAAAAACTGAGCATCCTTTCGAGGTAGACGACGAATCGTTTTTTCGCAACGCACCATCTACAGGTGTTACTCACCAGATGCAGAAGCGTCCGACACCATGCACCACAATCCCGCTCGCTTCGTGTGCCACCGCTGCAGCGTCGCTTTCTTCTGCTTTCTGCAAGCGCTCGAATGGGTTTATTAAATCGGTAAGTATCACTGCATACATGTCTTTTCGTTCTTTGCGCCCTCGGTGAATTGGACTTACGTAGCCCGGTGATTATGCATCATGCTAATTTTTTTTTTTTTTTAGCGTTTTGCAAATCCGTGTTGCATGCGCCGGAACGTTCAAATGTGTCCATGTGCGTTTGTGCGTGTGCGTCTGCATATGCACGTATACATGTGCGCCTGTGTGCGTTTGTCTGTGTCTATATGTGTCTGTGTTTGATGTGCATTCTTAATGTGTCTGTGTGCACTCATGTGTATTTGTGCATGCGCGTGAGTCTGCGTGCATGTATCTATGTTTGCCCGTGTGGCCGCGTGTATCTGCAGATATGCTCATTTTCAGTAGTTTCTACTCGCGCAATGATTTTCATCATAAGCTGACCTCCCTCACCACATCTCAAATAGGTTGACCTCCTGTAGCCACTATCAACTCGATCCATTAATTCCTAAACTATTTATAATTGCCTACAGTACATAAAAATTTGCGTACATATTACAACCCGTCGAATTGCATTCTTCAACGGATCGGATGGGAAATTCGATCCTTTTGTAGAAGATTTGCACAAGTGTTCACTTTGAACAAAAAAGAATGCATTATTTTGGGTATTTCTTTACTTGTTGGTGATTCACGATGCTGGTTGGTCCACTGCGTGGGATTGCAAAAGCGCATATTGTGCCAAAACTCATCTGGTACGTTTCCACTTAGTTGTTTCTATGTAATAATCTTCGCACTTCTTTGTAATGCATTAGAGCTTTTCACAGAATGTGTTGTTTCTCTAACGCCTTCATCAGCGTATTTATTCAAAACACCAGAATCATGTGTAAAAAAATGAACACCTACGAATGCAATGAGTAACAAATTGTGGTTCGAAGAATTAACGAGAATTTGAACTTTCAACGATCAGAAGCGGAGTAATAAGAGTTTGTATGGAAAGACCTATGCCAAGTGCCGCACTTAAGGACAAGTCTTCAGAACTCACACTAATTAACAGACCTACCGAATGCCTATACTTTGGGCGTCTCTACGTATGAAGTCATCTGTGCTAATGAAGAGAATGTGATGGTTCATGGGAGGGGGATGTCCAACGTGCTTGTGTATCTGGTGGTATTTAGGTTTACATCTGATTTAATGAGGGTCTTATCGATAATGTGATATTATGTGATCTGAAAGAAAACTCCGTAATTACCAATAGCCCTAAATTTGGCGTATTTCACCAAAGGTGTGGTGAATTTCGCCCTTAAATTTTGGGACTGCATACTGATCTGTACAGCTTTTGGAATGTATGAAATTTTTTTCCGATGTTATGGCAAGAGGGGAGTTAATTTATTCGAAAAGCAAGCTTACTGAAGGGGATGAGTTACTCGGGGTTTTGCAGTGCTGTGCGCGGTGTTTGGCGATGCGCGGTCTCGTCAGAGCCAGGCACAATTTGTGAATCGCAAACTGGAAATGCAGCATTGAATTAAAAACATGAAACGCTGCAAAAAAAGGTGTTCAGAGGTGGTGCAGCTGCCGCGTGCAAGCAGGTGACAGAGGTGACTCCCTCTCGACACGGTGCCATCACTGTTCGACTTTTGCTTGCTCTTCCTCTGTCGCTTGCACAGCTTTTCTTTACATCATTCGGTGGGTTTACTGAGCTTGGTAGCTTTTGCGATAGTCATCCTAGAGCCAACCAGTGCATAACAATTCTTCCATTTTGGCGCTTTTTTTCCCGTTTTCTGACTCGGAGCACTGCACTTTATCAGCTCACGCATGTGTCCAGAACCGCTTCAGCGATACTTACAGGAATCAGAACTGTTTGGAAATGCGGATAAGTTGGCTATCATTCCGATTGTAAGCGTTCTTGCTTATGTGTAAGTCCGTAATTCGATGTACCAGGTAAACGTTACCTTTTGATAGTGTAGAGCGTTTGCGATATTGAAAATGAAGTCCTCACTTCAGTGGATTGATACGTTATATGTGGAGCAAAAAGAATGCCCTGATAAATTAGCAGAAAATCTGGAATTGAAGTACTTCCTCATCACACGTCTTATTTAATTTCGGGATTCAATTCATCTTCATCGTTTATTTTAATTATTTGAGCAATCTCCGATAGTATTTTTCACAATTCAACCGACAATTTTTATAATCATTTCCCATCAGCTTTTACGTCATAAATTCTTTTAAATTCCTAAGTGAATAGACGGTTTTTTGATTTTTCTATATCTTGGGGAATGCTATGAATACGTCAAAGTTTGAAACTCGCCCACGCTTGGCTTCCTCCTTATATTCTTATTTATTGGCGAGATCCATGCCTTAAAATTACGACCAAATAAATTGTCGCCTCTGAGAATGTCAACAATAGTTTCTGAAGAAGTACCTTTCAGTATAGTTCAAAGAGCATGAATTTAGTTGGTAAACACAGCAATGAATGTGTGAATCAGAGCATTCATGCAAATATATTTGTTATTTGGCTGCTCAACAAGTTCTCCTCTATGAAAAGAGAAAACTTCCTACTATTTAAAAAAAAATATATTTTAGAGTCTTTCATAGGAGTGATAGTATAGCGAATTGAAAATATGCCGAAAGAGTTGTGACATTCATAATCAAGGTGATGGATCGGCCTAAAAATTGATGTGTCTGATGAAGCGCCTAAGTTGCCAAGGAACGAACAGGAATCTCATCCGTGTACGGAACACGTATAGTTTTGAATGATTCCACGGTGCGCGTCTGGCGACTCGGTGTTTTCAACTTATTAAACCAAAAGCTAAGGCGCTGGACCTCTCAACCACCTTCCATCACAATTGGCCACTCTGTCACTCACGACTGACCACCTCATTAATTGCGACCTATTCAGTGCAAGTGACGAGGACAGAAATGTTCTATCAGTTGAGAAATTTTCAGCCGAGTGAACGCTCGCAAAGATTCTTAGATTATCGTGTGTTTTGTAGGCGCCCTAGTCGACAAACGGCAAAGAGCAGAAATCGTGCTGGTCGCGTTGCCACATATTTCAGCTTGCCTACATTAATAGTAGGAGATATTTGCTGCAACAGTTGTAGCAGTGATCGATGGTATGATTAATCGCGCTTCTTTGGCAAGAAGAGCATCATATGCAGTAGGCCTCGTCTGTGTGGAATGTCAGCGTTTTTTTTTACTGCTATTAAATACATTATTGAGCATTTTGCTACTCATTGCTGAGTCTCTTTATTTGCTTCACTGCTCATTACTGAGTACTTTTAGTCTCATTTAGTCCCACTTTCCTCCATCCTAAGCTTTAGTTGATGAATTAGTTAGAATGGGCCTGAAAGTATAGGAATGAAAAGCAGTAGGAAGGAAGCATACCGGAAATCACACGAACCTATTTTCCAAAAATTTATTCTTTCACCGCAATACAAAAATATAGCGGTAGTTGTTGTCAAAGATGACTGCGTCGATGTTGTTGAAGCTGTTTACCCTTCTGAATTCGAGCTTAAACGCTGCCGTTTGTGTGAACATTACTTATATAGAATAACGAGAAACTCTGTTTGTTAGATTCATGGAACGTTAAGCTTGTATGGCGTCGTACATCCGATTTTTGCGGGTGTATGCGACCGCGAGGATATGACAATCATCTGAAATTTATCAGATACATAAATTTTGGATTTGGAAGTTTTTTCATCATGACTATATATAGACGGTTGAAACGATATTTCCACTTAAGCATATTTTTCTGAGATTTATTTATTTATTTATTTATTTTTATTTATTTATATTATTTATTTATTTATTTATTTTTATTTATTTATTTTTTTCTGCTTGCGTTCAATTCATTCAGCAAGCGCGCCACTTGGAATGATACCACGACCTTAATAAAATGCCTAAGGAACTGTATCAAAACTGATACAGGGAACTGCTTCACGAAATTGGAATTCAACTGTCGATCGACAGAAAATTCCCTTGTAACATGTTTGCCTACCATGTCTATAGAAAATTGATAATCCACTTCCATGCCTGCATTTATAAATGCTTAAATTTACTAAAACTTCATAGACTAATGCGCTCACTCTAAAGCTTTGGTTTAAGTTTTTCGCTCAGTGTTCATCATTGATGCTTCTGAATCCTATAAAAGAAAAGCTCTAATTATTCTGCGAAAACTTCCGCAATCACTGTTGCCAATAAAGCAGAAGAAGAAAGAAAAATTTCGTAAGCTGGAGATGTTCCTAAATAAAAAGAGGAAGCAAACTGCATAGAAATGCAAATAGCCCATTTTTTCACTCCTAGAAAAGTTCAGAGAGCGCTTCCCCCCTCCCATGCGGGATGTATTTGTTTCGATTTCGCCCACGAGCTCAGTTTAAGAGTAGCGTGTAGCGTCAAAGGTACGATATGTGTTTCGCATTTCCCGATGCAAAAAAAAGAGGGAAAAAAACTGTACGTCGAATACCTTTGCCGTGTAATGGCCGATAAAGGCGGTGTAAATAAACACAGAAACAACTTTTGGGAATTAAGTTTCAAATTTTTTCAATATCTTAGTGTTAGATAGGATCAAATAGTCCCTTAATTCATAGTTTCGTTTATACGTTTATACCTATACGAGCTACGCGTTTACAAAGAGAAAATACCCATTAGGTCTCCAATAAACCTATCAGGGAAGGATGTGCAGTTTCACTTTCAAGCATCAGCGGTCATTGCTAGTCACGCGGTTTCCAATTTTCAAAATATGCAGAGAGTACTGATTGTAAGGGTAACGAAGCCCATAAATGCTTCAGATCTGCAATGTAGTCTTCTCCCGGAATTCAAGCTTTTCTTTCTCTTTGGGAGCGACGATTCCCATAGACTTCCTCCCTCCTGTGATTTTGCCTTTGTCTCCAACCCAGCCCCTTCTCAGATTCGAACCTTCCTCCCACATTCAGTTCCACTCCCACAAATCAAACGCTCTTTCAAATTTGGGTAGACAGTATCACTATTTGGAGACATAGTGCCACAAAAGCTAGAAGTTTTCAAAATACCGCTGTTTGCAAGTTGCCCACAATCAGCGTTTTCAGTACTGTTTCCGTCAAATGGTGTTTGTTCGAAGTTCGTTCTGATGATATTATCGACAGTGCCTTCGGAAATGCTGATTCATTACAGAAATATATGTACACATAGGACTGTGCTGATTTAAGTATTGGATAGAGTATGATGTGCAACAATCTCTCTAACACTCTGCACGTCATCGTAAAAGTTTTTGCGGGCCATCATTCTCTGTTTTTTCTACAGAATACCAATGCAAAATGCAGCAGTTTTCATTTGACTATGTGCATTGCTCAAAAGAGACAATGAAAGTTTTACCAACCCAAATGTGCAAATTGAATCGAGCAACGAGCACAATGAAACGTGCGCTTTTACTTTTTGGATACCTGTCGGAACGCTTAATACCAACCATCCATCCACCACAAAGACGTAACGCATCGACTCGCAAAGAAATTCTAAAACAACTAACACATGTGCAAAATGAGCATAATACATGATACCAAGGGAACGATTGATCCTTTGGATTGCTTTCAACGATAAAATTGCAAACGTCCGGTATAACTTTGCTTCAGGAAACCGATGACGGCGCCAATAGAAAAGTTTTACTGTTTCCGTTACAACCGAACAAGAGCAAGTTTCTCAAGCATAAATGGTACCAAGGACCGGTACAACCTCCAACCCATCGACCGCTCTCTGCCCTAATAGACCAATCCTACACAAGTCCCTCGTCGAATTCAGTTCTATCCCCCCTAAATTCATTTCCTCCTTCTGACGAGCTCGAGCGTTACGGTGCCTCGGGGCATAAACATGACGCTTTACGGTATATCAAAGTGATGTGATCAGAGCACAGGATTTTGCAAAGAAAGTACTACAGTAAAAATCAAGTTGATAAGTTTCATTTGCAAATTCCAGGGTTCGTTGACAAGTGAGAATGTGTTCGAGGATGGCTCTTCAATTTCGGCACCGTTATCGATCGTCAAAGCAGAGCAAACACAACAATCAGGCAATCTTTTATTTTGAAACTTCTAATCGCTAGCGCACTCGCTCATTTTCGATCAGAAACCCATCACTTCTTTCTCAGCAATCGCCAGTTTACCATTATCATCTCACTATACCAAGAGAAGTTTCCTAGATTCGATATGTAAACTAATGAAAGCAAAAGCTAACCGACGCTCAAAGCTTGAATGAAAGTTTTTTTGACATTCATAAGATGTATTCTATAAGATAATTTGTAGTTATCTATGGCATGTTAAATGATAGAAGAATGACTACACTATTGGTAACGAGTTAATCAAAAGACACTGCATTAGTAATGTTGACTGATTTCTTTAGAGGATTGCTCTCGTTCGATTGAGTCGTCATTAACAAATTCATCGGTGACTTCATGCAATGATGCGGCTCAAATGGATATTTACCGCGATTTGATTCTACGTCATCTCATTCAAGATATCAGCACTACGTGTTCCAAGCTTGCACTTCCAACAGGTTCGTTCAATCGATTTATCAGTTCATGTTCTCCTCTTTTGGAAATTCTTTTTGTCGAAAAATTGAGATGATATGCTCAATGAATTGCAAATATTCCCTTAAATGGGCCTGCAAAATTTTATCTAGGGAAACCTACTCGAGTAATGGACGAAGAAAAGCAATACGTTGATCGACTGGCGCCTCAGGAAATACTCATAAGCTTATCGTGTTGCATTCAACTGACAAGTACTTTTAACATTTCGCTATCATCAACAAGCAAAAAATTTTAATTATGCGCATATGCAATTCTTTCATCGAGTTTCCGTTCGATGTTCCATGCATATTCGTTAGCCCTTCAGAAGATCTGTCACGCAAAAAAACTTGCTTTGGTCCTCAGTATCAGCAAACGTTATTATATGATTCGTTGCTAAAGAGTTCCAACAAACCTGAGTTCCACTGAAAACGGATAAGCCGTGGTAAAGTTGTGTTGCGAGAAATGCGCTTCCCAGTGTGTTCTATGTTTGACTGTGTTAGAATAATCTACTGAAATGTTGCAGGATAGTGGTCCCTAATTGTTGCGGAAGGATGGTTGAGAAAAGTTGTACCTAACCATTCTCTACATTGAAATATTTGAAGCATATAATTTTCAATAAACTCATTCATCCCGCAGATTTTTATTTTCTCACATCGATGGATTTGGAAAATTTTCGAAATTTCTCATTCAAAAATTACAAGAATATCTGGCATCTTCGACAGCAATAAGTTACTTCACGGAGATTAAGATGATTTCGTTCGCAGCAGTGGATTAGGTTACTTGGCATTTGGAGCGCTGTCAAAAGAAATCAAGCACTACCCAAGAGAAAAGGCTTCAGCAGACGCGTCCAAAAGAAACAATAAATTTTGTTGCGCGCCAATAAAAGTTGCGAATTAAAGTACAACTCAAACACGTTCGATGTGGTTCCGCAGCTCATAATTATACTATACTAATCAAAATTTCTTACTACGAGGGATTTGAGAAATTTTCCAAAACTCCATTTTAAAGATTGCAAGAACATCTGATGATCCTATATGTGCAAAAAATTGGGCCGCATAGATGTATGCCCAGTGCTTTTTATACATGTCGCATTTTAGAATTTTTTTCACGCAATATATACTTCTGCATTGCATTTCAGCAATGCACCTGGATTTTGGTGTTGATTTTTCTTTCTACTTTCCTCTGCTGCGATTCCGGTCTTTTCTGCTCAAACGATTCTTCCGCACCGTCCCTCTCTTCCCGATACACAAGCCTTCATTGTTTTCTTGTTGTTTCTCAGTCCGTCCACATCAGCTAGCAGTCTTAGTCCCTTCCCGACACCTGATGGTTCCGTGTGACAACAAGACATCGTGACAGCACTTTTTAGTGCTGTTGTTTTCTTGCGTGGAAAAGATCCTGCACATTTTGATATTGATTCGCTGCAACTGTCTGTCAAATGCGTCCCATTTGGAACACTGTGTTAATATAGGTGTTTTGAGAGTTTATATTAGAGTTCCAACCCATAGCCATGCTGGCGTAATGTACTTCACACATGCCGCAAATGCGCCATGCATTCTCAGTGATTCAGAGGTTAGGAAGAACGAAGGGAGAAGCAAGCAAAGTTTTTGACGCTGCAAAGTTTCAACATGAACTGAATGTCTGCGTTCGATGGAGGATCTTGAATGCTTGAGCACAGCTGTGTCGCATCACGCCCACAGTGTTGGTTTGCGAGTTGCAACTTACTTTGAGGTATAAAAAAAAACAAGCTCTGCTTTGATTTTTTTCCCAGTCGTGCTGAATGTCTTATCGCTCAGCGTTTTTGACTTTTCGGTTTCAGATCCCTATGTTTGGACGGCAGAGCACAGCGGGCGATGGATCTCGGATATGTGTATGCAATTCCAGCTTCCTCCACCACAAGAGCTGTTCCTTGCGGGGCGTGTTCTTCTCGCAATGAGCCAGGAGGAATTCATGGCTCGTGCACCCGAAGGTGGCGATACACTGCACGCTCAGCTGCAGTTGTGGAAAACCGGTAGTTGCATTCATGCACTTTGATAGTTGTTGATAGGCCAGCTGATTTCTTGATCTCGCTTCGAAAAAGTGTCCATTCTATGTGCAAGAAATGGCTAAAACCACTTTCTAATAGCTTCGAATATTAAGCAGTACAACTGAAATTTTACGAGCGTTGACTGGATTAGCTCATAGGATATGCCATTCTCATTCCGTCATGCAAATTTGTTGGTGAGTCGGTTCAGTCGCATTTCTGATTTGCAAAACCTTTTTGTTGATAACTCAGAGGTCAGTTCGATGTGAATTTGAGTAGAGGGATACTCGTTTTTTTCTCATCCATATGTCACCTGAGTAATGAACCAATGTGAGTCATCTTTGCAAGGTGCAGAGTCCGTCCTTACTTGCGTCACTTCCGCAATTCCACCTGCTACATGCACAATTTAACATTTAATGAAAGGATTTAAAAAAAGTGAAATTGCAAACAGTTCCAAAAGAAGCTTCTTTGGTGGTTCATGGTTGTCTATAGACGCCAAGAGCCGCCTTTGATCACCAAAAGCTGTCAGTAAACCTTTCAATAGCCCATCTCTCGTAATGGGGAGAATTGCTGTGGCAAGAGGTGTCCACTGTCTCATTCAGCTAAACTAAAGGCAACAAAGGTGAGAGGAACGAAGTGCAGTGCTTCTCATTTATATGTCAGTCCATTGTCCACCCATAAAAGTGCTCTGCTAACGAACGTTCCATTTACGAGTTTATTTTTCTCAACCGGAAATCCTTTGCAAGTAAGTGCTTACATGCTTTAAAACTATTGATATACCTTGCCATATACTGTATGTAGTTCAATAATGATGAAGGAGTGGGAAGTAACGAAGGAGTATCTGAGAATTGCGTCTCAGGAAAACTGGGCACTATTCGATCATATATTCCAGAGGGTCAGCACTTTTCTATATAAGTGAGCAAATGTGTGCACAAACTTTTATATATATGAGTTCCTGCAAAAAAATTAGCAAAATCGTTTTTATTGTTTAGAGGATATCAAAGCTTGTAGGGTTGACAATACTCCTTTAAAACGTGTCTTGGATGTCGAATGAGTCGAATATCTTTTTCTCAAAAGCTTTTCACCACTGAACATCTGCAAACACTTTATGTAGTATTGAGAATTTTAGTGTTCACAGTGTAGCACTCTATGGGAATAGGAAGAAAATTCACGATATTGCGATGAAAATTTCAGTAAGTTGTTACGTCCATTTTCACGTTCGAATTAGCGACAAAAGATCTTAAACGAATTTGAGAGTCACTATTTCATCGTGTTGCGTTCACTTATGCGAACAAAATACGGCTTACCAGCAACTTATTGAAAGCGACATATACTTTTAAGCATTCGAGTCATACACTCAACAGAATAATGGCACAGCTCAAAACAATCAAGGTGTGACTCAAAACAGCGCACGACTAGCAGCAGCCGATTGGGTGAGCTTTTTCATGTTTCTCAAGTGAAGGAGCCTAGCATTTGCCTGAAGGACTGACACGCTTATTTGCTTGCTCGAAACGGAATGAACAAAAATTTTTTCTGGAAACCGCACTGTGAAAGAAGTATAACATCTTATTATTATTATTTATATCGCCATCAATAATCCGTGAAAGGGGAGCCGCATCTGGTACTACTCTTTCGTTCGTTGTTTTCTGTGAGCTGAGAAAATATTTTCCACAATATGTTTATTGCTGTGTCAAAAATGCTGGAGAAGAATACTGTATACAGCAATCGTTGAAAGTTGTGAAGCGTTTCATTTTGATGTGCGATAATTTTGTAGTGCGGAGGCAACACTTCTAGCCCGGTCGTTTAGGTTTTAGATTTGAGAACTGTGAGTAAGCACTTTCAGCCATCCCCATCGTCACCAACGCTGAACACTGGAGCGAATGCAGATCGACTTGGCTCGGCACAAGACTATTTGAACAATTTCAATCCGAGTACCGCCGATGTCGCCCCCAACATGAGCTATTATTCGGCGAACAACAGTGAATCTAGCGACAACTTATCTTCACTCGCAACGCTTCGCATGCTGCTGCTAGGCTTCTTTTTTTGTGAATCAGATCGATGGGAAAGTTATATATATATATATAGAAGTCACATAACATAGAATAACGCTGATCCCACAGCAAAGTTGTACCTGAATAAGGAAGGGGTCGGAAATAATTCCTCATTGTGGTAGTCTTTTCAAAGAAAATATCTCGCTAAATTTTTTTTCTACAAGTGCCTTCCCACTGGAAATATGATATAATTGCGCGATAGGTTCACTATACAACATCGGGTGAGCGCATACTTAGTAGAATATTTTTTTTCTTGCATTACTAACTTTTACAAGCTCAATTCCAAATTTTCAAGCCAGTTTCCTTGTACTTACCTCATTTTGAATGGCGGAATGCGTAAATGACGCGACAATATTTGCAAAAGAGCCGCAGCCTCTGTCTCAAGAATTCGCCGTGATTTCACTACTTCAACCAGATATTTAGCATATCTAAAAGCTTAAGTAGAATTCCATGTAAAATATGAGAATCTTCGTTTGAAAAAAACCCTATTCCGTTGATACAGCTCGAATTTTATTTTTGACGTGAGAATTTCAGGACATGAATATTCTGTTCGAAGTATGCATGCCCCCATATGCATGATGCAAATTATTATTTTACATTAAAATATATATGCGCAAAAAAATTTTATCTCCGTGAATATCTAAGGCAAACATTCACATTTCGTGGGGTTTTCGTTTATTGTGCATTTAAAATGAATCACAACAGCTCGGACATTCCATTAGGTAAACTTGATGTGGCAACAAGGTTAGAAATTCTTCGGTATTTACTGAACATGATTGCTTTTACTCGTACCACTTTAGAAATTTTATCACACTTGACTGTGCATAAATAAGCTAATTTTCCCACCACTTCGCTGAAAACAATTTTTCAAAATTGAGGAACTATATGTATGTTCTTATAACCGAACTCTTATTTCGCAGCTTGGTATTTCATAGATTCGAATGTGAACGATTGTTGGTAGACGATTTTTAGTTGAAAGTTTTCAAATAAGCTTGGAAATTGCAGCTTGGAATGGCAAAAGCATAAGAAAGTATGCGACTAACAAGCAATAGGAGTACATCGATTCTCAATTCAGATAACTACCAAGCGCTACAACAGGATGGAGCGATTCTCAGCACTATCCATCAGCAGTCGTTTTTCGCAACGAGCCATTCGCAGAACGCTGGTATTCTCCATAGCCCGAGTGATTCCGATATGTCTTCTAACGCATCTTCGATGAACGACGGTAGTTTTGAGGAGAAAGCTTTTTAGCCATCCTGAAATCAGGGCACTATTTCTCTATTGCAAAGGCTGATTAAGCGCTAGAACGGAGCTGTTTGAGTAACGTGTGGATAGGAGAATAGTGGTTTTAACGTCTTTGTCGTTTTAAGAGAGTGACATGGACGACATCCCATAAAATCTTGTGGTGATCAATGAAGGCACCGCAGTCTACTTTTTAAATAATTACGTACAACTGCATTATATGAATATTTCACGGGGAGTTTTGAGCTCTCCTTCATCAACTTCCTGTGTTTCTAGACAGTTCATGTGAACGTCTTCCGCATTCTTTGCACCTTTTGAACGCCCATTTCGATTAAGGAATAAATTTTGGTTTTATTTTTGTGATTTCACTGCGAAACAGTTGCGCTCAGTGGTGTTCAAACTATTTCATTAAGAGCTCAACCAGGACCATTGTATTCTGCTTAATGGCATACCGTGTGGAGGAAGAGCAAAAATGGGTATGTGATTCTCTATTACAGAGGATTTCTATATGATGCAGACACAATCAGACAGATATCTCTATGTTCAAGATCGTCCCATTTATTGAACAACGAAGTATGGCCATTAGCAACTTAAGAAAGGCAAAAATGATTTTAAAACATTTCGCAGAACGAGCTAATGCAAGCAGCTCTGCATAATCGCCTGAACGATGTTTGTTTTTAATAAGTGGTGAACTGTGAGTTGTTTTATCGGATATGAACGCCTTTTTCAATTTCGTAGAAGTGCTTTTTAACGGAAGTAGAGTACCTTTTATCGAGTTAAGAAATTGCATAAATAAATTTTCAGGAAATAGCACCGATGGGGTATGCGTGGAGGGGCGATCAACGAGCGCACCGCATTTCCCTCGTCATTCGGGGACCGTTCATCTTTGGCATTTCATAAGGGAGCTGCTCGATCATCCGAAACAGTACAGCTCTTGCGTCAGATGGGTGGATCGAGAGGAAGGTTGGCCTTCATTTACAAATTTTAGGCCTTAACTATATTTGAGCTATAAGAAATTGGTTCCAGAGTGATTCGCAAACGTAGTGAGCTAGTAGCAACTGAAGGCTAAGCCATTAGAGAAGAAGCAGGTAAAAATTTGAGTGGAACTTTCCAATTTTTTGGCATCGTGTGACGAATTTTTTCATTTGAACAATTTTGCTTTCCTTAGGATTTGGTCTTCAGACAACACAGTTACAAGTGACGAAACGTAGCGAGATTTATTGCAGGAGAGGTTTTGTATATTTAACTATTTCCTTTGAATTTAACATGCAGAGCAAAGTGACATATATTTTTAACTCATTTCCGATTATGACCTACAAAGCTTTGCTATCATACTTGAAATTTGTGGAAAAGCACTGCAGCATCTCCAGATTTAGGCCGTTTTGTTGAGGGCGCCAAATCCAAAATGCATTAAGTTGAACGTGTTCGATTGGTCAAGAAATAACGCTTGTTGTGAACGCTTTGTTGTTCCGAAAGTAAGCTGCAAAGGCTGCAGAGGTTGGTAAAAATCATTTATGATCAACTGATATTCAATATTTCATGTCGATTTCTACAAGAAATTCCTTTTGGTAAATAAGGCTTTCTATAGCATTCCTCAGAGCTCGAAAAGCTTACTGAAATATTGTGAACAAAGGCACAGGAATAAGCAAAGATATAATTGCCTAATGAAAAGCTTCGAAATTGAAAAATTACATAGATTTCAGCTGCGAATGTTAGTGACCAGAGTTGAAGAACATGATTGAGAGCTTCAAGCGCAAACAGTCGTAATTAACGACTTTAAAATGCTGGTGAATATGGATGTCATTATAGTCACAAGTTGGCATCTACCTCCTCTCTCCCCTTCCGTCCACTCCCTTCCCTTTCACCCACTTGCCGTTAGGCCACCATCGACGAGACGGTGAAAAGACGATATGCTTCGCATCGAAGTTTTTTCCCTTTCTTATCACTAAAACGGCTCCTCTCTTTCACCTTCCACGCTTTGATCTTAACGGTTCTCTTCTCTTTCTCTTACCGTCTATGTTTCAAACACAGCAGTGACAACAAGGCAGCTTAAAGAAAAAATATTTACACCGCTTAGCCCAGTGCTGTGCAGTTGCTTCGCATTCCGAAGCGCGGCAAAGTCGATCTCGGAACTGACTCCAAAAACGCAGGATTCGGCGTGCGAAAGGGAAATTTTCACTTCGTCTTTGAGACGGAAGTAGCGGATAGGGACCTCTAACACTTCCAGTATTCACAGACGGTGATTTGGCAGGGCAAGTTCGCTATTACTGTTCTTAGATATGTTGGCCACAGTATGAAGTTGTAGCCCGTAGCGAGTGTTATGACCACTCTATTCCACTAACGCATTTCTTTATCGAGCGCAATACTCACTACGAGCGTGACAAAAGTAATGTGACAAACAACGTTTGAAGGGACATTCAAAATTGAGTCGTCGCATCATCTCGCTCGCTTCTGGGGTCAGCGCAAGAACAGAGCGCAAATGAATTACGACAAGTTGTCAAGGTCACTTCGACAATACTACAAGAAAGGAATCATTCAGAAACCGGAGAAGAAGCAGCGTCTCGTCTATAAGTTTCTTCCTCCATATAATCTTTAGATATCAGTCCGCTCGTCTAAATACTGCTCCAACATGGGCAGTAGTGCAGTAAAGGCGGTGCACATGCGCACAGCCCACCGCCTCAGTGAGGTCGTTCTATTCATCTTATGCTTCAGTATTCTATTCGATGCTGGCCACAGGTTGGACCAAAACAGATGTTGAGACATATATTGAGCATGGCACATTGTTTTGATTCCTTGAGTTCCACTCGTTGCTACCTTCTTGCCGTTTTATCCAATTGCTTTCTTATTCTTGACCAGAGGAAAGTTCTTAGTGCATGCAAATGTAGTAATAACGATTTGGAACTTTTTTTTTGCAAATTTCAACGATGAAATGCATCCTAGTGAAATGTAACTCATTCATTCGTTTAAAATTATGCTAGTTTTTTTCAGTGTTCTTGTTACGGTCACAAACGACAATTCTTTAAGCCAGGAGGAATTAGTCGAGCATATTTCAGTTCTATTTACGTAGTCTTATCTCGAGGCTTGTTCACAACTTGAATTTTGCATCAGCTAAGTTCATAGCATATTCCAAAGGAATTTCTTCTATATTCTAGATGAAATAGATCATTGTGCGGCATCTCAATAGAATATTACGTAAAATTTCGCCGCGGTCTCTATAGTGCAATTCGCGTTATTTTTGTTCCTCGCCCAGTCTTGCCTTCCATTCATGTAAAATTTTTCATCGCTTTTCGCTCTAGAGAATTTATTGAACAAATCTGCTGAGAAATAAATTCACAATGAAAAAGCTTACATCAACTGAAATTATTATTCGCTAAATTTTTAATTCTTTAGTATTTTATCTTTGCCAACACTATTTGATATTCTCGAAAAAGAATTTGTACTAAATTCTTCTGCATATGAAGCCTGCATATATTGTTAATAGTAATTTGTATATGTAAGACTTTAGCGACAAAAAAGTTGTTCAGTCAATATGCACTGGGATTGGACATATCACAAGACCAAGCTGCATTTTATATGATTCGGCGCATTATTCAACTTTTCCGACGTATTGAATCGCTTTGATCGTCTTAAATGATTGATAGAGTTGATGTGATTGCCTTCGATCATTTCTGATAATTCTGATCGATTATAAACTTAAGCAATATTTTTAAGAAAAGATATTTAAAATGGATAAAATGCCCTAGAAGAGATAAAAATCTTATTTGCTCTACTTTAAAAACATGTGGGTATATTTGAATTATGGGTTAAAAATCGTTGATGGCGCTTTCAGATGGACTCGCATCAACAAGGCCAATGCTTGTCTTTTTCATTCTGCAACTTTTTTCAAACACAAAAACCTTATTACTATCTAATTCCCTTGCATAGAAGCACTGCCATTAAAAAAAAGACGTTGATTTTTATCTGACTTTGCGCATATCCGACAATTCCCTTTAGAAATGCTGATTTGCAAGAATGGGTAAATAAATGTGACTATCTTTTCTCCCATTTTAAAGATTAATTGAACTGATGCCCTCACGTGTAATAGTCTATTGTTTATGTGTTTGCAGTGCCGATGAGCCTTCTCAAACTGTTACCGCGAAGAAATTTCATTAAAACGCAATTATGCCTCATTATAAGCGATACAGTGGTCATTTTGGACAATGAGTTTGGCATTTTATCCAGTGTCATTTGAAGCGTTTGCTATTTCTGACCATTCGATCATCTTCGATTATGACCGTTTTTTTGTTGTGCTTTTGCGGTATAGATTTTATTTTTGAAAGTTATCGAGAACCGATCAGGTTGCATTTTCCATCGATAAGATCATAGACAAGTGGGAAAGCATGTCAGAGGTGTCGATGCGATATAAGCTTTTGCGGTTCTGTTTGCTAGACTGACCAGTTTCACAAATCGCCACCAAACAGTTTATACTTTAGATAGTCGAAATGTTTTCGTGCAAATGCGCCACTGAAAGTTTGGTTTATTCTTACGATGTAACCAGCGTAAGTTGGAGTTCCAACTGGTTGCAAAGTGCATTCAAACTGTGCGGCTTCCTCAAATCGCCAAAACCCATATGAGGGCTAATTGAAGAGTCCCTTTGATTTTTTGTTTAGGAGGTTGTCCTATGGTACACGTTATATCCACCTAATCTTTTGCCTTTGACTTTGATGATTTCCGAGTTGAAACTATGGGGCAGTCACATACACAGATATACGCACAGATGCAATATGGTCTTAATTTCTCCATAGGTCTTGCAAATCAGAACTTGTAAGAACGCACGACACTGAACTGACTATTCATGAAAGGTCTGTGCGAATGGTCGGATCAGTCGACAAACAGATTTCATTAGCGCGTCTCTTATCAGTTGTTGGTAATCGACGGAACTAGTTGGTCAATAAGCAGGTTGCAAAACACACATCGTACCGGCCTCTGTGGCGCACTTTTCAGCTTTTTGCATATTTCAATTGCAAGTTGACAACTTAATTTGTCAGTAGTTCTAGAAGGGTTCCTACTTTAAATGAAACTTTTTGGAGTTCGAGCACTGTGAACACAATGCTGTCGTTTAATTGCGTTGCAGGAAGCGCCAATAATCGTACCCAGATATGCTCTAACTTATATCATTGCTTAATTGTGATATTGTTGTGCTATACCGATGCGCCCGGTTGACTTCTCTTTCCACATGTAAATTTCGCCTTAAAATGCTGCCGGTCACATACTGCTTTGTGTCACCTCACTTAGCGATGCCTATCTTCGCGATCTGCATATTTCTTGTGTGCTATTCGCCCGAAAAAGCCTGCCTTATGTTTATTTCTTCATTTAGCTCATTTATATATTGTATTGTTCGTTATAGAACACGCCTTATACTGAGGCCTTTTCAAAGCGTTATTTGGCCTTCGAATTACAATTGTAGTGCTGTAAGTCGCAAAACTTTGTTCTTCAAGCAGAAAAGATATGGCAATTTTGTATACAATAGCGTGCTTTCCTGAGTTCACTTTTCATTTGAAAGTAGCGTCATTAAGGGCGTTGAGTAATTGGAAGCAAAATTAGAGGTTTGTGGTGGAGTTCTTTTTCGACGTATTCAAAGTGCATAGCGTTCTCATATGATCAGCCCATAATTGTTTCCCTTGCTTAAAAACCGTTCGATTTCAATTTTTTCTAGTGGGAGACAGCTGTTCCATTATTATTATTATTATTATTATTTTTTTTTTTTTTAATTATTATTATTATTATTATTATTTTTTTTTTTTTTGAGATTGGCTGAGTATTTGTCAATTTAATGGTAGCATAAATGCCGCGCTTCCTAAAAAGCATCAGCATGGAGCATTTAAGTTTTGAGGACGACGAAAATCGAATCCAACTAAAACCAACTACCCCTCCATATCTCTTGCAGCACATTTCCATAGCCCTTTGCTGCTTAGCATCAGTCGAACATTTTTGAAATCAAGCTCTCGCAACTCTCGCAAACGGCTCTCGCAACTGAATTTAGTTTACTCAATAAAACGCCTAAATAGCTTCAAACCACTCCGCTCTAACCTGTACAATTCGAAAATTTCGTCTTAAACTTGGGAACTGTGATAGAAAAGATGGAAATTTTCGGATGGATGTTTAGCTGAACGCGCTAAACTCAAGTTCGAAGGTCGAACACGCCCAATCAGTCGGGTGCGAGATTGCTCGCTTTGTATGCCTCTCAGACGTCCAATTGCCACGCTCACATTGCTTAGCAAGTGCGGTAATTTGCTTAGCGCTTGAAGGTAACAAACAAATCCTTGCGACCAAAGCACTATTATTGGTCATTGGTAATAACAGCAGTGATCCACTCAATCATTGCCGAGGATATACTGCTGCTTTGTTTTGCATCTTCCGCTCTATGGGATTATCTATGTCACATTTATAGCATTATCATTGCTGAGGTAAATCTCTCGCTGCATTAATTTTTCTGTTCGGTCGGCTTGCCTTATTTTATTTTCCAACTAAGTCGTTTGTTAAAGTCGTTCATCAACGTACAACTGATTATTTGTTGTAGGCGATATGTGACTGTTGTATTATGTAAATTTCGAAATTGTTTTACCCTTCATATACAATTACTTACTTCGCCGAAATGCGCTTCAGTCTTTTCACTCTGATCTGATTTGCTGTTTCGGTGTGTACTTTTATTAACGCTATCGTAATTTATATTATAGCATCATTATCATTTATCTATTGTTCAACGATTTTTATTGCAACGTTGAGAAGTATGAATTAAGCTAATTTTATGCTCGTATTTCTACGCTTGTTGAAAATCGAATGTTTGAGAAACGAATTTTTGAAGAAATCTTCTTGTTTGATTTCAGTAATAATTTTTGCATGGAAAAATTTTAATGTAAGAACCAGAAGTTGCTTCTCAAATTTGCAGTTCTCATTTATTAATTTCTCGGTGTTATTTAATCATTCGATTCATATAAACGTAATTTTGATTTGGTGTGATCGAGTGGATTGATAAGGAGACAACCAGAAATGCCCCTTAATTGATATATTGTAAATAAAGCAACTTAATCCAATCCCCATTAAGCCCATAGAAAATAGCAAAATTGGAGGAGATGTGAGCTCGTCATAGCTTGTCATACATCGGTTGGGCTAATTTTTGTGTCACAACCCAGAACTCATCAGGTTCATAAAAAACAGCGATCAGCTGCATGAATCATACACTGGAGTACAACTGCAAGAAGTTTGAGGTGACTGGGCATTGAATTTTGAGGTGAGACTTTCGTTACCATAATAGATGAGGAATAAACAAGTTTGAAATGTCTGCTAACTTGTCTGCAGTCACTTTCAGATTGTGATTTGCGGATCCTTTTTGCAGAGTTTTCGTTCACAGTCCTGAAAGAAACTTTGCGGTTTAGCTTCAGCGGATGGATAATTCTTATACCACTTTCATCTTGATGTGGAATATATCGATGGAAAGTGGATGGATCAAGTGGTAAAAATGTAAGCTAAGTGATCTTTATAAAACTGAGAAGCTGTATGCACATGTGGTGTTGTTTTTTCTTGACGAGAATTTTCATTTTCAACTTTGACTTGCACAGTGCACTTAGAATTTTCAGCATTTTTATTGTTTGGCTTATTGGCACTGAAAGGGATCGTGTGGTTCCCATTGCCAGGGACAGAAATAATTATTGGAAGTAAAAACAGCGCTTTATTTGAAAAGAACTGTTTTAGTCACGACGAGAGCAAACAGTGTTCCCTTAACAGTTGAAAAAAAAAAGAAAATAAAAACAAGAAGAGAAAGTAAAGTCGAATTTAAAATACCGCCTTTAGAAGAATCTGGAGAAAAAGCTGCGATGATATGGATGATCTTCCGGGTACTCCTGAAATTGCTGGTCCAAGCAATTTTCTGGAAATGGCGATGTGGCCTAATGTCGTTAAGGCTTTCCAAAATGCTAGATCCACTCTGCTTTCAGAAATATTTTTGATCCTTTGATGCTTGCAGAAGCTTTGTGGATGCATAACTTTTTTCAGCGAGGGTGAAGTTTGAAGGCATAAGTTTGCTATGAGGCATATTGAGCATATTTCTCGCTGTATGCTGCTATGATATTGTTTTCATTGCAGTTCACTGTGGAATGAAAAATATTGCTCAGTTGAAATTTGTCATGTTCTCCATATAACACATAAGTTTATAAGAAGTCTTCAGCCTAACAAACAAATGTGCAGCACTAATACGTTCATTCCGCTGCTACCTATAGCACGACGTTTAGCTGACAACAAGGAAATGCGTGTTATGATAACACATCGCTGGGCGCAGCACTTACCGTGTAGGTTCATTACAGGTGCAACAAGCTTTCCTTATATTTGAGTAATAAATCGGTTCAATCAGCTTGTAAACTAATTTGGGGTTAATAATTAACAGCTCATAATTAATTAAGAATCTGACCGGTGGGGTGTACTGTTCACTGCCATAGCCATCGTATCCACCATGACCATAATCATAATCACATCCCCATTCTGGAAAGATCTTAGCTAACGTAAGTCGATGAACACCATTTCAGCGGTCTTCTGCGTGAAAGTTTTGCTTGATTATGACTAGAACTTCAGCAGATAAATGCTAAAAGTCATGCCAAGAGAGCAGTTAGCAGGACGACAGCAAGTCTTTTTTTGTAAGGTCCATTGCCATTGTCGAGTATAGGTTGATATTTCGTTTGCAGAGGTTTCTTCATCACTTCTGGAAGCGCTTAGGACAAGAGATGACGCATTTACTACGTAGAACTGAGTTGAGATGTGACGAGATAGTTGATTTGTGAAACAGTGAGCAAAACGAACTGATTTTACACGTTTTCATGACTAGTTCAAAAAGCTTTGCCAAAGGAAAACCATTTCTAACATGTGTTCTTTCCAAATCGTTTTCGATAATACATTGCATAAAACAGCTGAACGAGCATTTAAAAAGAAGAAAAAAAAAAACTCAATCTCACGTTTATCGTCATAAGTGATGTTGAAAGCAGTTATTGAGTGGCAGGTGAATTTTTCAGTGGTGAAGATCTTGTGCTGCTAAGGAATGCACTTTTCAAAAACAGTTTCCTAAAGAATTTGCTGATAAAAAGTAAAAGTTATTTGGGAGTTAGAGGTATGAAACAACAGCAATCATTCCTTATAAAAAATCAGAATTTTTTTCCACGAATTTTTCAGTAATTGCTGCGTGAATTGTGGCGAATTTAACAATTTTCTCGAATCATTTATCTTCATGTCGGTGCAGTCAATCTCCATTCTGAAGGCTGCTGTCTAAAACAAAAGCTACTACAATCCCACTGAAGTGCTTGAGAAATGTTCATTCATAATTTGTGAAGATGTTGCTAGGGTGCAATTGTGAATGCTAGAACTGAGATTCGTATATGTTATTGTTCACTAATTGGACATATCAAGCAAACTTCCAAAAACACATATTTTCACATGACCTTTTTTACCATTTACTAGATGAATCAACCGCTCCTGTAATTTAGACCAGTAAGCTATAGGTCAAGAGGGAAGAGTGTGCCGTGCAAGGTAAATCAAAGAAAGTCAAGAGCACGGAGGCTGCTCAAACTACTGCCTGCTATGTGTCGTGAGGCTAGCCTGAGGCAGAATGGGGAGAATATAAAAGGAGTTGATGTGCTCACGTACTCATCCCAGCTGGTAGATATTCATGAGGCCGAGTGGGTCTAATTGTGGCCATGCGAGCGCGTGAGGAGATCGACGGCATTGTAGAGTTCCCAGGGCGCGACTATGTAATCGTGCCGATGATGGAAGCCATCGTTATGAACTAATCCCTACTTGTTTGTCACCTTATTTTATGGGCGTGATAAACTGTTTGCTCTTATACCTGTGTCGTTTTGCAGTTTATCGACCGCATTTCGACAGAAGGTGCAGATCCTCAAGGAGACCTGGACGACTAGACTAGTCATGAGTAGCTGACCCTTACACTCGTAATTCGAGAATTTTCACGCACAAAAAATTTTCGACCTAAAAATAGCGTATAAAGAAATGTAACTCTTTATTTTTTGAGTGAAGCCTTACTGTTCCGTAAGGCTTCAAAGTCTTGACTCATCGCAGATTAAAATATATTATTCGAAATAAGCTTACCGTTCGCAAATTCAAATCCTTTAAATTCTATTTTGTGAATTTCGATGCCTCCTTTTATACCGAGTGCTTGAACTGATTCGAAAGGAAGTCGATGTTCGAATACGGCCAGATTCCTTCCGTTCAAGAATATCTGAAGCAGCAATTGTTCCAACTGATTCGATGATGGGCTATAACTCTGCCCTTTTACTTATTTGAAGTGATTTATTCGTATAAATAAAGATGATTCAATTCAGTTCAATTCCTGGCACAATGAAGGTGAATGTCGTGCTAGGTAAGCAATTCCAGCATGGTCGGAAGCAGGTTAGATAACAAAACTACACCTCTACTGCGTCATGAAATTTGACACAGAAATACTACTATACCTTCGTTGAATATAGCATAAACCTACTACTGCAACATCATAGCATGTTCTATTAAGAAATTCTCAGCAACACACTGAAACTATGCTAGCTAGCACAATGAATTGGCGGAAGTTATTTTTACAGTCGTCACGAGTTCTGTTATATAGTAGGTTTCGTTTATGGTTTATTATACGGCTTCTACAATAGATTCTTCATACCATTTTCGTTAGAACCATTATGGTAGCTTCAATGCATACTTCGCAATTGACCATGGTTTTTGCACCTTCTTATATAAACATTTTTATATTACGTTGTCCAGTCAACCTAAGTTTTATTGCAAACTCTATAGTGGCCTTTATTGTAGTTGTTATTACTAATTTCAGTAGTTAACTTGACAGCAGTTTATTATCATGGATTTATTAGTGGACTTCACAATGAGCAGGGTTCAAAGTTTACTGCTATTGTGCGCACTTTTGTAGGTCAATTACACCGGGGTAATTGAAAGGCTAAAGGTAAATGTCTCACCTCATAGTAATCGGGGCGGACCGAAATGCAAATATGAAAGTGTTCACCCTCGTGAAGAGGGTTAGGCACGCGTATTTCGGGACCCCAGTTGCCAGACGAAGCCGCATTCAGAACGATGTATCGCTCGTCGAAAAAGAAACGAAAATCAACATGGAGGACAACGTGAGGTCCCGAGAGCAGTTCGAGCACGAAGGTGCTGCAAGCGTCTGGTTGTATCCTTATTTTCCTGCTTTTAAGCCAAAGAACTCTGTTGCAGCAAGGCCTATAATGTCGCCGCTGCCATGTTATTTTGATACTGAAGATCTGCCCCATTCAAGGATGACAGTAGTGAGCATCCAGATGACACAAATAAATCTAATGCTTCTCAATTAAGTGAACAGGTAGAATTTTTGAGCCATTGGTCTCATCTTTGTGTCTGTTGATGCTACGCTTCCAAATTTATTCTTAGTTGAAGATTGCTGAAGGTAGGCAAAAATTTCTCATATAGCTGCATCAAAACCTAACAAAGTTCATAACATTGCTATCCAAGCGTATCAGTGTCTTCTTATGATTGCTGAAAGAAGATAGGCTCTATGCAGCTAACTGATGCTTCATGAAGCATTAAAAACCTAAAATTCCAAAACTACAGTGCTAGCGACTCATTGCTTAAACAACTTGAATATTACTCGTCAAATCCAAGCGGTACGCGGCCTCGGATTTCAATACTGCAATCATTACGCAACGGCTCATAGAACGGTGTCGTAAAAGGAGTGCTCTGCAAAGATCCCTTTCATTTGTTTCATTTACAGGTGAACTTCTATCGTATTTATTGCGAAATTCAACAAACTTTTATATGCTTCTTCATCAATGATACTCAAAGATGCTTTATGAAATATCTCACTCAGGTTAAATAGAGGGCGTTATGCAACATCAAATGTGACCGATCCTAAAGCAGTTTGTTTCTATTGAACGTTCATGTACTTTCAAACGTATGATTTTTAGAGGGCCTAAGTAATAAATTTTGCATCAACTAATTTCCACGCAACGAAAATGCATATAACACACATAAATCATGAGGGGTGATATTCGTGTTACAATATTGGAATGGAAACATCGACATGTAGAAGTTTAGATTCTCTGATTTTTCCATACATCTGACGAAGACGGGGAGCGTTTCTAAAAGTATGTAATGTAGAGAAAGGTCAAAGAATCTCGCTTTCTACATTTAATGCTTTTACAAACGTCTGGGGAAGACGTCTGGGGAAAAGTTCTCTCCCTTTTTCAGGACATATTTTTCCTTTCAAAGTTTCGCTTCAAGGGGGCGGTAGGGAAAGAGATATTCGTCGTGCTACGAAGGTTGTGGGAAATGTACTGCTGGTGGAGGAACCATTGCGGATTCTTTGACACATTCAGTTTATACTATCATTGTTCCAAACAAAACGGCTCGGTTATGTATCGATTTTCATTAAACGACCGCAGCCTATTCTAAGCGGTAGTTTCTTCAAATATCCTGTTAACTATTTCGTCTTAATTTTGTAGGTCGCTTATTTTCATTGAAAATTATACGTTCTCCATGTATAATCTTAAAAGATGTTCATTTACATTTAAAACCTTCTTTGGAATTTCGTTTTACCGGTGAACGTTTTCACAACGCGAGTTGATGTGCATGTAGAAGGTGCTGAAGATGCATCATCGAATCGCTCTACGAACCCGTCATAGGAAGCGTCGAAGTCTTTTATGCTGTGAAATGATCGCCAGATTCGAGAGGCGCTCTGTTGTTATGAACAAACGACGAGAATTTAAGAAAAAACATAGGCGGAATTTTTGAAGCAAGTTAAAATCGGAGTTTTTGAAGAAAAGTTAATACTAGTTCAGACGGGGTGAAGGGGGGGGGAGGGGAGAGAGATATTCTTTCCTTCATGTCTTGGCTAGAAGTTTTGCTATGCAATGAGGGCTAATAGCTGAAATGAAAATTCAACCCACCGGCTATCTACAGCAATTAGAAATGCCCTGTCATGTTTGCCCTAGCAACGGCTTAACGAAAATACTTTTCGTTAAGAGCTGTATTAGTTGTGGCAGACACACGATAATGTGCACAATAAAATATGTTTTAAAACGCAAAAAATTGCAAAGAAAGTTTATGCATACCGGGTTTTCGATTGTGTGCATAATTTAGAGAGAAGATCGGTGATCGGTGATGACGTCTGCAAATGTGGTGATGACTATCACAAATCGGTTGCGATCAAGGAACATTTCAATAATAGAACTTCAAAACAGCGTTCATTCAAAGTTTTTTTTTTTCGAAATTTAAACACCACATCAAATAATTCTTCCATAATGTGAAATATTTTGAATAACAAGCATAACAAGCAATGTTTCACATTAGAAGAAAAGCTATCATTACACAATGTATTTCGCAGCAGCCTTTGGATTTCATGGTGGGCGCTCAAAGAAATTTTGATTAGCATCGAGTGCCAAGTTTTTCTTCCCGCCTCGGAAATTACAACAATTTTAAAGTAAAAGAACTCCTTCTCTGCTTCGTTGGAGATCACGACTCGTGTCACAACTACCCGACCCCAAGTTCACTACCGCTCGGCATCGTTTCTCACTTGTTCATTCCTTAGAGGTTTCTTCGGAATCATTGCAATATGACATCTTAAGAGAAATGTACTATGTATCATATCAAACATATTCCAAAAATTTTTTGTCATGCGCCCTTTTTGGTCACCTCTGACGTGAAATTGCCTTTGAGTTGCTCAAATTTGCCGAGCTTTTGCAAACAACCCGAGGAGTTTTGATGTGCGGCAAGCGCTTTTTCCATTGCAAGGAAAAATGTCGAGGTTCCATGTTCTGTTAATTTTCGTGTGATGAGTACAATTTGAATCTGTCTTTGAGTACCTAGGAAATGCCAGATTTAACCATCAAATATATTAAATAAATTTTGCTGCGTTTTTCTCTTTCGGCCTTCCTCCTCAACCTCATCCTGCCGTCTCCCTATCCGCCTATCCATGTAGCAGTTTGACAGCAAACAAAGCTTCCATCGTTAGAGGCGTTTTGCCAGTTTGGAGAGATCACCACTACAGCGAGGGTAGCATAAAAGGAACGGGCATCATTTTTGAGAGCACTGTTGCAGTTGGAAAGAAAAAAACTCGACTGAGGCGAACGATTCAAGCGAAACGCCTATGAAGGAACAAAGATCCTGGCGTTGGGGAAGAAAGCACAAAGGAGCGCATTTGAATGAAATCTCCTTAGATAACCAAAATGATCGGGTGATTCTGAATTTTCGGAAAAGCAGAATGCGGAAAAGCGCAATTAAGAGCAGAATCTATTGAATATGCTAAAATGTTTTAATTATATGTCGAAAGTAACTCATGCTGCTTAAGCTAATAAGAAGGCCATAGCAAGTTACTCGAGATATTATGAATCAACTCACGAATTAAAATTAGGCAATTGTATATGGGATTGAATTTGAGGATAACACGGTTCAAAAAGCATTTGAGGAAACTGTGTCTTGAGCAGTGTGCGCATGATGCTTGGAAGGATTCCGTTGTTCTAGCACTCCATTTCATTTTTTACCTCCTTCCAAAAAATTGTCGCAAAAATGCTTGTAAATACCACAGTTTTTGCTATTTCAGTTACGTTTCTTCTCAAGACTAAAAGAGGATTGTCAATTCTTTTTTGTACTTTTGATGATTGTTTCCTAGGAGTTCAGGATTTTACCCAGTAGATTCGATGAAAAACCCTAACACTGAAGCTCATGAACGCTCAAAAATAGATGAACTCAAGGTGCTCTGTTATTAACTTCAAAAACGTATATTATATTATAGGAGAATTCATACAAGTGAAGAAAACCGTAAAATCTTCTGAGTCGCAATAATACCTAAGGATTCCATGAGATTCGTTGCAGTTATATACAAGGAATGATAGAACTCATACTGAAAATCAGGATTTCCACTTATAAGTTGTACGTTCATGAATAGCTATTTACTAGCGAATTTTGAGATCAGCAATTTGATAATGAAAATGTGCAATAATTACTAGAGCCTCTAAAAAATTTCACCAAAAGAAGATGACCGACTAAAGAATATTGTAACGGTGAAGTGAGCGGAGCGCGGTGCTCTCAACATGTCATAATAACATACTGCTTAATTGTCGAAGGTCGTTTCAAAAAAATTCTACTCAAAGTTGCCTATTGTTAATGGAAGGGAACCACAATGTCGTTGAGTCAGCTATATAAACGACGCTCTACATACATGCAAATACGAATCAAATGAGCTAAATAAACTCTGGCAAAAGTGCAGCCATCGACCGACAACCGTTATTGCCAGCTTCACACGGTACCCTCTCATCATGTCAAAATTCGTTTCAGGTGACTGATTATTGCGTAGTTGCCACATTAGTTCGGTTCATTTTGTTCTTCGTACTCTTGAGTCAATAACGTTTATTTGTAGGTGGTAGGAGAACATAAAAACAATCCGTATAATAGTCTTGTTCGTGCACCATACTGTGCAGTGTTTGACATATAGCAAAGGTCAGACCGCTGCACTAACTACAACGATTATAAGAAAACCCTAGACGTTTGATGGTTACTTCTACTTAACTTCCAGTACTGATTTCAGCGTACAAGATTTTTGAGGTGGGTTTCACTCAAATAGAAGCAAACAGCAATATAGAACAACCTCAGTGCCTACTTAAAATCAAATATCAAAACTCCATTAGTTCTTGGAGCAAATTTCAGAAAAATTAATTAGTTAAGGCCTACATGACTATAATTGCTTGGTGCAATTTGAAAATTACACTTACATGTCCTGAGAAAAGTATTTTGACGTTGGTCGAATATATGCTATGAACTGTTGCCGATGAAAACAAACATTTCAACTGCGCTGGTAAGAAGGCTCGTAAAAAGACCGTTTTTTTCTATTCTAAAAACAAAGAATGAATACTGCTAAGGGTTCCATCTTGAGAGTGCTTCACAAAGTCAGCGAAATATTGCGTATCTTTTTTAAGTGAGCATTTTATTTCGTTTGGAGAACTACGGTTTGAGATACTCGAAGATTTGCGATAAATAAGCATAATAAGCATATCAATAAGATTTGCGAATCGATGAAATTTATGAAATGCATATTTGGTATGAGAATTATTTGCTGACTTACGGTGCAGTCACAAAATGTTGGAGCGTGACTATGCATGCAGGCATTTCTCTGGGAGCAGAAACCTTTCAGGCACTGAAACCACCCCAGTTCAGGTTTGCATTCAGTTTTCTGCGCCAGCGAAATGCTTGTGTTTCTATAATCACTTAATGAAGCTATTCTAAAAAACGCTGCTAAATGGTGATGGATATATGAAGCGGTTAAGCTAGCAAATGTTCCATTCGCTGATTACTTAGCCTAATATCAATTGCTGGTGACCGTTTTGCTGGAGTCTCATTTTAGTATCCATGGCACTCTCGACAGATGAATCCTACGTCAAGAACAAAATTGTTCTCAATCGCTTCATGGCGCTGACTCAAAGAACGCGAAAAGACGCAAAAAACTTGCTCCATTCCAACTCATATTATTCTCATAATACTTTAAGAGAAAAAATTTCGAAATCCTCGGTTTATTTAGGATAGAAAGTGGTGTTTTTTTGTGAATTCTTGAATTTAGCATAACAAACGGATGTGGATTACACCTCCTTCGAAAATTCAGTGGGATTAATAGTTTCCACTGAAATATTTTCCTCTGAAAGTTGAAAATTCGTACTCTTTTGTCAATCACTTTAAGGTTCGCCTTAAACAAACTTCTTCGAAATTGTGGTGCGACTTTCTGGACAAACTCATCACATAAATTACGGATTTTGAATCCGTTTTGCATTAATAGTTTAGCCATTTGAAAATCTTCAGTCTAATAGACTTCCTCTCAATAATGCATATAAGAAACGTCATTAATTTTTTGCGTTTACTTCGCTTAACTAAAAATCAGATGACAGAGGAACGAATTTTGCAATGAGCACAATAGAACATCAGAAAAACTTTTGCGGGAAAGAAATTTTTCCATAATTTATTATCCAAGAAAAAAACGTGAATTTTCAATGTTCCAAATAAATTCGACGCATGAGAAAATTTGTTTCATTTGATTTTTCACGGAAACGTCCCATACACATCCAGCTCTCAATAATGTTGAGTAACGGCTTCTTTGTTGCGTATATATTATGATGCAAGTTTTTCGAGACTTCCACAAAAATTCAGAAAAACAGGTATGTCCTAGTAAAGAAGACTGCGAATTCAAAATATACGGTTAAGGTTGCTGCTGAAGAATAATGCTTGAATGTTATTTTCATTACTCGCAGAAACTATTGACTAACTTCACTAGCGAAAATAGAAAGGACTTTGTTCACCCAACTAAACTATCAACTAACTTCTCTAGTGAAAATAGAAAGGACTTTGTTCACCCGACTAAACTATTAACTAACTTCTCTAGTGAAAATAGAAAGGACTTTGTTCACCCGACTATCTATGGAAGCATTTAACGGAACTGGTACCGAGAGGAAAGCGCTTAACATTTTTAAGATCGATAAAGACAATTTTATAAGGCGTATCACAAATCATCTGTGATAAAAATGCCTTGCAAAGCAGTGTAATTAAGTTGAACTCAAAATGCGCACATAGCGAATTTAATTCATCATTCAAGTCATGAAGCAAGCATCATGCAATATAGTCAGCTGAATGGTATTTGGCAATGGAATTCTGTACAACTTTGCATTTGTTCGCTCTCGTCTTTGAGAATCGCAATATTTCATTGAGAGAATGCCGTTATAGCTGATTGTGCGATTGCGTTGACTAAAGCACTCGCTTTTCTAAAGAGGAAATATTCGATCAAATATCCGACGATTCGACATCTCTGCAATTCCTCATCGCCTCTTCCAAAAATCCCCGCTTCATCTCACGTACAATTACCGTCATAAACTTGCTCCAAGCAACATGAGCAATACAGCTGTCATCCAAACATGAAGCCGTAGGCGACTGAAAACAAATCCAATAAGGTTTTAAATGCAATTATCTGGGGATATTAGCCGATTGGCGCATCCTCTCTCATCGTCAAAACATTCGTTGCTTTTAATTCTAACGTTCCTTTCCTTCTTTAAATAATCTCCAGAGTTTTGTCGAAGCTGATGAATGTCTCTTGGATTGCCCGCTTCAGTAGCGATAAAAAATGAGCGCCAGAAAGAATTTACATAATGTTGTTCCTGCTATTTCAAAGTCGAAAGTTTCCAATAAATAGCAACAACCTCAGATTTGCAACCAGTCAAAAGGCTTCAATGTTTCAGAATCACATTTATCTATGCTCAGGTTGAAGTATTATCAAAAATTTCAACAGTCTATAAATTGTTTCACACCTAAACATGAAGACTGGTCGTAGTAAATCCTGCGTGGCTGATGTACATTAGTCGACTCGGTGCAATAGAACTACTGTGCAAATGCAGAGATGTTTCACAGTTTTTTAATGGTAAACATTACGTGAATCTAAACCTCACATTGACAAAATCCGAAATAATCCAGTTAGAACAGAACATTGCAATTTTTCAGGTTCAAGAAATAAATGTGCCACGGAAACATAATTTCAAAATAAAAGTGACTGGCTAATTTAACTAAGATCAATTGGCAATTTAAAAAAAAACATTACCGAAGTAGTAAGAGCGGATGCCAGCAAGTCTCCATAGGATGGGGTCTTAGCGCACTCATCTGCTCCCACCCTCACTATCTCTTCGACCGCAACTCGTTTGAAGATGAGCCAATTGTCTGCGCCAAAGTTCACACCTCTGAAAGGAATCCGATCAGCCAACATGTGACCATTTAAATGTTCAACTGTATCAGCTAACCTCCCAGTCTCAATTCAAGTACTCTTTTTATGCGTTACGTGCACAGCACCTCTTTACGATAATGTTTGGATCATTGCCTTTGTTGGTATTAATTTCGACTACTAAAAAATTTCGCATGTCAGGAAGAAAGCTACACGAGAATTCAATTTCTTATTTGAGCGCCTTCAATTAAGGAAAAATAGCTTGATATTTCGTGAGCTGGAAGGTGACTGTTCAGTAATCGCAGATTATTGGCAGCTTATAACTTTAACTGATAGCTTATAAACGTTATCCTCGATATGCGTCCTTCAAATTGGAAATTTCTTCCTCAATATATCCCTATCTTGCACATAAAACGATGGAACACCGCATTCTTAATACTCGAGAGCAGCGGTCACAGTGATGCAGTTTTGTTTGCTAAATGCATGCGATGGCATACTAACTGAGTGCGATCAAACTTGAATTACCATACTACAGGTATTATGAGTGGGCACGCGTGCTCCATGCTAACAATATTGCTAGAGCTTGGAACTCAATGGGATGTGCATGCTTTTTGGTTATATCAATTTTGCGCATGCATTATGTAACTGTGAAGAAATTCGTGGCACCGAGTTCTTTGGAAAAATTGGTGGTGTACGAGTTTCGTTTCATGCCTTTTCATTCTGTTTTCTCGTTGTCCCAATTGTGATAAAAATTTTGCCTCTTGATCTTCAGCATTGCTGTGTAGACAGTCACTACATCCATTACCTCTCAACCTTTTCAGAAGTGAACCCCATTTCTGAAACTTTGAATACATCAGCAGGAGAAAACAGAACTCTTTTGTTCACTATGTTACTTAGAGAGACCGTTGTCGCGACATACTTAACGAGTAAGAGTACCTATAAAAGTGTATTTGACCGATACGGCGTGCTAGGTCGTAAACTGAATCAATTGGGCAATGGCCTAGAGCGCCAACTGCTGTATCGAGAAAACCCTGGATGCGGTGAGCCTGCAGAAGGAATTGACGATTGCTGTTAAGATCCTTCGGACTCATGCTCTCGGTTATGATCGCAAAATATTCGGCAAATTTTGGTCTTCGAGCGATCAGCTCACGCAAAATCTGCTTCCCGATCTCTTTCGATCTCACCCTGAAGTATGTTAGCGCCAAATTCAAAGAACGGAAAAAAACAACTGCAGCTTGTGAGCTAGGATACACAAACTTTTCTAAACCATTTTCTTCACTAACGGAAATAAATAGTCACTTATCGGATGCCACTTTCAAATAATACAGTTTTGTTCTGTTGATACTGAAACAAAATATTGTTGGCAGCCATTTATTTAAAGATGGGGGAGGGGGGGGGGGGGGGGGGGGGTTCTTTTTTTGAAGACCACGGCTCATTGCGTAATGCTGTGTTTTACAAATATATGCTTTCCTCCCGTATAAAACAGTAATAGGCTCGTCTTCGAGGTCTAAAACTTTGTACTACCTCGGAAGTAAAAAATGCACGTAAGTGATACCTCATCCAGCTGTCATGTATGACCTCAATCTCAGCGGCTGTCATTTCGTTGTGTGTTTTACGCCGTGAGATGCATGTGCCCATTCTGCAATCGCATCATCATTTCACTTATATTCTATTGAGTGCATCAATGGCATAAAAGGTGCGAGCACTCCCGCAGATATCACAAAGAACGATTACCTGATAAATCCCTCCAATAAGCTGTAAGATTTCCTGGCGAGAAAGTTTTCGGGGGGATTTCTCAAATCATAAAAGTGGAGTTTATGAAAAGGGATTTCTCAAACACTGGGGAAACTGAATTCACGACAAAGCATAACTCCTACATTCCAGGATCGTCGATGAGAAGTTAGAATTCAGAGGCAACCCTAATAGATCATCCAAGATACGACTCAATAAATAAAGAGTTTAAAAGAGTGAAAGACTAGAGGAAAGTAAAAGTAATAAAGAAATTATAAAATGCTTTGAATATGAATTGTGGGCCATTTAAAATTACATCTAGGAGCCCATATCACTGCTACCAAAAAATCATAAGTATTTTGACGCGTCACTCTGAGCCACTGCACTGTCTCTCATGCTCATAATCCGGCTGCCTCTGCGCTGTACACGTGTGGCGGTGTCACTATGACTCGCTTATTATTCTTCCTTTTGACAGTGAATGACCGTTGAGATTTTGGCTTGATGTTGCTTTAGCTCACATATGTAATTGTGGGCCACCAATCATGCAAGAATACATTAAATGGTTGTTGAACAATGCAGCAGTCAAATTAGTCATATCTTACAGGAACCCCATTCCAACTGAGCCAATTAATTTAAAATCGCTCGACAATAAGCACCACATTTGAATTAATTCGTCAAATTCTCAAGGACCTATAAATTATTTCATTACCACACCCCAGTAATTAATATCTGATGTCTTATTGACCTAGATTATGATTGATTATACTTGTCTGTTTCGTTAAAACGTTTTGTGAAAACCTGTGGCTCATTTTTTCGCCAAAAATGTCGTCAAGAATCACAATAGAACAACGAAGTGAATGAAATGCATCAGTATTTATTTGCTCACAACCTTTTTATGATGCAATGAACTACACGCTCAGCACGTGCATTTTTCCTACGAATATTTCCATCCAATGGGCGCTTTTCTCATCCCAATTAAAAAATTAACCAAACGTATTTCTACTGCGTCGTATCGTCAGCTCGTTATAAGGGTCCACAAGTGCAATATGAAGTGATGCTTTCAAACAAACACTCTTAATTTCGCACACAAATGAGACAAACTAATTAGCAATTGTAATTGAATCATTTGGAAATTACAATCAGCTATAACGATAAACACGACAATGCATGCGTTTAGTTTTTGACGCCTTTCCTATTCACTTTTTTACCGTCCTCCTCAATTACAGCACCTTCTGCAAATATTTTTACTTAACATTTGCTGATGAGATTCTCGCTACACTTGTAAAACTTTTTGCTGACAATCCCTTGACAAACTGAGCCTCCATCAAGCCATCCACCTTTCAACCTTACCTGGAAATTCTGTCCTAAACTATTTGGTGAATGCCTTTAGCAGCGTACTTTCTTTCAGTAGCAGTTACTCTTTTTTGTCGTAATGAGGAACTTATTTACGAGACGTAAAAAACAATGCTTATTATTGTCAAGCATTCCTTCTACATGCATAGAAAAAAGCCACTGTTTATTGAGAATGAGGCTTATTCGACTAAGAAGTAGTCATGACTTTAATTAGATCACAGTTTAATCACAAATTTGCCACTGAATTCTGGCGAACTTGTAACTTATTTTCTCACTTCTGAGTTTGACTCATTTTGAATTTTAACGAAAATGCTCATTTCTATATGACAGTCGGAAGCTGCTTTACACGCAATCCAATGTCAAGCTCATAATCTATTGCGTGCAGACGTGATCGTCACGCAATTTAATTTTCATAAGAAAGTAGTCAGGAAGCAGTCCATAAGCAATCAATATAACATTTTCATTGGCTTCATTGATTTTTTTAGCGCAGCAGTGAAAAATGTAGATTCGTTATTCGCTTTTCTTCAACTTCAACGAACTGAGAATAGAGAAGCGATTAGAAAAAAATTTGTGAAGGCTATAATCATCACATTTCGACAACGGAGAGAAGAAATACAAATTGAATGTCGAATGCGGTAGGCAGTTCAAGGAAAGAGAGCCTTGAACGTTTATTTCGGAAAGATACTGTACGAGATTTCGATTGATACTAGATCACTGCGCGTTACTTCTTTAAAATAAACCAATGAAATGTTTTTTCTTCCTTGAAACGTTTCAATCTAGCTCAAGCGCGTGGAATTTTATCGCTGGGTTGGCGTAGGCGTATGTAGGCATAGTTATCACAGCCGCGAGCATTTTCTCACCCACTCCTGGCTTGTCCATTGCTGCGCATGTGAAAGTGTTTTGACCTCTGTACTAATACACTATCATTTTATTAGAAATCGTGAACGTTGGTGATAAGGCTAGTTCCCTGAAGGGTCTTTTTGATGAGCTCAATCATGGTTAGATAAAAAACGCAGCATTCTTGAATGTTTATTTTTTGTTGGCTTTATGCACGTAGTTGGTAGCACCTTGAAGAACTTTCTAGCAATTGAAATAAATAATCGGAAGCGTTGCATAGCTAGTTGCTGCTTCAAATGCTTGTTGCATAGATTTCACAGACTAACCTAAGGCAATATGCATGAATAACAGCATTTGCATGCTTTCCAAGAAGATATTCATGAGTGTGCATGATACTTAGAATAGCGGGTGGAATGCCGCACCAACATGGCTAACACGATATGTGCTTTCCATTTCTACTATCCGCTTCAACCCTATCATCAAAAAGTTCAAAGCATAGAATAAAGAACAAACCATCAAATATTGGGTACTTATATGAACTGAAAGGCTGCAGAAAATCACAATCAACATCATTTATTCCATTCTATTTGTCGTGCTTGAATGACAGCATTTCATATCAAAGCTGGTCGTTCTAAGTGAAATTCTGGATAGAAACTCATAAAATATAACCACTGAAATCTGATAGCCATGGAGGTTTTTGCAGGTTAAAACAAATGAGCGGTTACGTGCGATTTCAGTAAAAATTTTGCTCATCCATATAGTAAAGTCAAAATTTTCGTTCAAAAAAATATTTCGAACTAATAGGTTAGGAAGTTAATTTCACCAGAAGGAGAGCATACCTAATATCACATGTATGAGTTATGCTTCATCAAAAAGCGCTTGAACTCGCAATAATGCTTGCTATTTTCCTACTCATGCCATTAATAATAATTGCATTTTTTTTTATTCAGTCTGATTAGTGAAAACAATTCAGTCCCGCGCAAAAAAATTTCGCCGTCATTTCCCAGTTGAAAATTTCAAACTTCGAATATTAGAAAAATTGAAGATTACGTCGAATCGTATCAGTTATAGTTTGTAGTTTTCGAATATACGGAATAAATAACCGACCATGAAATGATAGCATTTAATTACAAAGTTGTGCATTTGATCAAATATGTGGGTGTGTTGTGTGCTTTGTGAACGCAATGTTGCCAGCAACATGCAAGAATAATAACGTTGTGCTGATTTTTCGAGTGTGGAATCATCCGTAAAGAACTCAATGTTGATTAATTAGCATGAGCGGTACCCAAATTTGAGTGTACTGATGAAGAATCTAACTTGGAAGGTCACCTTAAAGATAAAGTTACGCTTCTTGTTCGTTCATAGCAACAACGAAGCACACGACGGATATTTTGATGAAAGTGGCTACTCTTCTAAAAAAATTTTTATTTTCGGGCGTTGAAAAAAGAAAGCACCATTTACTGATGATTACAGAAGATTATCGATAAAATATTATCGATAACTGATCTGTCACTGCCGCACATTGTAGCTCTTAGTGTGAGGAGCCTTCTTTGAGATTAAAGATCATCAGACGAATAGGTCGTTCGTCTGATGATTGTTTAGACTGGTCTGTTTACCACATCACAATCCCATTTCCCAGGTCTACCGAAATCAGGTGCTCCGAAGTAGCACTTCGCCGTCGATTGATGCAAAAAATTAGGATACCCTATAAACGGCCTTTTTGTCAACAGAATTACTCTTGCGACATTAAGTGATGGTAGGGGTTAGGAGGCAGCGGGATTTCATTGGGTACCATCAGTTCTGAACACGAACCTTGACAGAATGGAGGAAGGCGCATTAAATGGTGATGGAAAATATTTCCTCTATAAACTTGAAGCAGTTTTTCATTCACAACTTTGCCAGGCGACTTTTAATTTGTTGTAAAAAGTTTGGAATCAACAATTTTTTCTGGATAAGTGAGCATTTGAACTGAATGCACTTCAATATGAAAGCTTCAATATGAAAGCTTTCGGAGGCCATCAACTTGCTGAAGGTAGCTGTGAACGCCGTCTGTTTATCGACGCTGTCGCCAGATTGCAAACAAAGAAAACTGCGATCGGAGTGGGCATCCGTAGATTGCTACAATTATCACTAAGAAGGAGGAAATAGAGAATCAAACTCCAAGAAATTCTCATTGGGTTGCCAAATCATCATTCTCGGAATTGGTCGGAAATCGTTTCTTTGTATTTTGAAGAATAGCCTCGGAGGCAACCAAACAACTCACATCTTGATGAACAGCATGAAGACGACTCTAAAGAACCTAATGAGAAATGAGAAGCTGTTCACAACAAGGTGAACGTATAGTCACTAGAATGAAAGAACATAAGCAGCGTGATTTCATGGAGCTAATCGAATCGATAAGGGGAATCAAATGGAATGGGACCGAAGACAGCCATGCTTTTGAACCGAATTACCAGTGCATGCAAAACCCCATCGACAACTTCAAAGAGGTTGAAAATATTAACCAGAAAGTTTACTGCAAATACGTTCGAAAGGAAGTTATGCCACCTTAGAGAAGGAGCAGCATTAAGCGTCTCAACAGATTTCTGTACAAGCGCACAAGGAAAAGGGAACTCAAGATTGATGTCGATTTATTTTCCTGACTTCATCTCTGCTAAGGATCGGCTTCCATGATCGTCCGATCTCGTTCCCCTTTTTTATTCGATTTGAGGAATTATAAAAATAAAAGCATACTCGAAATCACACAACTTAGTGGCACAAAGCTGTCGCTGAAGCAAGTTCCTAAACAAATTTCAACTGGGCAATTGAAAACAATATGGGACGACTTGCCGATTCGATCGCACGCCTGCATTAAGGCAAATGGAGACCACGTAGAATTGTGAATTATCCCAACGGCCCTATTTAGCAACAGACAAACAAACTTTAATTCTTTTTATAGTTTTTAAAATGATAAGTTAAAGCTCGCATTTCTGGATCAGCTTGTAAACTGAACGGATTCATTGCACTGAGCGTCTTTTTTGAGACATCGAAAAATTTCACTTGGCAAATCCTTCTAAAGAATATATAAAAAATGTAAGAAGATGTATAATAATACAAGGAAAGGCTACACAAAAAGCGATATATGCAACTTAAGGAAACAATAGGATGGAGTGAAACATGATGAGATTCAGCATGCTCAATGCAGTAGTTTCTACTGAAGAGGTTTTTTCTACGAATTTTTCTATTGAAGCTTACAAAACTTTGCATTAAAATTTCTTGATAAGGTTCATAAGTTTAGCTCCTATTCCTTTTTGCTCAAAGCGGTAAATGCATCCCCTTTTCAACCACATCCTTTTCCATTTCCTTCTGAGTGGTCTATATTCCTCCGAAGTGAACCATGCATGGTTGTGCTTTCTACTGTTGCCAATATGCAAAGTCGCGAAATATTTTTGAAGTTAACTCAACAATCGCACATTAATATTGTATGAGAATAATTGATATTGTTCACGGAGCCGATGGAGCATTTACCATAAGAAAAGGGTGGTGCTATAAAACAATTAATTACACCACGGCATTAATAATATAACACATAGCAATAGCGCCCCTTTAGCCATATGGCCGCCATGGAAAAACGATATTCGCCCATCGTGTCTAGTTCCTACCAAGTGCTCGAATACATTAATAAAGTCGAACTTTCCGGTGAATGCAGCAAATGAGAAGCCCGTTTGTTTGAGTAGGAACAGCACTCCTCATTCTCACTATATAAATGACACGAAAAAATAAACCAACAAGACAAATAAAGCATTTATTTATACATCTGAATAACAATATTTGGTAACAAATGATGCTTAGAAAACCTTGCCTAAAATATGAAGACGAATTGTATAGCGTGGTCAAGTATTATGATATATTGAAATAAAGTGGATGCACGAAGTATGAAAGGTGCAGGAAAGAGAAAAGGACACATGTTGAACAAAATAACTTTCGCACATTTCATCTAAAGTGCGTCAGCTGAAGGCGGAAAATGCCTTTTGATGAGAGGCGGTTACTAAGTGTGACCGAGTTAGTCGATACCTGTTGGTGGATTTGTTATGGCGATGACAACGCACAGCGTCATCATTTATTGCACCATAGTAATTATAAATGAATTTACGCGAGAGTGAGGGAGAGAGTGCATATAACTGTGTGGTATCGCCTCTCACGACTGACCACCAAATATGAATTGCAAAGCTTCATTCCTCACAAAATAGGTAAACTCATCTATAGTGCCAGATTTGTGATCTCGATAATTGAATTATACGTCCGTGGATAGCGAGTGGGATATATTTTGCGATTTATACAGCCAGCAGTAAAAGACGCGAAATTCACTTAAAGAACTTGCCGTCAAATATAGCTATATGCACACATTTCGAGCTAAAATGCTGAGGCTTAGTGAAATATCAAAGGATGTAAGTAATGCATTTGGAGAATGCTTTGAAATAGACACTGGGGACATTTAAAAAGAGTAAGTTTAGATTACGCAGCTATCATTGCAACAGTAATACTGCATGTATACTTTTTCATTGTCAACGAACAGTATCAGGTGATGCTGAGCAAAGAAATGTGATCGAAATGCAAACATACACATATACACACAGAGGCTATTTAATGAGCGAGATTATCTCATGTTATTTAATGAGCACCCTCTTGGTTGCTGCCAGGTGTCGATCTGATTTTTACTGCTTTCTGATTCCATACAGCAATGGAAGGATGGGAGAATTTGATAATGTGGGTAATGGGAGAATTCACGCAACAAAGTGGGAGAAAAAAAGTACAGCATCGACTTTCCTCCATACGAAAGATTAATGCCATCGCAAAGGAAAGATAATCATTTCAGATTGCTCGTTGTCGCCTCGGATAATGAGCAACGAGGAGTGATCAATCTTTCGAAACGAAAAATGGGCGAAATTTTCTCGAAGAAAGCTTCATGAGGTTGTATGGGGCATGCAGCAAGCTTTCTTAGGTTTTAATAGATAGTTACAGCGAATAGAGAAAAGGAAAAAACACGCAATGGCGAGAACAGTTCCTCATTTGCAAAAAAAGTGCTGCTGCTATTTATAGACTGCAAAGAAATGAAAACATTCACGCGCATTATGAGCAATCCACTTTCGAGAACAAGCGAAAGGCAGATCATTCTTTCCTTGTTTAATAGCGCACAACTTGAGGGGAAACTTGATAATCTTTTATTTCGAGTCTATAGGTTCAGCTGCCAAATTTTTACTGTTGAATTTCCTTAGAGCGAAAAAAAAATGGCTACGATTGTGCGAATACATGATGAATACATGCGTACATGATGAGTACATGATGAAATCAGTTGATATTTGAAAGCAGGTGGTGGCAACAACAGCAGACAGCGGATATTAAACGTCGAGTGCAGGATTGATTAGCAGCTGATGGGATGCATCTCATAATGGGGAAAATTTGAGACTTAGTAAGAAATCAGAAAGCTTGTTAATCGAGGGTAACAAAATAAGACCCAAGTCAAATATCAAAAATATTTGCTGCCTGGTGAATTTGCTGCGTGGTGAATTCTGCTCGTATACCTTGGCTGAAAAAAAAAATTGAAAATAATTTCTCTAACACAAATCGCTACGAGTACTATTCAGTAGACAGCCGAGAGTCAAAAATTAAAGCACCAGTGAGTTATATTGTTGCCAAATGAAAGGCACAAAGGGTGCCGCAAAGTAATCATCGAAAGTCAAAGAATGAATGCTCACGAACCTTTTTGTGTTAATTAAATTGCCTCAGTCGAATGCGTATGAAACAGCGCATGCGTAAGGAAAGAGGCATATCGGCTACACAACAAGCAGATTATAAATAGCAGATCCTGTCATCCTTGTGTTTACCAACATTCAAACCTACTAGCATTTCAGAGATATGATCATCACTTATCCAATTCATATTTTAAAAAAATCATATGGCTCCCATTTATTGATGACACTATTATGTCATGCTTTATTTATTTAGTTGCTTCATGTCTTGAGCATTAAAATTTGCATTCATATTTTAAAATCTATACTTGTATTACATATTTTATGCACTTCATGCATTATATATATATATATATATATATATATATATATATATATATATATATGACTTTATATATTCATGCTTATAGAGTGATTTACTGATTTGGTGACGTTGATGTACTCAAACGAGCATTATAAACATGATGTGTATGTAGCCGAATGGCAGAAGTACTTTGTAAACGTATTAGAATTACTTAACAAAGCCGCTTTACGAATGACCACCTACAGCGCACTGTTTTCATTCTTGAAGGCGTGATTTCAACCGGAAAATAATGAGTTAAGGCATTTCAGGAAAAAAGTAACAATTCATGTTGACTGTGATACGAATCTATGTGAATGCATGGCTTCTGCGAGAAATTTCAATTTTACAAGCAACAGAACTTTCAGCACAATTTCGCATCAAATCTGTGGTTCTATCTTCCTCATCGAAACGATGAATCCTAAAAAGATTTGAAGCAGATGTTCAAACAGAGGGAAGGCTCCCCGGAGCTTATACGTGGTGAATCATTTAAAGAATGCGAAAAATTTTCGAGTAAGATGTTCGAATAAACTCAAATTGCATTACACTGTACGAAGGATTCACAGCAAAGTATAAATTAACACACGGAAGATGTTGTCGCCGAAGCCGCAATCGTTTTTTTTTTCATTCGACGATACGAAGGAGGCAGCCATCATATATCGGTTTGCTGCCAAAGATCACGAGCACTGAAAAAAAGTAATGATTGCTATGAGCATCGGCCACATGCATCGTGCTTGTGGGCGAATCCAGGGTGATCATTGAAAAATGGCAATTTTCTCTCTTCTGAAAACAGACGATGATCTGGAGAGGTGATTGATCAGATGTGCGCAATAATATCAATATCAAGTTCGAGGAGCGATCGCAAAGAGCCGTAATTCATGCGGGCAGTTACACTGTCCAGGCAATCTCATTGCTTGAGACGGTTTCTCAGAGCTGATTTGTGTGAGCACTCGAGTAAATTAAAGAAACCGATTACGATGTTTTCGCGCTCAATGACCAATTAAAGAAACCGATTACGACTCCAAAACAACGTCGACGTTATCTTGTTTTTATCATCGCCTCAAGCGTGCACCTTAGTGCGCCTCTCGTTGAACTTCAGGAAAAATATACCACAATTGGTGAATGCACCAAATAGTTTCCGGTTTCAGCGAATTTGCATGAAATTGTTGTATTCATCTAATAGGAGCTCAGGGAATTTTTAGCATTCGAGAGAGTCATTGCCAACGAGAAGAGATTGAAAGGAAATCATGGCAGTATTAGTGGTTAAAGCTGATCGCTTTTTAGCAAGGAAGTGTGCCGCTAAGATTCTTTCTTCCCATCGGATCCGCGTTTCTGTCCCCCGTTGGCATTTTTCAGCTCATGATCGATTGTGCAAAATGAACAGGAACCTTCGGTTTAGAAACCGAGACCATTGAACTTCCATTTTAACAGCAGCTATTAACCCTCGAAAATTTTCATTCAGTCGATGCTCGTTGAAAAGCCTCAAAAATTTTCATTCAGTTAACGCTCGTTGAACTTGCTGCGTTCATCTCCCACACCCAACCTCAGCGACAATGTCGGTGCTGACGTTCTTTTATGGTCACGGTTCCAGAGATCACTTTTCTTGGCTTTCCTGCTGTACTCTGCATCCTTTTAAGGTTTTGTTCAATTTGATATTACTGTTTCGGCCATCTGAATATATCATATGAATGTTACCTGATTCACTAGCCAAATGCTTGGTATGAGTTCAATTGGTAAAAGTCCTTCCCCTTCTCCCCCCCCCCCTTTCTCTCCGCCCCATAGGGTAAAGAGACGCATTTAAGACAAGAAAAAACTTTCATCTGGAAGTCGATACAGCAAGAGAAATCAAAAGCGAACTGTCATTTTTGTAAACTGCCTTATCACGGGCACTGTAAGGCTCACAAACATGCCTCGATTGCATGAATGAGTAAAAATTTTATTTCTTATTTCCAGCTTCACGGAAAATTTTCGTATCCGAAGACCACCTTTTTCAGAAAGGAAATTGCATATCAGCTCAAATAAGAAATTGGCCACCTAAACTGGAGAAGCCCCGAAATCGTTTCAGTGCTGAAATCCTCTTGAGATGTTTTCCTTTTTTTTCTCTCTTTTTCGTGGTTTCTTTCGGAGTACAGATGTTCTGCCACTTCCATCTGGGCTTTTGTGTTGGTGGTAGGGAGATATTCCTTTTGAAATCGAAATCGAGGATATTGGGTTTTTTGACAAATCCACCTTACTTTTTTGCAGATCCTCTTCAAACTGAGGATTTCATTGGAGGCAATTTCGGTACTCCTGTTTTCATGTTGTCTCACAAACTTGCTTTGCAAAGGCGGGTTGTGACGATGTTTTGTTCACGCCTAAGCGTGTAAGCGCCTGTTTTTCACTTCGATAGTTTCAAGAGAACCGTTGAAGGCTAAATTACAAAATTTGTTCAGTAAACTTTGTTGAGGATTTAATAGAATATGCGCGATATAGTAGCACATGCTATACTATTTTGGCGCTGGTTCATTTATTTCAAAAGAAATTAGAGATATTCGCCAATGGCAAGATATTGAATACTAGTGTGGGTTTTATGTATTTTTTCAACTATTTATTATTCGTTGATGGCACATGAAACTTGTCGAGCTAGGCAAACGGAATGAAAAATCACATCGTGCAAGTATCAGTGGCACACTGCTCTTATTATTTCTCTACAACTGTTTTCGTTTTTATTCGGTGCAAACAGGTCCACTCAAAAGAGAGTTCTTGCACGCCTGATTTATTTAGAGTTCTATTTTGGAAATTAGCGTTGGAAATTAGGCGTAGACCAGGAGCAAATTTGCATATGTGCTTAAGCAGTGGCAGAGATTTTGTAACCTTGAGTCGCCATCTGATCGTACTCCATTTAGGCGGCAGATATTCCTTAATTGCCCACCCACTCTGATCAGCAGTATTCAAGTAATCCCTCAATGTCGAATAATCTTATTTATGGGGGGTTCAATCATTTTTTAGCTGAAAATGCACAATTCGTATGCAATTCAAAGATGGGCATCTCCGTTAAGCATACTGCCCTTTCTATGATTTCGAGTACTCTTACTTATCTCTGCACCAGTGAATCGATAATTAACAACAGTATCTTCGAAAATGGCACCAGTCTAGAATGCACAACCTTGATGCAACTCTTGACCATTGCATGTTTCCAATACTGTGCATACATAAATGATGGAAGTTTCTGTCTGAACACCATGTTTTTATTTGCATGTAACCAATATACTTCTTTAAAACAGATAACTCGCGGTTTTGAGTCGTCTCTTTATTGCATATTCTGATTTCAAAAAGCCTTCTGAGAAAATCATAAGCGAGTTGATTACCATAAAATGTTAAAAACTTGTTGCCAGAGGCATTCCTTCTTGGCTGTTATCTGAAAAAAGGCGCATCATTATGGATATTGTCGCTGGTGGTACTACACACCACTTGTTGGACTCGTTTGTTTAGCCTAGTTTAAGATATTAACGACTAGTTGCTACGCATTCAGATCCTCTTCGATTCATGTTGTGCCAATTTTGTTCTTCGCCATCTATGGGCAGCAAATGTATGGGTTTGCTGATGCAGTTGACGCTCTATGCAAATGAACCCGTCCACAATAATTCCTTATATCCTGGATCAGTGAGACCACTACGCAGTGAAGTGAATCAACAGAATTTCAAACTAGAGTACTACAGTTTGCTGAATTATGCTTGCAGTGCCGACATTCACTATTTGCGCTATTATACTCCTTGGTGTTCAAATGAGAGCTAAGAATGCATGTTTGCTGCTACCGCTCTCAGCACTTTTCTAGTAATGTATGTATGCCCCATACAAAGGTCGAACTTCACCCCAATCTTCATAAGCATGCTGCCTCATGCACTCCTCAAAAATCGATGCTGAAACATGCTGAAAGCCTAACGATTGCCAGTCGCCTATTTATATACGTTTAGGAGCCACTGGCAAAAATCAGGCGTCTTAAGAGAAGAGGCTTGGACAGTGATATGCATTTGAGTTAGTGATTTTGATGACTAGCGTGCTTTTTTGGGATCACTGACGAAGCAGCAAGTGTCATAAGAGTGTAACGGAATTTGCTCGGAGCTATTAATGACCTGTTCGAATACGGCCGCTTGATAGCTTCAATATCTTGTTTATTTCCCGTCGAAAATCATCGAAGCCAACGTTCACTATCATTGCTAAAAAACTGAGTGCATATGGATTGGAGGTGAAAACACCACATGAAATCAAAGCAGCACAACAACATCGTCGAAATGGGCGTGACACGATGCAATTACATGTGCACGATCATGCACCCCGGGCTGGTTTCTTCATCATCGAGATCAACTATAAAAGGTTTTTGTGCGCACCATTCATAGCTCTCAACTGCTCCGTGTTGGGCGCTGCGCTATGACGTTTGCTTTCTGCGTTGTTCTCTTCACGACTCTTCACTTTCTCCTCCACGTTTATGGAACACCAGGTAATTTGACTAAGGAAGCATATTGGAGAATGGTATGTGCAGTTTTCTATTAGCAACTCTCAAAGGATGGAGGGGGAACTAGGAAGAAAGAACGAGGATGAAAGAGTGTGTGTTTGAGTGTGAAAATCTACTGTCTTCATTAGTAGGGCATTTTTAACTTTTGATGGACAAAATACTGTCTTAAAATTTTCGATTTCTGCGTTTTCAAAGCCATCGCGAAATCACAAATCGACGAAAGAGACCAAGGCATTGCAAGAAGCAACCCATGAAATTAAGTTTTGACAGTTTTTTGAGTTAAACCCCATCTCTTTTGCAAAAAAAAGTGGTCAGCGTTTAGATAGTAGACGTGCCCAGCATGGAAACTGGCAGGAAATGTGCTTTTTCCAGTTTAAACACTACTTACTTGCAATAATAAGCAAAACGATAACGCAAAACATAACAAAATATTTTCTCATACAAATCACTAATCGACTCAACAAACTGCGGCCGAATTTGCTTCTTTTGATATGCACTTGATCTACTGAAAAATGAAGCGAATAGTAATTTTGCAGCTACTTTAAGCCGCAACTCCATCTGAGTTCAGCGAGTCGAGCAGACAAAAATTTTCAGAACTGCTTCCTGATGAAAACTGCTCTTATCGCAGCTAATGTATCAAAAGTTAACGTATACCAAAGTTTTTTCTCACTGCTAGTTTTTCAATTTTTAAGTTTTAGAAATTTTGAAGCTGTCTGCTTATGCTATACAGTGCTATTTGCGCAAAACTGTGCATTCGATGACACCCGTGAACCAAATTTCAGAGAGCAATAAAATTCTCGGAAAATCTGTTGATAAATTCCTCAGGTTGCTTCACTTTTCTTGAAGGGCATTTAAGCGTTGTGTATATGTGTGCCTTTTTCACTCCTGGACACCATCGTTATCTCTCTCCCAAAAAAAAAGACGCCAAACGAAGTTTATGAAAATGTTGTCTAATGTTGATCCAGGTCAGTGCTCTGTGTCTCTGCAGATACAACATTAGATTTAATCTTCAAGCAGAAGGCATATAAGGGTCGAAGTTTCACCAATAAGTGGAAACCTTCAGTTACTCACTTCCCTTTACAGGCAGCACTGCTATTCGTATAGTTTGCACTGCACTGTCACTAATGGTTGTTAGACATGAAATGAATGACGCGTTGCAGTAATTCTGTTTACGGCAAGCATAAATTATGTATGGTGATGATATTTGAGCTGGGTTTTTCTCAAGTTTCAGCTGCCTCTTTTTAACTAGCAAAAAAAAGCAATACTTATCGATATTTTCAAAATAAAAAGTTCCGTTTCCTTATTCATGAGGCAACAAGGATCGCTTCATCTACATGGGACCAAAGTAGAGAAATAACTTACACTTTCTAGCATCTTGGAAACAAAACTAGTTTCAGGCCCCAAAGTGGTGGATGAAACAACTCGCTGGAGCCAATGTCGCCTTTCAAATCAATCGATCTATGATTTTCAAGTGCAGACACTTACAGGCGAATTTACAGACTTGACAAAATATCGTGGTCAGGTGTTGTTGATCGTCAATGTTGCGACCTTCTGCGGTTCGCTTTCTCATAAATATTTCAACAATGAATCATATCGCCATTCCAGAGAATTTTGTAGTTGATTAAGGGAAATTGCACAATTTGTGCGCGTAAACAATATTTCTCAAAACAAAATTGTTAACTTTCCGCAACCCGATCATCGATATTCCAAGCGGGTGCATTTATGTACTCGGCCGAGATATTACTAGTGCAACAGCGAAAAATCCACGTGCCAGACGGTGTCATATTTTCGGTACCTTTTTATTATGCCAAAGTACAATAACTAACATTCATCAAATTTGTTTGTTTGATTCGGCAAACTGCTTTCGCCTAATTTAAAGTGCTCTTGCAAACTGCCCTCGCCAGCGATTTACGCTCTGATCATTGCAACACGAAATCTCTGATTATTTCTTCCAATTTTACATTTCAAGAAGCGCTATAAAGAATGAGCACATTTATTTTTAAACACCACGACGTACCTTGAAACTTGCTCTACTTGCAGCGTATACGCAACAGTATCTCGACTTCAATCCGCTTATTGAACAGAACAAGAGATCCGGATTCACTATCCTCGCATTTCCATGCAATCAATTTTATCTTCAAGAGCCAGCCGAGAATCATGAGCTCATGAATGGAATCACATACGTTCGACCGGGTAACGGATGGAAGCCACATCGTAATCTGCACATATTTGGAAAATTGGAAGTCAATGGTGAAAACAATCATCCGCTTTATGAATTTATGAAGGTGATTTTGGTTTCTTTTTTTCTAGCTCAAAATAGTACATTTATGTTCGCCTCTGACAGTCCAAGATTTGAAAATATCTAGTTTTGTTAAAGTCGGATTTCTGGAACAGAAAAAATTCAAAATTTTCTAGAAATTTGTTAAACCTATGGGAATCGTATATCGATGTTCTCTGCTTCCTGATGAAGGTTGGGCTTCCTAAACATTGTAATTGTGAGAACATACACACTAATTCCGCGTGATTTGAGCGTGAGAATGAAAGAATTCATCTTACAAAAAAAAGTGCTTTTTAAGGCGAAAACTATGTGGAAAATACTGAGTAGGAGAAAAACACATTGGGCAAAAACTATGCGAAACAAGAAAACCAAAACACTTTTAGCAATTCATAAAGCAAAAAATGTGGAAGCATTCTTCGCAATGTATGATTGCACACCTTTATCAGCTGAAAAATCTGCGCTTCAATGTTTTCATGGCGTAGCGATCGTAAAAAGTCCACAGTGACTAGCTACATCTACAGCCATATCTACAAAGTGCATCCTCGATTTGCATAATCAGTGCTCTTTCCAGATTTTCACTCATATGGCGAGTGAAAAAAAAGGGAAAATATTTATTATGCAAGATTTTATCGAAGCTTTTCAGCAGTTTTTTATCGCCATGCACTATTTGTTCGTCTGATAGATAAACTTCTCTTTGTTTATTTCTTTCGATAGCATGCCAGGCGATCCAGGCGATTTCAGTGACGGGATAAGATAAAACGTTGGAATAAATCAATGTTTAAAAAAATATAGATGTGCTTGGGATGAATATGGTTATAATCCATTTTGTGAGATCATAGCAAAAAAAAGAGTGTGGTACTTCCATATAAGTTGCTGCCACTTCTAGTTGCTGCCAGTTGCCGCTTCTGGATAACGTAGAGAAACCCTGATGGTTGCATCTAACTTTGGTGCTTCGTGAAAAATCAATTACTTTGACTTACGTTTGCCATTAAAATTTTTCATCAAAAACGTCTTCTAAATATGCTTGGCTCATGCGGCTGTCGTTTACAGGATTTGTGTCCACAGACTGTAAACAAGATTGGAAAACGAGAAGAGTTGATGTACAATCCGATTCGGCCGAACGATATCACATGGAATTTCGAGAAGTTCCTTGTGGATCGTCAAGGTAAGGTTCGATTCCGATTCCATCCAACAGCATGGAGCCATGGCGATGTTGTGCAACCATTTATTCAACAACTCGTTAATGAACGTGCTCGTGCATGAACAAAACTCTTTGATATGCACTTTGCATCCCCACAGATTTCATCACTTCGTTTCTCGGCAATTTTTGTCATTTCGATGTTCTGCACTCTTGAATAGTAACGTTGTAAGACTGCTTTTTAATCTTTATTTTTTAATTTTTAGAGAAAACTGAGTCGAGGAACTCTGCGGTAGTCAACTAATGAAGGGGCAAGTCGGACAAGCAACTTACCCGTGCAAAAGTCGTTTTAGTCAAAACTCCTGCCTACTCAGCGTGTACTTTAAAAACATACTTTTGGCATACTGTATAGTATCAGAGGTTAAAAGCGTCGAATAGGAGGCATTTGTTCACGAATGAAAACTTCTTGGTCCTAGCACAAACAATTGCCAGCTAACCATGTTGAGGGAAGTTTTTCGAGGTGACGAAATGTAAATGTAGAGGTTGAATGGTCTCACAATGACCATATTTTCGGGTTTTTTCAAGCATTGCTCTTGCTGTATACACTTCTGTCATATCGAACACAAATTGAGCGATAATAAATATTGTAAATATAACGCGTTGTTCGTCGAATAAAACTGGCCGTAATAATTGCGTTTAACAATCGAGGTGCACACAGTCGATAGCCTGCACTGAGATTTTGAAACATCATTTAGTCAATGCAGAATTGCTAACTTGAGATGGAGATTTTCGCAACTTGTTTTTCATGCAGCACAGATGTTTTATTGTTTTCATTCTGTTGTGAACAATGAACGATTCTTCCTTGACAGATAACATCATCGAAGAACGCACGAGAAATTTTGCTGGCAATCGCTGTCACTTGTTTTTTTTTCTTGGTCTGCGGAAATAAAAACATCTGAGGCTAGACACGTTGCTGTTTGAGGAAGGTAGATAATAAGTGATGATTAGATATCGAAAGTCTTTTTTCGTAGTCGCTGCAGTCACAGTGGGAAACAGTTCGGTGATACTTTATTTCCAGCTCTATAAGAAAGTAGTAGCCGATCTCAGTGGTAATGATAAGTTCAAGTTGTAGCTGACTGAAAGGTTCAAATTAATGCTTTTTTCTCACTCGTTAATATCAATCCAAAAGGCGCACTTGAATTCAGTGGTTTTAAATTGTACTCTCAGAAGTGAAAGTCATCGAATTGAAGAGATTGATAAGTTCAGGCGACATCGATGAGGAATCAAAATCATTTCGGCAAGTGCCGAGTACACCACGAAAGTTGGTGCAAACAAGCAATTGAAGTAATAGTTTTTATGCACTTCTTGTGGCAATACATGGTCAGCAATGAATCCACTGTGCTTCTTTTTATTTACGCTTGCATGTCCCTTTGTAGTGATCTTCATATCGAATCAAACATTAGTCGCGTTGCTGTACGTAACGATTGCCTTTTGCCTCACCTGGGATTGTATCAATCCCCACCGTTAGTATTTTTGTTCTGTCTATGAGCGGTCTCCGCAAGTTTATTGCGAATAATGAACGGAGGGGAAGTATTTCCTATCAAAGTATGTCAGTCACGAATAGAAATGGAATGCATTTGCCTAGTGCAATCAACGTTTTCTGAGGAATATGGTGACATTTCCCGCATTAACAAACATTCAGCACTTTGTGCAACCGAGCACATGAACGGAAAAAATCACGAGATGTTGTCGTGGGCTGTCAAGAAATGCTGATCTTCAAGCAGCGGTTTTATGGTTTCGAAGATTGTTCAATATCGCATAGCACTCAAAATAACTGTCGTTATGGCATTGCCTCTTTGTATAAAATTTCCAGAATTTCCTAACATTTGCCGCTTCTAACGCCACATGCTTTCGCCCGGCTCGTGCTCGACGGCAGGTTGACATTTATTGATGGCGACTGCCTTGCTCAAGCGTGTGCGTTCGGTGTCATGAATATCATGAAAAGGACGCAAAGTAAACCGAGCAAAGGTATATGCGATCTTGCAATATTGTACTTGAGGAAAAAACCACATTAGCGCAACTTAAGCTTCCAACAAGGACGTAATTAATAAGCTATAAAACTGATGCAAAATATATCGTTACGATCCGAAATCTTTAATCAGTAATGGTGTTTACCACGCGAGATTGTCACTGAATGAGGGCGAATGATGATGTCATCGGCAAAACGATATCGGGTATACCTCGCCGAATTCCACAATAGAGATGCGAACGAATGTGCAAAGAGAAAAGGAGAGGTAATGAACTTGACGAGGCAACGTAATTGCGCAATTCGATTCTGAACGGTAACCAGAAATAAACATCTCAAGAGCACGAAGATTGTTGAGACACCACACCCACACCCAAGCCATCGGCCAACATTGATCGGTTGAGTTGGGGCGTTCGCTGCTACCCAGCTGTTTTCAAAATTTTCGCTTTGCAGGTCAGAAAATTTGTCAAGATTAAAGAATTTATCAAACGACGCGAATTATTTGGCAGCCGCAGAAACTTGAACGGGTCAAAGTTCTGCTATGCCTTTGTGCGATACCTGTGAACACAAACAGGTTTCAGAACTTGAGAGAAAAAGAAAAACAGAAAAAAGAATGGCGAAAAATACGATATGTGTGAGTGGTTTCATTCATCTATGGACTATTTTGTTGCTAGAAGGCACTCTACTAAAATACTTTTGATGATATCGAGGGAGCGGTAAAAATTTTGAAAATTTAATGATATATTGCCGTAAAGTGGTAGTACGATGAATTTACCTCTAGCGCCGGATGGACTAAGGAGCACTCGGCCAACGGAACGGTGCAGTTCAAATCGAGAATCTTCATGCAAGGAACGCGGAGCTGCTAGATTTTACATTGAAAATCAAATGGATCAAATAACACAGCATTAAGGTTATACCACAGAAAGGTGCAGACAGCAGACCACATTAACATAAATTACTGGGCAGCGCGAAAATACATCGACAACTCTGTTGTTACAACATAACCGATCAAATTCATTGTGTTTACAGTTGTTCTGTTTCTACAATTTTCTTCATCCACCTATAAACATCACAAAAGATTTCGCTAATGGAAATAATGTTACTATCGGAATACACTGCAATGGAACCGCTTCAAGGTTACTTTGGGATGCAGAAATTTCACTACTTAATTTTTTATTATGACCTTCTCAATGGATTTCATTAGCTTATTGAACGCATCACTTGAAGCATGAATAATTGGCTTATTTTATTCGTCAAAGTTCGCTCTACTTGTTGCCTTGCGCGTTCCTAACGAGCCGTTTTTCAAATTTAGCTTCATATATCTGTTATGCTCTATTACAGTCAATACGTATAGCAACTCAGATGGTCTGTTATGATGAGGTGGTAAGTTGAAAAATCGAAGGGATTTAAAACGTTTTCGAGAAATATAACAGCGACCTTTGGTTAACAAAGATCCATGATTGCATAGCAAGATACTGGCGAACAACTCTTAGGCGAATTCCTATCTCAACGTGTGTCTAAGCTGCACCTATTTTCCTTATTCATTCTAAGCCTCCTTCATTCTGAAGTTGAGAAACGGTTGGTTTCTTCATTTGGTCCTCCTTAGCTGCATCCATTTTCCTCTTAGAACGGTGCAAAGTGAATTGCTAACTATATAGCCTCGCATCCATCAAAGAATTTTCGCAGGTTTGGGTTGTGTATTTTTAAATTTTCCTGAAAATTTAAATTCTATAAACGGCTAATTCACAAAACTCGGAAGAAACGATATTCGTTGATCATTCAAAATGGTATTCTTTCAACGGCCTCAGTCATTTCTCTCGGAACTCTATGAATCATGGTGGAAATTTACATAGAACCCAATCGTAGACATAAAATAAGAGTGCTCAAAATTCATTTTCATCATGTGAATTCATACAGTATAACAACTGAGAAGCGAAATGAGAGAAGAAAAAATAAATATAAAAAGGACAAAATGAAAGCAAAATATGCACGTACTAATAGAAATGGATGGGATGAATGCAGTCGACTTCAAGGTGCGTAATCGAAAGAAATGTTGACGTTTATCAAATTAAGTAGAAAGTTCAATTTGAAAAAGTATGGTGGCTATCTCAGATATCAATTGGGCATTTCTCATAAACAAGATATGTATTGTTGAAATAAATCAAATGTAAGTAAAATGCCGGTCGTTAGGGGTCAGAATCCGAGCCAACTAGTATTTCCAGCATTTTCATCCGGCAGACCCAACAGGTTGGGCTAGCATGAATTTTAACGGTTCTCTTCAGCAAGTCGCACTTTGCTTCCATCAAGCTATAACCAAAACTTCATATTCCCGATTGCAATATAAACGCCATCTCAACTAGATGCATGCGTTTGAGCTGTTTTGGCATACCACGAAAGCGCAGTTTCAACCTTTATGCACTCAGTCAGCCTGCGTGTTCAAACTCTGAAGTTGGGCAGCTCTTTGCAAGACTTTCTGCTTTCAGTGTGGTAGCTTTCTCTTCTTTTCTCACAATTATTTCTTCTTACTTTTACTGCTAGTTAATAGAGAGTGCTATACAACGTTCTTGTTGCCAGTTTTTCAGCAGTTTTTGCTTGAAATATGAAGAAATTAAAAGGTAATTCATTTGAAAGAAAGTCAAGTGTGAGAGGGCAGCAACTCAACGCGTACTTTAAGGATTTTATCAGCGAGGTGAATGTGTGAGCATAAATCTCTAATGTGGTGCACCTCCAGTTCTTTGTACGTCTGCTCGACTTCAGAGTCGCTGTACTCGTGACATTTCAGAATTTTGTTAATCGCCTTCGCTCAGTGCTCATCCTATTTCATTTTCTATAGAAGCGTTGTAGCGTTAATAATAGATCTGGTTGGAGCCTCAACCACAAGAATGCAAGGCCTTTCAGCAGGTTAGCAATGCAGCGCTCATGTGGTTTTGCGCACAGTCGTCCATGGCAACGCACCTCTTAGAGGAGCTCAGAAGCGTAAAGACACTCACTCTCCGCTGCAGAGGGAGTGCCTTCTGGATGTTTTGCAAACTACATCTATCTCTTTTAAAGATATTCTGACCATTAAACAGGCTTTAATTTCCTCATTCCCCAATTCCATAATTTGAAATGACCTCACGTTAATGTTGCCTATTTCTTGTTCTTTCTGAGAAGCAGTGTTTCCTTCTCGTGCGCATTTTCCTCTTCGTACGCTCCTAAAAGTGAAATAACTCCTAGCACTTGACAAATAATTTGGACCATCCCCACAACTCTTGGTTTTGTTGAATGTGTGCATAGACGATGGTTGGTTTTGTCGCGTTATACTAGGTAGGCTATGCGAAGATATGGTTTCTGAAGTTCGCTGTGTACGACTCGAGCTTTAGCAGGTAGGGCGGAACCTTTGCCTATAACGAACATAGTATGAAGTTGCCTATAGTGAACATAGTATGAAGTTTGGACGCCTCATGATTTTGAGCCTCGCTTATTGCTTGCTGATTTTGTCGTATTTTTATCTGTATACCTGCCGCTTCGTTCATGAGAGTGCATAACTGGATGCCGAAATCCTATTTTCGTTCAGGTCCATTCCCTAGTTCGCACGCATTGAAGCCTTTCAAAGAAAACACGTCTCGAATTGACTGGAAATGGAAAGTCTCGATTGAATTTTACGATGCAAAAATGTCGTTGAGTTATTCCTTTGAGAGAAGACAACACGGCTGAGTAGATTTCGTTCTGAAAATTCAATTAGCAAAGTATGTAGTGATTTTTGAAAGGTTTGAAATTAGTATGCAATAATTTGCTTTCTCGTGCTCCCCAAGGTGCCGGTTAAATATCTAGAGACCGTCTAGTGCGTTATTTTCGCCAGTGCTATCTTCCATTTCATCTCCCTTCCCACCACTCTTCTCGCCACCTCAGCCAAAACTATTCACGTGAGCTTGAGCAAATTTATAGTACGACTCAACGGATCTTCTTGTCTTGACATGAAATTCTATGGCTGTTTCAGTTCCATCGAATATTGGCCAGCTATAAACGTCACGAGCCAGCACATTATAGGCTCTTAGTGCTCCTAATAAGCGGAAATTATTATTTATTAGATAAGCGCACTCCTGATACTAATAATAATTTATCGAAGTCAACGTCATATTCCAGGAACTCCTAAAGTGCTTGATATGCGTGCCAAATTTATGATCGTAGTTCGAAATATGCATAATTAAGAACTATGATTATCAGTCTTTCCAGAGAATGTAACATGTGAGAATTCACTGAGAAGTGACTAACTTTTGGAATGCAATCCTCACTGTGGGTTGTCCACGTAGAGATTTGGGAAGAAAACACGCATAAATGCATGAATTTTTTTTTAACGGAAACAGATGCCTCCGCATATTTTTCAGCGTTGGAAAGGTTCTCTTTCGTAATCCCGCAGGGTTCTATCCTTCAAAAGTTTCATTCTATTCGTGATAATGAAGCGGAGAATGAGGTTTGCACTTAGTACTGCATATATTATTAGGCAACGCAGTTATCGCAGCAAAATATTTACTATGATCGCACCGCGACGAACAATATGCAGTGTACTTACCTTTGCAATACCCCGAATATTACGTATTTACATCTACAATACCCCGAAGACTGGGTATTTGCCTTTGCAATGCCCCGAATACTACGTATTTACATTTACAATGCCCCGAAGGCTGCGTATTTGCCTTTGCAATGCCCTCGAAGACTCCGTGTGAAAAATAACGTCGGATTGCAAAATCGCATGTCCTAATTTTTTTCTTTTTTTTTTTTGTACGTCGAGGCATTCATTGTTCGCTCAAAGTTTGCCAGTGCTACGCGCATACGATGAATTATTGTATTGTTTGCCATCCCTCACATAGCCATCACTCTCCTATGATGTGACTATTCATGGAATATGAGCGCAAAAAGACGAAAGGTTTTCGCAGCAAAATTGAGCAAACCATCCAAAACTGCAGCTGTCAGTATTCGCTCTCAAATGGTCATGATGTGGAAACTGCTTGCTGAAGCTGTGGTGGTTTGATTGGGCAACAACAAATCTACTAAGAAAGCGTGTGGTTGTGCTCCCTAGAAAATGGTAGATTTGAAAGACGATTTTACCTAGCACACAGAGCAAGAATAATAATGATGTATCGAAAGTTGGATGCTAGCTGGCCTTCCTTCTGGCTATGTTCGCCAGTAGGACCTGTTTTCAAAGGATTGGGCCTTTGCCTTATTGTTTACCGCTTTCCTCACTGTTCGCCCACCAATAAAAAGCTTTAATAATGAACCTTACCGATTACCACTGGGAATGACTTAATTTATCAACTTACTAAGGAATCTGACTATCCTTCGCAATGAGCACATAATGAATATGTGGGATCTGGCAGCCCGGAGCTCGGTATCCGTTTACTGCACGTCGTCGAATCAGACGAAAACTGCTGCCGCCGATTGAACCAGAGGGGCCATATCAAGGAATTCGAAGTCTTCTCCGACATTCTTTCTCATCTGCTCATCGTCACAGATCATTTGCTGGATCTGCACTAGCTCTACTTCGCTTTCGGATGCTTCAAAAAGCTTTGCTCGTAGAAGCAGCCGTAGTAAGACGGGAGAAAGTCTGCTTACTTATTATCACTTCCGGTAGGGAGCAAATGGATCTGTTTAGTTAAAGTCTGTTTGATTAACTTTCCTCTTTTTTCCCTTTTCTTCACCTGAGTGGACATATAGAGCGTTTGGCTGCTTATGCTGCCTCACTATTTCGCAGCAGTTGATCATGTCTTTCCGTAATTGTCATGGCTCTTGGAAGCCAAGCGCATTTGGCTCGCTTTACCTCCTGATGGACCCAGGATTCCTCTTAATGAACTTGCTACAACAACTTGCGGCAAGAGCGCATGTGGGCTTGTAATTTGACCAAATTCGAATCATCCGATGACTGAATTTATAACAACAGATATCTTGTTAGTGCTGTTAATGTCATGTCGCGGACCGTGAAAGGGAAACATTTAGGCATCTGGTCGAATGGAAATATGTCGAAAGAAACACTGCACTCAATGAATAAGTCTACCCGCATCATGTAAGTCTACCTGCAAATGGGAATGTCTATTTGACCTGTGTGAAGAAGTTTCATGCCATTACACGCGTTTATCTTCCTCCCCTCACCTCCTTCCACAACCGATGCTCTGCTCCTCAGTCTCTTTAGATCAATTATTTTTCGACTTGCAATCCCCATGCTTCCCAAGGAAACCAAGGCTCGTATATTAAGCAGCGACCAAGCTGGCGGGCAAGACAATAAACTCTTCGTCGTGCTGCAAAAAAGGCAGAAAATTGCCTCCCCTGCAGCCATAGATGACGAAGATATGGAAACACGCTAGACAGCTCTCTGGACCCAACTGCAATTGAGGACAGATCAAACTGAAGAGCGAGTCAGCATAAGTCTTTTGAGCCTTTTGACAGATTAGAATCCCGTCTTTAACTTCAACCCATGTGCCGTGGAGTGGTAGTGTCGCATGTGATGGAAAATCAGGTTTGACCCTACTTGCCATGAAAAACAAATCCATTAACGAAGCTAGGTGAAGTGTGCAATCCCTTTGGTTCTACTGCCTTACGTCGTCTGCAGTCAGGTGGATACAGTTTACTGCTGGATCTGATGGCCCGCCGTTTCCACCTGGACTGCACGCTTGACTGTCGCTGGACGACTGCGTCATCCTTCAAATATCTATTCCTTCACACATCGCGTCTCCGGTGAAACCCATTCAAAACTGAGCCATCTAAATGAGACCACCAAACAAAGCTCTATTCCAGGCTGGACAACAAACATGTAGTTTTCTCTTCTTTTTCTGTCCCCATTCCATCCGTACTTCACATTTCTTCCCTTATCTTTTTATGCTTTTATGTGTGCCTCCATAAACGATATCAGGGTAGATGCGAATTAGTCCAATAATTCAACATGACCTCTACCCGTACTCCCCACCCCGCCTCCACTGAGTGCTCATGATGTCTGGACGCCATTGGCGTAGCGAAAGAATGGGAAGCAAAAGGAAAAAATATGGAATTTTTTCTTTCATATTGGAATCGTCAAAACATTGCAATGGCAAATGCATTGTAAATATCCGGAAAGATGTGTTTATAATGGCCGTTTTTCTGCTTGCAATAGTCCGCATTTCTAATGGTTCCTCACAAACGATTCAGAGGTTTCTTCGTCCTTTTCCTATTATCGATCAGAGCTCGTCTTGAAACATTCGTGCAAAAACGAGCATTTTTTAAGGTGGCAAATTGGAGAGTGCAAAAAGTTTGCTGAACTCAGCTGTGAATATTTGTTTAAAGCGATTCGCGTCATGAAACTTCATTCAATGGCTGCCACCTAAGCCGCTTAATTTGCACTGTTGTCTAGCACCGTTCCATTTTGCTCATTCGTCGTATATAAGCAGCATTATTACGTGGACCAATTTTCGTTATCGTTGGTTTCACGCGGACTCCCTATCCTATTCCTGCTAAACAGGTAACAGTTCCGTTCATAAAAGGCAGCTTCATTTTTATTTTTCTTTTGAAACGTAATTCTGAACAGTTCAGCACAATTACTAAGTTTTTTCGATATTTCACACCTGCTTGGTTACTTATTGCCACCTCTCTGACATCATTTGTTGCTATCTGTATTTGCTGATACCTGTTCCTTGCTTCTGGACATGAAATCACGCCCCCTCTTTTTTATTGCATTATTACTCCGGCACTCGTTTTCGTCCTTTCAAATATCGCAATAATTCCTTTGAAAATTTGCCACCCAAGCGCTCATACAACTTTGAGAAATTGCTCTCGGCTAAATTATTGCTGAGCATTCCAGTCCAACGAACGAGCAATGCCTTAAGTGGACGCTGTTGGCCAGTTTATGCTCAACGCCTTCGTTTATGAAAAAAGAAATTCGCTAGTCAGTACCACTAAGACGACGCTATCTTTTGTTACTCCAAGTTTTTTTTTTTGTTATTCACGGAAATTTGAAGTAAACACACATGAAAGAAAATGGTTGGCCAGCCGATAGTTGAGGGAGATTTCTAGTGTATTATGTTGACGTTCTAGCAAACGTTATTGTGAAATTTGAGTGACTCAGTATTGCGCCCCCATGCAGAGAGTGTTCTTCCCGTTGTCGTTAATTTGTGAGTGATATTAAAAATAGTTTGGAATTCGCTAGAACATTGGTATTTGATAAACGTCACTCGTCAATTAGAAATTGAATTTGTTGAATAAGAAAAATCGACACGTTAGCTGACGAAAAATTTGTTTCATACCGTCGTTGCATACAATGCGAAACGAGTGGTGAGTAGGTATCTGCATTTTCCCAACAAGAAGTGCTATTGTGTAGCAAAAAGCATAGCAGGCCAACTTAGTTCGCTGGCAGAACGTGGTGCATTTCGATTGATTCAGGCATGGGAAATGGAGCAAGCAGTAATTCAGAACCGAAGCCAGCCGTACGACAAGCTTCTGGGAAACTGACATCGCGGCAGATCGACAGGGAAATTCAGAAGGAGAAAATGTCAACTATGAATACTTTCAAAATCCTTCTTCTAGGCTAGTTTCCACATCAAAATATTTTCTCACATTGACAAACAATTGATCATTTTTACTGTGCTGCAGTGGATTTGAAAAAATATGGCGATCCCAGATCTCATCGAAATCTAACAAGGCTTTTCTCATGCCGATCGAGGGTGATACGCTGTTGGAATAGTAAGGATAAATGGCTGTATGTTGTCGCATAAATGCTATAGATGAATGGCTGTGCATTGTAACAGCAATCGTTGTGCATGTAGACAAAGTGAAAGAAAAAAGAGTTAAAGTATCATATGTAGTTGTACATCTGGGTTGAATTTGTAAGGGTTTCGGGCTTCGTTTTGCCTCTCTATCCTTGATTTGTCCTTGATGGATTTGCAAATCTTTCTGTTCCGAAGCTCGACTAGATGCTGTGTAATCTGGCAACAAGGTTGAGGTTTTTGTCGACCCTCAATAAAATCAACAATAGTGAGGCGAAAGGTACAACATGGCGGCAAGGAGGGAGTGGAGGGAGGAAGTGGCTGCTCCCCTTGGCACGAAGAGTGCTACCTCCGCACCAGTCAGCACCGGACACTTCTCAAGACCGTTACGATCCGAACCGACCCTCGCAAGATCGGCGCCTTGAGTGAAAAGCTAGAAGCCCAATACGCTGTCCTTTTGTACGCAACGACCCTTGCATCAGGGCATTTGCAGAGAGTTTGCTTGTCTGATGGTTATCGCTTCTATGCTCTGTCCGAAAGCAGGATCTGCAGTTTATTGATCACCACTTATAAATGAGTAACGAAGTTTTTTGTAGTCGAATTTTCTGCAACCGCCATAAGGTTATGTATCAATTTTGCTGGGAATTTATTTCGAAAAGTTAGTAGAGATTACCATGTACTAATATATTAAGCGAAGTGTATGTGCAAAGATATTGTCAATGCCAAAAAACCATTTGGTAATATCGGTGCTTGCTAAATAATGCTGTTTTTGATACGTCGGCATTTTAATTGAAACCAACGTTCATTTTGTCATTTGTTGAAGCAGTTTCTCTAAGTGCGACTCACCATCTTTGAACCTCGTGCTTTTTCAAGAGTGAGCGAGGGGGTAGAGAGGAGAAGGAGGAAGGAGGAGTTTGGGATTTCCGGGAATCTAATATACTTTCCTAATGCACTGTTCCATCTTATCGCCATAAATATCTTCCTATTTCTCCTTCTTTACACCTCCTTGCCCTCGCCTCCCTCTCCCCTCCCTCGAACTTCCCGAACTTTGAAATCCCAAAGATGTTAAAAGGTCTTTACATCTCAAGAGCACATTGCCTACTACGCTAAGTGGTAAAGTCTTGCAGGTGGCTCAGAATGTGGAAAAACGACAATTTTCAAGCAGATGAGGTGTGCGTTTTTTTTTCGTCCTCATTCGTTCGGCTGATATAGCTCACCGCTGAGCGAATTTTGCAGCTTCTAAAACGACAATATTATAAGCGTTCAAAATTCAACACAATTGTGCGCTTTGAATGGGCTGAATCCTATGACTTATATGATTAAATTGCAATCTTTGTTTTCAACCTTAAATGGCTGAGTAATAAGGAAAGCTGTAACAATTTAAGTTTTTCGACTGTAGTCATGGGTGCCAACTTTGTTCAACGTCTATATTTAAAACGCGAACTCTGCGAGACGATTCGGACTCTGACTTAACTTCGAGTTTTTAATTCCACTTCGTGTTACAATCTTAACCGCATTCGTTCAAAAAAGCCGCTCCACATTTCGTAACCTTGAAGAGAGCCCGATTAAGATCACAAAGATCATGCTTTGTAAATCGAGATCCAACAAGTTCATTTTCTTTGATTCAGCTCCAATTATGTAAAGTGTTCTACCGGTTCCTTAGTGCAATATGGAACAACGAATGTTCTCCGATTGAGGTTGTTTTTGAAATTTCTCAACGAAAGTGCGCTGAGTATTTCATCGAATTGAGCATATAGCAATTATTAGAGATTAAAAATTATTTACATCATTCAATACCCCAAAGAATTGCGTCTAGCATTGAGAGGTGACTTTTGTAGGATTTTGCATTTGGATGGTTTTTCCAACGAAGACAAGCAATGCTACAAACATTCCATATTGCGAAATGTTGTCGACTCGATTGCACAAATGCTTAATGCTTGCGAGACGTATCGCATTGTCCACGAGTACGTTATTCAGGTATGCGACACTTTATCGTTCGCAATCGCTTCGCTCGGAAGCGACATCTCAGCAGCTTCTCTGTGGAGGATTTTAAAAAACATGGGATAACGAAATTTCACTGGACGAGGTTTGCTGATGGCGAAGATCGTTTAGTGAGAATCTTCTAACACTCATCGGCTGCAGCCAGAAGGAGTAGGGATTTTCCATTCACGAGCTCGGCTTTTCATATAAGGGTTTTCATCTCTGCAAAGGATACTCCGGTGAGATTTGATGGTCGAGGCTTCTGTTCGATAACGGAGAGGAAGAGGGTGGGGTCTTTATGCATTGTCACGGTAATTTTTCAGCTTTCAAACCGCTGCGTGATATGTTCTAATAAAACCAGAGGTTGCCTTTATTCGTGACAAAGCCTATTTTTCAGGAGAAGGTCAATAAATTCCTTCATTATTACAAGGAAATTAAAAATTCGACCTCTGAAATTGTTTTGCCAAAAGACATGGTGGGTATTATTCAACGCATATGGCAGAGCAGTACAATACAACTGGTCTACAAGAGGCGATTCAGCTATCAGCTCCTCGATAGTGCCAAATAGTTCGTTCGTTTATTGAATACAGCCCTCACTCCGTTTCTTTTGTCTCCGCTTGTTTCCGTCTAAGCGATTTGTTCTCTTGTAAATTTGCATAGCGCTTGGTGGTGATGTCATTGCTATGCGTATATTAATCTATTCGTGTGTGTTTCTCTGCTACCCCGTTGTTTTAACTCAATAAATTTCAACTACATTTGTGAAACCACAAAGGCCAACAAAGGAAAATTCGATGATTGGAATGTAAACCGTAAGCTCACTCCGTCTATTAATTTTCATTTCGATCCACAATTTTTGAAAAAGTTATCGGCAATGAAAGACACAAGAAATGTTTCGGCATTTTGTGCTGATACTTTACAGAGATCAAAATATTTATAAATGAGGAATTTATAGAAGGTATCCAAGAGCAGTGGGGTCAGTGAAAATATAAAAACATTATTTGCTGACTTATTATTTGTTGATGACTTACGGGGCTGGTTGGCAGGGTAAGTGCAGTGCAAAAGTGCATACCATGCCAGCTGCTTTCCTACTTGTTTATGCCTAAGATTTTAGCCTTCATCTCTCTTCGTCATGTTTACCGTTTGTTAGTCTAGCTTATTACATATTTTGTCACCTTCTTTATTTGAACAAAGTTCTTGCACACGGTATAGAAGAACTGGCGATTTTTGAAACAAAAGGAGAGGGTTGAAAATAAGTGTTTTGGGGTGCTGGCTGGCCCAGCCGTTGTGCTTGACGGAGGGCCTCTCGTTCTTTCAGATTTTAGAGCATGAGAAATATCGAAGGCCTCTTGAATCTTCTTCGTTGTCGCCGCCCCACATCTTGAGCTGAAACGGCCTCTCATGATATCAAAATAAATAAACAAAAAATCATCGCATTCTAGTGGTACTCTCGTTGTCTCTGTAGTGGTTTCGCGTGCCTTCATAGTGCGAAAGGCATTAGCATTAAAAATAGCCAGCGATTTGAAGAAATTATTTAGGCAGAGAAGGGCAATCATCTCTCCAAATACTTTGATTACGGAGGAATGTGTTTTTTGCCACCTTTGTTCTCCTCTTACGCTCCTTCCTTCCCTTCCCTCCCTCTATCACCCCGAACTCCCTCTTATCTTCCCTTTCCATCTCTAATGTATCCGTGTGCCGATATTCTTCGCATTGATCTATCATTTGCAAGGAAACCGTTTTATTTATTTTTATTTTCAGTTTCCTCGATAGCATTGAACGAATCACCGATGAGAGCTACTCACCAACAACACAAGATATTTTACAGTGCCGATTTCGTACCACTGGAATTCATGAAATTAATTTTATGTATAAGAAACTTGATTTTAAGTAAGAGTTTTCTCTTTAAATTCCATTGCAACGCTTCACCATTACAGTGCGATATAATTGCAATCGAAGGAAATATAAGTATCACTCATATATACAATTTTCCTAATACGTTTCAATCATTTATTGAGAGTGTGCGTCTTTTTCTCTTTCATTATTGAGGTTATAACGCTATAATTGATTATCCTAAAAGTTGAAGATATTGGAATATATTACTGAGCGCATATCCCTCATATAACTGAAACATTTTTTCGTAAATTACTATCAATTATTCCTAATCGCCTTTTTTCAGCGATGTTTTTAGTCAGTAGGCCATTCATTATAAGCGATGCGCTGTCAACTGATGCGAAAAATAAACGTTGCCTATAACTGATTATTGTACGAAGGTAATATACACTTATAAGGCGTTTGTTTAATCGAATTCGTTAAGCCACATTTCCTTCAAATGTGGAGAATGATCACAGTCAAGAGAGATAAGGAAATAGGAAATGAAAGTTGTAATATGAGTACATTTGCTTAACAGAAAAACTTCTTCATCAACTAAATTGAGAGGCTGAGTAAAGCCTTTGGAGTTTAGAAGAATCAGTTCTACAACAAAAACTGCATGTTTTTGATCAAATAGATACGATATATCACGTCAACAATGCTGTTCACAGGATGGTCGATGTGGGTGGCCAACGTTCAGAAAGACGAAAATGGATTCATTGCTTCGATAATGTCAACATGGTACTTTTTGTGGTGGCGATGAGTGAATTCGATCAAGGTGATCCCGAAGACGAGACACAGGTTTAAAGTTCTGAATTAGAGAACTGCCCTACATTCTTCTAAATTAGGGCACGTTTTTGTATCTGACGAGTCAGCGCTTCGCGCATATTTGTTCCTACTCAGTAGTTTCTGAAGGTGGTAATCTACAGCGCTATAATAAACCTACCTCATGGATGTTCTGCTATTTTTCAGGATGTTCGAAAAGCAACAAAGTATAATAATCAAATATTAGTTGGGGTATTAAATTCTGCGCATTCGTCGTGCCGCTTGACCAATTTCAACAGTTCTCTTCAATTATTGATTCATTTTTACGCTGACATGATTAATTACAATAAAAATTGTTCTTTTAATTAAAAACGTGTTGCTTAATCACTCGAAAGATACGAAACGAAATTCCATCGAAAAGAAACGAAAATTTCGTCGGAGATTGCATATATGGGCGCCTTCTTTCATTGTTATCGTACATCCATGTTGCATTCAAGGTGTCTAAGCTGTATTTTACGTCAGATGGTCCATTCTTCTCTCCTTCTTTAATCTACACTCAGCAACCCCACCATACATTATCTGTCATGAAGCCAAATCTCGTGATAGAATGGAATGCAAAAAGATAGAATCAAAAATTTCATTGAGAGACATACTATCACCATTATCAAATTAATCATCTAATAAAACGAAGCAACTTTGACTGGATTCGTATTGTGGATAGTTTTTAGAATCGGATGATTCAGAGCCAACAGATTTTCAAGACAATCGTACAGAGCGACTACTTTAAAAACGCTTCAATTGTGCTATTTTTGAATAAATTCGACATCTTTCAAGAAAAAATCAAATACACATCGCTCAAGAAATGTTGGCCAGAGTATAATGGTAAGTTCAATACTGCTTTTCAACATTTGTGAAAATAATTTCATATAAATAGAAAAGTATTGAGATGAAATACCAATAGTGAGAAGTTATTGCATACTTTGCATAAATAGTAACTGTCTTATAAATATCTATTATAAAATATAATAAAAAATTTATTTGTGCATTTCAAAATTATTTAAAGCACTAAATAGATTATATTCCACAATCATCTACCGCACTTTTGTTTTTCAGTGCTTTTAATCATTAGCACTCTCTCCAGGCAAACTATTTTGTTTCGAAGCGAATAATTTCCGCCTGAATTTCATGTTATTAGCATCTTTTAAACTACAAAAATGAACTAATTATTGGATTAGCAACAAACATTAATCGCAGTCTAACATATTTTGGCTGTTGATTAAACATTTAATACTACATCCATTGTTACAATATTCTTTGATGCTGAATTGCAAGTGGGAGATCATGCAGCAAAGAATTTTTTACACGCTTTCAGTGTTACAGTTGTTCCCAAATTATTGGGTGATCAAATGAGAGCAAAAAAGGAACGCATGGAAGTTCCTTACAGTTATGGCCAGTCCGCTTGGGTAGAAATGGTTAATTGCAAGTAAAAATGCTGCAACATTACCTAGGAATCTGTTGAGTGCCTTGTAGTTGTGCTCAAATGTCACTCTATAGAAACAACATCCTGCTCTGAATCGCTAATTTCTTGTTTGATATTTTTCACCTTGATGCAGTCGGCGATCTTCATCGTCTGCCTTCTACATACGCCATGTGAGAGCACTACTGTAGTTGCAGGTGATGACTCAGTCGAAGATTGTACAAAATTTCTGCAGAAGCAGTTTCAACGTTGCGTGCCGAACAAGCAAAAGTATTTTGCGTTCGTCACAACGGCCACCGATACAAACAATATCGACTTGGTGTTTGGCTCGGCCGTTGCACATATCGTTAACCAGAATCTAAAGGCTACCGGTCTCCATGAGTGAATCGTTTTGTCTGTGGTAGAAAATCGATCTCATTGGTGCTGCAGTTTTTTCGTTAGCGAAATGAAGCACCGATAAATCAGAAATGTGATGATATCATAAAGTAGCAAAAACGTGAATTTTGACTCAATTCAAATCTAACGGGTTCGTAGTATGAGTAGACGATGATGGAACCTAAAAACTGAAACTTTAGAAAAATTGTAGTGAAAAAATGAAGCGCAGGTTTTTTTATAAAGTTTGCTCCATTATAAGAGTGTTGTAGTGAAGAAGAAAAAAAATGCATTGCAACCTTGCGTATGGATGCCCACAAAGCAGGTTTTTTCAACCGCAAGAATTTTTAAAGGTTTTATATGTGGGAGATTTTTTTTTATTAGCAGTTCCATAGTGTTCTGGATTTGCGCAAACCGCCATGACTGTATGAGTTTTTTCAGTATTGCAAAATCTGAAATTTTGCTAGGAATTTGCAAAAAATTGAAAGCAATCTAAATACGAATATATCTATCATATAAAAGTGGATTAATTTTACCACTGTAAAAGCCCGATATTGCGAGTTCTTTCATTTGGACGTAATTGCTAATTTCTTCTCAGAAATTCGCGTCAAAAATCATTTATCATTGTCAATTTTCATTTAGAAAATTAGTCAAAAGTTATTGGTTAAATTGAGCTAATATATTAAACGCAAGACAAAATATTCACATTGGCACGATTGATTGAGACTGCTAAGAAGGCTTCATTGAATATCTGTAATGAGAAATGCCCAAGAGAGCTTTCATTTTGGGTCATTCACACTGGTTGAATGCATTCACATTCAACGCAGAAGGTAACTTGAGGAACGCATAGCGCCTCGTCTTATTAACAAAAAAGTCCCTTGAAAAATTAGCACATTCCTTTGATCCCCTAAGCATTTCGAATTCAGTCACAAAATTGCGCTTCACCCTTTTACGCTGTGAAAATATTGTAAATTTTCATGCGTCTTGTAATTTTCGAATGTTCAAAGATGTCTACTTTAATGATGAGTGCTGTTGCTGTGCTTGATCAGTTGTTTTGCTTGAATACTCTTTTTGAATTTCCAAAAAAAAAAAAAAAATTTATGCAATATTGAATAGCATCACAGTTAATAATCACATATAATATCAGTACACTATTCTTTTCAATAGGCAATGATGATCATTGAATAATCATTAATGCTCATATTTTTAGAGCATTTCGAACATGCTCAGTAAGCTCATAAACGTTTTTTTCAAAATCCTCTTAACGTTGTTGCTATTTCATGCACAATTTTGACTGAAATTATAAACATGCGCAGCTATTCTATACATGATTACAGCTGTAAGTTGCTTGTTAATAAACACTTCATAAAAAAAAAACAAACAAAAACAAACTCAATTAATACTATCAGAAAGCACGAGTAGTATTTGTTATAGAATAGAATTTTTTTAAAATTGTATTCATTTAAATTCGATCAGATATTTTGCTTTAAAAAAACATTCCTTAATCATAAAGCAATCGCCATTATTAGAAAACAAAATCCACCGCAGAAAATATGCTTCCCTAAGAATATCGCATTAACGCTCTTGGAACAACTTAAATTTGGGTAAACAATGAGCAGCATTTCTGTTTGCTTTTCTTTCATTCGTCTTTATCCTTATCGAAATTAAGTGAATAAAACACTAGCGAAATTCGACGCTATCAAGCGGAAATGCTAAACGGAAGTACCCTTTAACGAAGCGTTTAGCACATCTGCAATCAAATCGTCTCGATTTGGATCGCAAAGCTTCACATTTATCGATAGACTTTCTACTAACTAGAAAATAGTGCACTCGATAGGAAATCTTTGAAAATCTTGTTCGATATTAGATTTCTATCGACCATTGAGATCAACGCATCAATATTAATGCAATGATAACAGAAAAAGAAAGGTACCAACAAATCGAAACGTTTTGCCATGAAGAGAAACAAACAGCAAAGAACCAATCGATAAACAGCCTTCATTTCATATCCACATTTTAGTTGTACTTCAAAGCGATAAAATTGCTTAAATTATCATGTTCCTAACAAAGAGACAATTTGACCACTGTAGAATCATATATTGTCTAAGTTTTCTTGAGGAGCACTCAAATTTGCACAACCTAAACGTAACTGAGCTCTAATTGGCTAAACGATTGTTGCCGAAATGCAGAGAACTAATCTGAAAGAAAGGACGTCACTTCGTCAATTAGAAAGTCAAGACGTTATTTAATCAGTTCAGGAAACCTCCACGCTATTCTGAAATTTCTTGTGCGATCAAATATTAGCTACAGTGATCGAACTATCTCCATGTTCTTGATGTGTTTATTGAGTGGAAAATATGCCTCTAATAAAGATAGATCCTCTCTGTGGAAATGATTGTCTGAAAAAATAAGCTGCACTACAACATATGAAAAATGCTGTAATCCATGCACGATTGCTCCAAAACTTATCGCAAATTTTGAATATTTAATGTAATACTCAAACACTTTTAAACATTGTTTTGCACTTTTCGTAAAAACATATGCACTAAAATTTTGTCGCATTCACCTTCTTAATTGCATGCCAAGTGGTCATCCCTTCATTTGGTAAACACATTTAGCATAAACAGTTTTCCTAAGCAAGATGAATTTTGCAGACGCCTAGTCTGCAAAAAGAAAAAAAAAACGACATTTGCAAAAATGCATGCAAAGCAATGCGTTGCATTACGTATCGGCGCGAAGCCTATGTGGCAAATCGTGGGCAACAAGCGCGATTAGCGTTTTCCTCCTCTCGTTTCGCTGCGTTTCAATTTCCTTGGCAAATGCTTCACGTGGGTTCTTACAGGTGCTGCTCATATAAATGAGCACCAATTTATCCACCTTTGCAGGACCAGGATCACGAACAATCTACAATAGTCGTCACCTTTTATAGATCTACACGTGACTAATCGTTTGCTAATTTTACATTTCATTTTTAAAGGGATTCAGTGCATTGGAAATTTGTGAAGAAACTAACGCCTAGAACAAACCGTATTTAAAAAACTGTTCGCTTCATTTCTAGAAGTCATCATGGTGAAGTGATTACACACTTTCTGCTCATCGCCTTTTAAGCACGAGCTGCTCAATTCACATCTTGTTGTCATATTGACTGAGGTGCTTATTTTTTTTACTCTTTTTATATCTTCGCTCAGATCAGTGGATGCATTCCCTCCCCTCCCCCCCCCCCCCCCCCCCCCCCGAAAAAAAAACCTTTTCCAAATTGTGCCAATTTTTCCCAACCAATAAAGCTGCAATGAATGCATACAGTGAGCACATATATAGGCAACCAAACATATCAAAGCCAAATTACTCGTAGTTATAAAGTAACTACTTTTTCGAAACGCTGCAACATATCAAAATAAAAACTAAATAGGATCAAGAAGGAACTTTTCGTTGCTAAACAAGGTGCATTCGTTGAATAGGAACAGTTGGATCAATTTGAGCTGATCAACTCGCCAGATTTGATCTCAAATCTATCAGTCTCTTGATCACTATCTTGGCCAGTTAATCGGAATTGCAATTAATCAACTTGTTGAATATGACTGATTAGATGGGCGGAACTGCAAGCGTTTATTGTTTGCTCTATTCAATACGCAAATTCTATTTCTTTCAAAGTTGATTTTTGAATAGTGAACACAAAGATATACAACTTGCATATAAACGTAGTGCTTTGCCCGGATTGAGAGAAGAATAGACGGGCGATACTCGATACAACTCATTATTGCTGCATTTGATTTTGATTACTATCCTGAAAAATTATCCGCTGAATATATGCGAAGTATTGATTAGCGAAAAGCTGCTAATTTATTGCACTCACAAAATTTGTGTTCATAATTCAACTGACTCAATATAGCTTTTCATCATATAGGTCGGTGGAATAGTTAAAGAATGTGTCGGTTGAATGTGAGCGATGCGATCCGATTTATGCTTCGAACGTCATCCACGACAATGTGCAGAGAGAGCGATTTCAGTGCAGCTATGGGTGTGAGAGTGAACTAACTCATCGAGTGAAAGGTACTTTCATGGCTAATGATTTCAACTTTTCAATAAAGACTTTTCAATGAAGCAATATTAATTCAGAAAATAATGGATTGTCTTTTCTTATTGCAAGCCTATTTTGAATCCATAGTTTTTGAATGTGCTAGCGAAAAAAAAAAATCCAACAATAAAAGCTAATTGACTGCTATAAACTTAGATAAATCTTTGTCGAAAAAGGTAAGCTTTTTTTACACAAATTTGAGCAGATATATTATATAAGATTTCGTCGTATGCTTTTAACACGATGCATGAATAAAATCAGAAACAATAACAGTGAGAGCTAAAAACAAGTGAAATGACCTCTCTTTTCCAGTATTCACAAGAAGATGTCTCGAACCACCACCTTTCGACGCGGAATATTCGGCCATTCTGGGTGCAACATACAAATTCACCTCATCTTTCGTGTCTGGCATCATTCTCAGTTTACACGTACAAAAACGCTCGCCCTGAGAACGCTTGCCATTAGACTGAAACTGCGAAACGTTAACTCGTGAAAATGTAGCACTGTAGTGGGAAGATGGCTACCAGAAACTCATATAGCCTTTTGAGTATGCAAACTGTTTGTTAAAACAAATAAAAGGATAAATGTAATACATATGATCAATTTTTGGTATTATTCCATATATACGCATTGCCCAGCGCTATACGTTCCATTCTTTCAAATGTTAATGTGGTTATCAATAAGAGGTAAAATAAGCAGCATCGAGTCAATAAGAGAACATGATCAGTGAAAACGTTTAGAACACCTTGCAATGAAATCGTTTGTGATTTGGCTTTAAATCATTAAGATTCGAATTTTTGAAGCTTGGAACGTACCGTATATTCAGCTGGAAAGAGAATAATCGCAAGACGCTCAATGAAGACACTGTCTCAGAACTTTATGCCGGAAATTTGGGATACTTATGCAGAAGTTTATAGAACGAGCAGAATTTGCACTCCCAGCAATATGTTTAATGCTCGAATAAGAAGCTGCATCTCGAAATTTCACAGTTGAACAGTTAGAAGTTGAGAAAATTAATTCATTTAGGATGATTGTACTTGCAGACAGTGAACCGAATGCTCCACTCTAAGGTATTTTGTAGAATAGTGATCCCTTTATGGTACTCCCCAAAGAGCTTTTCTCGAAAAAATCCACACATGATTGAAATTTCACCGGAGTTCGTAGAAGCCTGTGAAGGAAGAGAAGAATAATTTCAAAAAACTAACAGATTTAGAGTCCGAGCGAACTAAAAGCGAGAGGTTGGAGACAACTGATGCAGACTGCTGAACGCTGTACACTTTAACGCTCCCCGAGGGAGTGCTGAGATCATTTCCCAAACTGGCAAATTCAATTTCTGTTTTGCATAGCAATTAAGTTGTCCTTATCAGAGTGTTGGGATGGCTATTCTGATGAACAGCTCTAATTTATCTGAGCGTCTGTCGCCTATTGCTCCCTGTCGCGTCTCAAAACAAAAAAAACCCGATTCCATATCGCCATTTGTTGCCCCATTCGCTTTCGACTTATTAATGTGTGTTGAGCTTTTTCGACAAACGAGACAGTTTTTTCTTTTCTGCCCCTGTAAACGCAGTAAACACTTTTCTGCGGTTCAGATCAGTGCTCTCCAACCGGCGTAAATTCATTTTGACGAAGCAATTAGGCAACTTTCCATATATATATATATATATGGATGTTTATTTGTTTATTTATTTATCGGCATATTAGTGTGCGACATTATAAATCAAGTCAGTGAAATGAGCAACAATTTAAAAGAGGTTCGGAAAACTGAAGAGGTCCTTGCATCCCATTCCGGGAAAGCTGTTTGTTGCAACGCCTCTAGAGAGTGTTAAATATGCGCGTTCCAAAGGCGTTGGAACGTTGCATGGCCATGACTGCGATCTTAACAGTTCCCATAGAAATGGAAAGTTGTGCATAAAAGTGGATACATAGAATGTTGAACGAAGAAACTAGCAAAGCGAGCTAAGTAAACGAATAGATCAGAGGGACCCAAAATATGGCGGTGTAATTTTCGAGATAGGGTTGGGAGTACGTTTTCCAAGTAATGAGTTGCCTCGTTGATAGAGTGTTCTGATTGAGGACAAATGTTGTTCATTATTGATTATTGGGGGCATTGTAGGGATAGGATTTTGACATTAAAAGGACATCCTTTAAAATTCCCCAGATCGAGTCAGCCTTCTTTGTTCGTGACCTGGCTCAGTTGGTGGAAGGCCGGCGGGCAAAATTTTTGTCGATCGATAGTTCAAACAAAGCTATCCAGCCTCTTAAACTCGTTCAATTTTTACAGAATGCCAAAAACGTTTCCAAAACTTAAGCCTACAGACTTGCGCTTCTCCATCAACTAGTTCAAAAACGTGAAAATGGAACCGTGACGAAACGACAGCAAAATTTCAGGTGCAAAACTCGCTGCCGAACAGTGCTGTCATGGTGACAAAAGCGGTCCTGTTCCTGGTAAAGATCGTGACACAAAAGAAGAGAGACCGAAAAGGTTGCATTCGAAGCTCGAAATCAAGACAATTCACTTTGAATAATGCAGCAGTGTTTCCAGTTGAACTTCAGGGAAATAAGTTATAACCGCTTTGCGTGACTTCTAGTAAAATGTATTTCTCAGCGCATATTTGCTTGTTTTTATAATTTTCGTATCTCCCTGCCCACTGCGCATAACCCGTTGATGGGGAATTTACGATGAAGGAATACTCGATGATGACAACAAATAGTCTAAGCAAGTTTCTAATTAAATTCGAGATCGACTCGTCAGGTGCCACGACTTGAGGGGTTTTTTTGGGATGCGACAGGGAGCAATAGGCGACAGATACTGAGATAAATTAAAGCTGTTCATCAGAATAGCCATCCCAACTCTGATAAGGACAACTTAATTGATACACAAAAGAGAAATTGAATTTGCCAGTTTGGGAAATGATCTCAGCACTCCCTCGGGAAGCGTTAAAATGTTGCAGCGCACAGCCCTCTCCACTGCTCGCACTACGTGAGTTAATCTGTTGCGTTTGTCAACTTGTTGAAGCTTGTCTTGAACCGCGGCTATTCTTTTGCTAAATATTGTCATAGAAGACAATAGCTACCCCTCTGAACAATAACGAAAGGTTGTTTGTTGGGTCATCTGATTGCAAGATATAGTGCCACTCGAAATTTAACAGCCAACGATTGCAACATTTCACCTAGCAATAGCAAGGGTTTTACATTGAACAGAGTGGCGCCTCAATAAGAGAGATAGAAAATAAACTCGAAAAAGAACTGACTTGCACTAGCAGAGGTGAGGAGCAAATGGACCAGATTTTAAGGGATTTTGCAATTTGGTTTTAGTGGGTGGATAGAGTTCAGGAAAAGTTTGCTGAGGTAGGACATTTATTAGGCTTTATTATTTGTGTATTTGAGATGGAGGTTTTTTGAGAAATTGAAGGGATTAATTCGCAACAGTTCATTCAAGAATTAGATTTTCATTTTCGAAGGCACCTAGCGAAGCGAATAACCACACTAATTCAGCCATATTTCATGTGCTTCTCTGAATGTCCCTGTGGAACTTTTGCCCAAAAATATAAATGTGATCAGCCAAGGCAATAACTCTCTATCCCGTGCTCTCATATCAAAAAAATCCAAGAAGACATAATTATGCACCGTTTATTGCTACACACTATGCTCAAGATGGAGGACCAATACGTCGCACAGGTGAAGGCACTATCTAACGCAGCATAATAGCCGCTTTACTCAGTTACTCCATCAGATCAGCATTCGCCATTACAATGGCAATTTTAGCTATTGTTGCCTACTTCTCTGCCACAGCTCGGACGAAATATTCAATACGTAACGAAGGAGCACCAAACAGGTAGTATGGAGAGTCGGTCGATAATCTGTCGAATCTTTAAAACGATAGAAATCTAATTGTGCAGTTGTTTCTATTCAAAGTGCAAAAAAAGTAAAAAATATATGCAAATTTTTCAGCACCTTTAAATGTCTGCAACTTTCTTTTCAGATTGGTAGATCACCGTGAAACATAGATTCAACTTTATGACATAATTAATTATATGCACAAACTTGCGTATGTCTAGCTTCAGTGGTTCTTCATCGAAATGAAACTACTGGAACACACACTCATATCTATACGCGCACATACACAGGCACATGAACGCCCACGTACGCACGTAAATGAACACGCACATACACATATACTCATAGGGTACGTACATAGGTGCACACCTACGCACACGTACTTGTATGCACACACTCATACGCGCACATGTACACACGCACAAACGCACATACATGCACATACACACATACGCATGGACGTCTTTATGTCCAACGTCTTTATGATGGATTTTGGCAAAGCAACTTTGTAAAGGCGCACAGAGATGTAAATCGCCATAAGCTGCTAAAAAAAACGCATTGAACTTCAAATCAACGTGTTGCGGATGAGAAAAATAAAAAAAAGTATGCTTTCGGTATCTCAGAGAAAACAAGAACGCTTCATTTAGAGCTTCAAACGCGACTTTCATCTTTGAGCGAATAGAAATGAAAGAATGATCTTTGACCGGCCAGCCTACCTAAAAGCATGTCGTCGTAACCTGTTTCTATAGTTGCTATTATTTGTTATCATATGAGTAGCGTTCTTCTACAACAAATGAGGGAAGAATTTTCATCAACCTATGTATGGGATTTTTTTTATTCATTCAGAAGCTGCTTATTGAACAAGAGCTGAAGAGTCAGCCGCGAATTTTGAATTCGTTTTTAAATGCCCCTAATAGGTTGATTTTCATTTGCTTTCTGACATTTGTGTGGCTGGCTCTTTTCTAATCGAAAGGGATTGAAGAAGACTGATTTTTTGAGAGAATTGATGATCCGGGCTTTACGAGCAAAATCATTAGGACTGTTGCGCAACACATTTAAAGCATCTGCATCGTAAATGCTAGCTTTACATCACAACTAATAGAAACAAACACTTTCAGTGGAATTCACAAGAATATAGTTAGAAAGTGAATAGACAACTAATGCTCTATCCAGTATATGATATTAACTGAATAATTCACCTATGAATTCTTGAGAGAGGAGAAACTTTCAATAACTTCAGCATTCTTAATAATTCATTTATCTGCAAAAATCAAATAACAACCTTCAACGGAGCAATACGATCATCCGTGGCGCACATTGTTTCCTTTAGCTTAATCTCATCGATGGCTGAAATGAATATTAAATTTCAAAGATGCAGTCGATGCTTTTAAAGCTTTAGAGATATATAAGAAAGAATTCGATAGTAAGCTCCAGGAGTCCAATAATACAAAGAAATGTTCACACGGAAGTAGAATTTTTGAGTAAACCCGTGAAATATTCATTCAAAGCTTAAAAACGAAATAAAATAAATACTTGCTTCGTTTATTGAAGTGCATTAGCATAAAGTAACTGCGGAGAACCATTTGTTTGTTTGTCATTTTCGAGGCATAAGCATAAGAATGATATCATTTCTGCAGAATTTCATTATTTTGTGATATTTCTACTGATCTTAAAGGTTAATGATTAAACACGATTCATTTTCTGAGCGGAAAGCGCTCGAGAATGACGCCAAACAATGAAAATAATTGTCGACAAGTGGAGATGAGATAATAATCTACTAAAGTGAATTGAGATAATAGATAACAAAAACAAGTGACTATCATCAGCCACCTACTACACTATATCACCATTGAATTATCGTTTTATGCACAGTTATATCTTCGCTTAATCTCATCGATCATTTCAGAACAATTATGAATGAGAGAAATCGAAGAAAATAACAAAAATGGATTACACCGAACAATTGCTTGCTTGAACGTTGAAAGAATGCAGGTCTTCGAATATGGCAATGTAAGAAGTACTGATGGAATTCACATATTTACATTATCATCCCTCCATTCTATAATCTAAGCAATTATGACTTGGACTTTTCAATGGGACAATGATGAGTGCGGAATAGATGGGGAAGAAATAAATGCTTAAAGGAGCAGGTGAAGGATGAAAAGCTATAAGTGCTGGCACAATAATAGGTACGAATCCCTCACCTCTTCTTCTCCCCCCACCTCTCCCCACTTCCTCTCCACTCATCACTCCGAGTAGCTAATTAAAGAAATTGGTGCAAAAGCGTTGAAGACGAGTGGATCAATTTCGAAGCCAACACTGAAAACATTTGAAAAGAAGTGAAAAACGACGAGCAGGAATGCGAGGGAGAAGATGGCGCACCGCGTTGGTGACACATTCATCATGCTGCCATGCGACAACCCCAAAAAGCATCGAAGCGCGCACATCCGGCCACTAAGGAGTCGTTCATCGCCAACCAATCCTCTTTCAATTTCAACTCTTGAACCCTTGCAAATATCCACACATTTTATATTTCTCGCAAAAGTTCATTACGCAAACTTCACTTATAAATTTTTCTAACTAACCATTTTTCCGGTGATTTGAAAACTCACACAAAAACAAACTTTATGAAATACCCATAACCGCATCTAGTTACTATGAGGATGAAAAGGCTAAATGCGAAGGAAACAGAGGACATGTGCGTCAGGTGAGAGGAATGAGAGTGTTAGGAAATAGAGAGGGATGCGACGAAGAAAATTCGTTTAAAACGAATGTTCACGATTAATGCTAAAACGTAGAGAGCAAGCTGCAATTATAAGCAAACGAATTGCGCTTATCAAATGCTCCATCATTCGATTTGAGATTTTACTGCTAAAATCTCATAGAAATACAAACCGGAGATGAACCTATATAAACAGTATTGAATGAGAAATCCAATATTTACGCAACTGATATCGTTGCATTTTTCATTCTTGATTAACTCATACTCAGATTTCATTGTTATTCACTTTACACACCATCAGAATCCTTCATTCGGACAATGTGGATTCTTTTCGCGAGGGGAGGGATGAGTCGTGCTAAAATCATTACCGAAAGACCGTGCACTGAATACAGTCGACGCGACAGAAAGATAGTTGAGAGAAGATCAATGAGGGTGGAGGCAAGCATGGAGCAGGGATGGAGCATAGTGTTCATTTGTCTCTCTCAGAAAATTTGGCACATTTCGGTCAAGTTTCTTCTCAAGGTGAGTGCAATAAAAGGTTTTCACATCTATCTGGCTTTTTCTAATCTTCTACTGTTTCAAATAGTATCCATCAATGCTGCAGTTCATTCTATCTTTTATTTTTAAAATTGCTAACTCCTTCCTTCCTGCTTTCATCATTTCACCAGCCTTCACAAACTTCGCGAGTTCTTTTTCGAAGAAATTCTTCGTTTTTTTCTTTACCTTTCTAGCCAAATCCATGCTAGCATTCCTGGGCGTTATAACGTTCGTAATTGCTGTAAAAGTGCCTTAACGATCTCTGCATGTTGACTCAAATCTCTTTATAGAATATTTCCAAAAGATTTTGAAATAAAACTGAGATGGCTAATTGCATAGGGGTCTTAAAGTGCAATCAACTAATGCAAGCTATGGAGTTCTGGGACCGAAAAAAACTGGAGCCAAAACCGAAGCCGGCAAAGAGTTTACCTCATTATCATATGGAAACGGATTGAATCCAACCTCGGCACTAGGCAAGCGATTTGCTTTAGTCCGACCGAGATCAAGTTCAATCTGCCCCAATTTTAATCTGTGTCGTGAAAATGGATTTAACCGAGAACCACTCTGAATATCCTGAAGAACCTTCCAATTTTTTAGTAGCGAGTATTTTGTGGCAGCAGATCCATTCGATTTTTCTGTAAGGGAAGGGGATACAGACATCTTTCGTTGAAATGAAATAGGAAGCAATTTTGTAAGCAAATTTTCACTGAAAACAACTCGTATATACTTACAGAGTGGCAACGAAAATTCAATAAAATTGGCGCATAAGCAAGCGTGCGTTTGACCTGTTCTGTTTCGTACTTTGATATACGAAGTACGGAAGTGGACCAACCAGTTGTTTGGGAAGGACTCTGTCATTGAAATTTCTGAATTGCACAGCAAAAAGTGGTGAGTTTGCAATGCGATTTGACATAATGGTTTGCAGTGCAATTTCAAATAACGTCGATTATGACACATTGCGCAGGTTTGCGCGTATCCAATTGTATGTGATGCAGCAGTCGATGTGTTCGATGGTTCATCGGCGTCGCCATGCGTTCTGAAATAGTGGTGTAGGTTGTCTTCCGCATGTCGAAAATCCACAAATTGAGCCTGCTCAAACTTGCACTGAGCATGCTCAATTTAGCAGTGATTCTGCTAAAACAAAAAATAGCAGCGGTGAGATCCTGCTTTCATTCCTTATTGGTGTTCCATGGGCCTTAGATAAATGACACATTCCCATTTCACCGTTGCAGTGTTTTTGTGTCATGTTGGATTTCGTTCGTCGCTTCGGCAGACGCGATGGCTGAGCGGGTGAAAGTGATGGAGGCAGAGATCTCGTTTTCCGTAAGTCTTATTGCGATCACCCATTAACATGATGCTATTTTGAATCTTTACTGTCATCTCAATATTGCCTATCTTCGCTTATCTTGATGTTGCCCAGAGGTATTCTATCATCTCAATGTTCTTAATTGCCCTCAGGTATTCCTGTCATCATCTTAGTGCTTATCTTAATCATCTTAATATTGCCCGTAGGTATTCCATATTTTATTAGTGTCGGTGCATATTTATTTCTACATCTGCTACACTTCTGTGACTTGGTGTTTATATATTCGTGTAAAAGCTCACCTTTGTTGCCGTATCTTAATGTTTCATTTCAACACTAGTTGAAATCTTTTTAAAAAAATTAATTTTTTTTTTCGGATTTCATAGGTGAGAAATAACCGTCGAACGAACACTTATAGTAAGATCACTTGCGCATTTGGAAATGGTCGATTTAGACCTGAGAAGGAAATAGGTAAAAACTTTACCCTCACATGAAATCATAGGATTCTGTGAAAACATGATCAATTGTATTATTTCAAGCTAATTTATTTTAAGCAGAGTTTGTGAGATATCCCACAGAATGTTGTTTTTTATTTTACCTAATAGACGTTAAACCACTTGACAAACATATTATAACTGAGCCTATGAGCATTTCCAAGGTTGAGAGCAGTCACCAACCAAAAGTGAATATATACCTTCAGTGTTAGACTGTATTGATCGTAGATCAATCACTAGTAGTGGAAACGTGTTTGAAGGAAGTAAAGCACTTTGTAAGGTTTAATTTTTGCTGAATTCGATGTACACACTTCGATCATAAATCATAAGAGCATTTCATAATCAGACAGCTGTAAACACCTTTCTAAGAGGCCAAAGTTTAAAGTTTTAAGACTTGAAGAGTTCTTTTCTTTGTTGGCAAGTTTTCTAAAATCCATTTAATTCTCTTTTTTTTGCAACTCTTCACATCGTTCTTAACTCTTCATCGCATGCATGCGCATTGGTGCCTGCTAATCAATGACTCTTTGCATATGCATTTATATTAGTGATCAATCGAATCGCGGAAAAGCCTTATGGGAGCTGGATGGGAATTTCGGCCTTTGGAAATCGCGAAACTGCAACCGGTTGGAAAATTAGAGTTGCTGTATGAAATCGAGACTTTCTGGTTTGTGTGCTCCCTAGGAAAGTGGCCATTCATCTAACGCGCATGTGGATGCTACTTCAAGAAGCTTGAAGGGATTTGGACTCATGACAAATGTTCGAAACAACGAGAAAACTTGCTAATATAGCGTTGATTTCATAGTGCGCTAATAAAACGTCTTCATCGAATCACCAGTTTGAACTGTATTAGGCAAGATCGCCTTTTGCGGAAAAATTCACGAATTATGGCTCTTATTCATCATCAGTGTGCACTATCGTCCACATTCGTGCATTTCCGTCGTAGAAACCTTAGGTGGCTGAACGTACAAACTGAAATGCCGTTAACATTTTCAGAATATTCTTGAAGTGCATATTTTTTGATTTTTGGAAATGAACATCTTTCTGGTTAATTCTATTCGGGTAAAATTCTATTTTAATTTGTTTCATGCTCAAATGCGGATTGATGCCCTAAGTTCCCACACATGCTACGGGTATGACCAACAATACGATAGATTCAGTTCGATAACAATGCAAAGAGTATCAAAAAGAATGGATATAATAAATCTATGAGCTAAGTATCGAAGTGGTCTATTGATTGAATTTTGTTCAATTTATCAATTCGAAGATGACTGTCCGAGAATCGAAATTTTATCAACTCTTTCGATGCGAGTGTCGAACTACTTTGTAGTCAATTTTATCGAAATTTTTAAAAGTAGAATTCAATAGAAAAAACACTAAAAGGAATGTTGTAAAGTGCGCAATTATGCAAAGATTTTGGCATAAATAAATGGTGGACTGCGTTTGTATTAACACAGCGACAACTTTTTCCGTATTGTGCACCATTTCACTTTCATATTACACAGCGCATTCCTGTTTACAAAACGATAGCGGTGACGATCGCCTTAAGACAATACGAGCATTACAAATTGGCATTCTCTTGCCGCGAATTCGGTGGTCGTCTCAGCCACCTGTTATTACTCATCATTCGAAGTACATTGAGATCAATGTACAAACAACTGGGGAACTCCACTGCGATTAAACCCCCAACGTTCAAAGGATGATCCTTCAAACAATTACGCTCACGTGAGCCCTACAATATACAGGACTCATTTGAGCAAAATGTGGCGTTTAAGGATTCTTGTTGTATACCTTTCAGTGGATTAGGATATCTACCCGAAAACCAGGAGGAGTGGGTTCGTGTTCATATTGAATACAAGCTTTTTTCGCTGTTTTGGTAAACGAGCTTTTTGTGGTATAATTGCTAATCATCCATAATGTTTGTTGTATAATTGTTGCCATAGAATAATACCAAATGATGGAATCGTCCTAAATTGTTCACTTGTGACATATCATCATTCGCTGGGGCGGTGTTTGTCACGTTGGCATCGCATACAATTTACTGCACGTTTTGTCGAGTACTTAATGCGCGGGATATGCCAGTATGTAACGCTTTTGATTTCTTCCCTCTTGTTTTCTTTCATTCTCCTTTTTGCCCCAACAATGCAACAAATGTGATGAGTAATTTTTGAAATTATAAAGCACCGATGAACGACTCCGGAATCCGAGACCCTGAGGTCGGAGTTTCCAGAAGTTCATCCTCATGTACGGCGGGAGATCATGCTGCAGTAGGGCGTATCTCGATGTCTAGCAGTGGAGTTGTCCATTGCTGTTGTTGGCGCATTTTTCCATTTGATTTCAGTGTGTTACAAATGTAGAAACTATGAAGGAATTTTTCAGAATTGTGCCTATTCGAACAATAAATTGTAAAGCAATAAAACAGTGAGGTATTGTTTGCTGATGACACATCAGATTGAAATCATCGTACAAAGTCTTGCAAGTGAGCCGCTGCTTGTGAGATTCTGGAATGCGGCCTCGCAACAAGCATTCACTTATTACTTTGGATACTGCGGAAGCAAGAACATCATCGTGCCTAAAGGGTAATTCATTTCATTCCCAAATTTCAAACTCAAAAATGGCTCTTTTTAATCTAAAAATGCTTTAGAGCAGCATATACAACGTGTATATATTTATTTATTCATATTTTGGTTTGTATTTATATTTGTACTTATATTTACATTTATATTTATAAACGTACACTTGTTTATTTAATAATTCAGTTAGTTGTTTTCATACTTACAATTAAGTTTATATTGACATCTGTATTTGTCTTTATATCGATAAACTTTCGACCGATGGAAAATGCTCTATTGAAGTGATCAGTGCAAGAAAAAATGGTCATGAGCTTCCCGTGGCATATTTCTATGGCTTTATTAAACTCTTATTTGCTTCAGTAGATGAGTGCAACAATTCCGATTTTGTGGGCTTAGTAAATAAGACAGAGAAAGAATGGAATCAGCTACAGCTTTCTTCTCCTCCTCCTGCAGTCATTCCGATCGGATGTTGCCACCCCACCTATCTCTTTCAGAAATTTGTGCATTTCAGGCTTGAAGAAAAGACTGTCAGTTACGTATTGCTATTAAGTAGCTTTAAATATTACTAGAACCAATTCAGTTCATTTTTGGTGAAATTAGATGAAACGCGATGTGAATTGCATTTGCATTAGAAGTGAGTTTGTTCACCTTTTAAATGAGGCAAAAGAGCGATTTCTATGCAACAATAATGCGATAGCGACTATGCATGTCTCGTTTTTTTGAATTTTCTCATAAACTACTAATAGTCAAACTTTCATATAGTGTTCATATGAACGGAAATTTTTTGTTCGTTTTTTTCAACATTTTTTCGAGTTTGTAGACGCATAATTTGAGCAAATATATATTTTAAGTTCGTTCAAATATCCGTTTTAAAATTAGCGGTAGAAAAGGTCAACGAATTTAGTCATGGATTTTATGTGGATAAATTATGAATTTTTATTGCTGGAAATTCGTCTTGATCGATATCCACCTAAGTTTCACTTACTACAAAAAATGTAAAATACCTCGTTGCGTTTTTCATTCTCGTTCTGTTTTGATTGCAGATAGTGTTTCAAACTAAAAAACACATCACATCGGTTCCAGAAATCTGCATATGGCTTTTTCATTAAGAATCTAGAGTTGCTACATTGCATTTTATGTATTGGCTTCACATTTTGGAGTTACGACAATGAGGTCACAAGAGAAGATCAAAAAATACAAATGCAGGAATGGCTGTGCATACGACAAGTGGTATTTTGATGTGTATCGTTTACTCGTCGATCGTGTAAATGCGGTTGAATCGAAAAGAATCGTCCTCGATGGTGTCGGATGTCTATTCTTCATCATTGGAAGGGATCTGCGACTTCGTTTGCAGCAGCAGTTGTGGTTAAGAATAAGGGTAGCATTCAAGCCAGCTGCATCAACATGTCTTCAACAAGGTAAATTTTTGAGCGGATGTAATCTGTAAGCGAAAGCGATTGCGTTTTTCCTGAAAATCAGCTCAGCAGATTTATTAATCGAATCCCTTGGATCAGCAGTTCGTGGTTTGGCGAAAGCTGCAAATGCTTCTCATCGTTCTATCACTCAATGCCACCTGCAAAAGCATGGAAAAGTTGCTAACTACAATGGTCCGAATGAGCTTCTGATCTAAAATTTTGAGGGAAAACATGAGAAATTTCTCCGAAAATAGTAAAATAGTGTGGTTTTATGTGTTTTGCAGCAAAATAAAATCATGAAATATTTGCCAAAAGTTGAAAAATATTTTCATGCTTACGGGTGTGGTGAAATATTTTACTATAATGCAGCGTTGTTATAAGTAAACAATTAGACGTTGGTTCTCGATTAGCGCTTTTCTAAGCCCACTAATTTTTTGGTGAAATTTCAGCATATAGTCGTCGCCTAATGGAATTATTACTGAAACTTTTATATATACTGGTGATACCATCGATTACCTGAGCATTCATTACTTTAACTTAACTATATACTTTCAAATGCTTCATAACTGCAAGAATAAACTTAAAAATGCTTGATCAACAGGTCACCGATCGTCTCATCGGAAAGTAAGGAATAGAGGTACGATGAGGGAGGGGGCTGTCACTTTCGCATCTACGATTTGACATGACAGCAACGCGACGTTAAAATAGAAAATTCGCCGATTATTGGAACGCCTGCATGCACCAAAATTTTGAATCGATCTTCATCAATTGCAACATTTTGATTAGTTAGTGTAAACAACAAGGTAGCACGACCCACAAATTCTATAATATTTTTCTGACAGCGGTACAATCAAATGAGAATGTACCTGAAATGGTCACACGTTTTGGAATGGTGCCATTTATCAACCCAGTTGATGAATTTGCTAGTCGAAGCACGTAATTTTAGAATCTCATGCTAAATAATATGCTTCTACACGTTAACATTTTAGCTGCCGACAAGGACGATGCCACTGGTGGAGCCTGATCCAAGCATTGGAAGTCACGCCAAAAACCTCGGGAATTTTATCGGAACAGGAAGAGACATTACGATCGAATCAGAATCGTAAAGTGGACTATGGAACTGGAGTATGGTCGGCACATATGAAGAGACAAGTTCTGGAATCTTCCACAGTATTCTGGAATTTTCAATTCTTGCAATAAAGGTATTTGGCACAACATCAATGAAATATTTCTCAAGCATCAGAGAGAACCATAACGCAGTAATGCTTAAAATAAATCGCATATTTAAATCACTGAACCTCTCTCGGCCGAAATAACTTATTTGCAAATGAAATCAAATAAACGATCTTAGAACGAAAGATAAAGATGTTTCTAAGCTGATGCACAGAGAAAAAAAAAACGCTTTGAAAAGTAATCTGAAGCAAGCAACGAGTAAAAAAACACCAATCGCATCGCTTTTTTGTTCATTAACTACATCACAGCATCCACATTCATACTCTTTGAAAAAAAATTTCAGGACTACTTTCCTACGTTTCAAACAGGTTTCGGCGATGTTGTTTTGAATGGTTTTTACCGAGCAATACCACTCCCATCAGCAAACGTCATATTTCCCCCAGATCGCAAGAATATTGAGCACCGTTTCTAGCCTCGTGTTCCAATTGGGAATACCCTCTTTGCGCTATTGAAATGGTTGAAACGTTTTTGTTCGGACAGATAAAAAACACAAAATTTAAATCCCATAGTAATGCATTTGGCTGTTGCTGTCAATTTTGGCATAAATTAAAGCTTGCAACCTTTTGGCGATTAAAGTCGACATTTGAGACTACCTTAACCCGTCAAAAATTTGCACAACGTACACTTCCGTGAAGTTATTTTCGTCCCTATTGTACCGCTGAGGGAAACTGTTAAAAATAAAGAAGCTTATGAAGTCTTGATTCGCATGCCAGTTTCTTCAACATTCAATGCTCTACAGCTTTTTCTACAGCTCAGCAAAAAAAAAAAAAAGTAGCCGAGACAACTGCTATTTCATTTGATATAACGCTAACTGAAACTGGAATCGAAAATAAATTCCCGAAAATTTTCCGCTCCATAAACTTTTGCTTGGATTCATCAATCTTAAATGTTAACATTTTTGGCTACAAGTTACCTCAGGTCTAATTGACAACAATCCCTAAGGAATCCCAATAACGATATTTTTCAACTTCCCTTTCCCTTCTCTGTCCTCCAAATTTGCATATCCACTATGAGCTATTTAATTTCGCACACGTGTGGTATCACAAAAAGTCATTTATTCAAAGTAGTGCGCTTCGTACAGATGGCTCACATTACATGACAGCGTGCGAAAGCGGAGACCCTCCCTGCTGGAGGAGATTTATTGGCTTTATGCCAGTGTGAATATTCGTTCCTCAAATATATAGAGCATTCACATGCTAACTGCGCACTATCTTCCATTAATGCTGATAACTTTTCATGGGATGGGAAGGCAAACATTCAACTTTGTTTCCGACTTTTTTGTAGTGCAAAGCATTACCCCATGAAAACACTTTCCCCTCTCCTAATACATTCCCTCCTCTCCTCCTCCTCTCGAAGATACACGTCCCGAACAATGCCTTTCCAACGCATTGCAGCAGTGGTAACTTCAAAGCACACCAAATCACTAGGATTTTCTCAACTAGTGACTGCGAGAATTTCCCGCAAGAATTAGAGGCCCTCTTGACATGCTATCATAACACATTTCTTTGTTAAATCTAACAACTACCTCCAGCTCACTTTCCAAGCTCAATACCGCTTTTAAGCACATGTAAACATTGGTCGCGTTCTGTGGACGATCACTTAGTTCACTGGACGTGCAGAAAGTGGATCCTCGACGGTGTTTTCCCCATCCCTAAATTACCTTCACCCTCTTTCTTCCCCATTCCTCCTGCACGTCTTATTTCATCGATGAAGTATTCTAGCACATCGAATTCCACGGATGATATGGCCATAATTTTTCGTTCATTCGTTCAGCTCACGTTATGTTTTATTATGACTGCTTCCTTAGTTCAGATTATTCCCCAGTTATTCTGCTAACCATTCAGCTTTGCAGTGAACATCACATATAAGACCGTGAAAAACAAGTCCTCAATCAATTAAGTAGAAACCACCTTGGCCATTTATGGATGTTCAAGTGGCATATTCTTAAGCAAAACAGTTGCCGAATTGCCCACTTATTGCTTCTCTTTACTTCGCTTCATTCGTCAACAAGTTCCTCTTTGAATGGACATGAATGCGAACAATTACAGGTAATTTTTTTTCATGAATTGGCATTAAGGAAAATTGAGTTGCAAAATTGGCTCCACATAACTTTATTCTCCTTTTGCTAATCATTCAGTGTATTTTCTTCATATGCTTCCAACTCATGAACAGAAAACTGTGCGAATTCGAAAAAAAATGAGAATTTTATACGATCGCCTAAACACCGTTTCCATATCCATGATCACTCCTTCTGACACAAAATTCATTGAATAAAAACATTAAATCATCGAAAATATGAAGTTTTTAAAAGCGGCTCGAACTTCAAATTCCATCTAATGTAAGTACACAAACTCACAAACTTTCACGACTATGAAAGAACTCTGAGAGTATTCACGTGCAAGCGTACCGCCACCTTCATCACTCAAACGCTATATGTTTACGTGGGGCCGGCATTAGAAATATGCTATGCCCAAATGCTTATAAAAAAGACCCCCACAACGCTCATAAAAGATTTCATGTCTATTCGGTAAACAATAGTGCATTTCGATGCACTACTTTACCTAAAAATAACAACTGTGGTATGGATAGAACCTTGGCCACATTTCATATTGAGAGCATCAGTAAACAAAGGTGAGCATTTCGTGTTACGTACTCCCCAAAACTCCCAGCAGTATGGAAACAAAGACATACATCCTCATTACCTTGCAGTTAGAGGGTCAAGTGCGCAGACAGCAGAGCTGCAAAGATTTTTTCGCATCGAGTGGTCCACATTTTTGAAAAACTCAGGAACAGTTTTAGAGATGAAAATTCTTTGCTTGCTCACCATCTACATTGTCGTAGTTAGGTGGATTCGTTAACTATGAGTGCGATCGAAATTTCTTTTATCTGCTGAATTAGTTACTGAGAAACACAATTTTCAATGATTATTTTCATTGAAAATGCACTTTTTTATTTTCAGTGCACTTTATTTTCAATTTTCATTATTTTCAGTGCACTTCAGATATGCCATTAGCGCTTTTTTCTACGCTTTGCTATCACCGACTAGCGGAAAATAGTAATTTTCACAATTGAAACGCTAACTACAATCCACTATAATTGCTCTATCAGAGCAAAAACTGCGTTTAACGAGTAAAATTAAATAAGCGCACAAATAAGCTCTTGCCAAATTGTGATACCCTTAGTGCTTCTCCTATTTTGATCACATTTCGAGTAGGAGTTGAAAAAGCTCTAGCTTGCTAGTTCGGGTAAAAAATGTTAGCTAGTTAATAAAACTCGGTGAATTAAGCCGACCCGACCACTCTGTCTTGCTGACTAAACTACGTTTAATGATCCGATATAGTTTTAAATCAATTTACTTGCATAATTCTCGCCTATCCCCATTTACCGATTGCATCAACTATAGGAGACCAAAATTCACCGACTTTTCAGTGACATTGCCTCAAGATAAACTCAAGTTGAACGAATGACCTTACCTCAAGATCAAAAAGTTGATGAAACTTTTATAGCTCTCTAGCACATCAGTGATCGCTGCTGCCTGAATACATATTAGAAAATCTTCGCAAATGTGAAAAATTAACGTGCAGAAATCTTAAAGATGAGCCATATACTGCGTTACTGCGATAAAACGCGAAAATCTTTGCAGTAAGAACACTCATGACCACTCGGTAATCAAAATATATATTTGAGAGTATTCTCATAGAGTTTACAAATCAATAAAAATATGAACGCAAAGCGCTATTATGAAGATAAATTTGTGAAATGTTGAAAGCATTCATTTACAACAATCAATTAAGAGAAACAATTTTGCATAGAAAAAACAATAACGCATTTCAACGTGAACGAATAATAAAATAAGAGCGGATAAAAATTCTTGTTGGTCAATAAAATATGCAAATTTCGACGATGGAAACCAATTTTTCGCACATGATTCTCCTGAGGTATATAATGCGAAAAATTGGTTTTTCGTAACGTTGGTCACACGAACATAAGGCAATCCGAATAGTCCTCAATAAAACGTCGGTTACTTGGAAAAAGGGAACGGGGGTAGGACGGGGAACTGGAAAGGGGAAGCGGAGCTTGAGATTCCAACGATCTCAAGAAATATTGAAGGAGAATCGCCTCTTCTATAAGGATGCTTGATGTGAATGGCCTCGAAAGCTTGAAGAAACAGAAAAAAGTAAATTTTTTGATTTTGAAAAAAATGCATTTTCATGCTCTTCTGCAACCATCAAAGAAGAACGTCTGTCGTAGTACTCTGTTTTTGTTAATTTTGCAAAAAAAAAAAAAAAAAACAATAAAATAAAATACACACCCAATGACAATAACGCAAAAACCCGTCCTGCGAGAATTTATTTGTCGTTGTGATTGGCTCTGATGTGCATTTTGTTGAACATACAAAGTAGTGAATGCTATCTTCGTTAAAAACGCTAACAAAATTTATAGCGTTATTTCCTGTCAATATATGAGGGTAGGGGTTTCTGTTATGATGGCACGATAGCTATGTAACTCCCATTACATCAAATTAACATACGAACTAATAGAGCTTGATGAGTTTTTATTTGCCGACAAGAAGCAGGATCTCAAAAGGAAAATAGAGATCGCCGAAGTGCAGCAATTTAACAATTCAAAAGAATATGTTTGAGTGAAGTTTAAGCTCTCTGAAGACCTAACAAACTCTTTCAGCCAACTTGTCGCTTTAAAGTAAAGCGCTTTTGATTTTAGGAAGTTTTAGGAAGCTATTTTAGGAAGTTGCTACATTATAGTTACTCATTTAGCATATTTCAGTAGAAACAACACTCCTTCCCACGCTTCATTTTTTTTTTCAAGTTTCTAGAGAAAATCTCTCAGTTGCAATATCCTTTGCTCGAAAAGACTTCATAAAATATTCTTATACAAGTTGCGACAGGTGACCCTCATCGATTCAACAGGGACCCTCTACCCCAAAAAATATACAGTAAAAATTCAATTAATTTATTTCCTTCTTTTTCATTATTTTCCTCTGGTGTAGACTGTCCACAGCAAGCGGATGAATTTTCTAGATCAACATTCGGAATCAATTTTTCTGAGAATTTCCTTCGCGTCAGAAAAAAAGTGCCCATTTGCTTTAAAGCTAATTCAAATCTCTCTGAGAGTGAAAATGAGGACGATAGAGGCAGACCAACGAAACGAGAAACACGCAAAACATGAGCCATGCGCAGCGAAAAAAAAAAACCACTCCCTGTCATGCAGGTCTCAAATCTCAACATGGAAGCGCTTCATTATTAAAATGTGAAAGCGCTATGCAAAAAAAAAGGAAGGAAATATTTGGATATGCACGGCGCGTATAATGCACTTTACATTTTAAAAAAAACGCGATTATTTACAAGTGAACTCAGGTAAACAATACTGCAACTTCAATAAACTCAATTTCCAACTGTCTTTCCGAACAACAACATTGCAAAGTGAAACACAAATACCTCAGAGCACAGAGGTGGCACAAAAGAAAACGCGAAGAAAAAATATTAACGACGGAAGTAATGGACTGAAACATTTTACATAATTTGATGAGCTAGTAATCAAAATACCAGGAAATATGTATATATTTCTAAGCGAAAACACTTAAATGCTTCATTTGAGACGAAAACAGAACGCTTATAAACAATAGGCACTGACGCATGACATAACTTGCCACATTATAACAATGAAAGTCGTAAATTAAAACTTGCCATTCACCGTGCTCGTCCATTCGATTTTGGGATCCACTTTGCCGCACTTAGAAATATTCAATGACTTAGTGGAAGTTAAGAATCCGTGAATTTGCTGCCATGTGAATCCATTTCGGCAGGATACGATGCCGTGGTGCTGGCAGACGTAGACTGCAAAACGCTCTTATGAGACGGCGTCACATCGGCATATTCAATTTGACAAAAGTCGGCAATACCGCCAAGCCCTTCTGCACTTGACATTCCCGATGATCCACCACGTCCACTGGAGCTCGAATCGACCGAGTGACGCCGCTGCTGATGAATACCGTGACTTGACTGCGCACCCAGCTCACTTAATGAGACTCTATTCGCGTTCTCCAACCTTAAATTCAATCGAAATGGATCAATCGAAGTGCTTGTTGTAATGAATATACTAGTGCTTTCGTTTAATAAAGGGACTTTTGGTGAGATTCTTATTGGACTTAAATGATATTTTACTGCCACATCAATTAGCGAAGTTGTTAAGATTGACCTAAACCCATACTCTATCACCAATCATCTAGAGCCGAGCGTAACACCAATAAAATGAATTTACCACAACTAGCAAATTGAATGCAGTGCTAGTGTCCCTTTACGATATGATGCTTACTGCAACTAAGAAAATTCTCCTATCTAAAACTTTAAGAGGTGCGTCTCATGACCCTGAGGCCAAAATATTAAAAGCGACCATGAACGAAATCAACAGAAAGCATGGGTCATGAGGGTCATGAGGGTCATGAGAGAAGAGAGAGAAGAAAGAAGAGAAGAAGAGAGAAGAGGAGAGAAGAGAGAAGAAAAAGAGAGAAGAGAGAAGAAAAAAAGCTTGTTCAAAGTAAAAGTAAAAAAGCATACTTCAGAGAACAATGCAAAAGACATACGTATTTGTTGCGCTCGCATTGAAGACAGGGGTGTAGCTTTCAGCTGTTGTAGGGTTCAACATGGATAGTTGAACTGCATCTGGTTCATAAGCGGATGAATCCGAAAAGCGTGTGTGCCTCGATGGTGGGAAGGGAAATCTCGTCGCTAGAAGTTTCCCTGCAATAACTCCCATCTTACAGTATGCAATCCTAATGCGTTTGCCTTTTGAATACACATTTTGCATTCGACTCCGTACTAAGTAAGGGGCAGTTCATTAGCTTTTAATCTCTTGCAAGGCTATATAAACATCTTAACAAATTTACAGTGAAAAAGAGGGAAAGCCTACTGTAAGTAATAATAAGGGCAAATCTTGTTTGAATGTAAACCCGTATAAGATCAACATAAACGACAACAGAACAATGAAAGACAGCTTTCCCCTCCATGCCCCTCCTCTCTAATTGGAGGTGAGCGAAAGAAAGGAAAGCTGCAAGTTTTGAGCAGGTGAATAGAAGTAAGCCAAAAGTCAAAGAAAAATACAAAGCGAAAAAAGGGAGCTGCAATGAGAATTAAAGTCGAAATGCCACCTCTAAAGATAGTAAAATTCTGGGCGCAACAAAAATCATGGCAAAGTTGCGCCATTCAAAAAAGAGGATCTACTTCAGGTTACGCATGAAGCTTATAATTGAAGAAGTTGGGAGATGACAGATAGATAAAACAGGCTGTTTTTCTTTGGGAGGGGAGGGAGGGGGGAGGGGGGGGGGGGGGGGGGGGGGGGGGGGGAGGAATGCCGTAATCGCACGTTCAATTACAAAATGAAATAAAAGCAAGAAACGAGTAGAAGCTGAATGTCAGCAGGAAAGTTTTTCATATTACCTTTGAGAGCTTCATAAACCAAGCATCAACCGAACTCAGCCTCCAGCTATGGATGAACAGATATGAGGTGCTTAGCCACCTTACACACAATTGAACCCTAACCTCGCTGTGGGCCATCCTCTTGCGGGATGTTGACGTAATGTGGTTGGAACCGGCGGCCGTCAGCGAACGTCTCATCCTCGAAGTTTCTCTTCTCGGAGCTCAATCGAATCGGTTCGTTGGAGGTGGTACTACCTAAAGCGTGTTGTGAGTCGTCTTCAATAGGCGGAAGACGTTCGCTCATGAGCTGTTCATTCGAATCGCAGGGAGTCGCGCATTGTTCGGCTCCATCCAAAAGCATCGACGTGTTGACTCCTATCGTCCATAAGGGTGAACCGATTGCGCTATCCACAGATACCGTCGCCGTGCTGTTCAGCTTCTTCTCACTGCATAACCTTAAGTGCCCAATTGTTACTTCCCACAATGAAATTCAGCTTTTTCGCATCAAAAAATTTCAAATTTCTGTTAACAGTGTACTTATTTATGGATCGGTTTATACAGTGAATGCTTGGCTGGGAAATGTTGAAATTGCTGCGTTTACAAATAACACTTTAGATATACTAACCCTGAATTTCCGTTAAAATTGAAACAGTTCAAGTGAACAAAAATAAAATATTTTCAGAAAAAAGAACGGAACATGGAGTTCAATTACAATAGCAAATCACTTAAAGCAATTCCTTTCCTCTTAGAGTATTGCGAGAAAACAACTCCCTCCCATTCAACAACTCCCTCTCAGCATCACAGAAAAAAACATTAAATACACACCAGTTGTTCGAAAAGATCTCGAAATTACTGAACTCGTATTCATTTCATTCTGACTAACAGGGCCAAAGACTTAGATCGTGAAAATCAGCTCTCACTAATCACGCTTTGGCGCCACTTATAAAAAACATGCCTGTAATGAGATAAGTGGCCGTTGAATGGGGTTATCCCATTCGAAAATTCTGAAAATGAACAGGCAATAATTCAAGTTTTGACTTTTGTTAATAAAGATTTGGCAAGAAAAGAGACTGACGACGAGGTGATTGGGTCAGGCACCGGCAATGGAATTCCAGAGCGTCTTACGAAAGCGTAATGCACTCCAGGCCCATCGTTCTGTGCGTATAGTACCGCTTTTGCGCCCGACAAAAGCGGCCGCGAATCACTATCGGAATCCACTTCCGAATCAGAATCCTCGATTGCCTGAAAATGAATTGAAGGCTATAACGTTCCCACTATCAAAAGAACCGACAAAATTGTGCTCATGCCATTGAAAAAACCACAATAAATTTTCAACAAAAACTGATAAAATTAGCATTCAAATTTCAACCCCTGTTGTCAGTAAGCACTAGAAGGTACTGTAGCGTATAAGGATTGCGTACTGTAATCTCGAAGGACGACTGCAACGCAAACCATCGCAACTATACATTTCTTCACGCTAATAATCATAAACGCAAAAATGATGGAAATCGTAAGGTGCAATTACGCATCATGGATCCTTTAGCAAACATCGAAGTATACTATCACAATAAAGAATAAATGTGAGAACCTCCGATGGGCAGATAATGGGCTCAGAGAGAGGACGGATTTTGCGTCGTTTCACCAAACTGCCCACCCCGCTGGCCACTGGAGGCGGAGGCGCTGTTGCTTTGATTTCTTCGTCTGCCTCACTTGTAATCGACTGCACTTCTAAATAATTCTGAAAATTGTATCATAAGACATCAGTCAATATTAAAAGCAATCGAAATTTATTTGCAAAATAATTGCATTAGAAACTGTCTCCTGAAAGTACAATAAATAAGCTGCAGTAAAGAACAGCTATTGCACGGATTGTAGGCATACTCTGTGTTAAAATTCAATTTCCATCTCGTCTTTCCTCTATAGCCTTCTCAGAAAGCTCGAACAGCTGTGCTCACATCAATTCGAAACCTGTTTTCTGTGCGACAAAGATGATTTGGAACAGATTGGTGGGTCGAAAGTGGAAATCAACCTCCGCCAACCCCTGCAGGAAGCATTACATTTGAAATTGCGATGGCTACCGACGACGGGCACCAGTAACAATAAAGGCGCAGTTCCATCAAGCGATCACACTATGGAATCTATCACTATAACTCGCATGCATATAGGCTGAGAGTAGAGAAATTTTTGTGCCATGAATATATGCAAAATGTTTTCAAAGCTGCAGTTCTTCGAGGACTCCTTACGAAAGAGCAATCTTTACCTTGACGAAAACAGCTGACCTCTGGTTGACCTCTGGTTCACTACAGGCAATATTCATTCAATACGAAGATGATCCAACAACCGGTTGCTCCAACATTCTCAATAAATACACAAACAAAATTTCTTAAGTTGACGTCTTAAGCAACAAGGCTGCAACATTGTTCAACAAAGTCGACCTATGCAATTGTAGGGAAGACTGCACACTGCCACCTCGAGTTGTCTATCGTCGACAGAGGATCCGACTAAATTTTTAGGAAGAATACTGTTCCAACGAATGAAATGATTTCGTTATAAACAATTAATTGAAAGAAGACGGATATGCGCCTCATTCAATTTCGGTGTTTTGCACTCTAGAAACACTCGACGAACCTCTTGTTCCTGCGCCGATTGAGTGAGCATCCAGTCGAAATAATCAACGAGGGTGTCGAAACTCGGCCGATTCTCTGGTTTCTCCTGGAAATGCTTCTCATCAATCATTCAGATCCATTGGCTAGTCTATTCGTTGCAACAATCGTTTCCCTCATCCATATATGAGTACTTCATGAGCAAGCATATAATAAGTATTTATTGTTCAATCGCTGAACCCACACCACCTTTACGTTGGCAATAGAGTAGTTGCTAGAATCTGGGCTGCATCATCTTATAACGGAAGTTATTCCCTTCAACAATATGCACTTTTCAATTAAAATTCACTCTTATCATTTAATAAAGCAATGAAACTACAGCCAAAATGATGACAATTGGGTGCACATCGAACACTTTTATACTTTACAATCCTTTACAGTATTCACAAATGTTCATACTCATACTTTACATTCCTCTGAAATGACCCCACCTTTTCGAAAATGATACGAGTGTTCAATCCTTACGATCAAAATCAAAGAATCATGCAACCCTGTTTTTGCTTCATGCTTCAACAGAACTCGCAGCAGATTTCAAACTGAGATCCACCGCACCGACATGAAAGAAATTGAAGTATGAGTGCTCAGACTCATCCCAGGTTGATGTTCCAAAAATCATTTCCCTATACCCCAGCAGAGCTTGTCGCTTTTGAGCTCTAAAAATTCTCTTTAGGATTTATCCGAGTTTGAGTTTTACCAACAGTATCAATTTCACAGCTAGTAAATTAAGTATGAAGAACGGATTTTTTCAAGATGTTTTATTCAGTAATTCGAGTAGAGTGAACCTATATGAGTAATTAAGCAATGGTAGCCCATGCCTTTCACAGACTCCGCAGTTAAGAAGTAAACCTATATATTCCTTAGACTCCAGAGATATACAGCGGTTTCTTACAATGGAAGAGTCTGGACAGTTTCAGTTTCGGACATTCTCGACCTAACAGTAAACTTAGGGAACTGAATCCTACTTTCAACTTACTACCCAGATTGAAAAAGTGGAACTTTATACCTAGTGAATTGACGAAGACAGAGGGCGGGTTCAAAAATTGAACGTTCACATCTCGTAATCTGTTCGTTATGGGTGGCCACTTTCTTTTACTTCCTTAGAACGTTACATCCACAATTTTAGAGTTCTAATCCATATGAATTGCTTTTCAGTAATACTGCCTACTTCAATAAATTTTAGAGAAAACGTTCGTGCACGTGACTATTGGGGTGGGTTCCTTAAAATGACGCACAGAAAATATCATCGAAGTTGAAACGTCACTAACGTAACAGTCATGAAAACTCGAATGTCGCCAGAAATTCAACCTCTGTTAAAATGTAGTAGTTGTCAAGAAACTTTATTTTAAGGAGGGAATAAGAAATGGCCTAGCTCACGAAACCAGGCAGATCCTCAATTTTGAAAAACCTGCCAGAAACTTGCGCCCTTTCCAGTGCACTGACAAACATGAAATCTGATGCCAGGAATCAGATGCTTTCACAGAGTCAGAGTACGCCTTAATTTTTGAAATGTTGCCTTGCCAAAATTTCATTTTTGAAATGTTGCCAAAATTTCCAGGACTTCATAACTACATAATGCCACAGCTGTCACGAGACCTGAGCTTTTGAGGTAGGTGGGTGCTTTCTTTCACACAGCCTAGTAACATCGCTACATTGCTGTCGAATGCTGTCAAAGTTTCCAGAAACTCATATTTATTATTTCAATACAGCAGTTACATGAAAGTTTTGCTCAAAGGGTGAGTCTGGAAAAGTTTCATTTCACGAGATTAAACATCACCGCCATTTTCGGAACGGCTCACAGAGGTGTTCTTCTTTTAGAGGCACTAACTGCATCACAAAGAAATACATATCTCTTAAGGGCGGATTCCAACTTGTTTCCTCTTCCCTTCATTACTTTAGTGGCTTTTGAAAACCTCAGCAGAAAGATGAATGGACAATGGAAGAACCCACCAAAAAAACCCGACAATGCTTCCAATATCTTCAGAAGAATTTAAAACTACCTGCCAACAAGCCACCATGACGTCATAAATCTCTTCTGGACAATTATCGGGCGCCTCCATGCGATAGCCTTCTTTTAAGCATGAGTACAGCTGCTGCATAGCGATAGACGGGTAAGGCGTACCACCAAGGGTCATTATTTCCCACAATAAAATACCAAACGACCAGCTGAAAATAGCATTTGAGCAGAAAGTTGATCAAAGCTAACTAATAGTACAGAATTTTTGCAGCTGCTTTTGTATTAGGATTTTAAAGTAGCAAACTAAGTAAAAAGTGCACCACAGAAGTAGGCAGCCAAATAAAAAAGCGCGTCCTAAAAATAGCCGCCCAGATGAAGATTGTGCCCTAAAAATGCCAAGTAGGTAAGAACGTGCATCTTTGAAATCAAAAAGGTAAGAAATTGCACCTTAGAAAAAACTATTCAAGAAAAGACGTGCGTAGAAACCAGCCGAAGTGTTGTTTGAAGACCACCTTCATAGTGCCGCAGGAGAAAAAAATCTTACGGCACTATTCTGTTCCAGTTGAAATTTCGAGATGCTCATTGAGAAAGGGAAAAATCCAACCCATCAAACAAACAAATTGCTTACAATTGTTTCTATTGCAAAATAGATGACCATATTCGAATAATAAAAAAAAAGTTATCATTTTCTTAGCATAGTTTTTCGTTTGGTGAATAAACATTATCCCAAGATAAGAAATTAAACGCTTCATTGAGGTATAGACATGCCATAATTTTCTCAAAAAAATTTCATGTGATTGGCATGCAATATTGCAACGCGATCAAATCGTGTTCTAGGCAGCATCTAGAACTGTTGTACGAATTGCAATGTTGCAAAGTGACATTGAATTATGCGCTCGCTATGCTACTGTAAATATTCCATTAATGAACTTTAGATGAATTTTCGGCAACAAAAAGACATGCAACGTTTCGCATCGATAGTGCAATGCAATTTTGCAAGCAAAATTTCAATTCGTGCAAATATTTAAACAATTTTTATTCGTTATATAAACAACAGCACGACGATTCGAATCCAAAAATAAATATGAAAGGAAAGAGAAACGATAAAAAGTTAAAGGATAAAAGAAAAGCCATTGCACTCACACATCACTATAGATAGTATAGACGTGTGAATCGAGTGCCTCAAGAGCCATCCACTTGATTGGCAATCGACCATTTCCTTTCTTACGGTAATAGTCGTTGTAATGTACATCACGTGAGAGACCAAAATCGGAAATTTTCATAACGAAATCATCACCAACTAGAACGTTTCGAGCTGCTAAATCACGATGAATTATCTGAAATAAGCAAAAGACTCTAAGATGAATGCCTTATATCAAATATTAGATTTAAAAAAATAATTAATTACAGGATATTACATTAACTGGTCGCTGATGCAGTAAGCTGGCAATACAGTAGGAGATTTAGAAGCAACTTGTAGAATTTTCATTGCTCTGAAATATCAGATGCCTTTCTCATGTACTTTTGATTGCAAAAAAAGGGATTTGGTGATATACTATTTGAGCAGTTCAAATCATATAAATATTTCACTATAGGACACGATGATGATATAAACAAGTTGTAAAGCGTCTCAGATGCAAATTTTTTGAAACGTTTTTTTTTCTCAAAGACAGCTCGCCAATTATGCACAGAAATGCCTACAATATGCTATCAAAAGTTTCTAAAAGAAAACCTCAAGCTAAAATTTTTCCACTACTCGATTTATATGCGTTAACTTTCACACTCGCAGAAGTGCAGTTCTAAACTCGTTTTCTTCTCTTTCTTTTTTTTTAACGTAGACTATCAACGTTACTCACCAAAGTAAATAATAACACCTAGTTGTACTCATGTCTTATGAATAAAATATAACAAACTCAAAGTGAGTGAATTATGATGCCTTTCAAACTCAAATGAAAACTAACTTTGCGAGCAGCCATGAATTCCATTCCTTTAGCTACTTGCCAAGCAAACTGAACGAGATGACGTTGAGTGAGATTTTTAATCAATAACGGAGGCTCGCTTTCTGATCCACTCATATCCTTTGCAAAAGATGGTTTCCTCGGTTCTAGATACGCTTCACTTGTGAAAGCAGGTGAATCGTGTGCACGCGATGTGGAATCTGTATCGCGAGGACGATGCGCTCGTAAGAAATCCCTGCAATTCGAAAGTTAACTCCAAATAACGGCAGAATTTAACTTTGCCAGCAAACATAAATCAAAATATCTAAGAAAAAAAAAACAACGATGAAATTCCGCTAGATGCATAAATGCCATCAAAACTTTGCCGCATTATTTCAATATGAGGTGGATTTTCGAAATCCAAGAAAATTTTGGGGAACATTCAAAAACCTCATTTATTATGAAATTTTCATATTGGCTTCAGCGACAGTTTAATGTTTTAATGGACAGTCTTCAAAGACACATATTTTAAAGAACGTTTCCTAGAGATGCTGACACCAATCAAACAACTGAGTATCGTTGTTCACCTAATAACAACAACGCTATATCCTTTATAATTCAAAAATATCGTTGGCCGGAAAATACACTTATTGTGTTTAACTCGTTGAACATCACATCTTTACCTATTCCACCTTAAAAGTGCTCAGAGAACTTAAAAACAACTATACCTATAACCTTCACATCATCATAAAGTAGAAAAATATTAGGTGATATTTGAAATGTTTAAAAATATGGATGCACACCTTCCCCCAAAATGTTTTGTGATATTTTTTTTTGCGCTCAAACAAATAAAACGGTTATACAACGCTTTGTTTATTTGCTTCCTTTTAAATTTTATTCGGTTCTCTTCACAATTATTGGTTTCATCACATCTGCTGCCTTCAACACTCTTCAGTGATCAAAAATCAAACGAAGCTGAAAAACAGCAAACGGCCTTAAAACAGTGAGCATTGATTTGTTGTTATTAATATAGCACATCGATGCAATAGAGGAATATGCTATTTATGTCGTTCAATTGCTCATAGAATGTTGAAATAATTGCATCTCACCTTAAATTGCCGTGTCTGCAAAGTTCTAAAATCACATAAAGTGGACCAGTGCCAGTGCAGCATCCAATTAGACGAATCAGGTTCTCGTGATGGCCGATTATTTTGAATGTCTCCATCTCGCTGACAAGATCAATAAGCTCTTTTTCATGTGCCGATGCTTTCAACTTTTTTACTGCTACTGGCATCTGTAAACGAAAAAAAAATTACTGTGGAATTTCTTTTTTCTTACAAGTTAGAATTGCTCTATACGCTACATCTGCAAGGAATGGCTGTGTTTCTATTATCGAAATAAAAAGGTTCGAAATTTTAAAATGATAGAAACTATTTGAAATCAGACGATGAAACTTCCATTTTTCAAAAATAATAGCAAGAGAAGAGAAGAGAACTAATATCAAAAATTTTTAAGCGGTGAATGATCGCCGTTTTGGGACTAATTGAAATACTTACTTCTAGTTCGTTACCATCGTTTTGAATTATGGCATTCGCTTTAGATACTGGCTTGAGCATTGCCTTCCATACTTCTCCAAAAGCACCCTCTCCAAGCAGATCGACGAAGCGCAGTCTGTAAGATCAAGGTCTTTTCCTTTAATCTTCCATAAAATTCAAGGACTTCGAAGCAGAGGAACTAGATAAATATTCTTTAAAAAAGTGTTTCCATGAAAGCTAATTCGTGTTCGTGCAGAAACATTCATTATATGTATTGGCATGCCTAACTATGTAGCAATATCATGTGTGGATCACTTTTGAAATTAGTGCTTCTAAAGTGTAATCGTTCAGATGTAAAGTATTCACTATTATCACCTTTTCTAAGCTAATGAACAATTCCGTAATGTGTAAAAAAAAAAAGTGTAGAAAAGAAACAAATAAAACCATATTAAAAACCTACCAAGCGAATGAATTTTAAACAGGTGATAAACTGAGTTTTTTTTTGAGAATTTGGAGGAGAGAGAGCGTTAAAACAATTCATGACGCTTGGAGTGCAAGTGACAAAAATATAAATGAAGTGAAAAAAGTCACCTTCAGAAATAAGAGAGACTCCAATAATTTTAAAAAAAAACGAAAAAAAAACAATCATGAGCGATAAATAAAAATTTAAACGGCTAGAAAGCTGAAATTTGCCTGGATCTGTCGACCTCCCATGCTGGGTCTGGAGGGATTTCATAGTCGGATAACAGCGTTAAATCACTCGACAATCGCGGTCTTCGATGAGGCGATGTCGCGATAGGTTCGATATGAATCTGATAAGTTGAGGGCATATCCGACCAACCGTCAGTCTCCGACGGATCGACTACCCGCTTCGTTATCACAACCTGAAAATGAAGAATAAATAACCTAAGAGAAATAAGAGGAACGAGAATTTCCAGTTAATCTCACCGTTGAAAACGCAACACCTGCACTCTGTAACTTTTGGGACTTTTAAAGTTCTTGTTCATGTTGTCTTGATGAGAAATAACAATAAACGCATTCCCTCTTGAGTCAAGCCGCCAAGATTAAGAAACATTTCGCCGTACATCGCCTTTCATAACACTCACCAGCAATCCAGTCACTTATTATGGAATGAAATTGATTTTCGCCCTCTGTTGCCGTTGTGGAACAGCCTCTTCACTGCAGCCACATGATATTCTCTCGTCACCCTTCCCTAGCAGAAGCCAACTATCTCAATTTTCAACTGTGCTGAGAAATTCACTTCCGGAATTTCACTGTGATCAATATTAGGAATTCGATGTGCCTTGCTTACCCGCTTTTTTACTGGACCGATAAGTTGTTCCATTTGAGCGATATGTGCTTTCGAGTTGCGTTTCACGCAGAAAATATACAATGTGGAGGCCCCAAGAACAATGGCTAGCACGACGGCGAGAATGATCAACACAAGCAATGAGGTCCACGACCATTCCGAGTCGGGATCGCCCGTAGCTAGCGTCATTGCATGGAATTCATTGACTGTCAACGTGGCATTTGCTATTGCCTAAAACACACCACCATCAGCGAAACAGACTTATCTATATCCTTCATAATACAGCAGAGTTCAACGATATAATCTAGGAAAGTGACGGGAACTTATTTCTCGACCCTATGATATTCAACGCAAAGAATTCCTACCAGAAATGTTATCATAAAATTTGAATTACAAAATCACTACTATGCAATAACACTATCTCATAAACAAACGGCATTTTTATCGAGATTCTTTTAAATGGGCTGTAATGAACATTGCTATTCAAAATAAACCTCAAGGCAAATTCGGATTCATCGCAAGACTGACAGCTTGCACACTTTATCGCCAAATTCTGCTCTGGTTCCACAGTAGGTTAAGTGCTAAAGAGTAGCCAGATAATGCAACAATAACTGCGTTACTAGATAAAATATTATATTGGTATGTACATCTGTCCTCTAAGTAATCAAACAATTCAATCATCCCCATGACACCATATGTTGATTTCATAGTTATAGTGTAACAGATATTATGCAAATTGTATAACATAATGCAGCAGTGATGGGAACAATGTGAACAATGTGAACAATTATTAAATCTAAGAGGAAGATATTTCCTAGTTTCACAAGCAATCACTTACATGCCCTAAATGATTGCCTGAGACACACGCATACATTCCTTGATCGGCCATTGTGACGTTTATGATGGTTAATGTGGAAGAATCCTGAGAGGTTTTAGTAATAAAAGCATTCTGAAACAATTCAAATATTAGCCAACAATTTTAGTAAGCGATTTGTTGAGTGAGACAATCCTTAATAGTTTCATTAACCTTACGTATTGAAAATGGAAGAAGTATTTCGATTATGAAACCGGATGTGGTCAACGCATACAGCAAAACAACGAATCGATTAGTCGCAAAGAAGTTTCATACAATTATCACTAATCACCTTCCATTGGTTCTGCAACTCCTCCCATGCAATCCGTTTTTTGCGCTAAATAGTCGATAATACTAACTTTCGAATGAAACACAAACCCACAAGCAATTACTCAACGAATGTTACTAAAAAAAATAAATGCAATACTCTTATCAGTAAAACAACCTCGACTGTGCGCATATCCGTATATCTGAAGACATATTTACGATCGGTTTCGTTCCAATAATAAATTGAATCGTTTGTAAGTTCAATACGCATCCACACTATGTGCGGCGTCAGGTCAGAAATCACCTTAAAATATATTTTTGTTGTCTTTTATGATAATTTCCAGTAGTTGAAATAAACCTTTTTAACATGGGAAAGCACTCACTACTCTTTGACTACATAATACCTACGGTTTACTGTTATATTATAGATTTTCCTCCTCCCCTTTCCGAAATGGGCAAAATGGAATATGAAAACTTTGGTCAAACCCGAAAAGATGACTCATAATTATCTTTTCTCCTTCCCATCTCAGGGCATGACGAAGAGGTTGGCTGTGAAAAACCCAAGGCGACGAGATTGCGCACAGGGTTCTCTTCTACTCGTCATGAAGATACGATTGCGACGGTAAGTTTCCGCTATGTGAACAGACGAAGCTTGGCTCCGATTGGATGAATTCAAGCTTTTCTCTTAAGCAGTAGCCAAGCCACATCCATTACCACTCTTACCTCTCCATCCGCCTCTCCCCCCCCCCCCCCCCCCCCCCCCCCCCCACCCCCCCCCCCCCCCCCCCCCCCCCTCCCTCCCCTCCTCACCACCCTCATTGAATAGAATTCTAGCTTAGGCTCTGTACACCTCCATATACATATCCTGGTCACTGCACTGACTTCTAAATGCTCTTTGTCCTAACGCTAATCTCTGAAATTACGGGGCGTTACCATTATTTAGACATGAAATAACAACGCTGAGTCACCACTACTAGCCGATAACAAACTCACTCTCTGCACCACGGAAGATGTGGACACTGGTAACAAGAAAAAAAATAGGAAATCGCGCTGGATAAGCTGGCACCAGATGCGCTTTCTACATCCTGATCACTTACTCTGGCCAAATGAACAAGTGGTCAAAAATAATACCTATCACAGACCCCCGAAAATTCACCGCCAATATGTATTTGCCAAGCGCATCATCGGAAGGGTAGAAAGGATACGTCCCTCTAACAAGTAGTCACAAAAGCTACGATGAAATTTGATGGGTTTAATCTAAACCGCAAATTCTGAGACTGCCTATACTATTTACAGATAAATGGCAGAAGTGCGAATGATGCGGCAATTGCGTGCCACTTCTGCAATAATTTGAAACAGCAAGCGTGCTGAGCAAGCAGCTGCCTCGATATCATTGCTTGCACGAGTAAAAATACTCTCATATGTGGTCAAATACGAAGACACCATTGAATCATTACAGAGACAGCAATAGGATAGATTGGCATTGCCACTATTTAGACACGAAATAACAATGCTAAGGGCGGTATTCGCATCATTACTGCTAGCCATAAAAACGTCCACTCTCTCTGCGTCAAATCGCATCAATGAAAATTGGGAAAATATTTATGAATGTAAAGGAAAATCTGTGCGATACCAACATTCTCAGAAACGGCAAAAAAAAGCATCTGTGGGTAGACCCGACTTCCAGTTCGACTGTGAGAAAACTTCACAGACGAAAAGGAAGCATGACTTTCGCTAGGTAGAAGAAACGCGACCACACGAGTTTGAATACGGAAATGAAGAGTCGACAGAGCGGCGCAAATGGCCGTGGGCTCGATTCGATGACGAATGAGGCTCTGTTCTTTCAGTAAAGCATGCACAAGGATGTTTTTTCTTTCGCTTGTGAATCGATTACATCTCCCTATGTATGGGGAAGCTACGGTGGAGCCAGACGAGTGAACTCGATAAAACGTTTATCTCCTTTGCATCGAATTTTTGTTTTCTCTAATTTCCTTTAGATGGAATATGCTCTTGCAATATAAGTGAAAATAAGGTCTCTAGTTTTTATGGGCATCGCTTAAGCAATCTCTACGTACGCTGCAGATTTTATAAATTCATGGAAAATCACATTAGAGAATATTTCAATGTTACATATTAAAGAAATAGAAAAATTCAACACATTAGTGTTAATGAATCCACATAAAATATTGGCAAATATAACAAAGATGTAAAATCTGCTGCAGCTGCTGATTCCTTTACATTATTCAGTACATTAAATATTGAAAACTATGGAATATTTAGCATACCAATGTGCTTTTTAGAACAGATGATAACAAACTGGTAACAACAGCATCTGTCTGCAACGGGCACAGGTAAGCGATATTACTGATTTTAGTGTGAAAGGAAATCACGTTATGTTTGCTGGATGTTTTTCAGAGGAACTAAAAGCGTGCGTAGGAAAGACAACATAAATGCACATATTAGGGATTGATTATTCGCTGAATTCAACGCTTTATAAAGCAATATTTCACGGATGACCGCCATAATCACCCACATAAAACACCCTTGCTGCAATTCTTTTCTTCGCTAGTGTGGTACTTCCGCATTTCTCATAATGATAGACCAACTCCAATTCAATCCTCATTTCAATTCATTTCTACAATCCAACTTTTATTATGTTGTCGAATTTCTCAACTAAATTTCGTATTTTTAGATATTACGTTTATAACAGTTTGTTATTTGATAGGTGTTTGCAATATTTAATATAATTTCTATGAAAATGCTACAATAGTGCAATATGTGTGATACGATATTCAATGGAATTCATATATTTTCTAAATGTTACCTTTCTTTCCACCATCTTCGAACAGGTTATAAACATTCATCGAGTATTATTGCTAAGAACAGGTTCTTATAAATTTGCACATGAAGAATGTGCTGCGTAATTTTCATAAAGTTGTTGTAATCCTATTATTTCACTAAATAATATTAGATTCAATAGGTTAATTTTATATATAAATCTACACTAACTTATAATTAATTCCCAACAACACTTTCTTCCTTTTTTTCTACTTCCTCATTCCATTACTCTTGCTTTTCTGCACTTTTTTCGTTTCATCTATCTATAACCTTAACTTCTCACATTGTTTGCATTCATTCGTATACTCTACCCTAACAGGGTTGTGCGTTTCGTTTTGATAGCGACCAAAGCATAACTCCAATGGTGTGTGTGGTGTGTGTGTGTGTCATCTCAGATATGACCATTTTAATAGTAAACTTTTTTAACGCTGACTGCACACTCCATGTATTTCTTTTATTTACAAATGTCTTTTTATTTTCAGCTTTTTTAAAAGATTTACTTGCCCATCTTTGACATTTCTATTCTTTTTTCCATCCTAAACTTTCCAATCTGCTCAAAACGTGCATACACGAACTTATATATTAGTGTTTTGGAGCGCTTTATCAACTAAATTGCGTTTTATATCGAGAATCAAATTACCTCACCCCTCCCCCCCTTCAACAAAGCTAAGAAGATCCTCTTTTCCCTCAACGAATCCCCACAGACGATACTGAGGAACGGCCATGTTTTCATTTTAATTCCTAAAAAATGCCAGCATAGAAAATATGAAATGCTTACTTTACAGGTGAAATTAACGGTGCTGTTTGCATCAACTGTTTGATTGACGAGAATATTAGGAACGATTATAGGTTTTGATCTCATTCTGTCGACAACGCGCAACTTGAAAGTCCTTGTTACAGAACCAGCTGAATTGAATGCCTGAAATGCTAATAGGGTACGGTAGAAGTACTGTCGTATCCAGAAAGGAGAGTTGAATTGAGAATGATTCGAAATTTTCGACTATCGACTAGTTAGAACTGGTCGGTTTGTGATCTGTTTGGATTCGTCAATTACCTCAGAGGTGTTCCAGGCAAAGGATTCAAAAAGTTTACTCAGTGGTACACTGCGGCTGTATTGCTCTTCTTCTGATTAGGCTACTGGAACCTACGAAAAATGTTTTCGATTTATTTTTGCAGAGACAAATATTACAGAAATGAAATCACTTTAGCGGATTAAAATCAATTTTTTCAAGTGGTTTGGCGATGTTTCATTTCGCCGATGAAATAATTTTTGATAAACATTTTCTCATAAATTTCCCCCTCCATTGATTGAAGCAAATGAAACAGAAAAGAGCGAAAAGACTAAAAACATTTTTCACATTTTCGTTTTTCCCTATGATTTTGAGTGAACGAATAAAATGAGGTTCACATGAGAGGAATTGCTCCAATTATGAAAGGAACTTCGATAAGGAACTGGTATCGATAACATGATGCAAATGATCACGCACTGATTAAATTCAAATGTCACAACGAATAACAAAGATTGCTGAGACAGGAGCACCTCAAATCATTTAGTCAATCAAACTATTTAAAAAAAAAGACTCACTTCGCAAGTATAATCACCGGAGTCTGATTCGGCAACATCCTCGATTTCAAGCGTGTTCTTCCGGAGACGAAATTCGGCACCCACTGGACGACGCACTTCTGTCGTAATTACTTTCTTATTGCTGTTGAACCAAATTACCTGCAATTAATTAATTTCCCATTAGATTAAACTGAAACAACAAAAAACTTCGAAGCATTTATAAGTTCCAACATATTAAATTATGGGCTTCGAATCGCGACGAGAATTTCCCTTTACAACGCTTTATGGAGCAATGTGATCGTTAAAATTAGAGATGGCACATTTGCAAAAAAAGGGTCAGCGAAATAAACATCCGGTTGAAAATTTTAATGCATTTGACAATTAAAAACAATGTTATCTCACAACTGCGAATAACCTGATGCATTAACAGATGTTTTCTTTCAAACGACTTCCCTTTTGTTAAAGTGATTTATTCGAGTGGATGCGTACAACTGATGGCAATCAAAATGGCCATCGAACTGAATTAATCAGAAACCTTCTGCAATTGATGAATCACCCGATAAAATATTCCAGCTCCTTATTGGGATGTGAAAAATATGGCAGATATTTTTCTTTCGAACAGAGCAACACCAATGAACGACTGCTTGATGAGGCCCGCTTCACTCTGAGCTCGCCCTAATGCTTCAAAGGATCTACATGAAAGAAGCTGGTCGATCAGTTTTTTCGTAATTATGGAGTCCTCTGTCACAAACTGCGAAGTTAGCAACAAAGGGCGAGTATCACGCAAAGAAAACAAAGACAACTTCAAAATTAGCATAAACCTGTGGTTCAGGTTGACCTCCAGCTTTGCATTGCAGTTTAATTGTTCTTCCAGATGGCGTAATCACAGAAGTTGACGCATCCTCATCGCGAACTTTAAAATAGGGAGGAACTGAAAATGAAATTCGGTTATTCAGCGCATTTTGCTGGAGGGAAATAGAATTCCCGAACAATGTGTTCGTTTCAATCAAAACACGACTACCTCGATAACAGCTATAATCCGTGCGCGCTTGGGAAAATCAGAAAAGTTTTGCTTAGATTTCCAAGTGAGCCTCATGGGTGATATTAATCATCAGTTATGTAATGCGACATATAGTGCTAGGTTTTCACTTCGATATCACATTTTATATGGTTAGTCACAGGTTAACTAATTCCGATTATTGAGACACACCATATCAACGAGAGAGCTCAGAAGAATGTCAACGCAATCATGAACGACCTCTAAAACAACGTGAGTGAATGAGAACCTCAAACAAAAGAGGCAAGCCTATGGTAGGTAAATCAGAGCAGTTTCGTGTCCTTCCCAATGAATGTTGGCAGTTGAGGTGCTAGCTTCTGAACGAGAAGTGTGGAAGAAGACAGCATAAGGTGACGATGGCGACGACACGCAATAGTGCCAACGAAGCACGGAAATTCGCCTCATGCATATAAGTGAAGTATTCAACGAAAGTCATCAGCAGCATCCACACTGTCAACTCTTTTAGCTGTGATTTAAAATGGAACTCCCTGCGATCGGGGAATTCATGAAAGCGAAATAACAAGAAATGAACTCACAAAAGACTTCATTTGCATATGTCAATAAAGCAAAGAGATTTGTTGGTGAATTATGGACTCATTCGATCTTACCACTTTAATGGACTCGTTTCTCAGTGAAAAGTCGAAACGAACGTTTGCAAATTAAGATGGATTAAGACCGATGCGAACAAAGACAACCTCACCTAATCTATTCAAAAAGTCCGCCGAGCAATTTCAAGAAAGCAAACGAGCGATACCTTTTTGAGGAGGGAAGCTGAGTCGAGTTGTTTGGCGTGTTGTTGTTGGAGCTGTTGTTGTTGTTGTTGTTGAGGTTGTAGTTGTTGTTGTCGCAGTTGTTGTGGTAGTTGAGGTAGTTGTGGAAGTAACTGGAGTAGGGGGGAGGGGCTCCTCCTCTACTTCAGGATCAGGTCTTGGTTCATCATGCATAGGCATATCTAGGGGTGAGTTCTTCCTCTTTAGTGACTCCATCTCGGTGCTCTCATCATCGTCATCATTTTCAATATTGTTGTCAGCTCCAATTGCTGGAAACTGCTGTTGCAGAACGGTCCGTGTACGCAGACGTTTAGCGGCCACATCTAAAGAATCCCAATCAGAAAGCAATGCCTTCAGTTCGTGTAGCCTTTGACGCGACAATAAATTTGGCAATATATGGCTAACATCGGCCATCTGATTCGCAACCAACCAATCGAACAATTTGATCGGATCTGAAACAATAGAAATACTACTGCCTTACCAGCACTTGGTGTTGATGATCGCATGCGATTGCCATTCGAATAATCGTGCATAAAGTTGTTTGGAACGGAATCGTGCAAACCAACACCATGCAGAATTGTTGCACTCGTTGTTGTTGTTGTTGTTGTTTCGTTAACGTTGCGTATGCAGGGCGCATTCGCACACATCTTCTTGCCGAATGGTTTGCGCACCTTTGATGCATATTTCCTATACGAATCACAACGTTCTTCGTTGATCTCGTTCCAATCGATACCCTCTTTTCGATATTCGTCGGTTAAAAACCAAACGCAAATGCATTTCTCAGGCACCTTCTTTGCTGGATATTCGTCCATGAGGAAATAGTCACAGAAATCTAAACAAACGGCAACTCAAAATTTTACCCTCATGCATACATGCACACACTAATTTAAAATATACCAATGAAACTTACACAAATTTTACAAACTAATATGCAAATTTTGGATAATAGCATGCAACTTTTAGATAGTGAACAATTCTAAAATATTTACAAAGATCAAAGATGGACATTCATGGTGGAATTTGCGAAAACAGTTACAAATTTTATAGTGACAAATAATTTAGCAACAAGAGTTTTATCACCGATAGTTCATGCTAGTTGGCCTGAAGTCGTTCATGCAGTATTTAATCCATTTAAAAAAATGGATGGAAAGGAATTTCATACTTTGATGAGCATTCAAGAGTGTCAGCCGTGCACAAAAAATTGCTTTCAATTCCTTTAGCTCAGTTGATTAGCTTCCGCTTTCAATTATTTCATATTTATTTCATTGCTGTATTATGACATTTCCATGGCAAAAGAAACACGACCATGCAGCGAACGCAAGCTTAATAATAGCTTTTCACACCATAGCCCATGCGACACTACCATTCCATTGCACTAAACTTGACTGAACAAGAAATTCCCCTCAGCTAAGGGCATGTTTAACCTATTGCATTCAACTACTTTACTCGATCTCATGTAGTTCAATATGGCCTTTATATTCATCCCGCTAATGGACTATCTATCGCTATGTATACTCATATAAAAAATGAAACATTCGTTTTGTCCTAATCGCATGTCCGAAATTCCAGAGTAGCGATGCCTATGGGAAGCGCATTTAGTAGGCAACGTTAGAATTGAGGAACAACTCCGCTTGCCCCATTAGTTCGCATTTTTTGTCATTTGCGTATAAAAATAAACATCCTAAAAATATTGTATGGAATTACAAACATAAAAACGTAGATATGATGCGAATAGTTTGAAATAAACATTGCCATAGACAAATATGTGCCAGAATCAAAAGCAATAGCCGGAGAATTCTGGTCAAAAATTACAGTAAAAGCTGAAATAAAGATCCAAATGACCACAAATCAGTTAAACCAGCATCCACTTGAAAAAGCTGATGTTGAATTCCTTAAAGGTGGAATCTAGCGAGAACTCGACGGCTTAAAAAATCATCGAAGCGCTAAATTGTTTCTGGTGAACTCCTCTTTAATAGAAGAAAATAATGTAAATCTCCCTCTCCACAAGTTTTTCTATTTCAGGGGACAAGCCTCATAAGCGTTCTAATCTCTCTTCGATGTTAAACGTCACCGTATTGAATTTTAACCTTATTTCATACAATATAAAATGAACTGTTGAAGACTTGAGCTTGAGTTTACCTTAGTAACACTACATGAGCATACCACTCCATCTCACAGAGTACTGGCAATTACGAAACCAGCATGCCCACCATGCTTGTTGAACATGCTTGTTGAACTCACCGATTATTTCAAGCGTGAAGTTCCGAAATATTGAGCCAGCTTGATTCCATACTTTGCACGTCCATGAACCCTGAATAACACCAAAACCATCACATTCACAATCAACTCTATGCATCGCCCACAAGTATTGCAACCATCGTCACAGTGATAAGTACAACACAAACTACTCCTAACAAATGCACTCACTCATCGTGGTACTATTTATTCAGCTGTTGTAGAAACACATAGATATCGTGTAGCGTTTCTTATTTCTATCGTGCAACGTTATTGCCGCAGATATTTGTACTTGGGTCATTTGCGATACGATCAACTTGCTTCATGCAACGGTACAACAGTTATACAAAGGTTAATACGAATAAAATTAGAAAGAAGAGCAACAAAACACTAGCACTACAAAAACGAAATAATAGAACTAATTATTACATCAGTAAACCTGAGGGATTAAATAAATAAATGTATAGCAGTACACACCTAAAAATAGTGGTGGAAGTGTGCAATTGATCTTATTATTAAAAAATAAAAAAATAAAATAACGAGCAGAGGTTAGCCACTGACTTAAAACGAATACCGCTTTCCTTTCAAAATCTAATACGATTGGTTCATTTAACTTTAGAAAATTCTTGAAATTCATTCAATTCCTTTAAAGAGTCACTGTTTCAAACTAAATATATTTGCAAAACTGCTTCGAATGCTTTCGAAACAATAGGTATATGTGAGGCAGAAATTGAAAAGTTGAAACATCCTCCAAAAATTAGTGATCGCTCTGGTTTTTTGTTGCGGTCGTATTTCAAGTTGGCGACCAATGACAGTGTGTCCTCTCTGCATTTCTCAATTGTCCCAAGGGTTCACGATTATGGATGCCGCATCTTAACTTATACAACCCTCCTCACTCAACACGAATACTTCAACAGCAGCGCTGAATAATCTAATAACCAGACAAATGGAAGCCATAATGAACCTTGCATCGCATTTCAACGACACATAACCGCAAATTTATACCGGCACATCTAAATCAATGGATGCATTATAAGAAGCTATCCGATCAGTGTACAATTTCTTCCTTCCTGAACACTCTGCCAAGTTGTCTTCATCGATAACTAGATCGACAAATTTGAAGCACTTCTGCTTTAAAAATTCACGACCAAGAAGGTATAGATGTGCATTACGATACAACGCCCTCAGGGTTTTCTCGAAGAAAAAATAGTGAAGCAAAGGAAACCTTATGAAGCTGCACTAGTTCTGCTTGGTTCAGTTCAATTTCGCTATCGTTCATAATAACGTACTACAACAGTACCCTCACAAAAAGAGACAACATATTTTAAGTCTACGATATTATCATGCAATAAAACAATAACACATACCAACAAACGAGAACAACTTCATGCAAAACGAACACACCTGATCACCAACTTCAACGCGACGAATTTCAAGCGAAAAATGTTTTTTGTTCTCGCGAAGCCTTTCGTTAGCAGACAGCATAGTGTAGTTGAGAAATTCTCCATTTCTATACCAATGAATCTGCAACACACATTTTACAAATAGCCGTTGATAAATTATATGTGCTTACTAGAAATAGGGGTTTAATGGAGCGTATGTTAAGCCTATCAAAGCAGCACATTGCTCTAGCGTACTTCTCTGCCATATATCATGCAGAGTATATCCCATGTTGCATATAATAGGGAAGAAGAATTGCAACAGGACGACGCAAGTCTCACTGCAAATTTTGTAATTATAGCACAATCTTTGATTGTCACATTTTTAATGCGCATTATAAATGTGGGTATATGTGCACGTATACACCATTATATATATATATATAAGGTGTACATACATATGCACAAGTTTGCGAGGTGGAAAACCACAGATGGTTGAATATTATTGTCAGTTTGTAGATTCGTTTCGTAATATTTCTTCACATCCCAAAATACGAGTCGCGCTTACGTAGTCATTTATAACTGTCACATGAGATGAGTACGCTGGCAATTGCACGTGAGGGTGCTGCCGTTTTTCCCAACCAAAACATATGTGCACCAATTTTTTTAATCAGTCGAAGCTTATATCGAATTTACTCTCCACTTCCATCTGCGTTTGCCGTTCTATTTGTATTAATCTGTATATATGAACATTACGGTACTGATCAACGATTTGCACCGAATGAAACGATCAAAAAACACAAACGGCGTATTCAAGTGCTTCATCAGCAATGTTGTTGGATGTATAGTTCTAGCACAATGCTCCACTACTTCCTCACGTTCACGAGGATCCAAGTCGACAAATTTTTGGAAGGATGAGGAACTAAGTGAAACCAAACACTGAAGAGACAATCCCTGGAATTGAGCTTCAAATCCAGCACATTTTCGCAGCCCATCTTATCGACCTAAGCTGACGCAGAAAGAAATAAGACATCAAAGATAAACTACTATTTCTCACGATTGCCTTACAACAACGTGCCGGCTGCCATTGATAAAAAACAGAAAATATGGAATTATGCATACATAAGTCATCCAAAGGTTCAATTTAATATGCAAACACAACTCGTTTTTCACATAATGACGACTCGCTGTTATCGTTACAAAGCAATAGAGGGTGTTTTATTTTACTCGTAAGGCGGCTGAGATGAAAGACGATCCAAAAAAATGAGATACTAAAATCGACTCTTCGTAAAGAAGTCTACTGATAACACGTCACTACAAATAACTCATTGATAAGGTTTATTTAGAAAAGAATTTGCAACGTTTGAGAGAGTTCACTCGTGAATCCACTTTTTCAACACCATTATCGACGCCATAGGCGTTTATCCCTTCGACGACTTAAAAAAGTAATAATTACCATATCATCGATTAATTCACAAATTGCAAACGAAAACAGCCTCAAGGAAGATGTATTTAGTCTGCCGTGATATCCACCTTTCCGATCACCAACTTGTCATCCTGCTTCTCTCCCTTCCACCTCCTAACTCCCTCCCCCCTTCCCCAGTTGCCAAATGGCTTCCAAACAACTTCACTACTCTTCAGCAAATCCAACAATCTCACGGACAGAAAATTGCCTTTCGACCTCCCAACAATACTTGCCTTGATGCTGCAACTATTCGTCGTCAATCGGAATTTTTGATGATGATGCAGTTGGCATGCTCATCCTGTACTCGTACGTTGACGATGTTCTGTTCGCTTATTTTACTGCTTTTTGCATAAATTTCGTGGCCAATGAATATAAATTAAGGACTCGCTTGTGCTGTACACCTGTTCATTGCTCATCACCCTTTTCAAAAATTCAGCACTAAGAATTTTTTTAGCGTTAGGTTATTTCCGTACAATTCACGCTCCTGAATCTAACATGATGTGGCTACCGTGCTATCCAATTCTTCCATCGTTATCTCTTCATCTTCCCTGTGAAATCGCTGCCCGTCTTCGTACCTTAGACTGGTCACTTCCTGAATTTTCCATCGGAGTTCTCCAACCAAATCGCCACCTCACAACCCATCGGGCGAAATTACTTTCCGACCACCCCATCGGTGCTTCATTTCACTGTCTAACTGCTCCCTGACTGCAGGCGTCCAACGAAAATGGCTTCTTTGCTAGCACATAAGCTACGTCTGCTGCAGCCTTCTCGGGATATTAAAAAACCACTTAGCTTGCTATAGAACTAACCTGTTACTCGTCAAAAATATAACTTTACAGAAGTGAGCAGTGTCAAATGATCTATAAATTCATCAAGCATTCTCCTCATATTGCATATGCGAGAATTATTTTGCACAACATACTTCTTTCTATAAATTGCGGACGACTGCAGTAGGCAATATAATGAAATGGTTCTAGGATTTGAAGGCATCGCAATGTAAGATAAAGCCTAAATGAGTAAGAATCGTAACCTTTGGTGCAGGCCTTGCGAGCGCGGTACATTTAAAGGTTGCCTTATCGTTTAGAAATACCTCATGAACTATCCGCTGATTTTGTTTGAACCGAGGAGGACCATCTGAAAAGAGAAAATTTGAAAGAGACTCTCAACTACAGTAAGGATTTACAAATGTAAAAATAGACTCCCATGTTGGCAAAGGTTCCCAAAACTCAAGTATCATGAATTAAACAACGAAAATATACAAGAAAAGCGATAATTCATTGATTTTTTGATGAAAATCTTTCCAAACACCCATAATATTTTCCACATTTTTTAGCACATAAAGGCAAATTTTGATGGCTTGATGACGGTGAATATTTTATTCACGCGCTAATGCTTTTGATTGTGGCGCTCTCGTGTAACGCAGCACCGCTCTATCGGCTGTCTTTGAAGTAACCCTAACGGGTGAAACAGCACGACATTTACGAAGGCGAACGTTCCACCATTAGAATCTCGGCCATTTCTAACATTTCAACAATTACAGGCATATTTCAAAAATATTCCTTACTGCACTTCTAAGAAATAACGCCAACGATAGCTGCGTCGAATAGGTTTCCTACAATGTGGCATAAACCAGAGATGTTCCACGGTATGCCCTAATGGAAGAATGAAAGCGTCGCAACATTAAAGCCCTGCATATAAGAGCCGTTCATCGGTACGGTTTTAACTACAACCATTTCCCCACTGCAAACCATCATGAGATTATAAGGTGCATCTGTGCCGAATAAATAAGCTTTCAGTATATTCCAGGAACTATTCCTTTGGGGTGGAGATGAGAAAGGCAAGAGTGAAGAATAAGGCAAATTTGAGCTGTTTATAAGAATTTGTGTCGCGTTTTCTCTTTTATATGCCCTTCTTCCCATGAGTTTTGTCGGGTAATGGTGCATTATGGAAAATTGTTAATACTGTAGGCTTCTTTCCCCTCCTCATTCCCTCCCTTTCCCAATCTCTTCACTCCCCATATATGTCTCCAACCTCGACTAGACGCAAACTGAGTCCGTTGTTTCACTTCCCCCTCACTCTGGAAAGAATTTGCACTTCACTATTTTTGGACAAAATTTGTTATTTGCCATTTTCATCCGAAAATGTACTTCAGAAAATTGCCAGCAAATTTGAGCTGCAAAAATAGTTCATTCTAGAATCAACAAAAGCTATAAGCCATCTTCCCAACGAACGTCTGTTTTGGAAGGTTCCGAATGCTTTCATTCAGGAGGCTTATATACGGAGAAATACGATAGTATAATACATTTTAGTGAGATAATCGGAGAGTTTTCAAATTTGACAATCGCAAGAATTTTATCGATAAAATTTTAATCGTCGCAAAACGTTGTGGTACTAATCACCAGCATCCTTAAGCAAAAGAGATTAACGCTGATCGGTTCACATTTCTCATCATGAAAAAATTTATCACATTGTCGGTGACGTCACAGGTGAAACGAAACGGTGACCCCATGACGTCAGAGGTCCAATGGTAGCCTGATGACGTCATAGGTCTAGTGGCGACTCCCATGACGTCATAGGTCGAACGAAATGGCGGCTAGACTCGTTTGTGATCTTATTGCCGATCACAGTGTACTACATTGTTAGTGGTCACATGAAAATGACGAATCGAATTTCAGTGGAATTTCTCTCTTCGTGCTTGGGATGGATTTGAAGGAAGAGGTTTTCAACCACCGGCTACAACGTTCATATCGAATCAAACATGCAATAAGCAATATCATCGCCCTTTCTCACAGCTTCGCTAACAACTATCAAATAACGGCCAAAACAATGCAAAAAAAGCACAAAGAACTTACTTTGCAACCATGGCCGTAATGATTTCGAATTCTGTGCCAAAACTCGATATGAATCGATAGAAATAATTAAGTAATAAATAATAAATAATATAGAAAATGTGAACATTTGTTTTGCTGAGTTGTTATTGACGATTACAGTGAATTGACGTTGAAACTCAATGCAATTTCATGAGCCTGCAAGAGGTTTTTTTTAGCGTATTTATATGAAGAAAACAACGTTACTAATCTTTGTATTCACCCCGTTGCACTCTTCGATAACTATTGGAAACGCATTTCGTTCAGCTTTATCATTAACAATGGAAAAACCTTAAACGTTCACAATATTATCGGAAATTTCGATGAGAGTTAAACTCGGTCCAGGTTCACGTCAAGCGATTGGTACTGACTTGAGAAAAGCGAAACGTCTCATCGAGATCAAGTTTATCCCCATCTCCCCATCTCCATGTGATCATGAATGCAACTCTATTCGGATCTCGATCAGGACTTAGTCTAATATCTACCTCATAAGTTTTTTTTCGGTGATTCTGTGTTGTTTCAAAAACTTTTCACTAGCTTTTATCATGCAAAATTTACAAGTATTGGCCAACGAAACGAAAATCATCAATAAGCTGGTGAGAATGCAATCACACATAATGGAAACAAGAAGCAGGCACAGAAAAGAAGAAAAAACACTGTTTTTAAGATTTGGCAGATTTCAACGAATGAAAGGATATTAAGTCTGTTCGTCAATCCCCTGAGAGTGAAAACCGATCGTTTACGATGGGTGAATAGAAAGATGATTTATGGTTGCGTTACTCATCGCCTGAATTGTTTATTTTCGAGGAATTTCTGTGTCGTTTTGTCTAAATGTTGGATTCCTTAGTTTCAATTTGGCGCAATTTCAATCCGAAACTTTGAAATCACTTCCCATATTCAGAGATTCTTATCTGTTTATTCCGGTAGATTAAATTCGAATGTAGCGACTAAATAAGGTTGAATAATAAACGGTTGCCACTAAAGTTCGTAAAAAATATCACTCATTAGAGTTCACTACCATGACTGTAAAAAAAAGCTCTTTTAATGTGGTACAAATGGAACTGCTTCGGATGTTCAGCATTCGTAAATTATCGGAAAGTTCGACCGCCTAAGCATCGACATTGACCGATGTGCGAAAACAACTTTATAAATATATAAAGCAAAAAGCATCACCAAGCATACCCTAGAGCAATTGGCTAACAAATGAATGGGTAGAGTGTCTAATCCAACCTCCCTCCCCCCCTCCTCCCCTCTCCGTTGATTACTTGTGTAATGAGTACCGTATCCTATTTCTCTAAAAGGAAAAATTCGATGACAATTTGCTAAGCCCATCGACCGTATTTGCTAAGCTCACTGACAATACAAAAATGAAGCAATCATAAACTGTTGTGATTGCGATGAACGCTTGTTGCATAAAGTTGTGTAGCGACAATAGCCGTAAAAAAAAATATCGCTATGAAATCGCATAGGTTTATGTATTTTCGAATGGCCAATTAAACGATATAAGCGTGCTTTTCACAAATCTAATGCCATACTGATATGAGCATAGGCAATTTCAAAAGTTTAAATAAACCATATTTATAGTTATTTCTATTTCTTCATTTACTCTTCATTATGAACTATCGAGATCCATATAACCTCTGACCTAAATAAGCAATTTTGCATTCATTCGCTTGCAGTAAATAAACGGTAAAATTTAATGAAATGATTAGATGGATAAAGACTGAAATAACTGTAGATCAGCATTCTCCCCCTCCCCTCAATGACAATATCAGAGGCAATGCTGAGTGTAAAATCGCCAGAGAAATAAGATGTTTCAAAATGAGTTGCTATAGGAAGCGAGAAGTGGGATAGAAAACATAAAGAAGAGAAATAAATGGAAAAAGTGAAGAAAAAAAAAGTTTAAATGGTAAATGCGAAGAGTGAAGCTAATAACGATTCAATTTTTCTTCTTTTTTTTTAAAAAAAATTTTTTGCTATTTTTTCTCAAAACAAATGTCCCAAAAATTTCCCAAATTAGCGAGCTTACGACGAATACGTTTCAAAATCCTGATTCTATTTTTCTAGAGGTCAGGTAATACAACGATATAGTAAGTAGAGCTTATCTCTTTTTGGCATTCACCTACCGCAAGAGATAATCTATCAGAAAATGCAATCGTATGTGTGAAATATTTGCATAATTTACGTGGCAGAGGTGGACACCGCTGAAATGTACAAGTGGATTTGTTTGAAGTGCAAAAAAGCATGTAGCTGCTGAAGTGAAAGATCTAATTTGTTGAGACGGTAGAGTTGAAGGTTTACGGTAAGAGGATGGAGAGGGGAGAAAGAGGTAGAATGAGCAAAAACTATGCCACTGATTGCAGACGAACTACTCAACTAGTGCAAATCGAGTGTCTAGCGTTGCATCGAACCGGATACATTTTTGCGCACACGACAACATAACATGGAGGTGCGCACAACGCACGCCTTAAGCATTCTATAGAACGAGAAAAAACTTTGTGTAATACGGCGGAATTTGCGTTGACAACAAATAATTCGGCCTCGAGCAAATACCTCACATGCTTTCTACCTTTTAGCGATTATTTTTTTAATGCCAACTCCATGAAACCCGCCACACTCCTACGACCGTCACTTTATCGCATCAGAAGGACGGGAACGAGGAGAGAAGGATGGTGGAGGGATGGTAAAAGGGATGGTGAACAGATGGGGAGAAGTCGTGTCCACGAACAACCACCATTGTGATCGTTATAAAAATTATTCTTTTCCCATGAAAAACAAAAATCCATTCTAGAAAAATACACCACTGAAAGACAAGAAAAGAAGAGGAACTATTAACAGTTCCATTAAAACACATTAAGGCAAATCACCTCAAAAAGTTGGTTTACTCTTGTTATATGACTCAGTGTTATATGTATACGTAGATGTCTTAAGGTTTGCAATATGAATATTCTAATCTAAAAAAAATAGTGTTACAGAATTAGAGAGTACTTTGCGTTTATGAGGTAAATAACTACACAATGCAAACCAACTTCATTTATGAACATAGCAAAAATATTTTAGAGCATTCCACAAAAATTCTGAAAGGAAAGAATTGCAAAAAAAAATGAAATGCAGTTGATCGCTGGATAAGTCGGTAAGCAAAGACCACCCAAGCGCATCAGACCCGCTCTAATGAAAAAGCAATAAAGCGTGCACACGCGCTTCGCATATGCAAAACTTCGTAAACCCATCAAAGAGACATAAAAATAAAAGTGCTATTATATATTTATTCATACAGAGGTATATCTCTACTTATGAATAATCACATTACGATTGTTTCAAAAATATGAACGCCATCGAATATTACTATACGAGGAAGTAAACACCTTAACACAATGAATTACTTACAATTAGGCGATATTAACGGTGTTCTTTAATCCGCTTAATAGCGCATTTATAGATTCACTTATATTTCGAGTTGGTAAATGCATTTCGATGAGAAATTCGCTTGGCAGACGAGTATTATAGCTACCTGAAGAACCGTTCTAGAGAGATGTCCATCTCATCACTTTTCAACAAAATATCTTATGTGCATATTTCCTCCTTCGATAGGTTTCCCTTATTTTTACCTCTGCCTCTTCCCTCCTTTCTCACACAAAAGAACTGCCTATGAACGGTCTTGCAAAGTATATTTTGAACGTGAGCAAAACTACGCCTCTATCGATAATTGAAGATCAAACCTCTTCTTCAATGCAAGTAGCAAAAAAAATGTTGTTTCGGAATGAGGTGCATCCTCCTTCAAACACCTCATTCCTACTCTCATAGGGCTTCGTTTTCCCTCCCACCACCATTTTCACCATTCGAAATCAATCTATAAAACATTGCAAACAAATTTCAACTTCATCGTCATGGCCACCAGTTTCAGTTACGAGTTGATAGCAAAGAGTTATTAATCAGTAAAAAATTAAATAAACTAGTAAAAAAGTGACGAATTATTGTCAATAATCCTCAGTAGTGGAAGTTCCCGAAACCAATGTAATCCTGATGGTCATACTTGATCTCAAACATGAGCTCAAACTATTGAGCCTATTTGAGAGTTTACGAATATGAGAGCTAACGCAGACAATTTAAAGGGAACACGACAATGCCAGAGGCTGTAACTTAATGGGTCGTGTATCAGATGAGCCGTTTTTTTATACGGACGCTGGATTCCATCACAAACTGATGACGGCTTATGCAACACCGAATGGACACCACTACTTTCTACCCAAATTTTGCAGAATTCTTTTGTTTGCGAATGCTTTTTTTAGTCACCAACATTAGGTTTTTTTAGTCACCGACATTACGACTGAATTTGGCACTCGAACAAATTCTCATAAATTTGCAAGCTTCGTTTTCGAATACGTAAAAGTCGATAATCACTTCTGAAACTTAACGATTGGAGAGGGATTTTTGAAATCGTTGGCCGTTTCTCTTTAATGCATTATATTTCAGCTCGACATATAGAAAACGTCAACGACTGCAGATGACTGACTATCTTTTCTTTTTCTAGAGGAGTAAAGAACTCATATTTAATAGATCTGTGAATGTTTCAATTTCAATAAGAAGATAGAACTTCCCAACCTTTTGAGAAATGGAATAAATTTCAACATTCGAAAAATTCGTAAGAAAGTAGCTCATTCCATAGATGTGGAATTCCCACCTGAAACGCCTCGCTTGAAACATGAGAAAGACACAAAGCCTTAGGCTTTCACTCATGCAATTGGACTAGATATTAAATGAGATAAAGGACACATCGTGAGCTTCTTTAGTTTTTGTTTTTTTTCGTTTTTAGCAAACCATCAACCGTCTTCGCTCGAATAAATACAATTAATGAAAGCTGGCTTTGCTCCCAAATGAATGATGATGCTATTGCAGAGAGGCATTAAAAATATTTATGTGAAAAATTGCCGGAAAAAACACCTTGACAAGAATGCGTCGAAATATTCGACGACTTTCTGTTGACTGATCGATTTTCACGAACAAAAAATCACCATAGCGGGGAAAAAATTCATTTTCTCGACGTCACTCAAGTGGCGCATTTCGACGCGGTATGAGGGTCGTTTTTTATGGATCGTTTTTGATCACTGATGTTTTGGAGGATTTTTCAAAAAAATTAAACACCATTATTGAAATTTCTCTTTTTTCTCTGATGGCATGGCAATGATTTTATTCTATAAAAATTGCAAGTATCACCAAATATAAAAGCAGACAAGGAAAATAAAAATTAAAAAATATTATGAAATATGAGAGGAAAATATGCGACAAACGAGACACAACAAAACCGAATTGCTTTTGCAATAATGCAATTAAGTTTCGAGATATGAATAGCAATCGCATCATCAAACTGTTACTGGTTTGTTTAATAAAGTGTGGCGCTGATAACATATCACGTTCGCATTAAACGACTTGCCGACTTCACGCACAAATTGCTTCTATTTTGCAAACTCCCATCATCGATGAGCATCACAGACAAATACAAAGACACAGACATACACATAAACGCAAATACGCACTGACAAGAATATATACCTACACACATAGCAGACGACAACAAGGTGAGTTGATCCGCAGTGGGAAACGATTATGTGGCGGAGCTGTAATACTGTATAGCAACTAGTTATTGCTTTGTGTTAATCCTACCGTAAAGAACAGCGCATCGAACTAGTTGTCCAATCCCTTCTTAACTGTCCTCAAGTGAAGTTTTTTGCATACCTAACTGTCCTCAAGTGAAATGTCAGGTCGTTACTATTTTATTAGCTGGTACCAATCCCTTCTTCCTCGCTCCATTGCATACCTCTGCAACCTCCCTCCCCCCCCCCCCCTCCTCCAATATCTGGTACATCGCTCTAAACAACTGCCCCCACTATCAGCCGTCGATCGCTTCCTCCTATCTTCTTGCATCTATTTAAAACAACCGTATATAACTCTAAGCAATAAAAAACTCACAAATTAGGCAGCAAGTTAAAGGGTTCTCTAATTTGAAGAATTATTAAAGTACATAAGAAATTACTATAAAATAATTGATAGGAAGATTCTATACGGGTGATCAACTAATTACGTTCATAAAATGGAAGTCTTTGATAATTGCAATCATAAAATGAGCTGCTTGGCCATAAAGAGAGGCGCCTCACACCGATATGAATGTTGTACTATGCGTTTACCTCCCCAATTATTACACTACTTCATTTCAGAATACATGCGATAGAACACGAAATTTCAAAGAAATCTGTAGAAACAATCAAACTTTTCAATCGACTTAAGAATTATTTTACTTCTGCTAACAAAGTAATATATCCGCCATGTGATACTAACAATAACAGGTTCTATAGACCGGTAATATTTGTTTCGGTCGCGAAGAAGTCTTAGGTATGAAATTAGATGTTTGTTTATATGCATGTGATGACTGCCTTGACTTTCTCAATTTGCTTTTTAAGGCAACTGAGGGTGCTTTGGATTCGTTTCGGGTCGGAAAACAGAGCCCTCTCCATCCACTACAAGAAAATAAACCATTATACCTGGTGATGAGGTGATGGAGGATATGCTTGTAACAGCTCAGAGGGCATGATCTTTCGATCCTCAGGGGTTGAAAGAAGGCGCAGCTCAGGACGAAATGATGCAGTAATTATAAGAAGCATTACAATCCTAGCGGCACGGTTATGTTAGAAGCACTCTAAGCGTTCTAAACTGTAACGCAACGCTTCTTCACCGATACTGAACATACCGATGGAAATAAGAATTAAAATTCATTAAAAGAACAAAGTGGAAAATGAGCCAACTAGATTGGCACAATCAGCGCATATCGCAGTTATGCCTACAACAAACCAGAGGGTCTACGTGAATGCTTCCAACATGACGCGAGAGCCCCTTTATTTCGCTTTATTTCAACGCTCCGAAGTGGCGGAAAATACGAATGCTATGTAAATATAAGCAAAAACGAAGGAAGCAGAACAGACAATGAAAAACAACAACAAAAGAAAAAGCAAAACGTGACCATCTGCGTGAGCACAGATCAAGCTCCTTAGGGTTCAAAACGCAAAAAACAAGGATCCCATGCAGGTCGGAACGATCTAGGCACAACTCATTCCAACGTTCGGTAGTGAGAAAGCAATGAACACCTACTTCGTTTATCCATGTTATCCGGTCCCACGGGATGTGCTACGCATTACATCGGCTTCAAAGTGAGGAATTTCGCGCTAAGACGACGTCGCCTTTGAAGCCTACGATTATTCTACCTGTTAAACACTAGAGTTCATTTGCCTTATATCACAATTCACTGTATTTGTTTAGAGTTGACTAGAAACTGTAGAAAATACTTTTTGGATTTGCTCATCGGAGTTTTCTCGGAGTTTTCTAGGTTACTAATTGCATTCAGCTGAATGGTGTGAAGTCTACAAATACGCATGTGCAGTGACACATCTGTTCGAGTGTGCGTTTTTGCATAAGTAAAGTTGTAAAATACTCAAAAAAAAGATTGATTGATTCTGAGTGTTACTATTGTTGATAAGATGACATTTCAACGCCTACTACGACGCCTATTGACGGTACAAACTTCAGAAATGTGCTACGAAAGGATATGCACCATTGCACTTATATTTTATCAATTATATCCACTCACACTCTATCAACGTCCCAGTTTTCGATCAAATGCTACGGTGAAACTTGCATTTGTGCCAAGTAAGGCAATTTTGATATGACTGATAACTAAACATCCTATTGCATCTATCCAGGTTTACCGTACTTTCTGGTTTCCAAGAAACAGTACTTGTGAGCAAAGATCGACAGAAATCGCGTATTTTTCAGTGCAGCGAAACGCATCAAAGAACATGCGCTTTGCTGTCGTGAACTTTATTGATTCAGAAAACTATCATGAAAAGAGTATTGCCACTCTAAGAGAAGACAGTTGAAAACTCTTAGGTTTGAAATACAGCAGAAGAGTAGGTAAGTAACTCGTAGAGGTTTCTCGCTAAATGCAACCATATTATCTTTCACCAGTTTGATGGGTTAATTGCTTTCAGCAATCAAAACGAAAAGAACACCACTTAAAACATTAATGGGATAATCAGTTGGTGAATATCGAAAGAACGATTGAAATTGCCGAATGCAATAGCGATGAGCACTATCCATAATGAGAAAGAAAGCCGCGTCAAGTAGTCGAGCTGCCTATGGCAATGATAACTGCCGATCGAGGTGTGGTGCGCGAATTTGCACTTCTTGGTGAGAATCGAGATTGCGGCGTTTGATTATTAAAACAACGGAACAGGTAGTTCGTCGATGTGTCTTCTTCGAGCAAACAGACAATACGAAACAGGTAAAGAGTGTTCAACAGACATCACTACATACATCTAGACAACACACACACATCACATCACCATTTTAGGGTGGTGTGTATATGCAGCAGGCAACACCGAATAGTGAGAGGAGTCGAACAACGTCGAGCAATAATGTGCGAAGAGCGGCTGAAGAATTTGGCAATTGTGCTCTGCGACGTAACGTAACGTCGTTTGGTTGCGTTTCTACGCGTCAAGTGTCAAATTAATTGTCAATTGAATCAGATCACAGCGTTTTGGTGGCTCCCCTGAGCGAAATTCGCTAGGTGAAGGAGCGCGCCCCCCGAGCGCTTTAAGCAACGTCAGCATCAATAAATTCTAATCTTCCGATGATGGTTGACCCCAACTTGAGCATATTTTCCATAGCCATACTTCATCCGTTAGCGATGATGCAATCTGGGGTGTTAGATTTGCTGTCAACTTCAACGGGAATGAGGGGCGAGGGTAGGAAAGAGGGAGGTACAGTAACAAGATAAAGGGAAGGTTAATTCTGGATTGTACGTAATATTGAGAGGTCGATTTGAAGCTGCTGCGGTGATGTGTATATGATACGTTAAATGCTCAAAAAGCGGAAAACAGCAAAATAAGTTTTCAAAAATTTCTCGCTGCTAAGGCATTTCATCGCTCCGCTCATTTAGTGAACGCATGTGCTCGAAATTGTGTCGGGTTTTTTTTCGTGGCTTTCAAATATTATTGGTTGAAAGCTTTGGGGCCATCGGAAAATAACGCAGTCATCAAATAACAAGAATCCAAGAAGTTTAAGTAATGGTCCGACTTCAAACAGCACTCTGAGCGTAATGTGACCGTGATTAGCGGTTGTACTAACTCGTTTCGCTATGTTGTTCACCGTTGTGCGTGCTTGTGTTTTCGAATGCCGAAATGGATTCCACGATGACTTTTCAAAAGTTGTATCGTTGATGGTCCATGTTAAAGTCATTCTAGGCGCACAAAACAATGTTTGATGCCTTTTGGAGATTCCATAAAAACGCGGCCGTCACAATGCGATGTTTAATGTGTGTGGACCGACAAATATTTTCAACTTTTCAAAAATTTGCATTCTCAATATTAAGTTATATTTCCTCTAATAACACATTTATGCATATTTATCATGCCCAAATTTGACTGATAGCACTAATTTTGGTTTTAAATATTGAGGTTAGATTAGTGATATTTGGATTCATACTTACAATTTATAAGCGTTGGATTCACAGTTTACACTTTTCAAATATTCCAACTTATATCGTCTTTACTCCATAGGTCGATTGGGATGTTTGAATATCTCCAAAAAAAATTATGCATTACTATACTGAAGTTCCACTCAGTATTTGTGTATATCAGTTGGATAACAACGAAGCTTTTTTCAACTATGAAGCAGTTTTGTTTTGAGTGGAAGCATTAAATGAAATACATGCGTGATGCTTTGTCCACAATGAACTCATCAGTAACATCGATTTTGTAAGAAGTGATATCTGAATCGACGATGACTGCTTCTGGCTGAGCGAAACTTGGCTTTGCACTGAGACATCAGAATTTTGCTACAAGAGTATTTTACCAAATTTGTTTATTAATTTATTCATTTATAGAGATTTCTTCAAGGCTACTCACAATTCTACTAAAGTTTTCATCTATTTGACGAGTTAACAAAGCAAAAAGTTTTTTCAATGTAATCATCGAAATAAAAGAACGCATGAAATCAGCGCATTTCAGCGATTGAGGGGAGAAGCAGTTGTGCGCTCTGCGCCCTACACTGCATCCAATCATCCAAGCCATTCGCTAGCAACAGATTTTTTCCTTGGCGTTTCGATAGTTTCCAATTATTTTCTTCTTTAATGTGTAAATCAAAACAAAAACAATAAAGTATTGCAGCTGTTATGTGTGGTTGATGAACAGCAATGCAATAGTTCCGTTATTTCAGTACGACGCTTTCAACTTCCGGTTGTTGCAGTCGTCCGTGCGATGGCTATGAGGGACGCAATGCGATGTGAATGATGCTGGCTTGGGATCCGAATTGATAGCTCTTTGTGACCAAATTCCCTATTTTTGGGCTGCTTCATTTGATTGCGCCTCAATAAAAAGACCCTTTCTGCTTCTACTTATAGCTCTTTTGAATACATGCCGAAATACTCTTGGTTCTTAAACATTTCATAAGAAATAAAGCGAACGTCTGTAACTTATTCGTTGTCGCCTACCTGTCTATGCACTCATGTATGTACCACAGTGGATGTGCTCTCTAAAACTTCTACTTTAACTGCCCGACAGAAATTAGCAAGCATCAATTCCTATAATTCGTTCGTTTATGCAACAAATTTTGGGTTAAATTCTAGACCAGTCTCAGAAATATTGCAATGTGACTTTTAAACTCTATTTCAACTTCAGGGACAATGAATGACTGCGTTCTGAAATTCTCTAAAATAAAATTGACTAGAGATGAGGATGTTTTTGATTTTCAGTGAAAGCTGTCGGTATTAGAATGCCGATTCCAAGCTTACTTCATTAGCGTTCGTCATTCAAAAGGTGCGAAAGTTGTCTACCATATTCGGGAGGCGAAAGTGCAGCTTTCAGCTCTTTCGTAATGCCTTATATTCAACAAGGTCTAAAGTTTAAGGAAAAAGCGTTTCGGGTTAATACGGGACACGACTTGCCAATTATTAATATTGCTAGTTATTATATTCATCATTATTGTTCTTATAACCCATTTTTAGCACTGCATCATAGTTTTCTGATAGTAAAGATGGCCTTATTCTCAATTCTTAACTGAAAAAATTTGGATGAAATTTGGACAGTCTAGAGAATCTATCGTTGAGTTATTTTCTCGTCATGGAATTCTTTCTTAATGAGACAAATTATGACTATATTTTCGCATAATGCAATAGGATAAAATCTGTGAATTTATTATTGTATTTCAATCCTTTTGAATTATTCAACTAATGATGATAGCTTATGATTCCTCAATCAAAAATTTCATACTCAACGACAGTGATATATGGACTAGGAAATATATTATTAGCAATAACTTTAGTATTATCTCAAGAATGTTGATCACATTGAAAATCGATCATTAAAAGATGAATTTCCAGCGTGCAAACATCTCTTCTTGACAAAATAACGCAATCAAAAAATTTACATCATAATCGCATTCCTCTTTCATCAATAAATTCCTCTCTTAGCTTAGCAAATTTATAACTAATTTAGCAATAGAATATTTTCAAATTGTCAACAAAGTTCATACAATTAGACCGCAATAAGAGGAGCAACAAAATTTCATATGGAAAATATTCACTAAAGAAGCCAACAAAGACGATCGTTTAGATACAAATCGAGCAATGTGCTATTAGCAGATGGCACGACAAGCGCTTTTCCATTCTACTCGTCTAGCCGAGCAGTTTTATTAATTGTTATCAATTCATAGAAAATAAGAAAAAAAAAACCCTCTCATATTTTAATCGGTTTAGCCCTTTTTCACAATACTGTAAAATATTTGTTGCTGTTGTTTTTTGTTTGTTTTTTTTTTTTGTTTTTTCTGCGAACTGAATGATGTTAAATGAAAATTTGAGTGCCTTTGAAATGCATGCGAATTGCTTGTTATATTCAAATATCACTAGCTCTCTTCTAAATTAATCGACCCGATTAAAATATGTTAATCAACCTAATTAAAAGTCGGTATAATAGGCGGTCCATCAATGAGTATTAAATGCAGTAAATTTCATTACTTCATCTTCAATAGTTCTAGAGTTGGAACTTAAATTTACAAACATAAATGCATAGACATGACTTCACAACAGTTCGCTTTGCAAGTGCCATTAAGCGAAAACATTTGAAAGAAACTCTCTCACTCACAAAGAACAACTATAGAAATAAACTTAAATATTTCAAAGTGAATATTCACATTAGACGACACCAACAAAACTCTTAAATATCAACGGGACATATAGCGCTTTGAAAGAAAATCGAGTTATTCAAACGACTTGGGTCTCTTTCTCGACAAACAAAACATTTATGACTGTTGATCGAAGATAGTAATAACTGAAGGGAACATAAATGCACCAGAAGGTATACGTGAAATCGAATAGAATCAACTGTAGTAGTGAAATAGCGATTGACCGATATGTATCGGCAGTAATGCCCGACATTCAAGCAGTGACCGCTGAGCGGTGGAGAGAAACTATCGTATTTCGCATGGGCCGATTGAATCGCCATAAGCCGGGCTTGTTCATTGAGCCAGCAAGCAGTTGGTGTATTGCCCAGTCTTGCCACCAGATTCTTCTTCTATTTCATAGGGCAGAGCACACAGATTCGCGCACATTCAATTGCACCCATCAGTTGGCACCTTTGCCAACGATTCTCCCCTCAATCCTCACAATTATTCCTCTCCTTCTGACAAATCCCTTTGTTTGAAAAAGCGCACATGTGAAATTCTTATTTCGCTGAAACAATTTGGCTCTTTTTCAAATGCAAGGTCCACTAGAAGATTCGTTACATTAGCACGTCCCTATATAAGGCCAAATAAATTAGGGTTTTTATACCTATGCGCTTTGAGATGGAGCAAAATATGATGATTGTAAAATACTCAATCAATGAGTCGTTTTTTTGGTAAAACTGAAACTTTGTCAAAAGAAAAAAAAAATCGAACTTCATATATCTGAAATACTCTAAAAAGAGAGTTACACTGAAATAGGAGCAGTGATGATTTCTTGCAATTTCCAGTTTTTCTCGTCTGGTAGCATATTATGACGTTCTAGCATCAAGTTCAAAATTGCTCGCACGCTAAAAGGAAGCATGAAGTAAACTCTAACTACTGGATATGGATAAGAGCGCGGCATTAAAAAAAAACTGCAATTGCTGCTAGGAGGTCTTTCTGGTATTTTAAAAACCAATCTGAGTTAGTTTCTCTAATTGACAGGCCACTTAAAAATTTGAGACATTAGAAAGCCAAGAAAAACTTCTCGCAATTAGGAACAGAGGATACTCTTACGGATGTTTGGGATGCAGCTCCTAATTTAGGAGATATATGGATGTTTCTCAACTAAGTTTTAAGAACCTCTACTTTTTTTTGAAGTTTAGCAATTTTATGATTTTATGATATTATTCCTCCTTCCGTCTTTCTCATGGTTTTTCTATCTATCTTCATTCTTTGGATGAAACTAGAGAGTGATTTGCGACAACTTTAGTTTCTTTGTTAGGGGCTTCGATAAATGCTGTGGAACGCAAAAAGTTTTGATGAATTTGATTTTGGCGAATGAAAATTGAAAAAATTGATAATATATTGGGCATTGTAAGAATATGCTAGGAAAATGCGTTGAAGAAAATGCAAAATTCGACAGCTTCTCATATATGTGACACAATTTTGTATTTAAAGTTAAAATAATTCTTTGAGATAGAATTACAAAAAAAAAAAAAAATTACCGAAAAGAATGAGAAATGCAAATGCTAGCTCATGCTTAATAACTTCATCTCCTTTCTCAAAACGAATACGGCAATTCCCTAAAATCTTTGAGTTAATGAGTTCATTGCAATAAAAAATTCTTAAATATTACGGAACTATAGTCAGCGATGGATGTTTTCGATTAATTTCTTCAGGACATGTCTGTATAAGTCAATTTATCTCTATTTGACTTTTTTTGATTGCTCGATGTTTGACGAACGAATGAAATATTAAAATTAGAAGCAAATAGTACAGCGAAAAAATTCAAGAGTTTTCTGTTCTATTATAGAGATCAAGTCTGTGCATAGATTTTCCCTATTAGAGAGAATTTAGCGTTGAGCAGGAAAAGACCACATGTTGCGAAAGGTATATCGTAAGCAGAAAATAAAAACGGAAACAAACGCTCTGCTAAATATCTAATGAAGCACTCGTGATGTGCGAAAATTGCCACAATTTTTATCAACTCATTTAACAGGATGCGATTCTCTGTTTCCATTTGCACAAAAATTTTAGAAAATAGTAAATTCCCCTCCGCATTATTCCCTCGCTCATTTCCACTTCATTGAGATTATTCCGAAGGAAGAAGCAACAAGGATGCTCGTCAAAAAACATTTAATTCAAAATATATTTCGAGACAGAATGCTGGAATGTGCATACACTATCGTGCATGCATTAACTTTCGCTAATGCTAAGCTATTGCTTTAAGGATTCAACACTTTTTGATAACAAAAAGCTATGCATTAGGCATAGAGGAGATTTTGCTGTACTATCACTGATTTCTTTTATTAAAATTCAAAGAAAAAAAAACAGGTTTAAAGTGCTCAACCATAAACTATAGAGAGTGGAAATAATGATTCATATAGGGGGTCATCACAAATATAAAAGACATAAAATACTAAGCAGATAATTATTTCAATTGAAGAGTTCTATTTATTATAAATTGAGCAACACACATGGATAACACAAGGCGGATATGGCACACGATATACGTATGCACCCGATTAGGGACGATGGCATTTCCTCGGCAATTGTTTACGTGTGGCGATAGTTGGTTGCTCTCTCGTCAGCTAATAAAGCGATGCGTCGCATATTGTTTCCCTTTCGGAAATGTATGTGTTTCCTGTACTCGGTGTTCATTGCTGCTAATGCCATTTGTAATCACGCCTGCTGTTAGGATTAACTTATAATCTAAACAATCTATTCCCTTTGGAGAATTATTTTAGTGGACGCAATGGTGAATACTGAATGTGAAAATCTAATCGTTTCCAAAGAATAATATAAATACCAACTAATTCAAAAAAATCGTAACACAATATTAAACCTAACAAGAAAATGTGTTATATAATAACACACCGATAAGATTCAATCCATCCTTATTTGCATAAAGCAAATTTCAACTTGAACCGTCATTTTGCATTATTCGTGCTCGATTATTGTTGAAATAATCATATGAGAACGCTACTCACTGAGATGCACCCTTCAAAATCACATTATCCCTTCATCAAAGTATCGTACAAAAAAAATTTTTTGGCAGTATACTAATATACTTTCCTCAAAAAAAAAAAAAAAATAATAATAATAATAATAATAATAATAATAATCGGGGACACAAAAGCGTATTCTAGCAAGAGATAAGAATTCTCTGAGCATCGATTCAAAATAACATTGAGGAAATATTCATTCGTGAGATAATTACGAGTGGAGAAGAATGCTAGAGGCTATCGCATAATTTTTGTTTTTGCAAATCGCACTAACATTCTCATTAATTACCAACAAATATTAAAAACGTACCCACTAATGCAATCGTATTTTAATCGAGTCGATCGTTACAATCAATCTCCCACAAAAGATTCATAATTTATGATCGGAACGATGCAAAACGCAACTCCATCTATTGCAAGATATGCAAAACGCAAATCCACCTATTGCAAGATATGCAAAACGCAACTCCACCTATTGCAAGATATGCAAAACGGAACTCCACCTATTGCAAGATATGCAAAACACAACTCCACCCATTGCAAGATATGCAAAACGCAACTCCACCCATTGCAAGATATGCAAAACGCAACTCCACCCATTGCAAGATATGCATATATTTTTTGACAGCTTTGAGTACCTTCAGTTGTGCTTGAAGCTGCAGATCAATTTGAAGGTTGTTTATATGGGGTAATCTTATGATGCACAATCCAACCATTCAATTTTATAATTCGTGCCTCAGTGGTTTCGAGTTCAAGCTACTAAATAGGCAGGGAACTACTAACACACACACATACAGATGCACAAAGACACAATAATCTGCGTGCTTCTATTTTTTTCGGTTTTTTTTTTTTGTTTTCAAACTTTTCGAATATAATTTTCTAAAAAATGCATGGCTGAAATAGGTTCTGTTGCTAATCTATTTTAATCTTTGATGAAAGTGACAATGGTTTACCGCTGCTCCATAATTGTGCCCAATTCGGTGAACAAAATGCTTACAAAAAATTGTATACAATGCTGAAGAGTTGAGGCATTGTTGAGTCGTTTTCATGTTGATGTAAAAGTGTATGTCATTCAAGTGGGAATGTGATCGCGTCACAAAGAAGAATACGACACTAACGGTTTTTAAAAATCCAACACTTATTTGTGCCTTTCTGAAAGCATCACGAATACTGCTGCAACTTTTCCACATGCCTAAGAATCGCCTACTAAGAAGAATTTCGATGTTATCGCTAATTTCTATTGACAATGCTACCTTAACGTCAATTAAGGCAAACACTATGTGAAAATATAGCAATAGTTTGTGCAAAACTTCAAAACCTTAAAATGCATTTCAATATAGCCGATAAAAAGGCGATTAATTAGCAATAGTATGAGTGAAAGAATTTCTGAGTAGAAAGCAGTAAAGTTTGAGTTGAAAAAGTGCTACTCGATTAAAAGTTTTCGCAGATTCTGCGTTAACTCTTTATCGAAACTTCAAACGGCCTCAAAATAACCCTCTTTAAACAAAACGCTTTTTATGAGTGAAATTTAGTATTCGACTGCAAAAAATTTCAGCCAACTTCAGAGCAAAAAAAATGAAAAAAAAAACGAAAAAATTCCAGTCAAACTTTGTATTCAAATCATCCAAAAAAGTTCTTCATTCAGATAATTGAATGCAACGAATTAATTGAAAGCAATATGCAACAACAACGAATAAACTCTCTCAACAGACAGTTAATGCACAAAAAAGTTGATAAAAATGTTGCATAACCGGTAAACTTTGAAGATCAAAATTTCTGCAGTGTTTGCAGAGAATGAAATGCTCATTGAAAGAAGGAGCGGAGGGGAGGGGAAGAGGAGATGCAATTCACGATGGCATGGTATTTATTCCTGTAATTTGGAGAAGAGTATGGAACAACATTCTCACTGATGCTACTAACTATCGAAGGATGGAACAACATTCTCATTGATGCTACTAACTATCGAAGGATGGAACAACATTCTCATTGATGCTACTAACTATCGAAGGATGGAACAACATTCTCATTGATGCTACTAACTATCGAAGGATGGAACAACATTCTCATTGATGCTACTAACTATCGAAGGATGGAACAACATTCTCACTGATGCTACTAACTATCGAAGGATGGAACAACATTCTCATTGATGCTACTAACTATCGAAGGATGGAACAACATTCTCATTGATGCTACTAACTATCGAAGGATGGAACAACATTCTCATTGATGCTACTAACTATCGAAGGAGAGAGTGAAGCAAAAGATGCACACAACTCTTATGTAAGTGATAGTGCTACATCTCCAATCAACGTAAAATTGGATTCCTTTTTGCGAGGTCGATTTAGCCCACATGGTCTATGTTTTGGCATTAGATATACACACAGACAGAGAGACACAATAGCGTAAATATGTGATCCCGGAAATGCGCCGTTATGCCAGATGTAGCGATCGTCCACTCCATTTACCGTACTCTAAACGATGTGTGGCAATGTGAAATTTGCCGATTTTCTTATCGCAAAAAAAAAAAAAAACTCTGACAAGAATGAGGAAAGTTTTCATAACGATATGGAAAGTAGGTGTGAAGTAAACGTTGAAAAATTCGAGTATTAGAATTGATAATTGGTGGTTATTAATTGATAATTCAGATGAAGATCATGATAACGAAACATCATCTGAGTCCCATCACTTTTATTCTCAAACTCATAGAGGAAATTCTTGCAGGAAAACAAAAAAAATATAGTGCAGTATATTTGTAAATGGTGTGAATGCAGAGTGCTCGAGAAAAGTAGAATAAAACTGCAAAAGATATTCAAAAAAAAAATAATAATAATACCGTGAAAAGCTCTTGTAATTATATTGGCAAAAATGAGAGAGGAAAAATTAAAGGTGAATAAGAAAGTGAATATCCTCTGCGACATTTGCGCCATAAAAGTGAATAGGTGAGAACTTGAGAACAGAACAATGACAATGTTTTTAGAACATAGATTGCGAGATGCTGCATTCGATTTACTGCATAAATCGTTTCCGCTATGAATACGATTTTAGTTGGACAGCGAGCCGATTAGAGCGTTTGCTAATGCTCGAAATCGGCCGATTACTAATAGAGATAATTACTCGAGAAAAGCAACTTAAGAACTGCACTAAATATCGTTAAAGGGCTGAAACACTGAAAAAAGGTGAAGCATTATGCAAATTTCGTTGCATAACTTCAGCGAAGATAAATTTCGCTTGAGTGGGAATATGAGAGGGGACTTCGTTTGAAATGTGAAACGTTTAAAGCATAAAACGATGAGCTTAAAATGATAACGGAAGAAAATCAGATTATTTAAGAGCAAATGGAAAGGTGTGCCAGACGAAATGGCACGATACGCCCTCTTGCATTCTTTTCACTTGACCAACCAATTTCATAAATTGCCAACAGAAAAGAAATATGCGAAACAATACCCTCATATTGTTATTAATTGGATAACCTACATTTACTTCCCCGAGTGATTCATTTGTTCTGAGATTTGGCCATTATGGAAATAAAGACCGACCGGTATGAAATGCAAGCAATTTTCAGATTTCTTGAGAATGTTAAACGACTATAACTTCATTCAACCTTGATGGATGAGTGCCAAATGTTGTAGATGATATCATTCCACAGTGCACTTTGCATTCACAAGATTTCATAGCTCTAGTCACGTTGATTACACAGTTGAAGTCAGCAGGCAAACGGACAGACAGACACACACACACACACATACACACACATACACAACACACACACACACACACATACACACACACACAGATCGCATACAGTAACAGAATGGAATTTTCATCTTCTCTAAGCGGTTATAGAAATACTTGAAACACTGAAATTACCCCGTGAATGGAGATTTTGCACTATAGCAACACGATAAGCCAGCAACGAGTGGGCAGAGTTCAAGCGACACTTTTTTGTGGTTAGTTAGAGTGAACACCGAGAATAATTACTGTGAAGAGAAAAACATAGTCAACTGCACATCTAAAAGCTTTTCATTACTTCTGTAGTTCTATTTCTCGGATTACGGTGGTTTGTGAACCGAGATCATGAGCAGAAGGCACATGTTGGGAAGATACTGTCGGAATATGCATATTGCAAGAATTCATAAGAAGTGCATAACGATTCGATGGCACACCTGTTTGTAAAACGAATCAGTGAATACGGGCTCGACTGCATCCACATGGGAATTAAGTTGGCAATCGAAACACCGGTAAACGGTGAAGTGTTTACCTGCAACAAAATGAAATGGGTTGATCTCATAACCGTTAAGCCAAACGAAGATGAAATCCATAAACTCATTGATAGCACTCATCTATAAATGCAGTAAAAATGCATTTTTATAACATTACACAAAGCAAACCAATGCAACGCCATCTACGACGATTCTTCCAAAACGAAACGACACAGAAGGGTGAACGGAAAATGCAATCTGCAAACGATGCATTAATAACACTATTCATACATATTATCTCCAGAGATAAAAATAGAGGTGAAACACCATTTGTACAGGGAAATAAGTGGAGGTGAAGTATCATATGCATGGAGATAAAAGTAGGCACGAAATATAACTTAAAGCCAAAGACTATAAGCCTCGTAAGAGAGATGCAAATGAGTTGAATTTCAGGTTTATTCAAGAATATGGGTGTTCGAGTACCATCAGTGAAGCATTTGAAAGAACCAGGTTAAGTACAATCATCCGCTACGTCAAGAAGGCCATTCGAAATCGAAATATTTCTGTTTATCTATCACCAATAGGAACGCAAAATGAGATTCTCTATTATTTGTGCCTAAAATAAGGATTGGTAAGTAGGTCTAAGCTCCAATATCGTTTTCATTGTTAAACATTTTGATAGCAGATATTATATTCCGTTTTGACCATCACAATTCAAAAGAATCCGTTTTCAGTTTAATTTTAAAAATAATGTTTTCTTTAATCGGTGAAATAAAAGAAATTTTGATTGGAAATTGTGCTGTTTCATACTGTAAATGGAAGATTCGAATTGTCGATGTTCATGTAGCGCTCGAACGATTGGATCATCTCCAAACTCAAGTGAACACTTGTTTGCAGAATTGTGTGGCATTACTAACAACTTAGTGATTGAAGATTAGGCGATGTTGTGCGGGTTGTGCAAGTTGCAAAGGTTTTTTTTTTTTTTTTAAATTTCGGCATGAGTCACTCTGTCGAATGAAAGAGTTTCTTATGTAGTTATATGTTAGGGGGGTTCCATCTGTAAATAGGTTACGTTAAAGGTACTTAAAACTGGCGTTCCGTTTTCAAGTTATCGGATTGAATTAAGCGTTATTGTTGATTTTGACAGAGTTAGATGAGAGCACCGATTTTGCGCATGAACGTACATAGAAGGGCGCCATGATGCCGTGCTTGAAGGTAAGAACGCCCAATAAATTGAAGCAAAAGTGCCTACTCGATACGCTTAGCGGCAGTCATGTTGTCACATAGCAGACACAACGAAATGATTATTGAGACGTTATCTGACGTTCGATTTCCTCTCCGTTGCGAACACACAACAAGCACGCTATACTCTATCGTTGTTGTATACTCGACTTGTTGGTTCCCTTTTTTCTTCGTCTCCTTTCTTCTTCTTTTTTTTTATTTTTTTTTTTTTTTTTTTTTTTTTTTTTTTGTGAAGTTTTCATCTCATGTTATATAATCGTCTTATGAAGCGTTGATATTAATCAAGTTACGAAGAAGTGAAATATTTTATACTTGGAAATATTTCATTTGTATCACTTTAGGCGAAATGTTTTATTAATCTTATAATACATCTTATACTCTTTAATTTGTGCTCATTAGAGTATTGTTGTTTCAGTTGGATTGTGCTGTTTGCCATAAAATTGTGAAACATTTTTTCCGATTTCTATTTAGAGGCAGATCGTTTACACTCGCTTCGCTTAGAGGAAGATATAACCCTCAGATATACCGCAAAAATTATAGTTTGAAGACCGGACTTCATCGTTTTCAATTCAGAATTGTCCCATATGGAATCTCATACCGTAAATATTCGTTGACGGGGAAAACGCTTTTATGTAACGTTTCAATCACATTGTTTGCAAATTTATTGGAATCTACTGTTGTTTGCTTCGCTGAATAATCTCTACTATTTTAAGTTGTATGTTAAGTTCGGACCGTTGATTATCATTACTTTACTTTATTCCTTCTTTTCTGCTGTTTTGCAGTTTTCTTTGTTCGGTAGTGAATAAATTCCCAAATACCACTGAGTGGCAGAGGTATGAAATTAAAAACTGCGAATGAGAAAGCATTCAAACAAGTAGAATAAAACATCGATGAGCGCTAAAAAACCAAATTTGAATAAATGCATAAACAACTTATTGGGTCTTAACATCGGCACTCGTTATGCTGATCATAGACGAGCATCGTCCTAACGTTCATGACGACTGTGATGTAAATTCCGCATTCTCATGCTGAAGTTTCTACATAGGCATAAAGCAGTTTCAGTTATAAAATACTGCAGTTTCTGCAGTATATGCTAATGAAATGCATTTTTTAGAAAAAGATTTGTTACCGTGAGTAGCACACTGTGAAAAGTTTTTCCTTTGATGCCATGCCTTTCATAAATTCACTAAAAATTTAACGACTGAAATATTTTCGCCCTCTATGGTGATTAGCAAAACTTTTGTCAGCTGCATCCGATCGTCTTAATGGAAACTTTGTTGCTTAAACTTTTCATACACTAAAACAATGGTTCATGAATGTGATGTGCCTTTAAACGATGAGAAAATGAATACGAAAGGGTAAGTAAACGAAAAATTTCTAGGCAGCGGTGGTTTAGTTATAAAAGGTTTAGTTATAAAATTGATTTAGTGATGAGTACTTAAATTAGTGTACGAATTATTGAATTTAAAATTTTTCTCATCTTATGTTAGCCTCACCTAAGTTGTAGTCCAATCATTGATGTGAAAGATCGGTGCAGTTGTGCGAATGCGATCGAAAACGTTCAATTATGTCGTTTTTCCTCACTTTGGTAGCTAGTGAATATATATACCACTAAACGCTTCTAGAGACGGTTGAGTTATTGATATTTCTGCGATGGGAGGTGCATCTGTGGGTGTATTCCTTTTCCTTTATGATTACGCACTCAACCATACCCCCCCCCCTCCCCCCTCCTCCCTGACACCTGTTTTGTATTATTGTTCAGGTGGGTTGCCGATTCGGATATTAACTTGATGCCCTCTTTCCAGAAACAGCTGAAGAGAGGATATGCCTGTGTTACTTCTAAGCTTTACTTGTTTCATGCTTGTCAAAACCTTGATTCGTCACGGCTAGTAGGCTATCGTTCTTGCTTGTTGTTTACTAGTCGAGTATTTGTGCTTTCGCTGCTCAAAACTTCTTCATTAAATGCATTTAATGTCAGGGTTTTACATTCAATTGCATCAGATCAGGGGTACTATACGTACTGGAGATGCCGATCTAGGATTTTTTCGATGTGTCCTTCGATCGATATATAGATGATCATTGTGAAGTTTATTTTTGCATAGCCAATGCCTAATTTAATGTTCTGACATTTTTCGTTAGCTGATTATGTAAGCAATCATAATATATGCAATTTACATAACACTTCAATTTTGCTTGTTTGATTTTTTATTTTTTATTTGCTGTTAACCATATAATTGCAATTTGATTTGAATCATAATTTCTATTTGAGTGAGTGAGAATGTTTAAGTGAATCACAATTTCTTTTGCATAATTTTTAATTTCCATTCAATAATCTCTTAGTGCATTATGGTAAATGGCCAATGATTATGGCGATCATAATAGAGAATACAACTGAAGGAGGCGTATTAAAGCGGGCAGTGTGGAGTGCTATTCATTTATGCATCAAACGATAATCATTTATACCTAAGTTTCCTGATATAATTTAGAGATCAAGCTATATTCAGAAATAAATATTGCTTAAATATATCTGAAATGCTATCCTGTTTTTTATTTTATTTTATTTTAATGGTTGTGCTTGAGTTATTGTATATTGTAGTAAGGCAGGCAAGTTTAATTGAAGCAGTTAGTGTGAGCGCATCGAATATTTGAACAAGCACTAACATAGAGTGGATTGGGCACATCACCACGGTTATTCAAACAGCACTGCGATACTCGGACTATATAAACGGTACTTTGTTAGGCACTCGAATCTTTTCCACCCCCCCCCCCCCCCCCCCCCCCCCCCCCACCCCCCTCCTTACGGCTTATTTCCTCATTCAATCCTCTCAGCTCTTCTTTTATGCGGCCAATTTCGTTATTAGTAAACTTTAATCGATTTTTTTTTCTTTTTTTTTTGCTTATAATAATGAAACATGCAGTTTTTTTCACATAGAATCAATTATTGATTGAATTTAAGTGATTTTTATTGAAGCATGATAGGAAGAATGCGAAATACGAGGGAAATAATTGTTGGTTGGAATGGGCGACACGTCACAAACCTGTGACTCACATCGAACAGTGTGTGTCTATGCATAGCACTAGCGTTCTCGTCAGTTTGCTTTGCTCATCTGCTGTGTTGCTGCTGTTTTATGCATTAAACAGGTTTTTATGCTTGCTATCCAAGAGGAATGCTTATTTCCCACCTTATATTGGCATGGTTAGCAAATCTAGAAAGATTCTGTGTCATTGAAAGGAAATATACATGGTTCTTAGAAAAGAAACATTTAACCTTTCGTGTGTAAGAAGGCGTTAAGGGGGGGGAGGGGGGGGGGAGAACAGGGATATGGATGAGAATGGGGGGATGAAAGAGGATGATGAAAGAGGATGATGAGACGTTTTGCTTTTGCAAGGAACGTGGAGGGATCGAAATCACATTAACTCTTCCAATTTATTTGGTCATAAAAAACTTAGTTAAACCTAATTATTTATAAACTTTGAACTATTGCAGCATTTCTAAATAAATTTTCGGCATTCTTTGAGTATATTTCTCTAATTTTTCATGAAATAAGGTAGTTGGAAGGTGATTTTTCCATTAGAAAATCGATTACAATATTTATGGAAGTCAATTTTTAAAGGATAAAAGATTAGAGGGCGTTGCGATCGTGAATTAGTCATTCCAATATTTCCACTTGGTTGATTTAATTCTCTCGCAAATCTTTTTTTTTTTTTTCATTATTTTAGATATGCACATCGAATATAGATTCGCTAATAAAATGGTAGATACGTTTTAGAAAAACATTTGCTATTTGAAATGTAAATAAAAAAGATTGCTTCTGCATTAACGTCGACATGGAATCGTTGATTGTGTTGTTGCGAATCACAATCCACAGCTTTAGCTGCTGATTGCACAATATATGTTTTTTATATGGTTCACTGAAGCGGTTCGTGTCGTTTTCACGCATCGATGCCTCGATTATCACTCGACAAACGCCATTGAAATACGATTTTGTATGCTGAGCACTGCATTTTTGCATTTATCTCTCTAGTTTTATCTACTTATTGTGTTATAATTTGTTACATTTGAGTGTTATAGACAAACGGTGTGTTGTGATGGAGCAATTGTGACGACGTCACGTGTTAAAGTCAGCACATGCTGGATGTTTACACTGCACATGCTCCGTTTTATGAGTCGACGAAGGAATGCTCCAGCTGTTTTGCTTGAGAGAATGGTGCGCCTATTACCGCCTTCGTAATGCTTCAGTGGAAGCTCCTAACGTAGAAAACCGTCCTATAAGGCGCCACGGAGGAAGATTTTTCCTCGCCTTTTTATCTTTATTCTTTTCATTTCATCTTTTCTGCTGAAGTAGGACCTAAGTCCGAACAGGTGATTTACAACTACCATCTTTCTGTCGATTGCGGAGAAGGGGATGATGCGTCTCTGGCTCTAATGAGGGCTCCATAAGCTTATAATTTCCCAAGTGGTTCAGAAATTTCTTCTTTCAACTGAAGTGTTACCTAATGTGGTCATTTTTGTCAATCTCTTCCCTTTGACTCAGGTAGTCCATTGCTATAGTTGTATGGTATATGGGGCTTGGTGATGCAATGCAACATTTCGTCGCCACTGTGAGTATTTAAAGTTTGGGTACCACATCTCTACTTTTATGACCGAGGTTTATGGCATCCGCAACTTTTCAAAAGCACAATATGTGCAGAGGGCAACTGATCAATGACGGTGACCCCCTGATCGGGGCTGAATAAAAAAGTTAACATGCCTTCGAAGGTTCGCGAACAAACAGTGAACATGAACAAAACTAAACAAATTCCCCTTGAAACAAGGCCTGTGTCAATGATGTTCGCTGTCGGCTATGCTGCTGCTTGTCTGCGGCTGCATGCCGTCGTCGCATTGTATGTCCACTTTTCATCGATGACCAGTGTTGCGCGCTACTCCAGATAGTGACGCCCTTCCTTCACCAATAACCAATTTTCGCCCCTTCCAGTTACCAAGTAATATGTCATATATTGTTGAAGTGGTTCGTTTTCCAACACCAACATCGTATTCCACCGCGCAAAAAAAAAATCCTTGTTTGCATGTTGACGATGCCTTGTGAACCACACCTCAAACTGGGGTGATTAGACGTTTGCTAAGTTATTCAGACAAGACACCCAACATTCAGCATAGAATAACAACGAGAAAGTATACACGCAAATAATGTGACACAACTTGTGCAAAAAGAAGATTTCGAGATCAGCGCTGAAACGACGTTACGCTAGGTAATCATTATCGAACAACGAAATCATCGTTGATGATACACTATCAACCCACAGATGACATGATGCAACCACAAACAACGAAATCGGAGTCGCCGAGCCTTTAGGGTGCGTTTATATAGTCCGCTTGTTGACGCACTTGACGCTTGCGGCAACTTATGTCTAGCCACTTGTTTGCACATCAGTTGGATGTGCAACTTTAATATATTTATGAGCTATATTTCTGATCGCCCGATCATCAACCTCTCTATTTTCTTTGCAATCGCGACAGATGCTTACAGTGTTTACTATTTTCATGCTTTATCTGTAATCAAAAGGCAGTTATGGAGCCGAGAGAGAAGGCCAATAAATGAAGGAATACGGTGTCTATTTGCATAATTGGTGATAACGAAGCATTTTATTGCTTGCGAATGTCAGACTTATGTGGTAGTTCTATAGGGTTTCTACACATCTCCATTTCGTCAATGGGATAGTTGCTCGTTTGTTTCGATGAATAGCCTTGTAGATTTGTTGAAGTGCAAAAACAGGTGTGCTTCGATTAATAAATCTGGCAATGAGTTGGCAATATTAGAATTGGAGGCAGTTGATGGCAGTTTTACGACTTTGCTACTTTTTTGGCCTAACTAACATCAGACCTGCATGACCTTCTCATTAATTAATACTCATAAGTAATACACGATATGCTTTTGGCGTTTGCTTATTTATACTTTACCATAGCCTTGTGCATATATTTTTCTATGATCTACTTGCAAACATATATATACATATATATATATATATATATATAATATATATATGTATATATATATATATGTATATATGTTGGTGTTTTCACTCCTTAATGATTACCTGCCTATTGAACTTACAGGTTAGTATAATTTTTTTCGCGTAATTGTTCAGTTCTTTGTTTTTTTCGTGGAATTAATGGGCGGTGAAGGGAAATGTTTGATGATCTGGTCAGAGGAGGGCAACAGTGAGTCGCAGAGAGTTCATGGCACGCTGTCAAGGCTTTCACGTTAATGCGTTTGATTAATGCAAGTGAATAATCTTTTCAGGCCCTTAGAAATTTCTATTGTTTTATCTTAAAGTTTCGTATTGTTTCTTTCGTTCTTTTTGTTGTTTACGTCGTTATTCCCCACTTTCCGGGTACATCAATGTGTAATGAAAGCAAAGCAATGAGTGCATCAAGTTTGTTTTCAGATTTTTTGTTTCGAAGAGGGGAGCTTAGATGTGTTAACAGAGAAGAGAGGAAACTCAAGGAGTGGTCACTTGTTGCCAACAGACGTAGTGCATGCCAGATGCCGATCGTTGGCCTTCTGAAGAAATTCATCCGGGGTGAAGAGAAGAAGTCGGTAGCGAGGAGCGTGCCATCAATCGTGCGGCTCGAAACTGACGTTGCTGAATATTGGACCCTAAAAGAGGTGATTGGTGATGGTGCGTTTGGTAATGTCTACAAAGCGGTCAGTAAATTGGATCCAACTCGAGTGGCCGCAGCAAAGGTTCGCTTTAGTCTAGCTTCTCTCTCCGAAAACATCATTGGCAACTATTTTCCTCTGAGAATGCATAAGAACGGATATATGAAGAAGGTACAAGACCCTATTAGGGGATCGTAGTATGTTGCAAAGAAAGCGCACCTCGTTTGGGTGTTGATAAGTTTAAGAAGGATGCGTTTGCTTTGTGTCTCTTAAATGAGATGTTCTAGATGGGATGGGCTGCCTCAAAGAAATGTTCTCTCTCAATGGCGTTGAATTTCTTGAATGCTCTTGTTCTTCATTTCTTTCCTCGTTACCACTATTCTTTACGGATGTGTGCTCTGACGGCGTTTGAATGCCATCCTCAATGAACCTCTCATCCGGTCGTCTTTTTTCATATAAAGTTAGTAATTCTTGGAAAAAATGTTGCTGTTAAATAATGAAGCATCGAAGTAAGCCTTTAAGTGGTAACCATTTTATGTGATGGTTACAGTTGGAGTGTTTAGGCAATGGAGCTGGACGACGACGAAGGTGCGGCGGTTATGGTGGAAGTTGAAATCCTCACTCATTGCGTGCACCCTAACATCGTACAACTTTACGATGCATTCACTATGGGTAATCGCATCACGGTATGTTATTCTCAGTCTCACAGCTGCATGTGCAGCAACTTGCTTTTAATCATCCATACGAATGCGATGCGAAGAATTCGAAAGTGAGGAAATTGCAGAAAAGTTTCAGATTCCATCATTGATCTGACAGAGACTTCAATTCCTGGGAATCAAATTGTTCAGAAAAATCATTCTTGATTATCGCACCGGTCAAAAAAACAACAAAACAAACTAGGGATACTTTCCTTCAGGGATGTCCGATCGCTTCGCAGTTATATGCTAAAATATGATACGATTAAATGCCTAGGCACCCATCCCATACATCATTCTTGGTGTCTCTTCCCACTTCTCCCTCTCGCATGCCCAACCGTTTAAAAAGGACGTGATATGAGAGGCAGTTGTTTTACATTGGAAACCATATTTGTTTTTTTAGTTGTTTAATAATATTCCGATAATGCTCGAATGTTATAATAAGGCAGACGGTTTAAATTAGTGCTTACCTTTCTCAAATTAGCGATCATGCACCTTCCTTCAATTAGAGAGACAATATATTCCATTGTTTTTCAGCGCGCATCTTATGTGAGGCAGTGAAGCTGCTGATAGCACGTTTCATGTCTCTTGTTCTGTCGTTGTTGAGTGGTGATCAACCATAGAAGCATTCTTCCTAATCAACCATAGATTATAAAAACAGCCCATGCTGTTAAAACCTAATGTGAAAGTTGATGAGTTTATATGTAACATAAGGAGCTATTCTTTTACGATTCCTTTTCCATTCCTTCCTCCGTATCGTGAACTCCTCGGGCGAACATTTGGTTCCTCCCTCTTTACTTATGCAACAACGAGAACGTTTTTCATTAAGCAAAACTTTGACTGAAGTTTGAACTCTGTTATCCTTCCCTCACGCTCCATTTCCTTGTATATTTTGTTTCGTTAATGGTTCATTGTTCACTTTCTGGAACCATCCCGTAAAAGTTTTGACTTGTTTAGTTTCAGATGAAGGGGGTGGAGGATAGTTGATGTTTTGTTAACTTTGTGTATTTAATTGGCCATGAATCATTTGACAGCACGGGCGTCTTTTTAATACTTTGCATTTGTTTGAGCATGAATCATTTCACACTCATCTGTGACCTTTGCTTGTGTTGTCTTTGTGGGAGATATGCTTAGAATTTCGTTGTGGCAGTGGGTGGAAGCAGAGCAGGAACATGTTGTATGAGAAGTAAACAGCACTATGTAAATTAATGCAACATGCATAGGAATGGCGTTATATTCTTACAGCTATTGTTAGAATTCTGTGGAGGAGGCGCTGTTGACAGTATAATGGTCGAGCTGTCAAGAGGGTTGACGGAAGCACAGATCCACTGCGTAATGAGGGAGGTTCTCAAGGCACTCGATTTTTTGCATCAGAAAAATGTTATCCATCGAGATCTCAAGGCTGGTAACGTCCTGCTTACCAATGATGCCAAAGTGAAGCTAGGTAATGCTTTTTCAAGTTTTGTTACATTTATGTGCTTCTGAAGATTTCAAATATAGCAGGTTATATTACGCGCTTTCGCGCTGAAAGTACGTACATATAATATGTGTATACATAGTGCATATGTATATATATATATATATATATATACATATGTATATATATATATATATATATATGTATATAAGGCACATATATAGTGCATATACGAGAAGTTTTGGCAGCAGGCATTTGTTTTCATATGTGTATAGTTTCGAAATGTAGTGCTGCAGTATTCACAGCCGTTGTTGCAGCTGATTTCGGTGTTTCTGCGTTTTGCAAAGATGCCCGTGAGGAACGCTCAACATTTATTGGCACACCATATTGGTTAGTGAGTTATTGAGTTCATCAATGAGGTATCAGCGTAAAGTCGTTGTTCTAAGATTGTCACGTTGTTTTGAGCCTTTGAGCCAGATAGCAGCATAGTATGGGCGAAGAAGCATTATTTTTGTCTAGATAGGCAGTTTTTTTTACAACTAGACCACTGTAAGGATTCTGTGGAAAATTTTTATTGAGAAAATTTGAAAAATTTTCAACATTCATATTTTCGTCACTCATCTTACCCAATCTATCCAAATCGTTATGATGAAATCATGAAGCTGTTTTGCACGTTTCTGTGAATAATTATGATCTCGTAAAGTGAACGCTTCTTTGCCCTAAAGGAACGCTTTTTACGTGCACCACGTTTTGGAAGTGAATAGGAAGTTGAAGGGAAAGTGGCTAATATCGGCATTGGAGGTCCAGAACGTGACAGTCGACCAAACGAATTTCGCAAGCCCCTGGGCAAAATGTTCTCTGTATAAAGCTTTTGGAAACAAGTGTTCACAATTATATCTCCGATGGAAATTGCGAAGCGTGCTTCCTGGTAGAGCATTGAATATCCTCGCTGAAAGCATTCATTATGCTTTCCATGAGCATATTCCACATCTCACGCAATATATGTTACCAGAGTGATATTATATGAGGAGAGCATATGCGAATACATAGTTTCAATACGCCAGCCGTGATAGTTGATCTGATGCGAATGTGATTCGTAATTCACTTGCGATTGGCTGCGGCTATGTTTTATAGGTATTTGATTTTAAGGTTATTGACAGATGTTTATCACTCTCTGATTAATCCATATGTGAGAGTATGTATTTGTAGTGACTATTTGAAGCATGCTAAGAAACAAGTTTAAGTAATTTCACTTCTTTGAAGGTAAACGTTTGAAGCTGTAAAGTTAATTAAATTTTTCGTCTACAGGATGGCTCCGGAGGTGATGCTTTGTGAAACGTTCCCAGAAAAGAAGTACAACAAGCTTGCGGATATTTGGAGCTTTGGTATAACACTCATAGAGATGGCTGAGGAGAGGCCGCCATATTCTGAAATGAATCCGGCTAAAGTTGTCTTCAAGGTACCTCTATTCGTTTTGGCTTTTTTATTCGAAAATAGCTGTAATATTTTTCCGATTGTTAACGCATCGATTATGTTTTCTTAAGAAATATGGTTTCTACAGAACTGTGCTTCCAAAAATTATTTTATTCTAATGAAATCGACTAAAATCAATTCAGAAGGCTGCTAAAGTATTGCGTGTAGGTTTTAACTGTGTAAACTTCTCCTTCAATATGGCTGCCCACTCATATCGAATGTACGCCGCTGTTAATTTTCTTATGTTCGATATGCTTGAATGGTTACATTTGAAAGGGACGCTATATTTTCGAGCATTACATGATGTGAAATCTGTTCTATTCATTGAGCAAGATAAAAAGTAACAGTGTATTTTATCTGATTTGTAGCTGTGTAAAGTGGGTTTATCTTTGCAGCGATAATTAACAGCTCATTGATGCATTTATTCCACTTGACTGCAAATTACTTTTGTTTTGTTTTCAAGCAGCGTCACTGTTGTTGAGGTCTGTTTATAGGAGATTCGGCAACCATTTTGCACCTTGAATCGATTCGAATTGTAGCGATTATTTGTTCACTTCAGTTAGAAGATTCCTTTATTGATACGATTATGTTTAGAAAGTGAGATTTACTTTTTTAGATAATAAAGGCCGAGCCACCAACGTTGGAACGACCCAGTCAATGGTCTTCATCATTCCGTGACGTGGTTTCACGTTGTCTTACCAAAGACCCGCAGAATCGACCAACGGCTGCTGATCTTATTTGTGTAAGTTTTCATTTGTTTATTGGCTTAGGGTGATCCATGTTTTATTAGGGCATCTTTGTGCTGCTTTATATGAATAGAAGTTGACTCCAATTCACTTTAGCCCATATCTCTTCTGCATTTAACTGAGGCAATAAAATAAAAATAACTGGAATATTCAAAAGCCTGAAATCGCGTTTATAGGGTCTGTCATCCTTTTTGGGGTTTTGTCTTCGAACTGCGAAGGGGATGACAGAAGTAAATCAGCGTGATGTTGCGTATGAACATAGAATCACTATATTCAGCAATGCCATCGTAGCAAAATTTTTGTTATCTTGCTGTGCTGTTGTTCTCCAAAAAGTTGTATTGAGTTATGTTTGTACTACGTTTTCAAAAATCCAGTGTACTCTCTCTTTACTGTACTTGGGGATGCAATAGTGTACGAATTACTTCGGCGCAAAAGTACACTGCTTACACTGTACTTTTAGTTTGTTGCGTTTTTCTTCATACGCATGAATAAGACAGCAACGATCAATTTATTTATAAATGAAATAAACCAAAGCTGCACAGGAGATGACTGGAACGATGAAAAGATTGTAAAAACATTGTTTTCTTCATAAAAAAAAAAAGCGATAGATGCAATTGTCGACGGGGTAGGTTAGCTAAGGCAATCCGTTCAAGCGTATTTCAAGTCCTCCGAGGGGCAAGAGATCTTCCACGGTACCTTCCTTAAAAATAAACTGCCGCCACCATATTTGCGCATGTAGATGACTCGCCATCGAAAATGAACTTGTCTTCGAAAGCACACAAAGTGAATGTCGCAAGAGGACAACATTTCAAGGGTCGATATTAAAATTCGTCAAAAAACTACTTTCTTCTGATCCTTCATAGACTTTCTTCTGATCCTTCGTAGAAAGGCATTTAAGAAAATCGTCGTGCCGCTATGAAGGTGAGAGACGTGTTCCGTAGAGCCAACAGTTTTGTGGTGAACATTTATGCCTGAGCTCCCTTATCCAACTTCATTGGCGATTCTTCAAGCGTTGCTGATGGGGTGCATCAGCTTTACTGGTCAATCTGATCGTTAAATGCTTTCACCAGTTCAGCATATTCATCTTCAAATCGCACGCTCAAATATTTTATAGCTCATGTCGTCTTTAGACCCATCAATTCATGCCCATCACATCTCGAACACTTATAGCCTCCGTAAATCACTTCGTAAAACTTCCACCTAGGTGAAATGGGCTACGATATTTGCTCTGTTTCTGTACAGTAATTTCGAGCAGCAAACGCTTGATGTAAACTCGATTTGTTATACTTTCATTTGTTCTTTATAAACTGACGATCCTTATGGGTGTTGTTTTCTAGAGGGTCTCCATTTAGTGGCGTCCTTAGAAGAACTCATTTATTTTCCATAAAGTACCGTCCTTAAAGAGGATCGAATATAAAATCATCACGCACGAAGGATGATGGTATACGAATTAAAAAGACAAGAAAAAAAAAATAATAGCTCCAAACTTATTTCGAAGAATAAGAAAAGTAAACTTGCGAATGTGAGGCAGTCCCTCATCCCTGTTGAAGTTATGGAAAATTCAAGCTTAGTTTCGCAAAGAAATACTCCATTCCCGACACTCAGTAGGCACGCTGAAACTTGAAACTGGTGAAGTGCAGTAATGTAACTCTAATCTAATGTGAATGAAGTATATTTGAAGTACAAGTACGGTGAACATAGTGTTACGATGTACTTGAGCTTTTTTTTTTGTTTCACTGTATCTGCGCATCCGTCAAGAATCGGACCCTGCTGTAGTTAAACTCGCGAATTTAAATTTGGTAACATATTGTACTACACCTGGTATAAACTACGGTACGAAAAGTTCTTCTCATGATGACATCACCGACTCAAATAGCCTTGAACTATTTTTTCCTTAAAGAGAAGGGGGGAGGGGGTTGGTAGACGAGGTGGATACTAAGATCTCTTAATTGTGTCACCAATTAGCGATAGTTTTGGGAGTCTGTTAATATATTGCATCTTTATCCTGTCGAACGGGGCAGATGAAATAGAATATAAGGGAATTGTAGGTGAAAGACGACCTATTTGCAGCACGGTAAGAAGGAGCAGGATGTGGTATGTTGTATTTCAGCATCCGTTCTTTGCGAAGGAAGGTGACTTTGCGTGTGTGCAACGACTGATCTGTGAAATGAACGCAGAGCAAGTGACCACTGAAGTTGTCGGCTCCGACCTCGATGATGACGACGATACATCCTCCTCGACCGATGTGCGCTGTTCCTTCGACACGCCTAGTGTCGACATCCTTGAGGTGCTCGCTATCTGTCTAATTTTCTATTCGAATTTGCTGTTGAGGTGCCTTCTGGAGGGGGAATGAAGTTTAGCAGAATAGAGAGTGCGATCGACCTTAGACTGCAGATGGGATCAACCTCACACGTGAACATTTAAGACTTGGAACAACGCTGGATTGAATCTTGACAATTGACGAATATCAGGAGCTCGTGATGTCGAACTATTATAAGTGGTTTCTAGCACAAGCAGCCTTCTTTCTGGATATTTGAAACCACTGAATTTGTTGTGTGCTGTTAATGCAGTGCAACGTTTGCAGGAAATCATATCTAGCAATCTCACCCTTAAAAACTTGGTCATCAATGGCAGAGTAGGCTTTTAGCTTAGCAAAATGAATGTTCTTGCAGCTGTTGAATGGGGATAAGGAAAGTTTGCATTCGAACAACGGCCTAGAGAATGGTTGCGTGATTGGTGAAGCGGAGATCACACCTCGACCCAGTCCTGCGCAGGTACGAGAAAACGCACTTCCTTCACAGACGAAGCATGCAATGTTGCCACCACGTCTTCCTAACAAATTGGAGGCTGTAACAACTGAGCTCGAGTTCACGCCATCAGTGGAACCAGCTCTCAAACCCTTAAAACCTGCAAGTGAGGTACGTAATTTCTGTTCATACAAGTGCAGCTCCGGAAGCAGCACTTTTGAGCACCCATTATTTAGACCTTCTAGCTGGTTTCAGTGTCATTGACACTAGTTTAAGCATTTTGTTCTGCACTGCTCACGTCGTCCATGAAAACTGCTCTGTAGTTATGATTTTACGGTATACCGATTGCGTCCTTATGCCTCTTATAATAATATGAAATTTTTTTGGAGTGATCTTATGAAACGTTGGAAAGACTCACCTTGGAAAAATCGTATCGTTCAGAAGTCGTTATTTCACTTCAAAACTGCTTAATCGAAAAAGAAATAAGGGAAGAACTTCAATGGTTTTCACGCAATTTTCACGTATACAAATTTTCTCTGGGCTTTTCTCGTGCAAATTATTTTGGCGATTGAAACGAAATTTTTCAGTTAATGGAGAATTTAGGTAAACAATATTGAATGCTGCCATCGCAGAATTTCGATCAATTGGTTATCTGTCGAATTAATGTTTCAAAAATACCCATATATTTCTTAATACCCATATTTCAGCAAGTTGATCATTTGGATCCATCTCGATGGGCAAGGGATTCGAAATATCAAAACATATTTTATTTCCTGAGTGTTTCATCTTATTTGTTTAGGTGAATGAAAGCGCTAATTTATTGGAAGATCGTTTACAAAGTGGAGTGGTAACAAAGGAGGATGAGCATGGAGGTGATTCAGCAGTGCTTATCGCCCTCACCGTTCTCGATGATGCGTTGAAACTCGAGGATCATTCACAAATCGGTCAGCTTTATGATGTATCGAATATATTTTATTAGGAAGTATCCTACAAACATCATATTTTGGGAGGTGTTGAGCAATGTTGAAGTGTTGCAACGGCAATAGTGGAAATCTGGGAATTTCTGTTGTTTAATTTAATGATTATTGAAGAGATGAAGTTTTCAGCAACTGCCTTTCAGTTTATTAGTTTTAAGATGTTGGATATTATTCTAACATTCGCATTCATCACTCTTCCCTGAAAGGTAAAGATAACGAGTTTTTATGCGATCATTGTGCCTTTTTATCTCTCTCTTAAAAACGTTACAAAAAACAACGTTAACCCCCCCCCCCCCGCCCAAAAAAAAAAAATCACTTTTTTGTTGAATTCCTGGCTGCAATGTTCATTTTGTGGTAATCGAAGTGATATGTGCTAAACATTTCAACGGTATCTTCATCTGCTGATGCCCTTTTCTCGTTGCTCTTCAGTGAAAGACTGTAATGAGCAGATGTGATATTTCCTTTTTCACGTACTGAAATCTGCATTTCCCATCGTTAAGCTTTTATGTCATTTGTTTAAAAGATCTCTATCAACTTGCTTGTAAGGTGTAATTTGTTCATCGTTAAGGTTTAAATGCCAGCTGATAAGGTGATAACTTTTTTTTGTATTTTTTTTTTTTAATAGTAGAAATCATAGTGCCTGTCTTCACGATTGTGCGGTTTGAATGTAGTTTGCTTCTCTTTATTCTCGTTTGATATATTATGTGATACTCATTCGATTGTAGTTTTCCTTTCCTTCCCGAAGTCAAACTTCAGATCATTCCATTTTTTTCGATTTTCGTGCTCTCAGTTGTTGAAGACACACAGCATATCGGTTGTAGATGTGGAGAATAGACCTTTGCTTGGAATTATTGATCTTTTTTCGATTTACAGAGGTACCGGAAGAGCCGCCTACTATAGCACCATCTCTAACACCTCCCCACCTAGTTACAGTGGGTGATGATTCGGCTGAAGAGGAGCCGAAAGAGTTGGAGCCGACTCCTTCTCGACCACCGCGCTCAGTTCCATCACATAGAATCAAAGATATCGTTGCCGAAGCGAAGCAGTCCGTGTCGCTGAGGATATCACCGGAAGTCGATGAAAGCAGCGATGATGGCAAAGTGTCTCCCATATTGTCGGTGGAACCGTCACCACCGCCGTCTGAGATACGCGAGGTGTTGCGCGAGGCGCACTTCTCAAAACCGAATACAAGTGCGCACACAACGCGCACATTCAGTGATGAGCAAACGCCTGTCATCGGGAAGATAACCCTCACCGTTGGGGTAAACTATGTACTCTCTGAATTTGTGTTCAGCGTGAAAATTGATCAAGTCGATTATGAAATATAAAAGGATCTGAATTTTATTCACTATAAGTGCTGGGAAGAGTCGGCTGAAAAAATAATCGATGAGGAAAAATAGGCATATTTTCTAATTTCTGCACGCTATTAATATTTCTTTTTTATCTTTTTTTTTCCGATGTTTTTCCTGTTGCGATAGGTAGCCTGTTTTACCTTTTTCCATATATCTTCAAAACATTGTTGAATAAGTTTGATGGGAATGCTTGTATTTAGGTGGATGCAGATGGTGATTTGAAGGGAGTGCTGAATGAAAGGCCAACTCCAACAGCAACCAATGTAAGATGCATTGCTAATTATTCAATACTCTTTTACAAATTTGTTTCGCGTGAAAGCACTGTGGTGACGTGATGTCTGTGTGTATATATGTATTTATTCGCATATGTCTGTATTTGTGTGTCTGTATATTTGTCTGTCTGCTGGGTAGCTTCAACTGGGGGACTACTGAAATTAGAGTTACAAAATTTGAGAGTGTAACGTGAAGTGTAGAATCGCATCCTCCGTCATACATCACGTCCATCCAAGACTTTTGAAAGAAGTTTAAATGTGCAGAAGTCGGGTATCCATTTCACACCAATCGAGTTACGTAAAATTCACAATTCGCTACGATAGAAATAGGTCGTCACGATTTTGAAAAGAAATGAATCTTTTATAGCATCGATTCACGAGAGAACTTGCCAATTAAAGTTTGGTGGCATTATTTCACACAGTCAATTTATGGAAACGTTTGATCAACTATGGAACATACAAAAATACATCGACGTACTTTTTCTGATATTTATTTCCCTGAAGTCGACCATGTTACTTTTTATGATCACGCATAATGCGTTATCATAATAAACGATATTTGGGGCAAGCGTCATTCCACCTAAGGTTACATTTTTCAAGTATATGCGAACTTCGTTCTATGAGCACTCACAGTTCTATCAGAATTTCGCCTATTGTGCTGATATTCTTTTATGTTCGCTGGCAAATCACGCATGCGCGATTCGAATGTGATTGCATTTAGATGGGGTTCATGAAAGCTATGAATCGAATAGTGTTATGTTGTTCCGATTGATAGCTTATCAATCACTGTGTGTTGATGCCCTAAATTCATCGAATAGCAGAAGTCACTGATTTGTAAACAAATGCCACAATTATTATCTTATAGTGTTTTTTGTTAATCAGCACCATCAATCATCGAACGCTTACGCAACACGGCTCATAATTGTTGACCACATTAAATGTTTTCCTTCACTTTCTTATTTTGAATTTAGGGAAATATTCGTTGCTCTTTTGTATCGCTAATTCTATTACTTAAAAACTGGGAGTCTTACATTATATATCGCAATTGCATTTATCACAGCTTTTCTCTATCCTCTCTCTCTCTTGAGGCATTTGGCAGATCAGATCTTTCTCTTTTTTGTCAGTGAGGAGTAAAATCGATGTGGAACTGACTGAGGCGGTGTTGTAGTACATATTTTCTAGAATCGAGAAATACCGGCTAAGGTGTTGCGATCGGACGACGTACTCCAGAGACGATCGGCTGACTCTCCTGCAAATGTACGAGTAAGTTTGAATCTCACAAGGTTTCAGCTATGATTTATGAATTGCCCTTGCTTTCCTTGTCTCACACAGGTTCTGTTGGCATGCAGTTCCTACCCAATTATATCACAGACTTCATTTTTACGACGATGGATTTTACTGTTTCTACTATATTTTTACTAGCATGTTGTTTATGATGTTAGGATTGCGGAAAAGAGTAGTGATTTAGATGTGAGGTGAAAGAGAGCAATGCTGCTAAGCAACTGGTATGGTTTGAAAGCTGCAGAGAAACAAAACAGTGCTAGTAAATGTGATCCACTTGTGCCCTTCTGCCTTCTGTTTATATGTACGTTCATGTGGTTTCATTTGTGTAGAAATGTTGATGGCTACTCTTCGTTTGCTTTAGAATTTTGATGTCGAATGTGCTAATACCTTCGTCCACTGAAAAAGTGTTGTGTCGCCGCAGTGTGGAGGAGGCGAAACGAGTTGACGGGTAGGGGTTTGCCTGACCAGCGCACTGAAGTGGATGGCAGTATTAAGCAGATGCGAAAAACTATCAAAATACCCGAGTCAACGCTCATAATATATAACGGGTTTGAAACGCGCAGCCAGACAACCAGGGGAAAGGTGCAATATAATAGGCGGAGAGGAACAGATATCACTGAGGTCGATGTGTTCAAAATAAGTCGCAGCGCGGTCATTCATCACAACAAAAAGTAACTGAATTATAGTAAGGTGTTGGGATGAGATTGGGGGACATAATTCGTGCTAGCATGCCATATTTTCACAAAGGGAGAGGTGTTCCATCAGTGAGCCATCTTTTGGGAAGGGATCACATGTAAGTGATATGCGAAACTTTGATGAACATTTTGCAGAGTATCCAACGAGCAAACAAGCAATGATTCGTCCGGAGAGGACATAGGTGAATCGTTCAGAAATTAGGGAGTCCAAAAGAAAGCGGCTATGAAAAATTGCATTGTGGGAGTGCATTTACCGCACTACGCACTGTTATTTTGTGTTCCATGAAGATCGCAGATCGAATAAACATGTTCTCAGCAAATTTATCATCGTGATATCTATCTGGCATATTTGGTAGCTCAGATTAACGTAACTGTTGAAGTTCTTAGTATTGTTTGTGACTGTGAAGGCAGATCGTATAAAAGGGAAAGGGGGAGGGAGGAGAGGGAACGACAGGGGTGGTGCTACTAGCATAGGTATGTGCTGCTATGATAGGGGATATTGGGCAGCTGTATATTGTTTTATATCTCAGTAGTATCCGAGTGTAAGCTCGTTTCTGTGTCGTTTTGCTTTTACATGTGCTTGCAAGTAAAACGCTAGGACCTTGTTCTGTATCCCAGCACGCTAGCAGCCCAACTAAGGATGATTTATAGCAGGAAGTGACGAAGACAACGTTGCATAAAGGTGTTCCTCATCGTTCATCGTCGCAACCTGCTGAAAGCTCAAAGCGGGTACATGCTGCACAGGTGAGCAAACCTCGTCCCTTTATGCTTTCCTAAGCTCAGAATCCTTCGTTTCGTGATGTGTTTACCTTGATGCACCTCTCATTGTCTCGAACATCAATAAAATAACCTGAACTCAGCTTATAGCTGCAGTCGATAATTGTAACCATAACTATATTTGAAGAATTTGAATGAAGCGTGTGAAATATTACAATAGATTATAGCATTGAATAACCAAAAGCTGAATAATCATTGCTGTCACCAGGTTTTAATTGTGGACTTGTTTAGGAAATGCTATTTGCCCACTAAATTAGCATCCACTTCCTAGGCGTGATTATCTAAATTCATAGCGCAGTCAGATGTTGCAGTGGTCGAAACGCGCATCAGTCGATCAGGATTCGTGGCAAGGTGAGAAAATGGCTCGACTCTCCGATTCCTTTCACGACGTTGGCAAGCATGAAGATGGCGATGAAACGCTATGTGCATCTCCCAAGGTATTTGCTTATACGCATATTTTCTCTCTGTTGTTATGGCTGTTGTTTTCTCTTTTTCATCTTTTATTCACCACTGCTGCTTTCTTAGCAACGTGATTCACTAATCTTGCTTCGGCTACATTCAGTTCTTTTTCTCACTCTCTACCTCTCTCGCCTTCATCCTCTTCTTTCTAACGCTTGCATGTTTTCTGAAAGATACTCTTTGCCATCTGCCTGTAATATGATGGATGGCCCTTCACAATAAATTGTCACGGTGAATGTGACTGTCAGTATTCATTATTGGGCTTTTAGATTGATATCTGCATTTTCCTTTGAAAATTTATGATAAATACAAAACAGAACCAACCGGACAGTGTGCATACGTTATGTGGCAATCGTGTAGGTGCTTCTCGAATGTTTATTGCTGAATTTTTGGAATAGAATGCGATCGTTGACCTCTTAGGGAATTGGAAACGTTGTCTTCGAAAAAGTCTTTTAATTGCTTTTTTTATCTTGAATTTCTGTCTGTCCCAGGTCCCCATTTCCCTTCTCCCTCCCTTACTGTCTGCAGTTTCCTTTAGCGCCTCTCACCCCCACCAAAGAAAAAACATGCCTTTGTTTTTTTGGCACAGGGAATGTATGACTGCGAGTAAGCATGGAAAGCGCATACGAGGAGGTACGCTTGCACTGTTTACATTAAAGCGCTATACTCAATCGTGGTTATTTATTAAATTAAGCACTAATCATCAGCTGAGCTAGAAGAACATTAGATGAATAGGCTGAGAGTCTTTGGTTTAAATCCGGCTTGCAAATGTGCTTTTTCACTTAGGGCCACCTTACTGGCACATTTTGCAGGAAGTGGTTCGGAATGGTGATGCACCATACGTGGAGCATGTGGACGACCAATCAATGGTAAATGTTTGTGCTCATTTCTGGACAGTATGTAATTACGCGTTGCGGCAGATCGGCTTTTTCGATTTAATTGCTTGAATTTAACTTGCGCAGCGTTCGAAATCAGGAAACGCTTAGAAGGGGTGGATATCGATGATCGGAATCCCAGATAGTAACTTAATTTGGTTGTTGGTTGTTGAGATTGCATCGTAGGGCGATTTGGTTTCGCGTCTCATTTAGTGAAAACAAAGGAGAATTAATGAATTTTGTTTTGTTGGCCGCTTTACTGTCGTGCTGATTAACTTTTGTGAAAGGAATTCCGCTTCACTAACGGAGTGAATCACCAAACAACTGAACTTGCAAACCAGTTAGATTACGCGAAGAGGAAAAGAGGAACGTAGAGGACGAAAAGAGATTGACTGCCATTGCAGCGGTGCATGTTTCTTTCAGTTCCAATGCGCGTTGCAGTTGTAGGTTAATAGCCAACATTTGCTCCTTTAGGAGGAAAATAAAAACTTGCTATTAAACTATACCACATTGCATTGGCTGGAGCCGCGGTGGTTGTTATTAACAAAACGTGATAGGGGATCTTGAGGACTGAATGCGCTTTTGGGTTTGTGGAAGCACTTTCGATCAAAATTTGCTATACGTCTTCACCCCATCAACGTTCAAACATTGGCGCAATTTTGTTCATCTTTCCTTCCGTAAGTTTTTGGTTGTCCTTTTTCCTTCGTCTGTCTCGGCATAGGCATTACTAAATCCTCGCATTTTGTTGCTTTTCTTTATCTCGTATGTATATGATAGGAAGTGTATTTTATCACTATACTAAATTTGCATGCATTTATATCCTTCTGTTTCCATTTGATGTATTGTTTCATTCGGCTCAAACATGGAACAAAGTGTGAAGGAAGCTTGATGAGTCAAATGGGTATATTTTTATCTGACTAATGGGATTGGATTTTTATTTCACATCTATCTCCAAACATTTGGGTACCACTTTTTGGGCGTGCTGTTCTTTTTAAAAACTTCTATTTGTTATAATATTACCGTTTAATGTTGTATGGCGAGAAATTTTTTTCGTAATATGAAATTTGGTTGCGAAAAAGGCGGAAATGGGTTTGAGGATGATAAATGGATTCTGAAAATATGAGGTGGAATGAGGGAAATGAAAGAAGAGAGAACCCAAAAACGGCGTTTCGTGATCGGGGGAAATTCGTTACTTCCTACCTAACACTGTGTTTCATATAGCGCTTCAGTTAAGATGACATTGTTTCAAAGATCTCTTTGGCATTATTCATCTATTATATTGAATCCTTTTCTCTCCCATGAAAGTTATGAATTTGGTCACTAATATGAGAGGTAATAAAATTGCGCCTTTCACCACAGTTAAAAACGGGCGGAGGGTAGAGGGAAAAGCCTCCTTCGACGTCACGTGTTTCTTATAAAATTTTATTCAGAACCAAAGATTTTTTTTTCGCGTAGTCCTTGGTTCATCTCATCATGCTTGTGCTAAACAGCTCTAAGGTGCAGTTATTTCCGTCGTTCTTGAAATCAAAATCGTGGCGGTGGTACTAGCAGTGTTATGTTAGAATGAAATGCTTGTTTCTTGATTCGGGACTTTTATAATCATTTTGAGGGCGAAAGTTCTCAAACGCAGTTGATGTAACAATGGAAAACATAGTTATGGAAAGCAAAGATTTTACGGATGTTTCCAGCAGTTGTTGGCTTAAGTAATGACCACCACTATCAGTCTTCATCTTGTTTGATCCTGGAGAAGGTTTCACACTTATAAAATATCACCCGCTTTTGTACAACAGGCACTTTTCCTGTGGGCAAAAGTTGTGTAGCCTCAGGTGGGAAGCTGCTAATTGCGGTTTAACATTGCAGCACATAAAGTTAGTGTGGATTCAGCTTGTTTGTGCACAAACGAATCGTTTCGTTGTTTGATTGCACACATTAAATGACTTGGTGCTTGGTTAATTATTTGTGCAACTTGTGTGACCTTCATGTTTATGTGTATGTTTATATATATATATATATATATATATATAATATATATATATATATATATATATATATATACGCGTTTATAATATAAATGTGTGGATGTGTACTGGGTTGGGTCAGAAGCTCATTTTTAAAAGAGCGTTTCATTCATTGATATAAAACAGCTTTGTCCGGTACAGTTGATAAGCAATCTTAATGATAAATCCCTTTAAATACATTCATTAAAATTAGTTACATCGGCTGGAATGTTTCACAAGAGATTCAAAACAAGACTTAAGTACGATATGTGCATTCCATTCGTGATCAAAACTACTTTAGAGCATCCCAAATTGAGTTTAATCTTTTTGTATATTTCAATATTTTCATTTGTTTTGGAGCAAGATCTCAAGAAATTGTTTTATTGAACTTGTGTGCCGATTTCGTCAAGATGAAAATAGCTCATTGATTTCGAGGCTATTTCAGTTTAAATTCTGTCGAGTTCTTATGGAAATAAGCTTTTGTTTCAACTTATTGTGCATTCACACGTATTTATCTATACATATGACTTTTGTGTATATTTGCACACACATTCTACTCAGGTATGAGGGTGTTGCATCTGTGTTAAATAAATGAAGATCCGCCAAGAATATTTCATTTGCGTAGCAATTGTTTACAGTTGTATGATATTGGTTTGAGGTCTTCAATGCAGACTTAAATTCTGTGCTGCATTTCTTTGATGTGAAGGTGGAAGGCTTAGGTAGACTGTAGAATGCTATCTGGTGGATTTTTTTTAACACATAGAGAAGACGTTTATTAACGGATAGAAGCTGTGATTTTTCTCGAGTTGTGTTGTTGCCCTTTGTTAACTGCACCTCTATCCTTCAATGCGTGAAATTGTCACTATGTTCATTGTTGGCACCATTTAAGGAATCGTCGTCTGATGCTGGTGGTAAACGGATGCAAGCGGCATTCAGTGTACTACCTCCGATGAACCGAGAGCTGACTTTGGTTGAGGTTCGACGACCGGCTTCATTTCCGCTTTCACTGGCTGCACAAGCACGCACCAACACGCGAGCTGCTTCGATGCCCAGTCCAGTCACGTCTCCTCCCTCTGCTTCGGTATAACCTCACGCTTTTATCTCATTACTTTGAAGTTCACCACCGTTGAGCGCGACCTGTGCTTTAAACGCATCGCTCAAGGTTGATCTTTGTCAGGGGGGATTTCTCTTTTTTTCATATAGCTATATGTAGCGTTGTTTTGTGGTACCCAGTTGGTGTACTGTTTCGGTCAATAGGCATCATTCTGTGTTTATTTACGAACAATCGCAACGTAAGCTGTGTCGTCTTTATGTTTTATTAGCATACCCGAATGATTTGGCTGCTTCAACGTGAAAGGCTGTCATTGAAGTATGGCGAGGTGACTGAAAATTTTTATGCATTTATAGGTAACTTCTGATTAAGAAAATGAGCCATGAAACAAGTTCAATGCTGTTTATAAAAAAGTCGCCTTAGTGCGTTTCTTTGTCGGCTTACTGCGCATCTCCCCAAATGTTCTGTTTTGGTTAGCGTTCTATATTTGGCAGCTCTAGCTAAACAAGACCCTCTTTCATATTTCCCTGAGCCTATGAAAATGTGTTGCTCGCGTGAAAATTTTCAAATTTTGTTGCATGCAATTGCAAAAGTTGACGGAATGTGCCACTTCTCCTCTTGTATTTTCAAATTTCCCAATTGTCTAAAGTTATAGTCTAGTTCCCTACGCTTCTTAGCTTGCGCTTTTATTTTAATTCGATATTTATTTTTTTGCGAATGAGGAGGGCTGGGAAATGGAGAATAAGGCAGCTGCTGTTAGTAACCTCAGTGCTAAAGATAGAGCACTTCGCAAAGGTTTTAGGCATTCACATGTGATCGGTGATTGTGTTTTCAACTTTAATAGAATTGTTCCACCGCGATTATTTCACCAAACGTTATCTTGAATTTTGTCAGCTCTAAAATACAACAAAGTGGAATTGTGTGGCAAGAAGTACATTAGTCTACTAGGGATGCTGAACTATGTAGTGCGTTCCACTGTTTTAGTAGAACTAGCCGCCACCTTAGTGCATATTTTGGCTCTTTTTCGCCCTCCATGTACGGAAGGATCCACTACATATCGTAGACCTTCCCTATGAGCTTTCAAATTGTACGGTGAATTCAGCTATTGAGCTGTTGCTGTTTTATTTCTTATCTGTAATGTACAACTGAAGACTGCACAGTTTCGTGCTTTCAAACATTGTTGAAGAAGGAAAAAGCAAAGTGGTGTGCATGCCGAACTGTGTACAATTCGTGAATTTGGAGAGATGGAGTTCACCTTTGAAGAGATATACTTTCGAGAGCACTGCTGAGTAAGGCTGAATTAAAAAGTTGCCCTCAAGTTAAAGCATATCGGAGAAAACGTTTATCCGTGATTGTTTTCGGATGACAGTTTTAAAGTGCAACGATGTATTTGATACTAGGTGACTTAACGCTATTCTGAAAGATCAATAATCGGATTATTAGCAACATACAGCTGAGTTATCCAATGACTCTACAATCATCCTCTGATAGAGAAACTCTTCTTTCATTTATGAGAACAAAGAAAACTTTAAGGGAAAGTTGCCTCCAGCGCAAATTGTGAACTGCAATAAGCGATCGTTAAAATAACCCTTCGCTTAATTTCTAGTCGAACAAGATGTAAACCACCGATCGATTACTCATTTTCGATCGTGGATCACATCGCTCGGAAGTGATATCTCAATAAAACTGAACAAATGATACATCTTTATACTAAGAAATTCAAAAAAAAAAAATCAATGAAACTCTGAGGAAAGTATTTCTGATTGATGATAAGTCTGTATCGTTAGGAAAACTGTGATCTTACGAAACGTTATTCGTGAGGCATTTTTTGACTGTAAAATTTGTTATGCAGGGATGGGAGGTGCGTCTGTTAGAAGAGGGGGAGGGATTAAGGCCACGACGGCATAGCTTTGTGACATCTGTTAGAGCAGAGCAGTTATGACCTAATTTGGTTATTTTGTGCATCATTCATGCTTCACTTTATTACTACCGCGTCGATTCTGCTTTATTTCAACCAAAGGTGGCCTGAGTTATCACCATCTTCTAAAAAGTCATCTTCTTCTAAAAAGTATGAACTTTATATTGGTTTCCAGATGACGCAGTTGTAAAGTAATGATGGTTTGTCTAGGTACGCTTGAATTCCATCTGGTAGGGTGTTATGTTGAGGTGCCACTATACCAGCTGTTTATATGCTATATCTGGCTCATTTTGGCTCATTTTTGTCATCGGATGGCAAATACTCACTGTCGTTCAACTAAAGCAGTCTTTTTGTTGTGATACTGAGCACTTCGAAATAGCCGAGTTCATTTTAGCGTTCCCTTTTGTGGTGTTGTGACTTTATTGTCAGTCGCCTTCACAAATGCAAAAATTTAATGTCATAGATCGGTCGTGATTATTACGGATATCATATGAGCCCAGAGACGCCCATGAGCTTTTAGACGGGTGAATTCGTGACAGAACTGTTTGAGGTAGCGAAACTAAACGTTAAGTTACCATATAATTCGTTGTTTCCACCTCCCATCTGCTATTCTCTCCCATGATAAAATGCTTATGAATGAGCTGCAGCTGTCTTATGTCCTCAAGGGATATAGTTTTACGTCGTGCTGAGTACTTTACGTTGCAGGTATTGCATCGTTGGTAAGTTGATGAGCAGCTGTTGGTTTGATGAGCAGTTTATGATTGCAAAAGTGGATAATTTAAAGAAGAGGGTAGAGTCCATTGAAATTTCTTTTTTTTTTTCCCCAGGCGGCATGTGGGGTGTTCTTTCGTTGGTACTGGTCCGTATAGGCGGTCACTGTTTTTTCAAGGCACTACCATCGAGCATCAGTAAACGTGATAGAGCGTCACCGATGGGACGTGCCGCAGGTTTAGGCCACGATACGACTCCAACAACATCTAATGGAGCAGTCCCTCGCATAAGTGACTATAATTACTTCGGAACGACATCCTCAACAATATCTTCTAATTTGCAGTCACAAGCCTCTTCTAGTGGCGGGAACACGCCACGTGAGGTTATAATTCGTTTTGAATTTTGTGATGTTCTATCCTCGTGCTTATATATAAACACAATTTAGACCGTGTTGTTTCGACATGACAGTATGCTGCGAAGTTTGCTTGATGCTTGTCCAACGCTTCATTCATTTATTTCTTTTGTAGTGGTTGGTAATGAATTGAATGAGAAGGGAAAGGGAATTTAAGCGAGTGCAGTTTGTGTCGAAATAAAGGAATATCCTTTATCTAGCTGTAAATACTTCTATATTCGATCTCCAGACGACAAATATTCAAATTGTATTTTTGCTCACCTACAGCTTCGGCGTCCTCTGACTCGAGCAGTGTGCAGGAGTGTTTGGGAAACTCGGGGTTCGTGAAGTGTCTGGTTTTGCTGAGGAAAGGAAGATTGTTTGCCTGGAAAGAACGTAAACGGCAGAAACGGTTTTGTGTGTCAAGGTTATTGGGATTTTTTCTCAGCTAATTGCTTTCTGTTCTTACTGTGTTTCGACTTCGTTCATTTGAGATTGGCAGTAGCGTTCTATTTCAGAAGGATGATACATCGTTTTCCACTGCTCCACCTCCAGAACCTCCTGTCGATTATGACGATGAGCGAAAAGGTATCGTGTGATATATTGGTTCTTTAAGGGTGCATCTGTCACCATGCCTCGAAAATTTTGAGTTTTTATATATTGGTAATGTAGAACGTCTCTATGACAGTTACATAGGAATATTTCTTTGAACGTTCTAAGAGGCAGTCAAATTACATTCTTTAAAGGGTGCAACGTAGTTAAGCGACGCAAAAATCACTTGTTGAAGAGTAATTAATGTTTATTTTAGAGGTCATTTGAATAAGTATGTGATGCTGTATCTTAGTTGGCTCTAGGATTCTATTAATTGTTGGCTCAAAATGCGAATGATAAAGTGATTGGAGTAGGATAGAACTTAGCTTTCTTTTGTTGTGGATTAGGTGCACCGACCCCCATTCTGCATCCAATATCGCCAATAGGAGCTAAATTTTTACATATTGTTAGAGGCTGTTAAATTCGAAATATGCTGAACAAGTTGTTGATATTAAATTGTTACTGTTGATAATTTTAGGAAATTTGCGTAGATTTGAATTACGCATTGTTTTTTTTTTCTCGTTTAGATAAGATTTCAGTTAAACTTCAACGGAACGAAATATGAACCTCGTTGATGATGATATTCGACATTTTTGATGGCATTTTTTTGATTGATTATTTGGAATGGTTCGATAGTTGTTGAATGTTCTCTTCTCCATTCTACTGAAAAATAGACATTTCCTCTCCCCCTCTCGCTCCCGTTTTCCTCCTAACCTCACCCTACGTCGATCTCACTTTCCCTCCCACCAAAAATTGTTTTGCCCCTTACCTTATTATTCTCTTCTTGTTGACTATTTTCTCGAATATCTTTAAATGATTTGATAAAATTAAACTTAGTGCCTTCAGACGCACATTGCTCTATTTTTTTTTTAATTTGCTTAATGGACCTCTTAAAGCATTCACTCCGAACGCGCCATACCCGATAGAGCATTTTTTTTGACAGACGTCTCTCATTTCTGATTCTGAAGCTTTCAGAAGGAGGGCGAGTGAGCGAATGACTTTTAAAAGAGCTAAAGTTGGTTTTTGTTTATTTGTTAGCGGTAACAGCTTGATGTATTGTCCTAGAGGCCTCGATAACTGCATTATGTGGCTTCATAAGTAATATCTATTTTTTTTCTTGCTGATGTTTTTTTATTTATTGAAAAAGAATTGCTTTTTCTGAAAATGTTGTAAGTTTAGTTGGCTTTGAGACATTATGAAGCTTGAGGTTTTTTTATTTGATTGTTGATTTTTCTATGTATTTTGAAAGCAAAATACAGTTTCGACGTTGAAATAAACTTGTATATTTAGGAGATGCGAAGATTAGGAGTCAAGTGGTGAATGTGCCAAAGAAAAAGAATGTTAGTTTTTTTATTTTGGTTTGTTTATACGTTGTCCTATGGGATTTTTTATTTACCCATTTTCTTATTTCAGAAATGTTTTCCCTTTTCTTTTTTTTAAACTTATTTTACTAAAATGCAATCGTTTTCAAACGTATGTAGGCAACGAATTGCTTATCTTATTGCTGAATACCACGACACGCTTTTTTATGAAGGAGTAGGTTTGACCGCAATCACTCTCATGTAGAGCTAGAGGGGAACGTTGCAGAAACCACCTCTAATCAAAATGGGTTCAATCCGTATCCACAGAAACAGAAGCGTCGCCAAGAATTTTTCTAAGAAAAGTAGCACATGGATTGTACACTGATTGCTCAAATTATTTTCTTTTTCTGATCGCCGAATATTATTCGCGTTTAGAGGCTCTCCAAAGATTTTAAAGAACGCGATCATCTCTTGCTGCCTCTGTTGTTATGCCTATCCGCGTGCTCTGAATTATCACTTTTGAACTGCCACTTGAAAGTAAACAAAAGTATATGTGGGTTCTCTTTTGAGTCACAGAAAATGGGGAAAATGGAGTATGGAGGAGATGGGGACTATTTTATGTGCATCGGAACAAGTTCAACCGAAAATTATGAGCGGTCAAGAATTTGCGCAAATGTGCGAAACAAGAATCAATGGAAACGTTTAGAGCATTTCACAGGGAAGAAATACAGTGGGAAGCAGTCACTCCTTCTGCATCTCTATAAACATATTATTGAAAGTAGATGTTTCAAGGAATTTTTTTTTTCTCATAGCGTAATTCTTCGAAGGCTGCTTCAGAGTGGTGTTATGTTTGCAGTGTTGTTCTCGTCCTTTGCTTTGAGGCATTCCAAAATTGGGAAGTAATGATGCAACTGAAAGGCCTCTCTTGAGTTCCTTAGTTTAGAAGTCGACATCGCACAGATGTTATTTGGACGAATTGATGGGTGATCCAGTTTGCATATCGTTTAGGTCATGTTTTTTGCATGAGTAATGTTGAAGTTTTGTTTGCGTTATATTGCAAGGCGCCGTTTGAAGGGCGAAAACGTGGGCTCACGCAAATCACCGCATCGGCAGACGGTTACTCGCAAGACGCGGATTTATATGGTCGATGGCGTGCAGGTCACCTCTACCACCCACCAGGTGTTCGGTGTAAAACAGGATTACGAACTCAGGTATACAAAGTTGTCACCTTTTCACCATCTGCCCACATATTTTGTCTAACACTTGGCGTGAGCAGCAGAGGAGACGAGGAGGGAGGAAAGAGATGTAAAAACAAACACTCCATAATGTCGCTTATGCTGGGAGACAGTACTGATAAGTACTGGTACACGGAGAAGCGGTGGGAAGGGGGGGGGGGGGGGGGGGGGGGGGGGAGGGGAGGTTATAATATTTTTAAACGTAAAATCAGATGCTATTTTCAAAATTTCTTTCACTGATTTTAGAGGATAAGTTTCCAATCGAAAATCCAGAGGATTTTTACTGAAAACATACCGATGCGAATCTGCATGCGCCAAATTTCTTATTTGTCGTTTTGAATATTGTCGCTTGCTTCTGAAGCTTCTTTGCTTCAATTGGAGATCTATTTCCATCTTCGAAGTGTTTTTTTTTCAACACTTAAATGTGGACTATGTTTGCTTTCTCAGTGAACGTGATGGTTTTATGTGGATGAGTGAAAGTGTTTAGTTAAAAACTTTCGAAACACTTGCATGGGATATTGTAGAGACGTTTTTCACATTCTTTTGAACAATTGCACCTAAACTTGGCGACTATGAGCGCATTTTTAAGTGATGGGTGAGAGGTTATGAATTGTTGCTTCTCCATGTACATATATGAATGATGTTCTTTTATGACAAAAATGTCAATCCGGCAGCGAATTCTAAAAGCCTTATGGCCGTCTTCGATCAAAAGAATCTTATAAATTTCAACTTTTATTATTTTGCTAATGTAGTGTATTCTATTACGAGCCTCGTGGTCGTCCTCAGCTCAACGAAAGTTATATAAATCAGCTTGCCAATATTTTCTGTTATTTTATTGTAGTCTACTAAAGCATGTAGAGGCCACTTCTATTATACGGACAGTGTTTTAGATGTGTTTATAGTAACACTGAATGACCATTGTGGCTGTTGATAGAGGTGCTATCGTGTGCATTATCCGCTGAAATTTCTTTGAAACCATTCTGACGAGTGTTTCCAAAGTGCAGCAGCTTCATCGTATAGCTCTTGGTAGAGTTCATCTCACAAGTCTGATCCCCTACCAAATTGGGGTAGGGAGATGCCCTAACTAAGGCCAACACACTATTCTCTCTTATTCACGCCCGCTAAATGCCAAAAAACAGTATTGAAGGCTGACGGATTATAGCTAAATGCAGTCGCCAAAGAACAGCAGAAACATTGAAAGAAACCGTTGGAATGTCCATACGAACTATAATTGAGAAACGTCTAAGAAAGGAATGAGGCATCTCTATAAGCTTTATGACAAATAAGTCGTATATGGCTGAGTAGGGATGTGGGGGGGGGAGAGGGGGAAGTCTGCTCATACGTCAACTTAATCCGTTAGGTTGGCTGTGTTCTGTTTTCATGAGCGTGAATACGAATGAATGCTTGAATTGAGCATGTTCGATGGCTGTAGTACTTGTGTGGTAGTGATTTGAATCATGTTATTGAGTGCACAAAGTGATGGAAGATTCTTGCAGAAAGCAGCAGCTGCATGATTTACGACGTCTCCAAAGAGAGGAAGCTCGCCAATTAAGGGAGCTCTACACAAAGGCCGAAACACAACAAAACGAGCAGGCCAAACGGTTTGCCCTTGAAAAAGAGGTATATATTTGATATAGAGGTTTAGATTCTCGTTTCATCTTTGCTTTCATTTATTTTTAATATTTTCAGCCTAACGAACTCTTCTTCCTGGCTAATGTGACTTGTGGAAAAATGCTATAATTTTTAACGATCGCATTGTAATGCATAATCTACTACAGCGCTAGCTTTGATAGAACCTCAGAGCTTCATTTGTAGTATGCTTGAGAACAAAGCTTCTATTAAAAGTTTGGTCTATATGTTATGCATCACTTCATCTTTTCCACCTGAGATTTGTTTTGCCCTGATTCTTTTATGGATTTTTTACGGCCATAATTGGATGTTTTCCCGTCCCCTCTTCACCCCCTCTCCCCGTTAGCATAGAATTATAAACCCCCATTCCTCGTTTTCTTGCCTTTTTGAATTCCTAAGCAACATGGTGCTTCGCTTATACGAATTACGCTGACTAAATCTTCATAGGAATTTTGGGCCTTTAACACATCAGTTTCTCTCCATTCTTCTGTCCAACTCGAAGCAGGATGCTGAATCACGTTGAAATGGGGGGAGGGAGAGGGGGAGTGAGTGAAGTAATATTTTTATGGCAGTAAAGGTTCTACCTCATGCGAGTGTCGCTAGAAGGCACGTACTTCAGCAGATGAAAAAATGCTTCAAATTTGGATTTTGTTGAGGACGAGAAATGTTACTGCGAGGATGAGCATCTGTATGAGCTAGGGCTTTTCTCATTTCATATGTTTAGATGTGACAGCTGAACGCAAGGTAGTAGATGGCATTCATCCCATAGTTACTTAAGCTTCTTTTTTTGCAGAATGTGATCAAATCGTCGGAGCTCGAGCTACAAGCGTTGGCGAGAACTCAGAAACATCAGATGAAGGACGCTGAAGACTCACATACGGAGGATATGAAACAGACGTTGAAAAGAATTCAATACGAGCAGGTTGTTTTTTGTCATGAAATCTTTCGCCTAAGAAAGGCAGCTTCTTCATGGCACTACACTGAATGGGCAAAGGTCGTGAAAGACACTAATTCATGGGTTTCTCTCATCAATTATTTCTTGCATCGCGATGGATGGGCAAAAAAAGGTGAAGAGGAATATTGCCTCTAAACCTTTGAATCGAATAGGTTTTACCATCGAGCTTTATTGTAATGTTTTAATTACAATACGTTTTTGAGATCCCAAAAATGTTATCATTGTGGTTCTACGATTACTTTATTATTACTTGGTTTTGTCTTCTTAGTGTCAGAAATCAGCTGCCATCTAAGTCTTTCATGTTTCTATCTTGTCCTTCCTTTCCATTAAAATATTAGTCGTTGAGTTCATTCAGCTTCGTGTTTAGTTTTGAAGGCGAAGCAATTGTTTTTCTTTTTTGATTAAGATTGGTTGGAGTCGTGAGGCTCACGATGTAACTGCTTTATCTACTGGTATTTGGATGTTTGTTAACAAGTGAGCATATATTTGAAGGAGAAGAATCTACGAGCATTCAGAGAGTCATTGAAGAATGAACAGAAGCAGATGAAGGCGGAGATTGACGCAATGCCTAAAGCGCAGAGGAAGGACCTGTACCGAATGCGCAAAGATCAACTCGACAGGGATCAGATGCGCAGGGTGGGATTATCTGTTCTCTTCTCCTTTGTCACAGTTTTGTATACGTACTATTGAAGTGACGATGAAACTGCAGCCAAATTGCTTTACATATGCCAAGTGGATGTTGATGTCAGCATCAATCAATGTGCCAAATTTAATGGTTGAATAACTTTTATGACACCGTCGCAGGTGTTTTCTGATTGAATTTATCCATTCATCTTTAATGGTACTGACCATCTCGATATGTACCGCTTTTGCAGGTAATTACTATGCATTTCTCTCAGTCATTAGTAGATTGATGATCGAATGAAAATATCTCGCGGGTATGAACCCTTTCATCTGTGCAGTGCTGATGCTGAGTCGGCAACATCCGTTATTTGAATGCGTGCAGATTTGTGAGGGAATACCCCATCACTGTTATTGTCGTTGCGGGAGTAGGCAGGGATTGCTCTCATCGTATAGGGATTGCATTCTTGGGAATTGCATTTTTCCCATAGTTATCGAGAAACACCAAACATGGAGGTTAAGTTAAAAATTTGTTCTACAACTGATGTGTTAATTTATAAAAACAAAAAATAAAAAATGCTTCCAGGAAAGCGAATTTCTCGAAAGACAACAAAGTGAACAGGAACTAACTCTAAGGAGGGTCCAACTAGCTCATAAGTTGAAGATTCTGCAGTTGGAGAAGAAGTTCCAGCAACAGAAACACGCCGTTCTCAGGTACTCATCTTTTCATTATTTTGCTAAAAAATTTTGTTTTACAACTAAGAGAAAAGCTCCACAGTAAGTCATGTAATCAGGGTTATTTAATTTTATGCTGTATATGAGGTTTCAGATATTAAACAGTTGAATGAAGCACCTCTTGAAGAGGTTTACTGCTAATACAGTTGTGGCCTAAGCTTAAAGTTTTGGCATATGGACTATCGTGATCGTCTTTATCCGTTTTGGGGCATTTCGAGTCACCCGGTTTAATTACAATTTAGACGAGAGCGATATAGACAATAAATCAAACGTGTTTATTTCTTCGTGATTAATTGCAAAGGAAAATCGGCTCACGCTGAATTTCTGATTGCCACTAGCACTACTAAGCGTCAACGTTGGAACAGATGGCCGTTATCTAAGATGCGTTCATTTCGGTGGGCTTAACTAAGCACGTTGGTTAATTGCTCTACCACCCACCCCCCCCCCTGCCCGTCCATCCTTCCCATCGACATGTTGGAAAGAGGATTCACCTCTTAAAGCTCATGATTTGCAATGTGAATGGTTGACTGCTCTCTTTACTTGTTCTAATCGTGCTTAGATAGTGCAGCATTCATGGCGCTTCATAAATATATGGATTTTGCACCAATCATATAAGGTATTTAGGGAGGGGAGGTCTTATGGTTCACCCATTCTTTTTCGTCGTGTGGTGGATGCCGGGATCATTAACGGGAAAAGGTATTTAGCTGGTTCTGGTTTGATGTTATATGCATTTTACAAATCTCTTCACAGAAATTGTTTCTACTCCCAGATGAAGACGACAGTAGGAACAGGAGAGAGGAGGGAACAAAGAGGAAGCGGAATTCTTGCAGTTTGCTCTCACTGTTTCAGCGTGCAATCCAGTAGGGTTACAAGCATTCAGAATGAGAGACAACATTTGAAATTGCAGATCACGAGAGGCGTCTGAATGGGATATGGAGGAGAAGCAAACGCTCGAGCGTCATATTCTTTACAAGCAGGAACTCAAGGACAGATTCTATCTGCAACGCACTCAAATGCTTGCACGGCATCAGAGGGTTAGTTCATTTGCATTTTCACTATGCTTTTTTGTGCTGATGATTTCTCTTGAAGGTGTTGTGATGAGCACGTGATTTTTCAACGCTTATTGAAAGGACACTTACAGGAATTGGAACATATGCGTAAAGTTAACGAGATGAATGAGGAGGAGGCGGCTCGCAGCTATGCACTTTATAAGAAAAGACTACCAAAAGATTTCCGTACCGAATCGAAGACACGCATCGCGATGTTCAAAGAGAGTTTGCGCATATCGTGCCAGGTGAGTAAGCGCCTCATTAACGTTTTGTCTTTCTGCCAAAAATCTATCGTTTATTTGGTGGTCTTTGATGTCCTCCTAGTAAAATGTGAGTCTTGCAGGTATGCTTTATGCTGTTAACAGATTGTCGTCCTATAGAGACCATTGAAGATGGTTGAGGAATGGGAAATTTTCTGTGAAGTGCGAAGAAAAGCATTGCTGATTTGAAGGGAGAGGATGCAACCGTTATAAACGAGAAAATGAGAGCGTTCGAGGAGAAGGAGAAGATGCGCGTAAAGAATGCAATGAGCGACCACGAGATCAAGGCTGCACGCAAGCTGAAGGAATTACACGAGAAGAATCTGGCTGCCATAAGAGAGCTTGAAGAGATACATGTTAGTCGAATTGTTTGCGTTTGTTTTTTAAGTGAGGGGATCACTTTTGCCGAAAATTTTATCGTTGAGGTATGTTTTCAATACTTCCATCTCATCTAGTTTCGCTATCTAAAGGAGGGGAGGGGAGATGGAAGAATTGCTTTTTTCGTGACTATTCTGTCGAAAGAATTTCATCACGCTGATTTAAAGGAAACGTCAATGAAGTTTGGTTGGGGGAGGCGGGATTGAATTTTGGTGGATGGTCATACGTGGTGTTCTTTGGCTTAGTAGGGGTTGGAGCGTTACCTTATTGCTCTTATATAGTACTTTAATTGATACCACACAGGTAAAAGAGTGAACATCCACTCCTGTATGAATTCAAGTGCTATAAACATGTGAGTATAAGCTTTGATTTTCGTTTTCGCCCGATTACTGCTACTTCAGAATGAAAAACGAAAAATGTTGCTGGAGGCAGAGCAGAACAAGTTGGAAATATACGAGAAAGAGTACGAGCAAGTGATCGCAGATTGGAAAGCGAAATTACCCCTTCGCAAGCAGGTTATCTCTTAATTTGTTTTAACCTATCGCCTTTCGTGTTACCAAAATTTCACCGGTTTATTATGTATCCACTTTGCCTTACTCTAATTCTTTCTAGGTCATACCTTCTTCAGGTTATCGTTTTTCTCACTGAGTTTTAATTATATTGTCTAGGTAAGGACAGTGTGGGTAAAGGTGCGTTAGCTTCAGATTGCAAATATTGCAGTGTGCACCTTGTTGTAGGAGCTGGAAGCACAATTCGCGAAAGAACTCGATGAACTGGACGCATTTTATCGCAGAGATAACGCCGAACTGCAAGCGATCACCTCACAACCATTTGCTTCGCAGTCTATTTTCTGAGGTGCGTTGATCGAACTGGCATGCTATTTCAGAGTTCCACACAAAAAGGTTTGGTGGAAAATAGTGAACGGTTATCAATGCCGCGTTCTGTAATGCGATTTGGTTCGCGAGTCGGTGGCCTACTGCAATGCGGCTTAGGTTGGGGTGAGGAGGAGGGGTGACTGGGTGGGAGAGGGGTTGTTTGACTGGCGCATATGCTTTATGTGTTTGTTTGCTTTATCTTTTTCAATTTCCTAATTATTGAAATTTTTTCTTCTAAGCTTATTAAATGTTTAATGCACATTTAAGTATCGGACGGTTGCTGACGAATGTGTTTATTTGAGTGTGAGGATCGGATAGACGTAACTCGTAATCTGTTTTGTTTTTTGTGTGTTTTGAGTTGATATTGTTCGCATTGTGTGATCATTGTACGGTTTCCACTCAATTGTGATCCTTATTGATATTTTTGTTGCTGTTTTTTGCTAATCATGCTCACAAGTCTAACTTACTATCATTTAAATTGTTTTCGCATAGGTTTAATGTAGAGGTTGGAAGGGGGGTGAAGGGGAGGGAAAATTCATTGAATATGTAGCTGTTCGTTGGTAGTTACTTTAATGTGTAATAGAATGACTTCACTCAAATGAAGCAATAATCAGCGAGAGGATTTATTAGTGGAATGTTTTCCAGTTGGAAATCCTTGCATTTTGACGCCTATCATTAAGCGTTCTCCTCATAGATTCCTTTTTCGTTGTATTCGATATTTTAATTGTGCAACTGTTACCTATCGTGTTTCTTTTAGGGTTTTTTCAAACCGTTTTTGGTAGTTGTTTTCTTTTCTTAAAATGCGTTAATTACAGTATTACTCACATCTCCTGATATAGTTGTAAACGGTCTATTTTTGACCGTAATTGTACCATTGAAAGAATCATGTTAATATGCTTTGTATGTACCTGTTTTATTATATGCCTTTGCGTTTCTTTGCTTTTCTCGCTATTGTATTTTTCTTGAATGAAAGTGCGGCTTGGAAGCTATAATTTAGGTTAGCGGGCAGGTGAGTGAAGCTCCTTTAGGCAACCTTTATCGTTCGACCGTCTGCTTCAAAATGTTCCATAACTATCGTTGAATTTGGCGCACTGAACGAAAAAAACAGTAAGAATTTTTTCGCTTTTACGTTAGTTTGTAGGAATTGATGGTCGTATCCTAGACTGATCGATCACAATGAACGAGATGAAACATTTAATGACAAATGCTAAAAGTTGAGTTCAACTTGAGCTGTGAAACGGTGGTTATTAAATTCAGATGGTAAGGTACGTACTCTGAATGTTGTTCCAAAGAGAAAAAAAAAAGCTTAATGGGCACTTAATGAAGCATGGGAAATATTAGTAAACGTTTGATAGTAAAGCATAAAGAAGAATACTAAATGTGGATGAATGCACAAAAAGGGACAGTGAACATGAGATATACCATTGGAAAAATATAGGAAAAGCATACTTTTTGAGTGTTCAGCAACGTATGAAGAACTCTCCAATATTATAATGTTGCTGCAGTAAATTTCCCATTTTTGCAGTGAATAAAAACAAATAGTAGGCGTTGAGTATTCCTTCAGAAATCCCACTTGTGGTGATAGTTGCCATCAGTAAATGCGTACGAAAAAACTCGATTTTAGTAACAAGAAAGGGGAGGAGATAGCAGTAGCGGATACTCAAACAAATTGCAATTCGTCAAGTTCAGATTTTAGTAGCAGCTAAATTAAGGTAATCTATTCAAGGCGCTAAATTTAGTTGGTGAAAGTCGAACAGTAGAGATTGTCACTTCAGTGGATTTCAGTGAGTGATTTCAGCATGCATTGGGGTGCGTAGGCATTTGTGGTGTAAATTGAGATGCTCATATATTTAGTGTTTTATTGTTGTCATCTTTGTTGGTACAATTGACAGAGGTGTTGCTGAAATTAGCAAACTGCATCGGATGAATGTGAACGATTCGTGGATAGTTGTAAAAAGAGTGCCGCTTATTAGGGAATAGTTTATGAATATTGTTGCGTTAGTATTTTTTTCTTTTTTTTTTTGCAAACGTAGTTTATAAGTCCGAATACATCCTTTGAATCTCAGCTGAAGGCCGTGTGCTGCGTTCAGCACTCGGTGCCGCTGTATTGTTTTGTGTGAGCAATTGGGTTTGGATGTTAAGCCTAAAGTCGAGTGCCGTATGCACTATATGCGATAGTTGACCAAATTTGTGTTTCTCGTTTTATGAGTTGCAGTTAAACAAAAAATCAAAGTTTTGAACGTCGAAATGTTTCACAGCAGAGTTGAACCGCGTTGATTTCATCGACAACAACACACTCGAAGTAGAGGTGATATTTTTGGCCACAAGGCATATGGGATTTGCTAGGCGGTATTTGATAATATAGGTAATAGTTCTTCCTCCAAACCTTTCTGTAATTTGTAGTCGATCGTTGAATTGCGCCTGCGAACAATCGATGTCATTAGTAAACAGAACGGGAGCATTCGTTAATTTTATACCCCTAATTTATTACTCTCAGATCTATGCGCATTGTGCTTGTCTGCGCACTTCTAACTTACAACATGTCGAGCGTTGTTGGTCAATGTTGGTCGGTTTGTCTGTGTGTGCTGCAATCCTCGTCCCCTGATGGCGGTTAGCGCATCGTGAATGCGTTAGTGCACTTGATGGTGTGCGGGTTTGTTGCTTTATATGCTCGTTTGTTTGTTGGCGAATTCTATTACTGGTGAATTCATTTTGAGAATAAAATAAATTCTTATGTTCATTTGTGTCGTTGTATCTGCGGCTTTCTTAACAATTGTTCGATCGTTCAAATGCACCACAATGCACTTTCTCTATATCTTTTTACATTGCGCCTTCCCATATATGATTCAACTTCCATCAATTATAAATAATTCATGGACTTAATTAAATAGTTGGTTAATCGCAGGTAAGGGATTTTGGAATTAGGTTTCTATTGTCGCAGGTGAGCAAGTCACTTCAATGTGATTGTCATCTTAAGATGATAAAATCTGTTAGTTGAAGAATGTTGCTCATAGACAACAAACATCGATTGTGAATCACAACTCTACAGTGGTTTTTGATACGTGATCTTTGCGTTTTATTATTTATTTGAGTGAAATTTACGAATGCTTTCGCTTGTCGTTTTTGAAATCTGCCTGAGTGTATGGTTTGTGCATCTATGTGCGTAATTGACAGCTACGATCACTCAAGTATGCGTTTACATGAATCGCATATGAGGGGGGATTCATTCAAGTGTGATCGAAGTGCATACAATATAGCACCAAGTTTAGGCTGATGTTTTTGTATAACAGTTAGAGTAGAAGCCACAGCAGTTGCACTGCCAATATAATAGGTGGTGACCAATTTGAAGTATAAGCGTATCTGACATTCTGTTATAATTAGCCCTCTCATAAGCGTATGGCTGTCACGGCATACTTGTTGAAAGGTGATTTGTCATCGTAGTCGTTAGGTAAGGTGACTGACTGGCTGTGTGGGTACAATCGGAGCAGTGCATACTGAGAACAAAGAAGATGGCGGATTGCCGGTTGATTCGGATTGTGTTTAGAAGCTTTGCTGCTACACGACTTGTGGTCTTCTGTATTCTTGCCGCAGACTATAGAGAGCGAAGCCTCTGCTTTCGTTGAAACTGATCGAATGAGTGATGCGAACGGTATTGCGTTTGTTCACAGTGACAACTTTGTTGTTGTTCCATTTGATTGTCTCGGAAAAACTGCTAGTTTTTTGAACGTATGTCTCGGTCAAACCGTTATATCGTCCAGGTGACATCACTGCTGATCAATGACGAGGGGAAGGGTGGTGTGGGACGACGGATTCAACCTGCAAGTATTATACACTCTGAATTTTTGCGGTGCGCTCGTGTTGTGTGTGGTCCAGTCTTTGTGCGTGTCAACTTGTGCGCTGCTGCTCTCTATGCAGCGAAATGGACGTGCCATTAAGCTGTATTTCATTCGATGCGTTGTCTACAGCCCGTGATTCACCTTGCAAGACGTGTTCGACGAACGGTGTCGTTCGTCTAACGGCGCCTTCCTCCCATTGTCAGCTGTTGGCTATGCGTTTATAACCTAAATCGATCATAACGCTGGTCCATTGTTTGGTCACACTGCTCTCTTAGGACGTGGCGCGATTGTGCATCCATAGACGCGCCTCAAGGGGATTCGCGTTCGATGTGATGGCAAAGAACCAATTTTACTTGATTTTTGAACGTATGCCTGAATCTAAGCGCAAGCTTTAAATTGCTGATAGCGGACTAGTAGCGTACTTTTCGGGGGCACAGTTGTGGCGGCACCATCTTTGCGCTGTAACACTTTGATAGTGGTTTTTTCGTGATTCAGATCCGATTTAATGGAACGGTTTTTATCGAACCTCGCCATCAGAGTGGTCCTTTTTATCCTTCTTTTTTTTCGAAAAATTAATTCACCTTAGTGATCCTCAATCTCGGTTTAGCGGATGGGGATTGTCTTGTTTCAATTTTTTTCTGATAATCACGGAACTTCCTTCAAGAACATTAAACGGAAATGAAGAACGCGCTGTGCGGCGTTGAAGCAAATAAATAAATAAGTGCTATATCTATAAGACACCCAAATAAAATGAGCAAAATAGTGTAACGAATCAATTGCTATCGCAACAAATTTCGCAGCTTATTGTAATAGGCGATTTCGTACACCACTAATTCTATTTCTTAAGGGATATAACACATGTTGAACTTATAGGTATAGTTTGAATTCTATATTTTTATTATCAAAGTGCATCAGGTATGTCACTTATGGGCCTTATTAAGCTGGCATTAATCTCTTCCTCTCTTTAAACAACAGCCAATCGGTATGTTACTCAAATCACATTGCCACTTGCATAAGAGGGTAAAAAGAATTTATCGATGATTCCTCGTTGATTTTTATTCGCTTATACTCTTGGCTGCTATCGTTTTTCTTAATACCTCAATGAACATGCATGCAGAATTCGAGGAATTGTTCAGTGTACAGTTTGTTTTTAAATCTTAAAATAGAGTACTGAAGAAGACGTTCACATCGACAATTCGTGTGCAAACAAATGAAGAGTTTTTATATGAGTGTATGAGTGCGCACTTATATTCTAGAGTGCGAATCTGATGGATTATTTACAAAAGAAGAGGAACGCCTCGAAAAGAAACCCATCAGACTGTACTAGTACGAATATTACATTTTCATTCACATAAGGGAACAAGATGACAATTTTCGAAGTAAAAAAAAAAAAAACTCAATGCAACGTTTTTTTTTTTCATATTGCAGAATGACCTGTAATGCGATTGAAATTTTTAAATATATGATTTTTGTTGCATAGAAGGATGTATATGCAAAAAAGACTTTTGAAGAAGTAGGCGTTAATATTTTTGTGAGCGATGCAAATATTTATGATGAGAAATTGGCTAATCGTTGTGAAAATTCGCTATTCATGAAAAAGCTTATGAGATAATCGATGGGAGAGGGCTTATTGAAGTGAAAATTTTTCTCAAAATTGCATATATCTAAAGCAGCAACCATAAACGAGATGTTATAGTAGATGATGGTGAATGCACAATGGGGAGCAGTTGTTAGTTTCGATAATATTCGCGTTGAGTCTGTCGAATTTATAAACATTCCATCTGGGAGCATCATCACATCACGCCACATCAACGAGACGTCCAATGATCTTTCAGCACTGCGCATTTCGCTTGCTTCCTTTCTATAATAATTCTTTGTGAAGTTCTTTCTCATCGATAATTTTCCATCACTTATCGTCATGTTCTGATTCGTGTACTTTTTCCTTAATGTGTTATCATCGCGGTATGGCCATTGTTGAGTTCCTTTAATTTAAAGGGGAAGAGGGAGAGTTTAGTGGATCTAGAGGGAATGAGGTGAGTGATGTTTCACTATTTTTGACATTTAGTTGTTCATTTCGATCATCGATCGAATGATGTTCTCTGTTGATGTGTAGACGCATTCATATAGGTGTTGTGCGATTATCGATTCCTTATTAGTGAAGGGTTTATTCTTTGCAGTCATTAGTGATATCGTGATAAGCCCTAACCAAGAGGTTCGACGATGATGAAGGAAGCATCTTGTAGCTGTTTCTTTTTCGAATGCTGAAGACAATGTAATGATTATTTAAAGAAGTTTCATAAGGGGAGGGCGAATACGTATCTAAGCAAACTACAGCTGCTTATAAAGCGAAACAACACAGGTGTTACCTGATATGCTCAACGTTTATTTCGTATGCTTACATCATTGTGGTAAGCCGTTACGGATGAATTGCTTGACGAGATTTGTGAAGTGCACATCCATAGCTATTGCCGTTGCCTAGACTGAGAGGGGAGGACGACAAATTGAAGATATATTTCGAGATCAACGAAGAATCCCTTCGAGAAAGTATCCTCATCCATCGTGACAACGATCTTGGTCAAGGAGAAACGGGTCCGCAAGGTTTGAAGTAAATTCCTTATGCAGATTCTTTATTAAACGGTATGACGAGGGGAGGAATTCCTCTTCATCTTAACTGTGCCCTTGTATATATCTCTGTGAAGCGATTTTGAAAGCTGACAGCTGGGTGGTGTTATGTTAAAAGCGAAATTGAGATGAGTGGTCCCATCGAATTCATTTTGTTGCTTTGGTTGGTTGGTTGCGCAAGCGAACCAGCAGCGCCGTGGCGGTTATGCTTTCATGATGCACACAAACAAGTTGCGATCACGTCGATTGTCGTCGTCGTCGTCGTCGGGGTTTGCTCACTTCTCACTGCTAGTTCTTTGTTGTGACCGCACGCCTTACCGTTGGACTATGGTCCTTCTTTTCGCATGACGTCGCGCAACGTTGTGTCTTGTGTAATTATATCGTGTGATCGCTTCACACCCTTAGAATAGTCCAACATTTTCAAGGGGTGAATTTACTTCCTCTTTCCATCAGTAGAAAAAATGAGCCGTTGAGGAACACTTTTATCCTCTCTTAAATTGCGTTCCTTTCCGATGCTTCTTATAAAGCCATTGTTTGGTATTTCATCATCTAAAATCTTTTCAATATTTTCTGATGTTTGCTTTTCGTTCATCACAAGCGTAGTATTTTTTTCTGATTGATTTTTGCTATCGCATTATTCGGTTATGTATGAAAGAGCAGAATAATCATTAACCATTATGGAACGCCATAATCTCATCGTCGTCGATCGACACTCGCATGTTTATGAGATAAGAGGAATATCAAAAATATTCAGTCTACTCGTCGAATATTACGAAAGCGAGGCAATTTTTTGATGAGAGGTACGAGTTATTGCTAGTTACTTTAATCAATTACTTGTGAATATTAAAAACCGGTTGATAGGGATTGTGTTTCTTAGATAGAAATATTCTGTAGTTAAGAGGAAACATTCTAGCGATAGAATCGAGTTGCCAAAAAAATGCATTTTCAGTTTTTTTGAAAATGTGTTTTCCGCTTTAAAAATGCATTTTCCATATTGGTGGTGGTGTGAGATTGCATGTTAGTCTTGTTCTGTTGATGATCTGATTGTGATCTGTCACTTGATGATCTGATTGTGATCTGTCACTAAGTTAATACGTTCAGCTCAGCGTAAAGAGATTTCCCTTGGAGTGTGTGTTCATTAGCAGTGTAGCAGTTTGATCTGTGGTATGGTGATATTTTGTTTATTTTAGGTGATGAGTTGATTCGTCGTCTCTCTTGATGATCTACTCTTTGTAGGAATTTTTCAGTTGACTTACCGAAGAGAAAGAACTTCTTTGCTTCCGTTAGAGGGCAATTGTGAAGAACTATCGAGTGCTGGATTTTTGTTTAAACTATGGAAAAGATGTTATAGAATTTAATTAAATTGAATCTCTTTAGTAGATCAAATTCTAAACACATTAGATTTTCTGAAAATCTTTCAATACAATATGCAATGATCGAAAACCTTCATATTTATCTAGAAGAAAAATGTAATTCACATAAATCGAGAATTATGGAAATATTTCCTGAAAATTCAACATAGGTTTTGTAGAGTTGTGTTTTATTGGTGTTATAATTTGGAAATTACGGAAATCAATGTTGCTAAATTTTATGGGTGTGATTAACGCATTGAGTTTATAAGCTGTGACGTATGTCATAGTAGTTGATCAGTTTCACAATTTCAAGATATTCAAAAAACTTTTAATGTCTAATATCTGTTGGGCTTGTATTTGATATCGGTTGAATGGAAGGAAGACGCATCTTTTATAGAAAATATATACAAGCGATTGGATTATTTGAGATATGAACACATCATCCAGCATATCTCATTATTTCCTGGTTATTTTTCTCATATATATATATAAATATATATATGTATATATATGTTGTTATGAAATGAGAAACTGTTTAATGTGATAAATGAAATACAAAACTTTCCTTTGTTATTTCCAAGATTTTATTGTTCGAAACTTAACTTATTGTCACATTGAGTAGATGAAATTGATGGTCTTTGCATTTGTTTTTTGTTGCAGTTGACATCAATGAAATATGCGATAAAAACGTCAATTCATATGAAAGAATTTCATCGCTAGCGGAAATATTGCATTCTGAAAATGGTTTTTTTTTTTTTTTGTTGTTACAGCAGAAATAATTTTCGCTGAATTTTTCGACGAAAATATTTCAATACGCTCTAACGCCCATAGTGCTCATTTATGCTACATCAAATATTCAAAAACGGAAATGATTTGCTCTCTAAGTTAATATTAAGTGAGCAATTTCTAAATTATTAATTAGCTAGCTTCTCCGAATGCTAGCTTTATTTTGCTCAGTTATTTGATACAAAATATAGATTTGGATTTTGCATCACTTCATTTTTGTCTAATTGTATGGTAATACCATATAGTCTAATTTCTGCTACAGTCATGCAGACAATCCGTCACGCTTGAGTTAATCCTGGAGTAGCGAGCAACACGAATTTAAGCTTCGAAAAGATTGGCTAGTTAATCACAAAAATGTTGTATTGCAACACGAAAGGCCATCATATCTGCAAGTAATCTAATATGGATCCAAGGGAGGGAAAGGGAGAGGAAAGGATGAATTTCAGCTTCGAGCTACTTAATTTAATTGTATTTAATAAATCTTCTGCATATTTACCAATTACTCGATGTTTGGGTGATTGCAGTGAACATTATTGAACACTAATTGTTAATGATTCATATCTTCCATAAACGAGCATTTGGTGTTATACTCGCATGTTATGTTGATTTTTTTAAAACTTTTCAAGCGAAATATTCAACCGGTGTGAGTGATGCGTTATTTTTTTTTTTTTCAAATTGCACTGCGCATTTCCAGTAATGAACATTTTTCTAGTGTGAGGTAAGGGTGTGCGATTGTTGACAGCAATCTGGTCATGCACGAGGGCACCGAATGCCCACTGCATATCGAATACGAGTCACGCAATCTAGATGCTCTCCAACTTATAGGCATTGTATGCTTTTGATTTCATTCATAAATCTTTGTAATACAGAATATTTGAACGAATTAATAAATTTCTATTGCTCCATCGTATGTAGTATTCGATGTGCGTTCGTGAGGGGGGGGGATTTTTTTTTTTTAATTGAACGAGAAGCTTTAGTTTCATTTTACTTTTTAAATATGCAAATTATAGCTTTTTTTTTCGATTTTACACATCATTTTACCTTTTTAAATATTTTTTAAATTCATATTTGTGAGTTTCAATTCTCTTCAGTGATTTTTACAAGTCATAGTCAGATTGCTAGTGTTTCTTATACACCTGTTTGGAATACTTTAAAAATCGTTTATAACAAATTGGAACAATTGTTCAGGCTCAGTGGAGTGATGTACTGCCACTTCGATTCATAAACGAATTCAATGAAACGCGAACGATTGTCTTTCATCCAAACAGGTCTGTCTTCTTTTTTGCGATGTTTAATTCAATTATTTTCAATATTTATTCATCGATAAATGATGAAAGTCGATTAGTTACTTCGAGAGGATATCTTTCAATGTAGTGAAAATATAGGAAAAACGTAAATGGTGGGATATGAAGTGACAAACTTTATTTGCTGTTCAAGTTTAATCGAAAAAAATTAAACTTCGTTGACGTTTGATTTGTTGGTTATAAAAGAAAAATGTTCACTCATCGGTTGTGATGCTTCTCATTTATATTTCAACTTTCAAAGCCCTTATCAGGGCATCCTGACCGCTTATAGTAACTTAGTTGTCCATCGATTATGAGGTCTCCTTGGGAACATTCTAGATGCTAACCTGTAGAGTATTTGAAGAGATAAATACACATTATGAAATAAAAACACGTTGATTTTTTTTCAGGGATGCGATTGCAATTGATGCACCTTATACATCAAAGGTATTTTCAGTTTTGTTTGATTGTTGAGTTGCTATCGGTAAGAAGACGACTATTGAGGATAGCCGGTTGAGTAACCACGTTTGAGGATGCAGCTATTTAATATTTGAAGAGGATAAGGAGGCTGTTAGTGTTTATAAGAAGGGAATGGGTTGTTGGCATTTTAATGTCTGAGAAATATTTGGTTCACAGTTCGTTGCTTTTTATTTGCTAAAAAGTCTTGTTGGTTTTTAGCTGAATCTAATTTTTTATGCGTTTATTCAATCTTTCTGATTGCTCAATTCCATCTGCTTGTAATATCAACTGACCATTCGAGGGCATTTCCACAGGCTGCATTGCTTTTATCAATTTCGTCACAAGCAGAGAATAAGACAACGATTAATAATGAGGTTTTTCAACCTAAATAAAAGAGTTGGTGCGAAAAGTTGGATAGGTCTCTTCGACTTGACTTGCCCTCAGTGAAGTTTTTTTTTTTTTTGGAGTATTTTGCAGCAGAGCTTACGAGATCCGAAGGTAGCAAAGACGGCAAGCAATAGTAGCAGTCACGTAGATAGGGTGACAGTGTCCTCATCGTCCCAGTTCTTGCGATAGCCAAATTTGTGTTAAAGATGTTTCTTGTAGAAGTCATCGAATAAATGTTACAAACTGACGTTGATACTGTTTAATGACTTGAACTTTGTTTTACACATCGAAGTGGCAAATTTTCAGAGGTCGATTAACTGTCATTTTGAAGGTGTAAGCGAGGGAGAACATAGCGCCTTGAGTGCATGCTCACTGCCTCATTTCGGGTTCGTTATTCAGTCGTTACTATTGTTTTCTTTCATCGTATTGCCATATCCGATATGCATGGCTCAGTTTGCTGGCATTTTCATAGTGAAAGGGCAAGGGGGAGGGGGAACAAGCTTTCAAAGCAAATCATTTCATTTAAGGGGTTTGTGAAACTTTTGAGGGGTTAAAAATGAAAAATAAAAAATAGAAGAGTAGGAAAGAATGAATAATAATAAATCAATATTTTTATTGAGAAAAAAATAGACTATTATATCAGAGTACCATAATATCTATTTCTTGCTCTTTATTTTATATGGAAATGTTGCACATAGAAATATCGCCAACGTAAATGTTAAAGAACATGTAGTATTAATTCTTTTAAATGCATAACCAAATTATAAAAATTAAACGAGAAATAACAAAATTTTTTAATTAGTAATATTCTTATTTACTGATATCTCTTCTTTCTCTTTTAGTTACCAAACAAATTTTTCATCATCTAAAATCAACTTTATCATTACGGTGATCTTGTTATCGTAATTTGTCATATATTCTAGGTGAATATTTCAGCGCTATATTAACTATAAATAATAGGAGGTACGTATTGGCAGCCAAACCGGATGCTTCGTTCATCCTTCTACCACAAAATTCTAATCGATGTGGTATGTTTTAGCTTGAGATTCTTGCAAGAAGAACGTTGTAACATTAACAGAGATGATTTGAAACAGAATTTATGACAGCATGATAAAGATTTGTGCATCAGGAGAGGGGCTTGTGGAGGAAGTATAACTTAATTGTTTGCTTCAATTTCTTATCTATAGGCTGTCGCTGTTCGTAGTTTGATGTCGTCTTGGGAAGCTTCCGTAGCTGACTGATCGTGCTATAGCCATTGTCGAATGCTGCTTTTCAATGAATTAGGATTTAGGTGCCGCTCGCTGGCAGTATTGTTTTCCTCGGCATCTTCGTTATTATTTCAACTTCGATTAAGTTGTTCCGTTACTATGCTTAGAGCAGTTATCGTCGTTTATATGTCTCTAAAAGGGGTAGGTGGCCGCCTCCATTTAAAATTTTTGGTAAGAATTCTTATCCCGAGTTAATTTTTCAATCCCCCTGTAACTAGAAATTGTGCAAACTTGTGGTATATTTTCTGCCAGTCGCATTTTCGGGCTGTTTCCTCAACGGTTTTCGTGTTTTTACGGTGCTGACCGTTGATCTAATATAACGACACATCTGGGCGAAAATGTTAAGCATTTGTCCTTGGAACAGTTTATTTTATGTTCTCTCAGGTGAACAAAGAGAGGGTTGGTGGGAGTTAGTTTTATAAAAGACAAATCTTCTTCACAGAAAAGCGAGACTAAGAGTTGTCTAAAGAAATATGAGCTGAGTAGTGCAGAAGACAAATCAAAACCGTCTTTAATCTCTGTAATCATCACTACTGTTGCCACTCTTCCATAAGTAATACTGCAGCAATTGTTTTAAGGTGATCTTATGATACATTTGGGCACCGTAAGGAGCTTTTCAATGATTATTTTCAAATTAAGAGTGGAGGAGAAGGGATAAACGGGAACCGGGCAGCACACGCACCGCCGATTATTATTCCGCTTTTCTTGATGGGAAATGGCGATATGTGGAGTTTGCTCTCATTGCTGATTACTCCGTGGTAGGTATTGTTAGTGTTTTCTATTGTGTTTTACTGGAGGCTATGAGCTACGACTTGATGGCATGAGACGTGATAGCCTCAACGCTTAGTTTAATTCTCGCCGATGTGAGTTTGTATTGACTTCTTGTTTGTTCTTTTACTCCTTAGCTCTCTGTAGTGAGTATAACGACCATTTTTAATAACTTATTTAGTATGACGATCATTTTATATATATATATATAATATATATATACATATACATATATATATGTGTAACTGTGAGAAACTTTTTGTATGAAATTGTATCAGGCACATTCTTTTAAGTGCCTGTTTGAATCAGCAAAATCACTACTGCAATTAGAAAAAGGGTTTTTATATCGTGCGCTGTGTGAGGTGCGTCTCAGGTAACATTCATGTTCGCGGCAACGAGAGGCACTGTGCGGAATTACGTCCCGCATCGGCGAGAGCGATGGTTGGTTCGGCAGGTGGACGGAGCCACCTTGGTGAAGAGAAGCGGAGGTGAGATGCAATAAAACGGGCGATGTTTCATGTGAAGGGTCTCGAGACTGTTGTGAATGCAGTTCTGTGCACATATTTTTCCCTATTCTGGCCAGTTTTTATCCAAAGGCGGAGGGGATGATGATGCCTCAGCAGGACATCGAAATCTGAAGGACTTTTTCGCCATTGGTGCATTTCTGCTACAACATGCCCTAGTGTCTTTTTCATATAAAAGGGCAATTCTGCGCTGCTATCGAAGATTCTTATGGGAGAGGATCGCACTTCAGCGCTCTTTGAGGCAGTTGGGCGCTCCAACATTCAACCAGCCTTACTGCTTTGTGTCAACCTACTTTATTTAAAGGCTCACCGTTCATAATTATTTTGTTCTTAAGAAATGTTAGAAGAAAAAGTAGGCACTGCCGAGCGGATCTTAGATATTTCCTTTGCAGGAAATTTTTTATGAATATTCCCAAAGAAAATTCAAAAAATTTAGCTTATTATTAGCTTATCAACCGTAATGCAACAAGTTTCCATTTCAGTATGAAAAGTACAACAAAAATGCAACCGCAGTTCAAGAACGGCTTTCTACGCTCGCTAATTTTGTAAATACGGTGAGCATTTATATTCACTTATTTTTTAATCTGTTATATTTCCCCCTACTTCACTTTCCTCTTTTTCCATTTCTTCATCCCACTATGTCCCCATTTTCGAATATCTCAACTCCTTCTTTTATAAATCGCTTGCGGTTATACATTTATTTGCCCTATTGGTCATGTATACTCGGTGGTTTTGATAGTTTTTAGCTTTTTTTTTTTCTGCAAAAAGGATTCGAGGAACTGTTTTATGTATTTTTGAATGAAATGTTTCTTAATTGACTGCGGTTATTTGCTTCATTTTAACTTTCACATATTCGGCTTTCAATTGGATGATATCACTACTATAATCTTTCAATAATTTTTCAAAGTTAAAAATAATAAAGTTCTTGTTAACGACTATGCCATTTCTTGAAGTGAACACTGTTTCCCGTCGTTGTGATTATTATCATCGATTTCATAATAAAACGTTTGGTCATCGGTGAAAGTGTTTCAGCTTTATCAACCGCTCAATATTCGCGTTGTTTTGGTGTGGGCGGATGTTTGGACGCAATCAAATCCAATCGAAGTGATCTCAAATTCTGATCAAACACTCTCCAATTTCCTCGAATTTCGTAAACGACTCATTAAACCACATCCTCACGACAACGCCCATCTCTTGACGTTTGTTCAACTTTTTTGCTGTTCCTAGTGTACTGTTGAACGAGTAGATTCTTCTTCCTCTTTTTATGTTTTCTTACCACCTATGGAGGAGTAAGGTATTGTGCGCTTTTACTAGAAAAAGTCAGTAATGTTCTTCCATATTTGGGTAGAAAAGTATAGGTGAAGTTCTCAACGTTTCCCGACTTTTTCCTTCTCGCCTTTTCCTCCAGGGTTACCCACTCGACAGATCGCTCCCCATCTGAGTGTCCTTCACGGAAAACTTGCCTGTCATGCGATGTGGGGTTCTCGGTCCCCATTGGAGAGCCCGCAGAGGACGATTCCCCGACTTTTTTCATGGGAGTCTGCACTCCGACAATTTGTTCCTTGACGGGATCTCTCTCCCTCTCTCCTTCCCGACCGAAAATCCTCTCCCTTTGTCACTTTAGATCAGAATTTATTCTTCAATTCGCATAAAAGTTGGTTGCAATACTATCATTGTTCTCTGCCGAAGAATATCGGTGCTAGTCATCTCGAAGCTTTGGCACAGCCATATTAAATTCATCTACAAGCATAAAGGGCTAATTGTTTTCTACATGATGTATTTGTCAATGTCACATCAGTGGTGACGATGTTCAGTATAGCAAAACAACGATTGCAGGAACATACGTTTCGATAACAGTATCGTTGGCAAGGCCTACAAGGGCACGATGTGCTCTTTCGATTTCTCTGGCGGCGTTGATATGGTTTGTTTGGATGCCATTTTGCATCTTTTTCAGTCCTTACTATACTCTTGAATTTGTGGGTAACATAGAGAGGCAGCTGTACTAAAGAACCGTTGGAATTGATCGGTGTTCCCAAAGGTAACAACAAAGATTTACCCATTACCCATATTTCATGCTCATTAAGTCCGCACATCGTCACGTTAAAGGAAGAAGATATGGGGTGAGAGGGACACGGGAAAGTGTTTAATATCTCTTGAATGGTTATAGCTAAAGGTGTGTTTAATAGAGCAAATAAAATTATTTACGCTGTCTGAAGTTATATACATTTTATTTGTTTGCGAGCGACTGCATGACGTCCATTGTTCTCTGCAGCATTTCCAGGATCACCAAGTTTTTGATGCTGAAAAAGTTGGTAGTCGTCAGTCAGCGAAAGTGTGTCTTTCTTCAAAGGTTTGTTTTCCTTTTTGTGTCCCACTGAAGGAGATTCAATTTAAGCAAGAAGCCTCAATCTTTCTTTTTTCATAGTTTTCTGTCTGCAGGATCACAGTGATGTAGCAGCATTCGTCGCGGCAACAATAGCGCATGAAATGGGACACAATTTTGGCATGGAACATGATACAAGCTACACAGATTGCAAATGCCCAGATAGAGGTTGTATTATGGCACCGTCAACAGGGTAAATTTTATCGTAGTTCTGTTGCACTAGCAGTTAACTTGCCTACTTTTTAGGCCTAAAATTCGAAGGTTTGACACCACCCATTGTGGCCACAGGGGGTTTGCAAACGTGTTATATCTGCTTTAACGTGGACCTGCTTGATGTATCTTTACTCGCTCCAACTTTACCATATTCGGCACATCCAATGTTTTTCTTTAATATTCCTTCCTCTTAGATGATACGCTCTCTCTTTACTGGCTCGAGTTTACTTTTTTTGCACTCGGCACCTCGTCCACGGCATATCCACCTCTTCCTATCACGAGATCTTTGTTGAGTCTATCTAATTTCAGAGTGGTCGCTCCTTCTTATTGGTCCGATTGTAGTCTGCGTTACCTGGAACATAGTCTGAAACGTGGTGCTGATTATTGCCTTCGGAACCCTCCCGACAGTGTGTATGGGGGTGCACGATGTGGCAATGGTCTTCTTGAGGCGGGCGAAGAATGCGATTGTGGATCTATTGTGAGTTGTTTACTTCCTCCACACTCTTCGTTACTCTTATCACTATTACTGCAGTCATTGATGTTGCATTAATTGCCCCTGTAATGTTATTTTCAGTTATCATTCTACTATAACGTCTTGTAATAATCTTTTAATCTCTATTTTTGCTTACGACGCACTTCATACCAATTAAAACAACCTCGGTGAGGAGGTAATTGATGTGACAAATGCACAAGGCAAAGTGGGATCGGAACCACGGTCTTTCAGTATTTTTGCGGGGCACTTATTCATTATACTACTACACATGGCTATCGTTTTGGCTATTATCGCCTTCTTTGCAATCCATTTGGCTGTTTGCTTCTTAAACAATACAAATAAACAAAGGCATTGCATTTTGCAGAGTGTATGTGCCAATAAGTGTTGCAATGCGGCGACATGTAAGCTGATCGAAGGAGCACAATGTGCAAGTGGGGATTGCTGTAATTCGGATACATGCCAAGTGAAGAAAGCTACCGTTGTTTGTCGTGAGGCTACCAATTCTTGCGATTTGCCGGAATATTGCGATGGTCAGATGGAGCATTGCCCAGCTGATTTCTTCGTACAGGACGGTCTCAGGTGTCCGGATCACCCAACAGTAAGTTTTGCACATGGTATTATTATGGGAAGCCTTTTTTCTTCTTTTTTTTTATGTAAAAAAGAGCGATTATCCCGCGCTGATGGTCAAGCCATGTAACACGTTGAACGAACTAAATAAGAAGTTTCTTCTTTTCTTTTCGATTACAAATATAAGTCGGCTTTCAAGATATTCATCAACCAGTCGTTTTTTTTTTCATCTCGAGACTATCGTTTCATTGAACGAATACAAAAGCATCTCGCATTGAATGTAGTTCACATCGTCATTCATTAGCATTCGTTGAAGGACTTTTGTTACGATGGGATATGTGGAAGCCGTGATGAGCAGTGTCAATTTATATGGGGTCCCACAGGTACAAATGCAGCAGAGCAATGTTACGAGCTGAATACACGCGGCAACTCAGCTGGCAATTGTGGTTACGACCAGATCGCTAATCAGTTTGCCACCTGTGAGCGACGGTATGTTTTTTTTGACCGGTCACCTGCTCACATGTTTGTACTTTTAGATAGTCGATTATGTCAGGTAAGAAATGTTGATACACCGCTTACAGCACCACGAAGGTTTTGTTTTATGTTATGTTATACACTTGATGTAACTATTTGCTTTAGGGTGTAATTGGTGTGAAAATGTCTTAACATGTAGCAACATTTCTCTCCCTTTCCTGACTACCGAAAAGGAAAAGGTCCTACTATCGACAGCCATTAATCGTGCGATTGAAGATCCAGAGCTGCGTTCATAACCGGTGAATCCCATCAGTGTGAACCCAAGTTTTGCAAGTGGAATCCAGATTAAAGAGATGGAGAGAGTTGGCATCTGTTTCAAAGATGGCGCAGACATAAAGAACATTGGAAAAAATGTTTGGGGAAACATTTTTCAGTTGAATATTCGGACAAAATTGATTGCGTCAATGATATTCCCTAGCTGCTTATCATTAGATAGAAGTACTCATGTAAGTAAGTTTCAAATGATTGCCTTAACGATACTCAGAAGTGTAGGAAAACTTCTTCGCTTTTGTCTAAATGTGCCGATAAGCGTACGATCAGGTTGCTTGTACTGCAGGCAAGGCTCAAACTAGATTTCGATGTGGTAATGAGAGTGTGACTTTTGAACAGTATTTGAAAATAGAACGTAATACTGATAATTTCGTTTTTGAGCTCCTGAGTGCAAGCTTAACGATATGAGCGTATGATTGATCAAACATTTGACTTTCATGGGCCTAAACGGGAATGAAAAATGCGAAAATATGTTCTGCGACAAATACATAATGTTCATAAGTTGGGCGGCTTCTTAAGCGCTTGTAGCGTATGCGTCGAATCTTACGTCGAGAATTTTCTTTGATAATTGTTGACCGTCCAATATTGCTAGGTTTACATCGAAGCCCTAATTTGCGAAAATAGGACAAATTGCTCTATGCTACATTGTTTGTGTGTATGATGAAGGTCTCGAAGTTTGAATCCACTTTGTTTCAGCCTCATTATTTTGGAGTATTTATTTATGATGCACAAATATCAAACCGGATGGTCGCTAAATCAAGCGACGTTTTTCATGATGACCATGTAGTACGCAATATCTGATTTTTTCTTGCTCCCTGATCTGGTCGGGATTTTCTAGAGTCCTTACTGGGATTTTGGTTAACAGAAATTTCTGGATGAAGCGATGTCCATCATTCACATTTCAAGGGCATTGTTCATTATCCGAGAACTGCCATCGTTTTACTGAACTTAACAAACGATTCGTTTGTTGTGTGACCGCAAAGTAAGAGCATTGTACTGGAAGAAGGATGTTGTTTTAGAGATGCGGAGTGCGGTCGTTTGCATTGCCAACACGAGAACGAGAAGTTGGCGTTTGGGGATCCATCTACTGTGTATACTGCATATACAGGGTTGCGTCTCTCGAATGGCCAAGATGTAGCTTGTCGGGTCATATGGACGAAATTGGTGGGTAATAAGAAGCAACCTGACCCGGGTATGGTGCCTGATGGCGCCTCCTGTGCCGCCGATCGGGTATTTCTCTGTTCTCTTTATTCTTTTGGCCATTTCTTACTCACGCTAAGCGCAAGTAATTGAAGTCTGCAGTGCAGCTTGAAGAAATATGTTGACTGTTTTTCTTGCGAAATGAGGTCAGTGGTTTTGCACTTATACTTACAGTGCCGTTTCGCTGAAGATTAGGAGGGAAGCAGTGGGGGTGGTCTTAGTGGGGCTGTTTTTATCTAATTTGCAATTCTTTATTGTCGTTCTGCAATTCGGTGTGAGAAGTACTCATGTACAGGTTATCAACTCTCCTCTTTCATCGATTGGGCGTATTGCTGTGTATTGTGCTTCAGTGAATCTTTTTCTGTGCGTGATAAGTTAGTGAATTTTTGATGTTGTGATGTAAAACACAATCCATTTGAAGTATTGACTCGCCGTATTTCTTCGAACTCTGTCAAAGAAACGTTGAAGTACATTAGAGCGTTGAACAACAGCTGTGCAGCATTCGCCATCAACGATGTAGTGTAGTAAGGTTCCTGTTACAGATGTGTGTTAATGCAAAATGCGAAAACCGAACCGAGATGGTGAAATTAGCGCCGAAATGTGATCCAGTGTCATGCAACGATGCGGGTATTTGTAACAATATGGGTAACTGCCACTGTAGACCTGGCTATGGAGGCATCAGCTGCGCCATTCCCGGACCTGGTGGATCCGTCAACAGTGGTCCTGCTACTGAAGGTGGCGTCATCCACGTGGGCTACGTCGTCTTCTGGCTTCTGTTCATCTCTGCTATTGTCTTCATTGTTGCTTCGATCTTCATTAAGCGAAAGAAGAACATCTGGTTGCATAAGCAGTACGGTTTGCTCTTTTATGTCTGATTGTTTTCCTTATGTAAGGACACCTTTACAGGAATGTCACTTCAGATCTTCCTAAGAGTGAGTTCTGATATAACACGGCACCTTATCGCGAATAGTATTTTAGTTTTTGAACTCAGATTTTCGATAGAGTCCCAGTCTTAGGTCTCCATAGGTTAGTATATAGGGTTGTTGAGCTCTTACAGTGCCGACATACGGCGTTGAGGGCGCAGATTGAGATCAACCCTCGATGCGTTCCGTAATCACATCGCCCTGAGACTGCTTTAATAGAATTTTTGCTCGGTTATTTGCACAGTGTAAATCCTTCGTTAAAAATCCAAAAAGCCTCATTTCTTCTAATGCTGTATGAATTTGTTTTCCCACTGAGTTTTGCTTGACGGGTTCAATTGAGGTGATCTTGAATTTTAAAGATGCCAACTGTCGAGACAGCATACATAACTTGTGGGGTTACGCTATAGGCATAGAGAAGAGTTGTGCCGTTTCCTTTTCGTTTTCCTTATTTTTTAATCCACCGAAATGTTTAAAAGAGACGTTTCGTTTCGTACGCCAGTATTTTTCTTCGTCGTTGAACTGCTCGTAGGAGTCGTTTTTGTAGTTTTTTTAATAGATTGTGATTGCAGAATTTGGCATCATTTAAAGAAGGCGCTAAAGCTACAACGGTTACTAGTGCCCATCAGAAAGGCACCACCGCCGCCTGGTCCACCGATAGGGACCGCCGAATTGAATGCTGTTTGGGGTGACTCGCCGGCCGATGCGTTACGACGCTATCGTAGACCTTCACCGCCGGCATTTTCCCCTCCAATTATTCCTTCAGCGAGCATTACACCAACTCATACGCAAGTCAATGTGATGCGTAACGCGAGCATTCGTCCTAAAAACGCACCCCCTAAGGTTGTTGTTATTTCCAACTTTATCGTTCTTTTTTTCTTACCATAAGCTTCATACCTTGAATAAATATGGAGCCAAATGTAAAAGTACCCATGCACACGTATGCTTTAATAAAGGAGACGGGGAAGCCGTGATTACCCAATTGTAAATAATGCGCCATTATGGAACCACTTATACGACTGAGTGCTTTGCATTTTCATTGTGAACAAAACTGCATTAGATGGAATGACCTGTGATTATTGTTATCAAATCGGTAACCATTTCAGAGATTCGTTTCGACTGGTGGATATTTGCACTCGAACTCATTCTCCGAAGTAGGTATACCTTACAAGATGAGATGTGAAGCAAACGCTTTTGGCGTGCCCGTTATTTCGATTCTTTTAGAGAGAAATGGTTGGCTTATGTAATTAAATCGTTGGCAAAGATTTGTTGAAAATGCTGTCGGCAGAAAATCAGAGTATCCACTGATCCTTGCTGTAATACGGTAGTTACCTCCGATTGATTTTTACTGAGTGTACTGGTTTTAAATGCTTATATGCCAATCGGTAAGTACTGTCACAGGATTTGTTCGGCATCCGTCTGCATTGGAGAAGCATCGCATTGTATCTTAAGATGTGACGTACGTGGGTGTGGAGGTCTGGGTTAAGTAGAAGATAATGTAGCCTGAAATTGACGGAGCATGGATCAAGTTTTTTTGAAAGCCTCTAAGTAGTTGTGAAGTCTAGGTCCCGACACGACCGGATACGGAGGCGCTGAGTGCGCTATACGCCGAACGAGGCGACGAATTGCGTTATGCGGTTCCACCGTCCGATGACTATCGTCCACAAGCTAACAAGATGGTCAGATCAGAGAGTAACACCAGCCGGCCTGGCAAGCCTCCACCACCGCCTCCACACAAACCGACCACTTACGATCAGGTATATGATGTTGCAGTTGTGACAGTTACACAGTTACACGATCAGGTACCAGTTACACAATTGTTTTTCAGTTGATTCGTTGTTTTTTTCATTTTTACAATGAAATCGATAGAGCCTTAACTTTGAAATCGCCGATAAAAGCGCCGATCGGGCGAAAACGACGATCAGTTGATGCAATTATTTATTTGTTTGTTTATTTATTTTAGCGTCTCGATGTGGGAAAACATTCAAAAGTATATGAGCATGAACAAAGAGACCAAGCAAAACGTTGGCAAAGTGACAGTTTCGATGAGCAGACTTTTAGTACATGAGAGCAATAATAGTGTGTAGATGTGAGCGGCTCAACCGCGGCATTAAAGTCGGAGTGGGTGCATCGGCGATATTGACTGGAAGCAGATTCCAGACCCGTCCAACACGAAAGTGGAATCTGAGCAGAATGCTGTTTGCACTGCAGCATGTTTTGGCGAGCTGAAACTGATTGACTTCGTTTTTGTGTTTCCATGGGGGAGAGGGCAAACTGAAGTATTTGTGACAGTGGAATGTGGGAAAAGCCGATTACAGGTTTCTAGAAAGATTCAAATTAAAACTGACTCTGCAATATTCCAATGATTCTAGGTTAAAAATTTTTAGCCTGGTTTTTTGTTAATTTTATATGAAAAACGATAAATTTAGCGGAAAGTAATTTGGGTAAAGCCTTTCTGAACATTCTTTAATAACCTGATGTCAGAAATCAAATAAGGAGACCAAACAGGAGTGCGGTACTCAAAAATCGTTCGGCATTAGGTGTTGAGGGCATTTCGGTGATGTTTCACCAATACCTGATGCTCCTCAATACGGAAAACATAGTTTGCAATTTTTGACGAGTTTTCGGCAGCAGTAGAATACTGCAGTCTCAACTGAAGTTCAGAGTCGATTAGAAACCAATGATTCTAGGTTAAAAATTTTTAGCCTGGTTTTTTGTTAATTTTATATGAAAAACGATAAATTTAGCGGAAAGTAATTTGGGTAAAGCCTTTCTGAACATTCTTTAATAACCTGATGTCAGAAATCAAATAAGGAGACCAAACAGGAGTGCGGTACTCAAAAATCGTTCGGCATTAGGTGTTGAGGGCATTTCGGTGATGTTTCACCAATACCTGATGCTCCTCAATACGGAAAACATAGTTTGCAATTTTTGACGAGTTTTCGGCAGCAGTAGAATACTGCAGTCTCAACTGAAGTTCAGAGTCGATTAGAACACCAAGGCCATGAACACCATCTGTAGTAGGAAGAATCTCATCTCGTAGCCAGATAAAACGTTTATGCCGAAATTGATATGAAGCACATGACTTTTTTCACAAAAGAAAAAAAACGTTTAACTGCCATAATTCCGACCTGTCGAGGAATGCACAAAGGTCACTTTGCAGATTTTGCATGTTGTAGACAGGATCAAAATTTGAGGTCATTAGCTAAGAGCTTAGTATTAGTACTACTAGGAATCGTTGACGTCTAAGGGGAACAAAACAGGACGCAGGCCACTTCCTTGTGGCCTACCATCGCATCACTAGGTATTGGGAGTGGAAAGGAGTAACTCTTTCAATTTCTTACTACAATACGTCGTCCACATAAGAATCCTCTGACCTACCTAATAAAAGATCGACGACGGCATATTTTTCCGATTTCAAGAGAAGCTTTTCATGATAGATCACATCGAAAGCTTTAGCATAATCGATATACACAATTTCGATCTGAAGTTTCATATTCAACGAAGGCATCCACTTACCTGCGAAGTGAGAAAGGGCATGGTTGAGTGTCGAGTAATGCGCCCTTCAAACGTTTGACTGATGTTTAGCAAAGAAATAAACTGTAGAAGTGATGAGTGTCATTTAAAAATAAAGCACCTAATCATCAGCGTCAAAACTATTCAACAGATTGTTGCGTAAAGTGACTATGACGAGCTCACCGATCGGCATTTTTGTTATGGCAATTTGCCTCCACTATTTTTATTCTCAGTTTTCATTTTATCATCACGAAAAGCATATGCTTACTCCTCTAAGAAATCATGAGAAAATCTCACTCAGATGATCGGCAAGATCGGAATTGCCGATGTATTCGAGCGTGACAAAAAGAACACCAATAAACGACTCTTACTGCATCCACCTAATGTATGATATCACCGAAATTGGAAACTCTCATTAAATGAAAATTCCTTGTGCATATTTCTTTTCGAATTGCTGACTGATCTGGTACGATAATGATATGCAATTAATTTGGCATTGCTGGAAGGGGATAATTTGTTGTAAGAAACCGTTGAAGACTAGTTGATAGATATTAATGAATATAAGGTTTTTAAGCATAGAAATTTAAAAAAACGTCAGGAAAGTTGTATTAATTTATTTTACAGGTGAGCAACTGTATTGAAGACGTGAAATCGAATAGCGAAAAAAAGATGAAACCGCGGCCACCGATGAAACCAACTGTGGTTTCTAAACCAAGCGTGAAGAGTATTGCAGCACGATTCGATCCCAATTCCTCACAGCTTTCCACCAAATTTGTCTAATTACCCATCCGTTGTTTTAATGCGGTATTCGTTCTCATATTTCTGTGATGAATTATATTGGTTATCGTTCGATGTGCAAAGGTATTGGCATTACTAGAAGCGAATTCTAATTTTTTCAACGTTTTTTTTTATACGTCAAATAATTGCGCTATGAAAAGTTATGAATCTCATGTTTCATATTCCCATTGATTTCGCCTCCTTTTCTTCTTTTAAATTATTTCATGCAGAATTTTTTGTTTATATAATATTAAGCGTTCTTCTTTCGCGTTTTACAATTCGGAAGTATTTTATTCAGTTTTCTACTTCGGTAACGAATTTCGATTATATTGTCGTCGAAGTGCCGAATATCGTTATCGGAGCTTGGAGCTCATAAGCTCAAATGAAAAATTATTCGCTTATATCCTATGATGCATATTGCCTTTAGAATAACTCTTCAACGATCGGTTTCATTTATCGACTTGCAGGTCATTAGTGGGTGGGCAACGTTGAGGTTCCTTCATCCTTTCTTTATCTGACCCATTCAAATGGGTATTCATTGAAGTTTTTATTATTGCTTCTTCTCATTGCGTTGATATCTGCCGTATTATTTTATTTGTTTGTTGTTTTTCATATTTGTGATGCAATTTGAAATTTTCGATGTTGAAGTTTTTTTTATTTTTGTTGTGGCATTCGCATAGGTATATCGGCAGGAAGCGATTCATTTAAACCTTTACTAACAAAAATATATTACGGCTGAAGTTAGATATGATGATTGTGAATGTTTTTTTTTAGTGTTTGATAACACTATCTAAATTAATGAACCGTATATTAGTGATTTCATCGGTAAGTAGATAGATATCCTTCTTAGAATTGATTTCATTTTTATGCACTTGATATTAAATTACACTGATTTATTGAAGGAAAAGATAGGACCTGGACACAGTTGGAAAGCGTAATACGTTAGGACTATCATCCTTTCAAAGATGCCATAGGCTATCGATCCCTAGGATACGGGAGAGGAGAGGGGAATGTCCTGTATTTAAAAAAAAAAAGATCATACATCCTTCAAAGAATAAAGCCGAAGCATTGCTGTCTTTTAAACAGACCGTTTACGAGCGAATCGCGGTCGTTTATCTGTTCAAGTAGTGGTGATTCCATATTCTTATGGAATGGTTTAGTTGTTCTTTAACACTTGATAATGCTGATTGCGTATATCTTTACTGCTTCTTTGCGTCACTCCTCATTTTCTTTCTTCATAATTTTTATTCTGTAATTCAAATGAAAGGAAATTAAGGGTCATTTTCATGAGGTATTGCTAATTCGAAATGCAGAAATCTTCAGAGTTGAGGTCGAATTTTTGAGCCACTTCGACAGCATGTTGTTTTAATAACTCTTCCATGTATGTGCATCGTTATGAGCAGGGGTGGACGATTATCTTATGGCTGATCTGCAACTTTTTTTGTGTTAATTAAGGGTACAGATTCACCGAGAAAATGAAGGTGATTCGGTGTGTTGCTGCTTGAAATTTCCGTTTTGTTCAAATACATATGGAAAGAGGCAGTTTTTATCTCACGTTGATCTTTTCGCCATTTTTATGCTGGAATATTTGTCCAGGGTCCTTTATTTTAGAAGCGACTGCTAGCTTCAAAACTTTGCTGAAATTCGCCTTTATTTCCCTCGAAACTTTGGGAAAAAGGATGCATTTTTGGCCGCCTTACAAAGTTCTTCCGAAGTGCTGGATGTTTTGCAAATTCAGCGCATTTATTCCGATATATGAAGCGGTCTGCTAATAGGAAAATGGGTATTAATCTCGCTTCGGGCACTTGAAAATAGTAGAATGCCAAAGACAAAGGGCTCACATTCCCAGTCCCTTCCCCACTTCCCCCCCCCCCCCCCCCCCCCCCCCCCACCCCCTCCCCCCCTCCACTGCCCTTTTCGAATTGGGTGGCTTTGATTCTTTGACCAACGTATGCTTTAAGCGTAGTTGGTGCTTTATATTTCATGTTTCTTGTAAGACGTGTTTCCAGTTGTTTAGGAGGCTATTTCTCTTAATGTGGCTTCCTCTCGATGGCTTTCATTTGTGCTGCATGTTTGCTCGCCTGCATAGCGACACTTTCATACCTCGACGTCTTTGGATGCTCGGTGATCTTTCTTGAAGCAGAACTTGCAGCCGGTTAAATCTTTCCAGTTTTAATCCGTCGTTGGTATGTTGTTCTTTTTAAGCATTTATTCGAATCAGATAAAGCTCTGCTGTCTTTGCACGATCGGTGTTTTCTGAAGTTTGAGAAGGTATGCATGACCAGGATGTCACTTTAGAAAACCTATGCTACACCACTACAAATATTGCATACGAGAAATGAGGGTGTTTTCGTATAGTGTGAGACTCACGTGTGCCACGAACGGGAACGTTGTGTTTTATAGGCAAATTCTTCAATATCGAATTTGCTCGTTGGTGATTGTAGTGTTGGGCACTGAATAGCAAATCTTTGAATGCGCCAATCTGCTTTACAGTAGAAAAGTATATATATATATTTGAAGCAACAATGCTTTGCAGCTGTCATTTCGGCCTCGGACTAGGAAGGGGGGATTTCCTAACCCGAGTAATTGCATATCCTAATATTTTCACCAAACAGTGAAGACAAATAATTTTAGAAGTCTCTTTCCTCTTGCTTTTGTGATATACTGGTCAGTTATAAGCTTGTTGTTGTTGGCATTAACCTCCCGCCGTTGTGGAACGATATTCCAGTCCTTGATAAATCCTCCTCTCCTGAACGATTGCGCTTTCCACTCGAGTGTCTAATATTTCCACTCAAAGTAGAAATTTATTATATCTGACTGATATCATGTAGTGTGATGCTGGCAAATTATGGCCAGCTGACGAGGGTCCTTGCAGAATTACTCTCCAAACAATTTTTTTTTTTTTTTTGGAAATTTCGAACGATCACGGTTGCACTAAAAACCTCAGGAGTTTAAATCGGTTGAATTTTTCGATTCTCCTTCCCTCAGTCAACAGCACCTACGATCGAGTCATTAGCGTGTGAGAATATGGAAGTGGACGACTAAGGCTTGATACGCCTTCATTCCGATTTAGCTCGATTTTGTTAGAAACATTTGGATTTCATTCTTTTTTTATAGCAAATCATCTACCAGTACCTGCTTTTTGATTAAAATAACCAGAAGTTAGAGAGCATTGGATGCTTGTAAGTAGGTGCACCATTAGGACTCGTTGGCTATTTGATTCAAGCTCGAAGAATTGCACTTTCGTTTTTAGTGAACGCGTAAAGCATGAATAATCCACAAACAAAAGGCACTGTTTTCCACTGCATTCGACACAGATTTGCATTTCTTATGGGCGTTGTGTAGTGCTTTTCAATAGGGGGTTTATAAAATCACAATAATTGCCAATAACTGCTTGCTTCTGTAAATTTATATATATATATATATATATATATATAATATATATATATATATATATATATATATATTTGATGCGCCTCGTTATCCGGCCTTGTATACAAATCGGATTTTGAATTCCGCCAACGCTAACAAAGGTATTGTCAAAATCGATGTTGTGCTGACATTGTGTTGAAAAGTTAAGCGCAACGGGACGCTTTAGGTCTCAATAAACTTTTCCAGAACAGGCATCTAAAGCTCCCGGATTTCACGTTCTATATTTCTATACTTCAACTATTGTGTTCACTCTTGAAGTATTTTAATTCCGTTGTTCTGTATTCACAAAGAATATTCATCGCTGAGATGCTACCACTAATTCGACTCAGAAAGGCGACTTATTTATATTATGAGAAGTTTGCAATATAATTTGCAATTGGGCAGGTAATAAGAGCTTCAGACACGCTAAGCAGCAGGATCACGACAAAGAACGAAGGTTCCTAGGGTTCCGAGGAAACGTTTTCCACGAACTAATGGCATTGTAGCGTCCGTGCAAAATGGAGACACCGTCGTTGCAGTGCGAAAGCTTAGGTGATTTTGCACTGAGTACCGCTAATTGAGAGTTGTGCGAGTCCTTTGCAAAAGAGAATGAAAGACTGAGTACGTTATCCACTTGGGAATCAGATGAGTGGAAACTGAATTATTTGAAGCTGAGAAGGTTCTTCACAAAGACACTCACTACTCAAGAAAAGGAGAGTTACTTGTTGCTAACTAAAGAGATTCTTCGCAAAGAGAACACTTTGAATCGCTGCCTAATACTGAGCGAATTTTTTGTAACAGCTGATGCAATTAGATGAACAAGTTTACATAATTTTTTACTTGAAACTGAGTACTATGGAGCACCTCAAGTGGGCGATGTTTCCAACTCAAAAAATTAAAGCCAAAATTCAAAACAGGAGAGATAAGCCTTCAAACAAAGGACTTGAGTGAGATGATGCTCATTCGAGAAAACATTCCATTCAGCGCTTTTGGATCAAGTCACAACGCCAAAACAGTTGCTTTCTTTTGCATATATTCAACGTAGGCCTAAGAATGAGTAGCTCGCAACTCCTAAAAGACTGAACAATGGCGGAATGAGAGAGGCAATCCACGCGACTGTGCTTGCTGTGGACGTTCACTCCACAAAACAATGAGGAGGTCGATCCTACCTAGCCGTCTAACAAAAACAAAGATATTATCTGCTCTACTGTTTGAGTATATCTATCCAAACCTATACAAATCAACAAGGAAATTACTGAGCGTAACAGATGTATACGTTTTGTATTGGAACTGCCATTTGCCAGTGCGTTTTTCTTGGGGTGCAACGGATATGAATATATATTTCGCAAGGAAAAATCTATGAAACATCCTCGAAATCATAGAGCAAAACAAGAAATCTGTTCAAGGCAGCTGTATTCCAAACACTCAATATTGAAAATCTTCACTAGTCGGGGCTAATGTGAGTCAGTAAAAATTTGACGGAAATTTCAACGAGTAGAAACGTCTCGAATATTTTTGTTGCATTTTATATCGCTAACTGATAAGCAGTACTTGTCCAAAGCACGAATAAGTTCCTGATCGGAGGAGGCGATGCAACACTGCCTCTACAATATAGCTTGCATTACATTTTTCACAGAGCAGCAAAGAAAGCCGCGTTGGCGCGTGGTCGCCAGTTCTATCGACACGCTGCAATTTGAGAGCTCCGGAAATCGACTCTGGAAGTTCGAGGCTCCAGTTGCGAATATCAGTGGCGATCAGAAAAGTAGTTGCAGGAAACAGCTGGTTTTTTGAGGAAACTTGGAGAGTTCATGGGGAGGGGGGGGGACGGGAGCGAACAGCTGCTGTATTTCCTCAGTGAAGTGGGCGAATTTTCTTGAAAAGTGCGCTGTAATAACCATAACCGTCAGAAATAGCAATAGCATTCGATTGCGTAAGTCGATGCCATCTGCTCTGTTGCTGGGGTTTTAATTCGCGCGTATTGAATTCCCTCGAGAGGGGACATCGTTAATTGGGTGTCACAAAATTTCTCACCTTTGTAACACCGTTTATAGTCATGTTGCGTGCATCTTTCGATTTCTGATGATGTTAGTGTGTGGGTAACGCAATCAAGGTTGTCCACTTTTGTGAAATGAAGCCACTGAAATGAGTTACAACGTTGCACGCCTTCGGTGAGTTTACTCTATATTAAAGCTAGCAAGAACGAGCAACAATAGGCATCGCAACGACTTGTGAACCTTAAATTGGTTGGCGGTTGCAAATAGCTAGCGTTGCGGCGGCTTGTGGGCGGTTCCGATGAGTGCCTTCTAGTATGAAGCAATTGCAACGCTGCATTCAGTTGCCAGAAAGCTTTTCCTCCGATTGACCGTTCCATCAGATCTCACTACTATGGTTGCGATTAAGTAAGTTTATCCAAGATTCAATTGTCTACTCTTCCGTCACTATTGTGCCTCGTTATTCCGGAGTTTCCTCGAATCTTTTCGTTGAAGCTCATTCTCTAAGAACGTTTTCTAAATGCTTGCAAATTCGATGCCGCATAGCTAAATGTTGACATGATTTCAATAAAGTAATTGTTATCCCTTCATGCAGATATGTAATTGCTGTATAAAGAGCAGATTGCGTTGATTGATTAGAGTGCATTGCAGAATTACAAGCTTCACTCGCATTCTTGCCTAATTGTTGCAACAACAACCGACAAACATCAGCACTCTGCACGCTGCTATCCTGAAATTGGTTCAGTGGATTGATCATTTTTCAGGTCATTTACATACATCTAAAACATGAGGAAAAAATTGTTGCGTTTTGTTGGGAAACAATATAATACTGCGAGTGGTTTTTGCTCTTTGGAAGTAACTCGCTTTTTCCTTCTATTCTATCTTAGATTTGTATCCGTGATTTTTTTAAATGTACTAACATTAAAGCGCGTCTGTATCCTCTCGAATTCTTGTAAGACAGCTGCCATTCTCCTTCGGTTGAAGAGGAATGGCAGCTGTAGCTCACGAATCCATTGATTCGTGAGCTATGACGAACATGACTCATGAGGTATGAAGATATGAGTACTGGTGATACACTCTTGTAGCAAAACTGGAACTTTCTATTAGGTGCTAAGTTAAAGTCATGTTGTTGATGAACATTTCGAAACCATACATGCAGATGCTGCAGACGCTACTTCAACTGACACTTTTACATCATCGTTCGTATTTATGAGGCTTATAAAATTCTTCCTCACCCGTCTCCCTTTATTTTCCCCATCGACTTAGAGTGTAGAGCTCGAACTCGAGTTCAGATACGTGAAGTTACGCTCTTACTAAAATCCATTTTGATGCGCAAGAAAAGTTGCAACTGAATGTGTCGCTGAGCTGCTCTTTTAGACTTAAACACCCACAGGGGAATACATAAATAAAAGATTTATTGCGAAAGCGGCTCTATATATGTATGAGTGGGTGAGGCGTTAAAACATCAACGTTTCCTTGCTAACTGAAGTTTAACAGAGTGCTTTAAGGATCGTCAACATGCTACTGATTTATATAGACACCTTGAAGCAATGCTTTCGTTGCATTCATGCGTAAACGTAAATGATGCGCATCGTCGACTATATACTTTTTAAGGAAACTCCGAGGCATATTGCCTTATTTCACCTTTGATTAGAATATGATATCTGTTTATAAAAACTTTAAAACGTCTATTAAAAAGCATGTGATACAATGAGATCTTGCTACCTTGTCGATAGTGCAATTTTCAATAAAGTTTCAGTGATTTGCTTCTCAAAAAAATCCTCTTTTCCCTAATAGATATCAGCTTTTTTCTTCATAAATCACTGATCAGTTTTCTTGTTGCACGAAATTTTCATATGTTTTATAGTTGCTATGAAAAGAGTAGTCTAGTAAAGGTAGTAAGAGTTTTATTACAATACTATACAATTGGATAAAGATGAATTATTTTCACGTCATTAAAATATGCTTGCAACTATGCAAATTTTATGAAATATTGCATAATTCCCTAGAAAAAGATGCTGTTTACTTATTGTTTCGAAGAAATTATAACTTAGCATTTCGCTTATATTTTCTTTTAAGTACAATCTCTACATACATTGGAGATTAAGGTTTCGTTACGCTATTGAGTGAATGGAATGTGTGAGAGAGCAATGACGTCGGAAATGAGGCATATGTGTATAACCGCCCTAATAATTCACGATGGCAGCAAGGCAAGCGCATTTCGGCTAACACCCAAATTCTCTTTACGAATTTTTTTTTTGGGGAGGGGGCAGGGGGCACTGGCCACAAAGATACTGTAGTTGCGCGATGAGACGGGCGGTCAAACTACGAAGTGTTCCTTTTGCAAAGAAGAAAGTCAAATCCTCAACTGTGTGATCTTTAATGATAGAAATTTTTTAGTATTTAAAAAAAAAACAAAAAACAAAAACTGAGTCCGCCACTAAAAACACGAAACAGAAACTCGTCATTGTTCGATTGATCGAACGTGTTTGGTTCTTCCGAATCTGCGAGTTTATTGCTACATTTGTGATGTTTTTCAAACTGCAACGGAAAATATTAAAATTCAAATCGGTTTGTTCAGCACATCTAACCCGAGAATAGTTAAACAATAAAAGTTATCAGTCAGGTGGAATCAGCGATTTCAAATCTTTAGGTCTCGAAATTCGCAATGCTTTCATGCTCATTTTTACGAAACGTTATGATGTTATAAGTTTTGTTAATCGCCATTGCAGTTTATGAGTTCTAAACGTTGCCAAATTGTGACTCTTTTTAAGCTAGCTAACTTTTCGACTTAACTCTGCATTGTTTTGTTGGTGGAAATCGATTGTTGGCAGCATGGTTTGTTTATGCACAGCAAATCGATATAATACACTGCTTGAAAGGTATATGAAAATATAATAAGCTATATGCAAAAATAGTGAATTTAAATAGGGCAACTTGGCAAATGAATGCTTGTTGACTTGCGAAAGCGTGTTTCACGCGTTACTCGCATTGTCAAGCGGCCTAACGACATGTCACATTCCTATTACAGTTGTGGCAATTTATGCGGCAATTTCATTTGGTGTTTTGCCGCATAGCTAATTCCACTTACTTCCCGTCGAGCATTGAAGCATCGACTTTTATAGTAGTCATTCGTTGCCATTCATTGCGTTCATAATTATCGTTCAATTTCGCACATGAATAATCTTATATTACCGCATAACCTGTGAGGTAATCTTATAAACATTGAAATATTTAGCAAGCGTTTCCTCTGTATAGATCTATGGTGGGTTTTTGTTTATCGCCTTAATACATTAGCAATACTATTATGATATGCAAGAATGTAAAGTGCAAATTGCTTGGTGGAGTACATTCGAAATGGCAATTCGATCTTATTGATCATGTTGTGCCATGCTTAGTATTTACGGTCGTATAGATATTGGACGTTTCAAAATTCACCACCAAAGAAGGGTCTAACTGCCGCTGATTTTGTAGTATTTAATTGCAAATGGTATCACTTTATATATATATACATAAGCGAAAGAACCTCATGAACTCACCTTCTGATCTGATAAAATCAGAACAAAGGTCGTCATCCTAGAATTCATCTCCAAAGAAGGACACAACTGCAATTGGTTAACTGATCTCTATTTCAAGACATTCTGGAAAAAAAAGCCAAAATAAATGCAGCATTATGCCAGATTTTCCTTAGAAAATACCCTAGAATATTTGGCACTTAACATTTATCTCCTTCAACACATAACATATATGTCTATGCACTTCCCTAAAGCACAGTTCATATACGTAAACGTGCTATTAATTGCAGGCCTCCCAAGGATGTGCTTCTGAAATGTGAGCGCTGTAAATTTAGATCGTTTCACTCCAATATTGTAGGAACCGAAAGTGCTTAACGATCATTTCGAATGTAGAATATCTGATATGTGAAGTCAATACTTTTTGGCTTCGATTTTTTCGAGCATTATGCCATCAAAGATGTAGTCCATCAGCATCCTCATATAACGTTCTTTACATTCTTGCAATTCTAAAAAAACTTAAAATTGAAGAGTTTCATATGTAGGAATGCACTAGAAAACAACTGGAGAAATATGCGAGATGGGCTGAAAGCATGATATGCAATTTTGTGGTCTCGCACACCTGACCAGTCAGTTTCGTAAATTCGCGATAAATTTAAAAGTTTACCTAATAATCTATTCTCATTTTACGATCCAACGGGGTTAAAGTATATTCTTACCCATTCCAGAAAGCTTCGAAATTTTTAAGCACTGTGTATGCGACAGTTTTCAAAGTTTGTTCGTAAACTTGAAAAGTTGGCATAGGAGTAACTACATAGTGTACATCATATCAGCCAAGCTTCGCAACTCTAGTTCAGTGATTCTAAAGTTGAAAATACCCGAAAGGGAGAGGTAAACGTATATATGCCCACAGACCCTCACTACCTCGCCATCAATTCAAACGCAAATTTGTAAAAACACATATAAAGACTATCAGGTACTTTGAATCCCGCGAATCTCTAAATTCCAGTTTTCCACCACAACGTAAGAGGGTGTTGTCATAGTTGGAAGCTGGCTAATCTTATCTGAGCTGGCTAATCTTGTAACACCGAAATAATGCAATCACGTAATAATTCAAAACTCACGAATTATCGAGTTGTTTTGATAGAAATACAGCGAAATGAATGATTGAGTTAAAGATTCCATCACGAAATTTGACACAAAAATAAAATAATGTAAAGAGTTTAAACTTTTTGGAATTGTGACCCTTTTAATAAAAGATCCCCTGAAATAATGACCTCTCTCGAAGAGGAAACTAGAATCTCTCGTGAACGCTTTTTTTTCTTTACATTCGTAAGCAGTTGCAACAGTGCTCATTTATGTAACGAAGTTTTCGAAGAATGCCAACTTACTTTCTCCTCTTCGTAATAAAATGCTCATCTTTTATTTTGGTGTAGTGGAAAATCCTCTTCATTAGATGTACGCATCGGTAAATTTTTATTATAGAAAATCATTGCAAGAATGCGATAGAACTTGAGTGAATCATTATGTTTGAGGTGTTGAGTCTCGTGTGAGTGCATAGAATTTTTATTGATATAATACAGCACTAATTCTTTGCGCTTTTATTTTTTTTCTCATTCAGCTGCTCAATTTTATGCTAATTTCAATTTTAATACATTCCAACATTCTTTTCAAACGCCTTTTCGTATCTTTTTTTAAAAGCTTCATCGTAGTGTGTGCAAACTAATGAATCTGTTAGCAGACCGACGATTTCAACTCGAAAGAGGAAGTGTCAAGGTGAACGCATCGGCGACCTCTCAATCTCAGTACTAATCACCTGAGAAGTTTCTACATAATATACTTGATTTGTTTCTGTGATCGAAAGATCTGTCCATACGAGACGCGTGCGAAAAAGGCTAAGACGATAGGCTTTACGCTCACCTTACCAACCAGTTTCATAAAGCTGTCAGCTTGCAAATTTTAAGTGATCCGAGCGTCCGCTCTGCATGAAGCTGTTATGAACCATTTGTTTGTATGTGAACTGAGTGGTGTCGAAATGAAAGCCGAATTGATCTAAAATAAGTGCAAATTTTTTAGCTCCTTTAAATGTTCTCTTCACTTCAATGAATCACTGTGAGAATTGGTTTATTCCAGCTACTGTGTGTCAAATGAATACCACTTTTTTGATCCGAGAGAATTCATTTGCTGACCATATTCAGTAGGAAACGACCATGATATTTATTTTTTGTGCAGTACACAGGTGATCCTTGACTTGGGCAGGAATGAACCACTGGGGAAGACCTTCAAGGAAAGCGAGATGCATTCACTCATAAATCGACTTTCATCGATTTCTTTGGTTTTTAAGAACCAATTCGTTCTTGAGGCTATAACGTGTTGGTGTGCTTCGTGTGTGACCACTGATTTAGAGAATGAGCCAAGCGCTTTGTTCAGCTGCCGACGTCAAGATGTAAACAATAAGCTCCACTTCGTTGAGATCGCCGACGCGGAAAGCTTTAACGTGATCACTGATAGCTATTCATTTTGCTTGTGAATGATCGATAATCTCTCTCACGTATAAATTTCTCCGCTCGTCTTCCTCCTTCTATTTCCATCCATTCCTTTGGCCCTCCTAAAATGTGCTAAGATGAATGTGGAACTTTTAAGCCCAGCACCAGCCTTGCCACGACAAATTTCAACGTGAAAGCGCTTATGGGTAAATCCGTTTACATGCACATTGTGTCGTCGGATGTCTAAATTCTATTGAAACTCACCATTGTCAACGAACAAACGGAACGTTATAATGTCGATAAAAGGGAAAAGGAGAGAGGAGGGGAACATTACAGAGAGGGAAATGGTACATTGCAGAATTTACTGATATAGCTTATTTAAATGAGACTCATTTGACAATCGCTAGTAAAAGCTCTGCTTTTTTTTTCCAGACAGCATATAACACATTTGGCGAATTCGGTGCGACGAATGATTCGATCGCCGTCGAGTCTCGAAAGTCGATCGAGTGCATCACGCATACTTTTTTGGCCTTCGAAAATTCGCAAGGAAACAGTTCGTTATTCATTATATTCGACTATTTGTGATTATCGTTTTCCTTGTTTAATTTGTCACATTTTCATCTCATCACATTGGTACTAGTGATTAGTGTTTTTGGAGATAATCTGCTAAGAAAACAAGAAAAGATTGCTGCATATTTCCATTATCTTATTGCAACTTCTAATTTCAAAATGAAACTATTTCAAACGAGTCGAGAAAAAAGCCGAAGGTGTTAGCACTATATGCGCTTTCGCAGTCCGCCACAAACGCAACCAATCTGATAGATATATACAGCATGCACAATGGTACACCAACGTTTCAGCCCATTCGAAATCGTTTGTCGAAGTGTTTTGCATAAGTTTGTTTCATTCGTCGATTGAATGTGAAATGCAGCTCGATCGTTATGAATCACATGCAAATTTTGAACGCATTTAAATATCTTCAACTGTCTATAAATATCTTCTAAGATGACAGATCAGCTTATAGGGTAACGCAGAGACTCGTCTAGTCCGAAATTTCGTAGCTTCAGCTTCGTTGGTCGCGGAGATGAAGTTACTGGACGAACTGGACCTCGGAGGTAATATATAAGTAGTAAAGAGAAGTAAAAATGGAATTCAAAGTGGCCTCTTATAAAATCGTCTATTGCTGCGAAAGAAAGCGATGAAACTTGAAATGAACCGCTCGCTTTCAGCGATAAAGAATTGTTTTTAGAGTTCATCGAGCAGCACCGTCCAGACACCGGATTCCGCACGGAGCGTCTTCTTCGAGATCGCCGTCGAATGGCCTTTTATTGACGATGAAATCAATTAATTGTTTTGATTGAAGACTGAACCCTCTTCGATCTCGTCACATATTCTCATATTACTTTCGGTTTTCATTGTTGTATTATACTCTAAATGAAGTGGAAAACTTCAACGCTTATATCCGCATGACGTCCGTGTTCAATTTCGCTGCTTTTCTTAAATGGCTCATCGCTGCGCTAAACAACAAAGATCCAATAGGCTGAGATTCACGGCTTTCCTTTTTCTTTTTTTTTTTTTGCTTTCTGAGGTAGAGCTGATATGAGTAAGCAGAAGGAATCCCACTATTCATGAAATAACCAGCTATAATCGGTTTGCACCTATAGCGTGTTTGATTTAGCAATGACTTTGCTACCTGTCCAAGCAAAACAATTACGATTGTCGCGATTGTAATCAATGGAAGATTGATTCCCCGAATGTTGAAAGCAGAAATGAGGGTTATGTTTCTCTGTTGTCGTTGTACTCCTCGTCAGTTGTACGTAACTTCTGTATACGTATTATCGAATGGTGCACATAACATGAGGTCGTATTCCGTTGAATGTTCCATCCTCTTCACCTCCACTTCCTCACCCACCCTAATAATAGACCTTTCCAATTTTCTGGGGAAAGCACCATACTCCCCTATTCACTAAACTTTTCTCAGTTTCCGCAATTCGAAACGATATGCTGTTGCTGTGTGCTACCGTAAGAAGAAACAACTATTCCCTTCGCCCATTACTTAAGATCTCTTATCGGCATCCTGAAGAGGTCATAGCCTGAGATATATTGGTGTTGCCCCATCTCCCCTTCTCATAAAATTCCATGGCCCAGTATTCTTGGCCCAGGATCTGGCTCGACACTCTTGGCCATCCTGTTGTTGACAAACTGTCAGAGGCTGCTTTTTACAGTCAAATCGGAACTTGACCCGTAAAATTGTTTAACGTTGTTCGGGCATGTACAGATGATGGACTTCGGTCCGACTTAAAGAAGCATTGGAAGCAACAAACGCTTCCCTATAACTACTTCGAAATTTCGGAACTTGCAATATCCCCACAGCGGGTTCAGCATCTGTTAGCACCTCAATCCTTGAAAATCCGTGAATTCGTGGCCAACCTTTTCCTCTAGTTGGTTGCGGTCAGCTTGTGTGAGTCTCTATATGTAACCCACCTGTGTTTTCATTAACTTGTTATTTCTTTCCGTCGAATGTTGCTTCGATGAAGGTTTACAGTGATTTAAAACGTACAACGAATAATACAGGCATTCGTGGCAGGACGGGAAAGCGGATATACTCACGTATTGGAGTTTCAATTTGAACGGTTCACTAATGCATGTTTTGTAGGATGCCAAAAAAGAGATGAGATCAGTCCCGTCTTATGTGAAGCACAACATTTGAAGACACCTACTGTTGGCAGTCATTTGTGGAATAAAGGTTTGGCTAGCCGATAAATAAGATGACGTCACATAGTTGGAACACTGAATCACTTCGAATCAGCTTATCTTATCAGTTCATTCACTACACACAAAAAAACTCGCTCCCGAAACAATAGCTGTCAGGTATAGTGCATTTGGATTAACAAGCTTGAACTCGATAGTGCGCAAGATTTATCACACATATTGTTCAATCACATCTAATACGGTACATAATTTAGCACTCCCAAATCTTTATGTCACTAAAAACAAGCAGCAACGGTTACTTTTATTTGTTGAAGATGGCCCATTTTAATGACCGACAGAGGCACAAAAATCATCGATTACAAATGCAGAATTAAGAAGCTTGACTAAATCATGCGACAAAGCGGATATCTGCGTTGGAATGCGGCTCTAAATTTGCATATTTACGTACAACTGACGCTGCTAACAAAAGAATCGTTCATCAACGGTTCACGTTGACGTACAACCAGTGCAGCCTCACTCTGAGACTAGACACTCGACGAAGCGCTGTCAACAAAAACTCACCACTTCTTCGGTGAATAATACATAAGTGGAAGGCGATTTAAAAGATCGACAGTAAAACTCTTCAAAACAATGGTTTTTTAGCGCCACCTTAACACCGCAAAAAAAAGAAAGGTATCATCTCAGGTCCTAAAGCTCAACTTAAGATAAAAAGAATGCTGACATTTGGGATCGCAAATTTTTGGTGCCATCAAAAGAAATTTTTTTAAAGGCCAACACCTGTTAGCACCGATGTATTACGAAGACAGACAACTAAGTTTCTGAAATTTCGTTTTCTGATATTTGGTACAGAGAGTTTGAAGGGAAAAACCGAAGAGCGATCAGTACTCGTTCCCTTTTCTCAATTACTCCATGATGAAAAATGGAAGAGACGAGGTTGGCCGTGAATTGAACACAACTTGAAAATCGATGGAAACTTTATTTATGCGCTAAAAACGGAGCGAAAACTTAGCCCATAGGCAAGGCACTAGGCAAACACCTTAACGGACGATTTGAAAGATCACAGCAGTATTACACTTCCATGCGCGGAAGCAACGGCCTCGGCGCCTTCATCACAAAGAATCGTAAAGGTCGTGTTGTGGGTCAGCTACCTTAAAAGAGGCACAAAACAATGGAAGAAGATAAATTGCACGAAGCTTTGTACTCTTCTTGTCGGTTCTTAGATAAACTAAGGCAACGAAGACGAAAGGAAGGATGTCCGCAACACCACACCTCCCCCTCTTTGGGCCCAGTTTCCATCTTGCTGTCCCACAACACAATCATTGTTTATGAATGAAATCATTCATTCTCAATTGAACACTATAAATTAATAGAACAATTTTGGAATGTTTGAGCGACCGCATCTGGGGCTAGGCCCTCCTCCCACTCACTCTCCTCGCAATACCGACAGTTTGTTGCAAAGACAGCTCTGAAATGATAACAAAACAAAACCGCCTCCACACGTGCTACGAATACTAATTTTCTGGGCAAACGAAGTGAAAAACATTTTGGTACTTTTCAGATCGGTTCCAGAGATTAACGAAGTCAGGGGAAGGGGAGAGTGTAAATTAGAAAGGAGAAAACACAGTAGGGGTTATGTGCAGGATAAAAAACGAAATAAAAAGAGCTGGAAGATAAAAGCACCGAAACATACCCAAAACGACGACGATGGGGAGCGAGAGGGGAAGGGGGAGGGGAGAGGAGGAGAGGTATAATCGTTCCAAATCAAAAACTTAGAAAAAACAAATAATAACAAGGAATGAACAAGAGGATAGCAATGAAAAATGCAACAGTACAATACAAGCGGGAATGGACTTGTTGTTTTGCTCTCAAACAATCAGCCGAAAAGATAAAGCATTACAGCTGAAGCGTTCTAATAACATACTGATAAGAAATGATCTTCCAACCGAATGATTACAAACTGTGATATAAACGACCACGTACCCTACTATCTCAATAAGATGCCCTCCCTCCCTTCCACCACAACAATAGCCGCTTTCTGAATCTTCGGAAATTTATAACTCCCCATGTTTTATTTGAGCTGATATGATGTTTTAGTGAAATAGCTTGAAATAAAACAAAAACAAAAGAAATCCTAAATGGTAAAGACAAAGGCGACGAGAGGACACAAAAGCAGTGCTTTAGATGCGGCTTCGCCACAACAAAAACGACGAAACAACAACACACCATAAGTGAGAAAGGTGAAAGGCGTCGAGCCGCACCGGATTCCAGAAACAAAATAGACTCAGTCATAACGAAGCAATAATGGCGCATTCAACGGAACTCTCCTCTAAACCACAAACAAGAGAAGACGGCTCCAAAAGGAATGATGCGCGAATAACAACCACAGTAGATGGCGCCTACTAAAGCGCTACCACCATCAACAACAACAATGTTTCCGCTTCCCCATTCACAACAACAATCTCCATACCACAAATCGGGCCAAATATCCCCACTAAATTACAGCTGCTAGCAGGTTTGAAGAGTCTTACACAGTTCCAGCATACTGGATAAGCTCATTCAAAACAGCTGACTCTAATGAGTTGAGGAGTTAGATATTGTCCGTGCATGCAATCGACCCAGGCGATCATTTTCGCATATTCTACGTATAAAACAGTAAAAACAACTCAGGAAATGTAATACGTCAAGCCATAAAATGTATAACCTGGAGCAAAACCTTCAGAACTTGGAGTTTCAGGAAAAATTGTTGGGGGCGTAATTTTGGCAGGGATGGTAGTTTTTATTGAGACTCGCTTACTTCTGTTCCCAAGCTACAACAACAGTTTTTCATGTTTAAACGGGATTTAGCAAATTTTTCTTGAGTTTTGTGGGTGGAAGGGGTAGGTGTATTCAAGAAAAAGGATTTTGTTGAAGCGAATTATTTCCTCTATCGAAAGCTCAGAAGGCCTCGTTAAAGGAGGGTTTGTTGGGTTTTACAAAATACGATCCAACTACGCATACGTTAGCCAATAAGGAGAAGAACTCGCAGATACGGAGCACAAAATCGAAGAAAAAATTGAATAAATTAAGACGATAAAAAGATCCCTAACCGAAAACAAGAAGGAAATGACAGGGAAGGAAGAGGATGAAAGCAAAACGAAGAAAGCAAATCTTCACATGATGATATCCGGCTCTGGCACGTTCGTTGAAATTGCCTTGTGTGGCAATACCCTCGCTCCGTTCAAGTACAACTCATCGTGCACCACTACGTCGTCTCCGATTACACACGTGTTTTCGATGCGCACCCAACGCCCTATGGAGCACTGAAATTTCGAACCACTGACTAGCTTTTCAAATACTTCTTGTCCTGGAGATTAGAATTTTTCTATTGGTAAAACCTCGACATTAAGGCAAAGGTGAAGAAGAGAGAGAAAAAACGCAGACAAAGATTCTTCTTTGACCGCAAAAAATTGGTCAACAAGAATATCTTTGAAACAAAGGAACGCTGATCACCCAAAATTCATCGTCCATTCACAAACAGAAGTGAAATTCGGTAAGTCGAGTACTCACATATCGCAGATTAAATAGGGAAAACTTGCTTCAGTGAGCTCGAGTGTCATAATACGTGGTGCATTTTTGAAGGAATATTCTTCTCATAACCACAGTTTAAAAAAGAGATGCTTGAAAGTAAAGGAAGGTTAAGTTTAAAATTCAGTTTTATGAGATGGAAACCGCATACAACGAAGGTACCCGGTCCGTTATAGCTGTGATTGACTTCTGATGTCATGAAGTGAAGTGAAACCCGAATTAGGGAGAATTTAGAAGAGCAGTGGAGTAAATTTTCGTTATTTCCGAATGAAAAGGCTGCGGAGAGGAGATATAAATGTAACATCTTTTAAATAGAGCAGAATAAGCTACGAAGTAATTGAAGGCCGATATGTCTTTAAAAATTAGACACTGCTATTCGAAACAATTGCAATCAATGTTCTTCTTTGCCTCACACGCCATAATTCTACAAGCGCATCATCACTCCTTCAACTGCTGAAAATGTTACCCACGTTTCTATCCAATAATACTTATGCGTGCACCACACACCTTTTCAAATAAGCGCATGCATTAATAATTCTTGATGGACACCTTTTCAGATAAATGTATGTATCAATGATCCTTGAGAGCCTTACAACACTTCCAATTCGGACTTTTTTCAGCCTATCGCATTTCATTTACAAGAAATCATCAAGCAAGACACTTGCCTTCCTGCCGACGATACTGCTGTTAATCCACGAATGTGTACGAACAATGCTATCCGAGAGAATTGTGCAGTGACGGAGACAAACACCATTCTCGATGCGCACACGCGGTCCAATCACCACATTCGGACCTTAAATGCACACTTTGCTCATCACACTCAGTTATTTCTCTTTATCAACTGGATCTGGGAAGGACATTAGTTTGGTCCGATATAAGGGATGAAGAAAGAATGAATGAACAAATGAATGATATATATTCCCCGAAAGAAGTTAAATCACTGATTTATCACACATCAAAATTCATGAGATTCTATAGCCTCTTGTTTCTCCAAAATTAGCAAATTTGTTGCTTTTGATTTGGATCAAGCAAACAAATATGCTTCTAGTCAAAAAAGAATCTCATGTACAAGTGTGAAAAAAATGAGGGCGAATTCTATAAGAGGAAGGAGAATGGGACATCAGTTGGCCTATAACCGCTTGAAATGTGAGTGATGAGTAACGTATGGAGACAATGGCAAAAAGTGCAGCAAATAACTTCGAACTAAAAGGCATCAGTATAAGATATATACAAACAAACTGTTAAAAACCAAACCAATTCTGCAATCACGACCGATTATCGCCGTTTCGTCGACCATTACATTACCCTGAATATTGTCACCTTCAGTCAGTCTCGATGGCGACTTCTCTCGAAGATGTTTCAAATACAGACGCATACCTCAAATAAACTTAATCTCAGTCAAATGACTCGAATCCTACATGCTTTTACTGCTGCAATTCCTTATACAGCCACTTCTCAGTTTTCATTTCAGAAGCCCTCACCTTAAGAAGGCGTTGCTTTGACGCTGCTAAAGAGTAGCTAGAATTAAGATCTACTGCCTACAAGAAGGGTGATTTCTTATCATCTTGCGGCGGATGTGGCGTTAACCGGGCCCACCAATACCACAAAAACATTTGCTAACACGCCTCTATGATCTCATAAGAAATCCTGCCATGAAACATTTCCAAAGTGCCACCTCAATCACGTTCAACTTAACATTAGGCTTCAGTCTAACGGCCTACATGCTCATATGTGGCATTATAAGGAAGATGAGATCCCTTAGTACAAACTCTCAACGAACACGTAGAAAGCGTAACAACCTGTTAAGAAATCCTTAGGTTGTCCCACATCCATCCAAAATCCTGGCAACACGTATGCGTACAGCTCACCCGCCTTCGCCATTTCTGGGAAGACCTCCTTCTCGATTGAAGTCGGGCTGAGTGGAATTCGATCCAAAACCGATGGCGATAGAATGTACATCCCCGCATTGATCTGCGATTACTGTTGTAACAGGGTTTCTAATAAGAACAAAAGTGGATTCATATAAAAACAAAACGATCTACTTAAATTGGTAAATTTGGGATTAAAACCTTCAACAAGCGTAGGAGGAAGAATGGCCAATTTCTATGAATCATTCCTTTCCTACTTCCACTTCATTCCTGTTCTCTTCCGTTGAATAAGACCATTACCGTATACAATAAATTTTTACTTTTGACGGTACTGTGAACGCTGACGTCAAACTTCTTCGGGTTCTAAGCATACTCTAGACCCAAATGTTGCAATTTTTGAAGTCGAATAACCACGCAAAGAATCTGACAGTAATTCTCTATAATGGCAAAATTCAAATCATGCGGCATCACCCAAATACCTTCTAAACTTGTAACGATAACATAAAATTACACGAAGTAAAAGCACACAAAAGTTTCAAATGCACACCTTGTTCCCGACGTACTCCTGAGGCTTCTCAACAAAGCTATCAATTTTCCCAGTTTTCTCGTTGAACACGCAAACACCGTATTTGCTCGGCTCCTCCACCTAAAAATATAATGTATAACATCCTGCAAGAATGGCTAATTAATATGTGGAGTGCGCACACAGTATTCCTCTTTTATAGGACCGAGGTTTATGCATTTCTTCAAAACGCACGTACCTTCCAGAGAAAACGAGAGGGGGGAGGGGACGAATGGCTTAGAAATGAGGAAATTCAGCAAGCCAGTGCGTCATGCAAGACTTGTTAACGTGAGCTTAACGAAGGCATAGGAGCTTATAATTGATAATGCAAACTTTATTACCGAAAACTGCTTACAGCGCTTGCAATATTCCAAATACTATGTGTATTCTTGGAGAAAGTTGATTAATGGGGTTGACTATACAGCACATTATTCATGCTGAAGTGAAACAAAATACGTTAGCGTACTGCTTTCATGTCCTTAATTCTCCAGATACATCTCAATGTAGATGATAGCGGTTTGCCACTCAAGAGAGAAGGAAGGGAGAGGAAGGAAGAAGCAACACAGATCAAGTTCATCGAAACAACACGACATCGAATAAGCGAACTTAGGATGAAGGGAGTGAACAATGGTGTGACTTTGAAAAAGCAATCTAAGGGGACCTGCTCTCTTCCCAAGCGGTCGAGAAAAATAAAGAAATTCAATTTTTTCGACTTCTCACGCATCCATCACAAGGCTTTCGATACTCGAAAAGATGGAAATCTTGAATAAAAAAGTGTCATATACTTCTACTTTAAAGTAAGAACCCCTATACCTTATAAAGTGGTCAATGCTGCTTGATAGGTTATGGCGCAACATAGCTGCTTTCAGTTTATCAGACACTAAGAACAACTGCAGTAGCATCGAAAATCTTAACGGCTATAGGCCGTTTATTAACTGATCATTCAATCAGCAAATAATCAATGGAAATAGAGAGTCAATCAATAATAACACTCCATTTAGCTGGGGAATCATTTTAGCTTGTGAAAAAAAGATAGGATGAAAATGGGCAGTGATGAGTAGAGACCAGCCTTAGTAACGGCGATTGTTCCTTGTCGGCCATGACTCTTGTGGAATTGGATCATCTGCCGAAAAGGAAATTCGCAAATAACGTCCGAGTTGAGTACAAAGAATGGCTCATCACCGACGAGCAAATCCTTTGCTAGAGCCAACGGCCCAGCCGTACCTAATGGCACCTCCTCCACCGAAAAATGTACCTTGATTCCTTAAAATATCTCTTTCGCATAAAACTGTTACTCTATATAAGTACTACACATATTTTCGAGAACTTTCGTGAAACGTTTGGCGCCTAGAATCAGATAATTAGAAGTATGTTTGAAATCACGGAGCAATTATTAGTTTGGCAGAAGGAAGTACATGTATTCCCTGCTCGCGAAGGAGCTTAATGAAAGATTACGTGAACAAGTGGATGAAATAAATGCATTTTCAAAATTAAACCTGGGTATTTCTTTTTCCAATCATTGCTCCACTGAAGTCTGTTTCACCCGACATTTCAGATAAAAGGGTTAAAAAGAATTCAATTTAGTGTTCTACCGCAGAATACGACACTCATAATGACATCAATGTGGCTACCCCCGTTCTCAGTAACAAAACCATACCATCGGTTTATGAACGAACAGTAGTCGATGAACCTCTATTACAAACCCGTGCTGAGAAAAAAAAATGCATGAACTATGAATATGATAAAGCTAACCTAGCTTACTGGCTTGGGCGGCCATTTCCTTCTCCAAGAGTTCGGCTCGGTAACTCACTGCCAGAATCACCGTGTCGACACCCGCATCTACCAACGCTTGAATCTGAAAAAATGAATCAACAACCTAGAAGCTGCAGCAATCATCTATGAAAACAGCATGTTGTTGGTAAGCAAGATGCGTGAGTTGCCGAGTAGATTGAATGCGCCTGATCCAGTCTCAAACTGCTTTATCCATGCATGCGGTCCAGCTTCAATCGATTAATTTCTCAACGGAAGACAGTCGCAGTTTGCAATGACCAGCTGGTTGAAGCTTCACAGTAACAGTAATTCCGACAGATATTCCTACCAAACCTACGCCAAAGCCAAACTAGGTTGGGGCTGAGTGCAGGTAGGTAGGCGACTCTGCAACCTGCCAGATATTACAATACGCTCCTAGGTAAGGCTCGAATCAATATCACATGATCACCTTTGCCATATGGTGCCACAATCAGTTACCGAAATGTTGCTACCAGACCCGTAACCTCAATCTTTTACTGAGAGAAAACTTCCGCTTTTGCCTTTCATTCGATAATTTGCAGCCAATTTGGTTCCATAACTAGTGAATCGAACAAATGCGAACTATGTGCATTGTTTCCTTGTTTTTTAAATCGTCCATTTTATTTCACAATGCATCAAAATAGCGCCTGCTTACTTCTTGGCAAGTTTCACTGCCTTTGGCCGCATGAATCTGGAATCGAATGGATGATTTCTGCTCAACATCACTCACTATATAGAATTCTTTTCCAAGCATTAAAATTTAGCGAATTGAATTTCTCTTTGCGCAACTTTCCCTCCACGTCATAGAATGTTCCCCTTTGCGAAGAATAAAAAAGTGAGGTCTAAGTTTTGTTGAGCCTTTAATAACCTTTAAAGGAGATCGGAAAATTTCAAACACATTTCTATGTGGGAGACAATATTAAGTAAAAAAAAAATAAAATAAACGCATCTGCGTTCATATGAAAAAAACAATCGGTCAAATAGCATTTTTGTAATTCTGTATTAACAAGTCGCATGTTTACTGTTTAGGTTGTTCAGGTTTCACCAACATGCGAAAGGGATACGCACTAGGCGCTCACTTTTTAAATCAAAACGACTAGTCTTAACAGAAAAAACTCCTTCTCCACGTGCTATACAACCAGTTCGGTTGTAAAATACAACTGCATATGCATTTTTAGGCATCGTTAAATGCCTACTATGAGTGATCTCGACGTTGACAGAACACCTCAAACAGGTTGTTCCCATAACTAACATTTCATTGATGTTCGAGCTGAAAGTGTCCGATAGACAAAAGCAGACACAAATGCCCTGAGAAGTGGCGTTGCCGCATTGCACTTTGCAAGTGCGAAACTGCAAAAAAAACGTCAATTCCCTAAAGCAAAAAAATTTGTCGCTTTTTGCATCCGGTCTGGTTGCTTCTACGATGAACGCTTAATGGGGCTACGATCTACGGGGTGATTTCGAACAGTTCGAATCCACTTTCCGAAACCGAAAGTCTCATTCCGTTAAAAAAAAAGATGGAATTTCTAGCCATCAACTAAAGAAGAAATCTGTGAGCTGGATCGGAGCATCAGCAATACTTCCAAAGCATTCTGTTTAATCAAAAACTTGGAATACTTGTATGATCTAGAGTAGATGCTAAGTGCAATGCAGAGCGCAACGAAATGACGTCATTTGCAATGCCTTAAATGACGATATTAGAGGTTACGAAAACGAACAAGAGCTTTGCAAACCTGATGAAGCATCATCGGTTTGTTGGCGAATTCAACAAGCGGCTTCGGCTGAGTAAGGGTAAGAGGGCGCAGACGTGTCCCATATCCACCCACCAGTATCACAGCTTTCATCTCCGACTATTCCAACCGCCCCCTCCTATCGCATTAAACTACCTGCAACAATCGTTTATTATCTGTCATAACAAACATTTTAAAACCACACAAGTGCCTCCTGAATATTCACTTGTAAAGTTCAGGCGAACTTAACGCATTTACTTCGCCATTCTTGATTATGAAAATGAAATGCTTGATTAAAACGACTTCCGTCACAGACATTATTCCAACACCTTTATGGTACATTCCGACAACCGTATCTTCAATACTGTATACGAAAATATAATAAATTCAGTTAAGAAACCGTCTATTACTTCGTATAAAAGATGAGAATTATTATGGTTGGTAATGGTTCCCCTTCTCCCCTTCCCAACGCCATGAATATCGACAACGCGTGCTTTCCATTCTAGTGGATGGTTGCTACTGCTAGCCCTGGGTCACTCAAAAAGGTTCGATGGTCAGGTCACGAGGGGGAATACACGGCTTTTTGGCCATGAGAATGGAGAAATCCTTAATCCTGCCACACAAAGGGCGATCAGTAGTAGTCGCTGTTACATGTGATACATCAAAATAGCATTTATGAAGAGTTAAAATACTTGAGGCGCATTGGCCTGCAGTAGGAAATATAAGGTGCAAGCATCCGAGATGTACGCAATAAGAAGTAAATTAACGCTTAAGAAACGCAAGCTGCTCTTATCAGCACCTTAAATTATAAGGTTACTGCGAATGCAGCATTAAGAACTTCAAAGTGCGCGAAAGACAACTTGGACGCACGACGCCATAGAAACAGCGCAGTGGATTTGTATTTGTATTCCTATGTATGCGTATGGGAGGAGGAGGAAAGGCAAGGATTCCCCTTGCATACAGTGCCAAAGATTTGCTTCTTATGTAGCACAGTTATGGACTTCTCTTACCTTCCCCCTTCCTCGAAATTCTCGTGGCCAAAAGGTCCTGGGTTCTATTGTTGCATAACTGGGCCACGGATTCCCTACTCTTGTGGCTAAAGCGCAGCACAATCGCCGAGCCACGAATTCCCTATCTCTGGGCATGTGGTGGCAGCTGCATGGATTACTCCATCCTCCACCCGATATACATAACCGGTAGGCCTGACGTTATTCGAATAATCAGTGGGACCACACTAAACCTTTACTTTCAAACAGAAGAAAATAAAAACGATAAAAAAACCAATGCAAGTGTTACCGAAGAAGTAGAGATGCAAACAAATTACGGTATGATTTTCTGTGATAATATCTTTCATTCATTCACAACGTATTTTAAATCGCAATTAGAAAAACACTGCAAGAAAATTCCTCCTCATAAACATTGATTAGTCATACCACTCATAAAAATAAAAAATAAAAAAATCATACATGAGATCATCACGAAACGTTATGAGTTTCTACAAGAAATTTCCAACTGCAACGAATAAAATCGACAAATTTCAACAAGCGCCACAAATGAAAAACACTACAAAACCAACAATTATTGTCTACAATGTTAACTTTTGCCGGAAAATTTTAATATCATACGTAAATCGAGAACTCGTTGTAAGAATTCATAGAGGAATTTCTTTCAAATCGCTTCCAATGATAGCAGCGTTGAAGAGCGATAGATCTTTGTTGAAGGATTTGAAAAGAGAATCACAAAGATGTGAACAAGTGCAGTAATATAGAAGAGTAATACGATGTGTGCGCTTCTATAAGCAATCGAATATTGCTTATCGTTCAATCTGCATGTAATCAAAAACAATTCGGATATAAGCGGTATTATGTGCACTGTACAATGCATGCATATCGAACATAGTGTTCACTCAAATGAATATTTTCTTTGGCAGTATTTTTTCTTGTGCGGCATTGGAAATTGCTTTTTAAATGAATGAAATGCTTTCGCTATGTATTGTAATGCTGCGAATACCATCTTTATTGAAAAAAAATTTTTTTCACTAATAGAGAAAAACTACGCATCCGTAAATATTGTTGACATAGGGAAAAATTTCATTCGGAAAGCATTAAAATTTAAACAGCCGTGAATTTTGGTGCTCTCATTGCTCACGTCATTTCGATAAAAATCGAGTTTGGTTTAACTGTAACTTTAGATGATAATCATTAACTGGCTGTTCACCTTCCAAAAGTTTTTTAGACGTTTCAATCGTGCTTAATTACTAAAAGTAGCCCCAATTTTATTGAATATGGTAAGACATGTGGAAAATATCGATAAACAACTGAAATGTGCGGGAATTAGCGGGATAAACCCCATCACCGCATGTAAGAATAATAAGGAAAACAAGGGAGTTGGTTAAAACAGTCGATACCAAAATGAGTTCGTTCATAGAGGTTAAAATTTCCGAGGTTTTTAAAATATTTTATACAGGAATATGACAACGAACGTGAAGAAAAAAAACGTAAAATAAAAACACGATCAACGCATGATGCGACGAGAGAACGAAAAACGGTTATCTCGACTGCTCGATGAATCGTCGTCGGCTGGGGACGGCATCACTAAGCATTGTGCTGTAACTGTGACAGCGACAGCCTGTTTCACTTCATTGTATCGCCATTCGACACCTAGCTGTACTTTGCGACGCTATTTGAACACGTGGCAAACATCGCTACGTATGCGTTAGCTAGATTTCAGCTTTTTGCGCGTTATACGCACTCGAAATTTGACACAAGTGTTTTCAAACCCGTTGCAATTAAGAAAAAAAAAAAGAAAAATCCATTTTGAGATGTCACGTGTTCTACTTTTTGGCAGTTGCTTACACTTGATAGTGGTCTAAAAACGAGAATTACCCCTATCTAGGGCACCCTGCATAAATATTCACTTCATTGTTCATTTGGAGAAGCCAAAAACTCTCATAGTTACGTATATTGAACTTTGAATGAAAGCGTCTTCATTCCTTGGGTATGTTAATTAGTCAGCAACATCCGTTGTGTGACTTATGTGGCAAACGTCATCGCCAAAAACTTATCCCTAAATTACGCTTTATAGATGTCAACCTTCTATTCATACATTAAAACATTAAAACATTAAAACATTTTTAACACGAAATCTTATCACCAAATGAAATCCATTGAGCATTCTTCTGTATTCTGAATACACGAGTACGTCAGAGATTGTTTCCAAACGTTTAATAGATCGTTTTTTTTTTTTTTTGAGCAAAAAAAAAGGAAGAGCACGTAAGCGCAAACATATAATTCTAGTAGTTAAAAAGAAAATACCTTTCTGACGAGGAGGTACTTACGGAAACTCGATCATTAAACGATAGAGTACAGCACAGATCCTTTTTTCTTTTTTTTTGTGAAAAGGATTTTAGTTGATAATTACATCAGCATTGAAGAAACGTAGATCGCGTATGAGAATTTATAACTCGCTTTATATTTAAATCATATTACCATCGTATAACAACAACAACCAACATTTACCGATGGATGTGCCCGATTCTGGAATGTCGTCGAGAATGTGCGTTATTTTATTCACTGTGCTCCCATTTTTCCTCAAATTCTTGCCAATATATATGCAACTGGTTCGAGTCTACAGAAGAAATGAAATAGTGACTCTGTTTGTTTCAGAAAATATGTAGCACTTATCATTTTTAGTATATGATATTTATGCAATTTCTATTAGAACTTCATTTAAAAGATCAAAATGATCGCCCTTTAGAACGCAGATTGGTGCAGTTTTGTCAATCTTACTTTCGGATCATCAGGTGCTCTTAAACATGGATTAGCGGTTTGCTCTCATTTACACGCTATTGCAGTGCGATTTTTTCACCGTTTCCAACCTTCCCGTAGATACCGTAAACTGAATACTTCTATTCACTTCAGTTGCAAGGGTCAGCTCCCCTTAGCTCATTTAGTCGTCCAGGTCTCGTTGAGGATCTGCATCTTCTGTCGAGCTGCGGTTGAGCAAAGTGCGAGACGACACAGGTATAAGGGTGAACAGCTTATCACATCTATACAGTAAGGTCACAAAGAAGTAGGGACTCGTTCACAAGGATGGCTTCGAACATCTTCACGATCCTATAGTCGCACTCAGTGGAATCCACGCTGCTGCCGATCTCCTCACGAGCTCCTACAGCCGCACATCCTCGGCCTTGCGATCAATCTAACAACTGGAATGGATATACGAGCACATCAACCCTTTTTATATGCTCCTCATTCCGCCTCAGGCTAGTCTCATGACCCCTGCCGGGGAGTCATTTGATCTACCTCTACGATCTTGACTTTTTTTTATCTACCTTATACGGCGCACTACTTTCGCTTGATCTATAGTCGACTGGTCTGCCTTACGCAGTTCACAGTTATTCGCAATTGAAATAAGTATCTGGCATTCACTGTCTATGCAAGAAACAACTCTATTTTCATGCACCATTGCATCACAACTCAGTTGCTGAGTTTATTTACTCTTCAAATCTGCAGACGTTTCCAAATGTTTTACAGAATTTCTTCATAATGTTATTGCCCCTCTGCAATGTGCTGGAGTGCATATACTTTTTTTTTCATCTTCAAACCGGTTTTAAATCCTTATATATTTTGATTATACGTTCTTTATACGAATAGAGTTTTTCTTCTTCTGATATAAAGATAATCGTTTGCTCATATCAGATTCTATCAGACTAATCGATCGCTTTACTGTTTCAGTCTAATTTGGTCGTCTATTTGCTTTGACAGTCGTTGTGAAGCCGCTTTTCATTTTAGTGAAATTTTCCTCAAATTCCGAAATTTCTGAAGAATTTCCAAATAAATTATCAATTACAACAATTTTGAAATACTTCTGAGTCATTTACCTTTTTGAGATCGACTACTATTTTGGCTTTAGTGAGACAACTCTTTTTTATGAAAGGAAACGAGAGAGTCTAATATACGAAATATTCACATAACTGAAGATTTATATGAATGCAGTTGCATAAATTTTTATGAGTATATGCAATTAAATATTGAATGAAAATGCGTGCAGTTAATTCTTTCAAATTGCTAAACAAATTCTTAGTCACGGTTTTTATAGAATTTATGTTTCGTGGATCTTTTCGCGAGTATTTCATTATATGACTCTGAAGCAGAAATTCAATGATTTATAATGAATTTATGATTTTCTCTTGTTCATTAAATTCTTCTACCCGTCCGCTCTATCCCCGACTAGAGAGTCTATTTTATCGGCATAAAAATTTTGGATTATTTATATGGCAAAATTAGCGTAACAATGAGCGATATTCTACGTTATCTGAAACATTCATTTCATCAGCGTGAATTGTACAGATATTGCATTGCATACGGTTGTTTTGCGTGATGAATCGAATGATTTGCAAAATTTTCCTATAACATAATGATTTAGAAAAAACGACAAAAAATTTCTTATTGGCGCATTCTTTAGTTTTTCAACAATTTATGGCATTTTATTTAAAACATTTCAACACTATCGTACTTTTAATTAGTTTGAATATTCACTTTTAATTAGCGAGTTGTAGTGGATGCACTATTCAAAAAGAGCGGAAAATTTTTGAAATGATAAAACTTCTCAGAATTCCCATTTCTTTCTGCACTGCTAAACCCAATCTTCGAAAAGCCTCAGTATCTCATTTCAATATACTTTACATCTTATACGCTATAAGACGTATAAACGAGTGCTCATTTTGATCTTTTAAATGAAGTTCTAATAGAAATTGCATAAATATCATATACTAAAAATGATAAGTGCTACATATTTTCTGAAACAAACAGAGTCACTATTTCATTTCTTCTGTAGACTCGAACCAGTTGCATATATATTGGCAAGAATTTGAGGAAAAATGGGAGCACAGTGAATAAAATAACGCACATTCTCGACGACATTCCAGAATCGGGCACATCCATCGGTAAATGTTGGTTGTTGTTGTTATACGATGGTAATATGATTTAAATATAAAGCGAGTTATAAATTCTCATACGCGATCTACGTTTCTTCAATGCTGATGTAATTATCAACTAAAATCCTTTTCACAAAAAAAAAGAAAAAAGGATCTGTGCTGTACTCTATCGTTTAATGATCGAGTTTCCGTAAGTACCTCCTCGTCAGAAAGGTATTTTCTTTTTAACTACTAGAATTATATGTTTGCGCTTACGTGCTCTTCCTTTTTTTTAATTTGAGGAAAAATGGGAGCACAGTGAATAAAATAACGCACATTCTCGACGACATTCCAGAATCGGGCACATCCATCGGTAAATGTTGGTTGTTGTTGTTATACGATGGTAATATGATTTAAATATAAAGCGAGTTATAAATTCTCATACGCGATCTACGTTTCTTCAATGCTGATGTAATTATCAACTAAAATCCTTTTCACAAAAAAAAAGAAAAAAGGATCTGTGCTGTACTCTATCGTTTAATGATCGAGTTTCCGTAAGTACCTCCTCGTCAGAAAGGTATTTTCTTTTTAACTACTAGAATTATATGTTTGCGCTTACGTGCTCTTCCTTTTTTTTTTGCCGTTTTCTCGTTCCTATTCTTCATTGATGCAATAGCGCAGCTCTAAGTGCATCAAATAAGAGCGTCAATTCGGCTGAATGTACATTCGGTAAATTGTAACCGAAAACTGCTTGTGATATACTTTACTTCAAACGGCTATTACATTCGAGCATTGCGCTTTACATATCTCAAGTGGAAAATCTATTTATGACAATATATGCGAATTATTTCGCAAGTTATGTGAACTTCCTATCTTATACGCCGTTCAAATAGCGTACGAGTGATCATAATTAAATGAAGGAATAGAAGGGAAATATTTACGTAGTATGATCGAATTTGTACTATTTGTGTTGAGTGAATGAAGGACTCACTTCTAATGGAAAGATATAACTTTAAAATGGGCACTTAATTTACACCTCCAATTCCCCTCATTTCTGTACTTAATTAGTTTTCATTAACTGGATCTAGTCCTCATGCTTCATCTCATACTAATCAATGGGTTAGCATTTTGAGATTCTTATGTAATGGCGTATGGTTCATAATAGGAATATGTTCCAGAATATCTAGCACAATACTGGAGAGTGGTTCCACTAAACAGCACCAATGAAAACAGGAACAATAGCTCAGCTGAGGGGATTTCTTTGTTAATTGGCATTACACTAATACTTCTTATCCTTTCTGCGTTCAATTAGCTGCTTAAAACCAAGAGTGAAAATAAAGAAACAAAACTTATTTAATGCGTTTGAAACAAATTCACTGTTCGTCTTTGATGATGATCATAACGTACTGATATTACAATGAAAAGATTTGTATATATTTGAAAAAAGTAGCACTGTCCTCTCAAACATGATATAGATCCAAGGTGATGCTGCTAAACAGTTTCAAAAACGCGAGAAAATGCTCAAAATGACAAAATTCACAAAAATTGCTTAGACTAATTTGAGATTGTTTGAATACTCGTCAGCATAAGTTGGGAGTAGGTTATTACTGGCAAACGATAAAAAAGATTTTTTCAAAGCTCAATGTGATTTTCATTGCATTGTAGTGGATGTATTTCAATGATCATGGCCACATGGCATCTTCATTTCCAAGTAGATGGGCATTCAAAGGTGAATGGAAAGCCGATTCTTGGTGTGTGCATTTACAGCTGCCATAGCCAGCACTTGTCAATACAGATTTATCGGCCGATCTCAGCAGATGCCTTCGGGCAAATAGCTGTCGCGTATTCGTAAACCTTATTAGTGTATCGCATCACCGTGTAATAGCTCTCATGCTTAGGAGAGGTGATCGCCTATCTCGTGACAATTCCTCACAAATGGGCGTGTCAGGAGGAAGTGGACGCCTATATGCTGCTTATAAATGACAAACAACTGCAAAGTGAGTGCCACTTTTCAATACGATAAGGTTAGCGATGAGAATTGTCATCTTCGCTCTGTTCGCCTTGGTCCCCCTCATTTCAGCCCTCGATTGCAGGTTTGTCGCAATTTTCTTGAGAAACCCAAACGACAGACAACTGAGTAAACTAATATCATCTATGACAGAAAAGATGTTGCCTTTTGATTACATGATCGGCTTCTTTCTTATTCGTGCGCCTTTTGAACCTTTCGCATCTTAATTTAGCTGTCCCTCTCCCTTTCCCCGCTCCTCCCGGCCCCTCTTTGAAGTCTATGTAGGGTTCATTTCTTTTGCATGGACGTTTTTATCTGTTACTGGTTGCTTTTAGTAAAAAACCAGAAGCGTATTAAGGAGGCTGATTCAGTATGCTTATTAAATGCTCTCAAGAAGTGCCATCAAGTGCAATGCTGCTGTCAACTGAATAAGAGGCATTTGCAGCGGAAAAGGCGCATACGCTTGCAATCCAACACCACTGATAAATAACAGCGCTACTACTGTGGGATTACTGATAGCATGATAAACCGTTGGGATGCTGTTTCATTTCAAATTCATCTGGCACAGTGACACCAGCGAGCCATGAGAAATTTAAATTTTTGCAACACTTCTAGACCAAAGATTATACATCCACTGTGGTTTAATGCCTCTAGCCTATAACAATGAAATAAACTTTCAGCTCAAATGTGCCAAATTTGCTGATAAAATCTATTGTATGATTAGAGGTAAATTGTGTAATTTTGTACGCACAGGTAGAAATTAATGTTTCTTAATATTAGCGTGGTTTTTGATTGGCATATTTTTGGCGAATTCATTTCTTTTCGTCCAAGAAGAATGTTCCTTGCTATGATCGATACAAATTCCATTCTGACTCTATATGTTTCTATGTGAAACACAAATATTACTTCGCTTTTTTGTGTGGTCATTTGCAGTAGCGCATACAAAACTCCTGAAAGGGGTGGATTATCGGGTACGGAGATGAAGTAGGCTCGTAGCAAAAAGTTCGAGAATGAGGAAAAATTTTTGAAGAATGTACCTTTTTTTCTATAATTCTCACTGAAACAAACAAAGAATCCCATCTAAAAATTCCACTAACTAATAAAACGCTCGCTCTTTAGTGATAAGTTCGAAAGGAAAGAGAAGCGAATGCCCTACTGATATATGCGGTTGTCGTCCATTTGTTAGATTTAATTTGCCACTTCTAAGGAACGTGACTTCGTAAGAATTAATATTAATATTTATGATCTGTACTTAAACATTGCCAATAAACGAAGTTCTAGTTGAATTTATCAAACTTGTAAATTAGCGACGCATTCGTTATGATATATTACCACCTCTAGAAAATGAATTTGCATCAGCTAATGTGATGACTGTGAGCGAAAATTTATCGCTAATGTTTTTACTGCAAAATTTTTTACAACAATAAAAAAAATCATCTTTAAGATGTATCAGCTAAGTCTAACCTCTACGAAAGGCGTTAAGAATGAGAAGATTTTTGAACGATTATAAGATACCATATGATTGTGGCAATTAGAAAAGCATAGAAATTTTTTATCAATTTTTTTGAAATTCTGAATAGATCGATCAGAAACTGTAAAAATACATCCGTTTTGGTCATATTACGAGTGAAATCCATATTACAATAGAAGGTTTCAAAACAGTTTTAATTAAATAATAGTAACTCAATAAGGGGAACTCTTGGAATTATGCAAAACTGAGGCGACTATTTGAGAGATAATGCGCTATTCATTTGTTTTTTCGAAGCACTGTAGCATATGTTAGCTTTGTTGTATCAGTCAAAGAAAGCTTTTAACGGATATGTATAATTCCTCGCAAACTTTACAAATATATCTATCACTTTTGTAGGAAATTTTCATTCGCGCCAGCCTGCAGAGGAATCATGCTGAAGAGATCTGACGGTCCGGGAATGGCATTTGATACCGATATGTTATCTCCTATTACTGCGGTTAGTGTGCATAAACTTTCTTCCAAATTAACTTTACTCTAACCAAAACCTCTTATCAAAAGCGCCAACAAACCCACACAAAGAATGTAAGCGCTGCTTAAAGTTCAGTTTCAAAAATTCCCCATTAAGGCAGTGACAAACACAGGAAGACGGAGAATCATTTAACGCCTATCCATTCTTTTTAATTTAAACCACCTTTTTTTCATCTGATATTTTCCGCATGTCCTGAATTTGTGGAAAAATTAAATCGACAACATTAAATCATGTAAACATTCCATGCAGCGCAGTGAATGCATTAACCTGTGGCGGTGATATAAGGTTTATGCAGTGCATAAACCTTCTATCGTCGGCACAGGTTAACGCCTTCTGAGCGATTTCTATACAGTACCTATGGGCGAAGAAGAAATTCAGGCAATTTTGAGAGTCTCATTGCAGATGAGTTCGTATTTTAAACTTTGCAATTTTCCATTGTTAAATTGGACATGAGCAACTATCTTTCATTCCCTTCACTTAAGAGGAAAGGGAATGAGATGCTTCAAAGTTCAAGATTTCAAGAAATGAGTTACAATCAGATGGCAGATATATACTGATAACGGTTGAATGTTTTGTAAAGAATTAAAAAATTCCCAAAACCGAGAATTGCAATTTTTTTGAGAAATTCATTCGAAAACGCTAAATTTTCGTCACCACAGACGCATTTTGAAATCAGATTTGCGATCACTGGATTATATATGATATCATTTACCGCTTTTAAGCTACCCTTTGTAAGAGTATTTACGTTAAGCGCTGCGGGTATTTTTGATATCATTTAACAACTTCAAAGAAACGATCATAAAGTGATATTTTGAAGACAATTCGAATTAATAGTTTAGAAAATTACTTTAGCACTGAAAATGCCCGATATACTTGACGTTTGATTATAAACGAATCCACATATCATAGCTATAACATCGATCAGCAGTCTACTCGCTTAATGACTTAGATTATAAGCCGATGTGTTATGAATATATCAGATAGTTCAAATGACTGTATGCCGGTATGGAAAAAAATCATATTTATTTAATGGAAAGCGATGGCGTGTTATAGTGAGGAAATCAGTCATGTGGTTTGGATGGTTAAAATCGTAACCGTTTTAGTGCGAAAATGTATTTATGTTTATCTACGACGATATGGTTACGATCAATTTTATCCCTTTTATCAACTAATGAAGCTCTCACTAAATGGCTGTCACAAATGCCACCTGTCCAATTCGTACTGAAATTTGAAAAACAACAGAATATGCTGTTGCGAATCACTGTACGCATCTGTGGTCTACGTTCAATACTCTCGAAAAATGTTGATGAAGGCAAACGCATTTGTGCTTTTGAAGAAGAGCTAGGTAATCGTAAACACAAATTTCCATTTATTCGTCCACACAGAGAGAATACACTGAGGTAAGATGGAGCTGATGAGGATGGCTTGTTGCTTGTTAGCAGTACTTTTATCGAACGATCTCTTGGCCATTATTTAAAGTTGCCAGGTTTTCTTATGCTTTTTTTTTTGTTTTCTTGCATTTGGAAGCCCTTTCCATCGCTTGAATAGGTGGAGAAATGTTGATGGTGGCGATGGTAGGCATTCTTTCCTCCATTTTTTGATGCTGGTGAAGCGTTAAGGCGTCGAACTGATGCTGACGAAGTGCTAAGAAATTAATTTGCATGGAGTCTGTACAAATCTTGCAAGCCCACTTTGCATGTTGATTTCTAAGTCGTTTCTGTTTCCATAACAATGTATTATTTTATCTGAGCCATCTCAAGTCGCTGCCCAGTTCGTTTTACCAAACCTCAATAGTGTTTTGCAGCCTCAGTTTTTTGAGGCAATCGTTCTTCAGAGTAATCTCACTAATAAATCAGTGTGAAACAGAAAATGCTCTAAAGTAAATCGCAAATGAATATTACTAGTGGTTTCTATGACCGACGAGCTTTGTTCGGATTGAAGATGAAATTGGCCCATCTATTATATAGTGCCATTTCCCTCACCGTCCATCCCACATTCATTCAGAAAGGATCATCATTGGCTTGTTTTGGTTTGGGCATCGATAATTTATTGCGAATAACCTCAAATTGGTGAACATGGTTGATAAACCTGGTTTATCACGGTTTTTCATACGAACTTATAGTGAAAATTTTCTAATGTTAAACAAAAAGGTTGTGAAGAGCAGAGGAATTCGCTTGAACTCTCGAGTTGTACGACAACTGCAGTCGATTTTGCGTGGTAGTTTCATCTCATAGCCAAATGAATATAACAGTGGAAGAGATCTAAAAATTGTATTTTAACCAAAAACGATAAATACTCTCTCTTATTCTCTTCGCATCCATATATTAGCAGAAATGATGAAAATGTTAGAAAAAAGTTGACCCAGTGAAGCGATAAAACTTCAACAGAGTTCCGAATCAGAATACAATTATTACAATAACATCACTACTTGTTTTGCATGGACGGTCATCACAACGGGTCAATAACGAAAAATTGACGAATTATCTTGATAACATGTTATTGCAGAATGAAGCAGAATCAGAATTGTTGAAATGGCTTATCGCAGAAGCGGAGTCACGTGGAGTTGATTGTCTTTCTGTTGGATGGATTAAATCGAGGCTCAGCGAGCAAAAACCCACAAAACGATTCGCTCACTTCAGCGCTTTTGCATAAGTAAATTTTATGGTTTTATGATTTTATTGACCAAATTATTTTACTGGCAGTTATTATATTTTACATTAACAAATACTAAACCATGTGAAGATTGCAAATATTTTGGCCTATACACAATCTATTGTGAGATGATGAGCAGCACCTTAATTATGCTCGTGCATTAATCGAAAATGCATTTTCCTTAAGAGCAAAATGGACAACTGTGGATTACCTGCTTTCGATCTCTATAACTTCCTTATTCACTCATCCCATAAGATTTTCATTCCTAGTCTTCTACCTAAGAGTACCATTTTTTGTTTCTGCAATAAGCCAGTGAGCTGATTCAAAATGATCTTGAAAGATCTATTTTTGTTGTGCCATCATGGCACATCTCTGTGCAGCATACTTGTAATAATAATGAATATCGCTAAAATGCATAGTTGCGAAGGCAATATTTAATCATCCATATTTTAGATGTTTAAATAGTAAAAAGATGAATAGGTATTCGCAGTATTATAAGCTGCTTTGACTAAAAGCGTTGGCCATCACAGAGCCAACTAAGGAATCCTCCTTTTTAAATAACCTATCATTTCATGCTTAGTTATTGTTATGCTTCGTCGCACAACCTTGATAGCTGCTTTCTGGCTCAGGGATTAAGTAACATTTACCACACAAATTTGTCATTCTCAAGTTTTTCATGAGGACCGTTCATTTCAGCGAAGCATCTAGCCGATATTCCATCATTCACAATCAAAAAATCACATTCTCGGATTTTTTTTTTTTAGCAAAATGAAGTGGTAAAAATTTTGGGAGCAAATTCGTATTATAACATTTCTCTATGAAACTACTTTGCAGTGCGGACATTTCCAACAGTTGAAGTTACAGAACGTGCGGTCGAGGATTTCACTATTACATAGATAAGGAAGGCGATATGTTTTTCAGAATGGCTGATGGCGTTATTGAGATATAAATGATGATAATAAAATATTTTGTATTGTGAATTTGGTTGGATCGTTTCCGATTATTTTTGATGAAATTTTTTCGAAAGCATTTCATTCATTATTGGAATTTATTTATATTTTAGGAAAGTGATGCTTCATTTAGGTGCTCTTCTGTTCTAAAAATGAACAACAAGTGAAGCAAACAAAATACAACCTGTAACATTTTTCGCCCCATTTCGTTGAAATAAACTCGCTTACTTTACGTTGTTCAAATAATTATAATCACTCACTCATTACCAACAACACCGCGGATCATCTCATCAAAAAAAAGTTACGAAGAAGGTTTCGAAGCCTGTGAAGTTTTATATTCGTTAAGCAAACAAAGTTCAAATTTTTAATTCATTGAATTGTGTTTCGATCTTCATGGCGTCAAAATCGATATGCACATCGTGAACGATGAACGGATCATAATAAACTGTGTTAATAACCCTCTGAAATCACAGATTTTGTTATCGCGTTTTCAATCTGATGTTTAAACTTCGTACTGTCTCTGAAGTGATAAATTTCACGCGATTTTTCATGACGCCTAAATGAGTAGGAGGTTTATTGACTGAAAGGGATGTTCACTTCAAATCCCGATAGTGTATATGAAGCGATGTTATATGTATGCATAGCTTCGGACATAGGAAATAAATAATCATTTACAATATATAATGGAAAGCTAGGATATAAGTATGGGAGGAAATAAATAATCATTTACAATATATGATAGAAAGCCAGGATATAAGTATGGGCTATCCAGAGTATTATGAAAGCGCCAACAATAACACGCTTCCGATGGTCAACAGTAAATGGTTACGGTGGCGCGAGGGCAACCAGCTTTTTGAAATATTATCCACCAAATGGACGACACCAAAAAGCATGATGACTTCGTTGTCGAAAAATTACAATTTCAATATTGGTCACAATATGATTATGCTTACCGAAATGGCAGATTTTTTTGCTATATAAAGAGAATGTCAACACATACCGCAAAAGCTCTATACCAAATCGGTAATTTAAATATAGAAATGTTGCAGCACCCATTTACGCTTTGCAGCAGATAACTCGCCCAAACTCATGGATTGATGAGGCAAAGTCAGAAAAAAATTGATCTCAAACTTCTCTTCACAGCTATGACTTGATGAATATAACATATTTTAAGCAATAGATATCTCCAGTCGGATAGAAAGATTTATGCGTAATAGAGCATTTTGAAAAGTGCGAAATGAAAAGCATACTAATTTAGCAGTTGTAGAACATGCAATCCATCTATCAGCGAATTCTCCTGTAATGCTTCAAGCATTCCTCCACTTGATTCCATTTTAATTATGAGTTATCACAAAGAAACTTTTCATATGACGGTGACTTTTTATCGCTGAGATGACACGGTGAACGCATACTGCGCAATCAAATTTCTTTAAGCTTGCCGGATAAGTATTAAATGGTTGAGGTTGTGTCTGCCTTTGAACACTTGCTCCTCTTAGATCAGATAGGTCTTATTCAAGAGTGGTGAATTCGCTCAACATTTAACGGCTCAATGAAACTTCATCAAAGGTTGACAAATCGAACAAGTCGATACATAACTGAGAAGCAAAGTTTGGATGATCGAAACCCAAGTTTCTTTAACATGTTCGACAACTTTTGTGACCGAATATTTTACTCGGATTTGACTTTAATATTATTGCTTCTATGAATAGCTGATTAAAACTTCATCTATTTTAATAATCTAGCCAAAAGTTGAAATGTGTGTCGACCCGAAGAACTAGGAAGCTGGAATATAAAAAATGGAATTAAATTAACGATTAGCCAAAAGCAAGAGAAAGCACTGTGAACGACTTGAAAGCATCATAATGATACGGTAATTGTTGTAAAGAGTTCTAAGTACTAGTAAGAGAGTTCAAGTTTTTTTCACCGCAAACAACACAACGCCCTCAAATTTATTGTTGAAGGAACAAAACAGCGAATGCTAAATCGGCTTTAAAAACCGTTTGAAAGCTATTCGCTTTGAAGTGGAGATGATTCGTTTAAAGATTCTTTTGAATAATGATTTCTCAAAAATTTTTTCATATTTTACGCAAAGCTATAAACATCGATTGTTGTAAAGTTTACACAAAAAAATGCACTGTTGCGGAAATGAAAAGCAAGGTTGTAGATTTTTTTAAATGAACAGTTTGTTTCCCCATATTGGTATATATTTACCGTATAATATTAACAAAAGTTTATGACCAAACGTAAGCTTTCAAAGCAAGTAAAAATCGATTATCGATTTTTTTGTCGATGTTGTTATAAAATAGTCGTTTGTTTTTTTTTTTTAAAGAAAACCGCCACTATAAATATCGCTAAATTTCCTCGACCATATTCCATGCTCTAAATCTTTTGCAATTGATTGCAATAGAAGGATTTAAAAAATGCGTCAATGCAAAAAATTTATTTTATTTTTGAAAGTGAAATAGAGTTTTTCATAAATGATATGAAAAATTATTTATGCGTATTGTGTGCAAAATTTTCACTTTTTTATTTTTGTATTAATTATTGATCGCAGTTACGCATACTTAATGAGGCCTTTACTTCAAAAGAATTATCAAAATTTGAGACAAATGAAGCGAGGAAGCGAGGTGCGATATTTTACACCTAATCAATTTAATAGTGGATATTGGAAATTGACACATTTTAACGAGTACTTTGCACATTATTTAGTCCACTTGCTTGCACATTGGGCTCATGTGTAAAATCGACGACATGAGTATAGAGTAGACGAAGAAAACTTGTGAATTTTTAACGAATTTTATGATGAAAAAACTCCCAAAAGCGTGAAAATAACAATGTGCGAAATATTCTAATTGAATTCACTGGCACACCTCTACATTTCATTTTTATATCTATGCACTTATTAAGACATATCTCCACTGCCTGTTTCAGTAAATTGCAGCTTCTTAGGTTTCCTGTTAAAAAAAAAAAAAAAAACTTGCTTCATACGAAATTCATTGAAAACAAAGAAGACGCTGTTGTTTATTCAAATTGTGTTTATGCACTCCAAATATCATTTCTGCATGACAATAGCAATGAGAAAGGGATAGGAACAAGAACAGGAACAAAGTATACACAACAATTTCAACAAAAATTATGAAAAAATTGGTGCCCAAAATGAAAAAATCAACAAAGGCACACGAAAATCTTTGTTCGGAAGGAAGTGAAAACAAAGATCGTATGCAATGAGTGCATTATAAATGTAATAGCGCATGAAAAGTTTACAACTATTCGGAAGAAGAGCCAGTTAATCGACGTCAGAGAGTTAGAGTAAATTCGTCCCCGATGTTCGATTTTGGTGTGCTAAACAAAATTAAGTGACCCAATCTATACAAATTGTCAGCAGTATTCCAATTTGATAGGTTGTGATGAAACAAAGGAAAACTTCAGTAGTGCTATTTGATGCTGAAATTTAGGAAAAGAGGTTGCGATCGACTGATCGAACAATAAAGGTTTTTTTTTCTTTTCCAGAAGCAAGCTTCGTGATTCGTCGGAATTAGTATAGCTTCGACTGTTTGAGGATTCGGCATATTCAAAGTACGTAATGCCCCTTCAGTCTTTTGCACTAGTCGACTATTTACTGACCATCCGCCTGCTCCTACCTCTTCCACTTATGCCCACCCAAACGACCATATAGAAATAGAGAAGGACCGCAACACATGAAGCAAAGAATTTGGTGGCCACCCTCGTAGAAATTTTACAAACATAATTACAACAAAAAACAACAAACGAATGAAAGACGTATCAAGTAGACAACTTCTGATATCATGTCTGTAATATACGTCAACGCTTTCAACAGGCCAATACAGTTTAGAAGGTGGAAAAGGTCTTCACATCAACCTATTAATTACTCTTTACATGTTGTAAAGAGTAACTCTTTACACCGGTGTTCATACTGAAATACTTAGGCATCATTTCATCTATTGAGCTGCTTTCATCTTCGAGTGGTGGATTTGATTTGTAAGCCAGACCTGGCGTTGAGTGATTAACAACAAGCGTAGATTGTGACGATTCTTCGATCAGTAGCCAACTGATGCGAATTTCGGAAATATTTCACTTTTCCAGATTTCAGATTTCACAATCGCAAGGATACTTAACTTGACTATAATGCTCAAAAATCAACTCTAATGCAAATTGGCAAACCGAAAAGTTAACTTACGTAGAAATAGTGGGCACCAGAGATAAAAATGAACACTGATAGAAGAGATATTCTTTTCTTTCTCTCTGTGGGCGGCAAATCTAGATTACGATATTTTCACCAGCAAAATTTACAATCCAGTTAGTTTCTGAACGTCTAACAACCGATGTTTGCTGAGATGAATTTTCTGTAATGATACGACTGTGAGAGGTTGTGAGAAAGCATACGCAAACAAGAAAGCTTGTCAAATGTAAAGGGAAATGAAATATAAAACGCATCGCAAGAATTCCATCGAAATTTTTGAGTTAATTGAAGGATATGCAGTTTTCTATTCGGATTAATACGAAAAACTCATAGCGCATTTATATTTACTTAGCATATGCAAATGAGCCCAGTAAAAGTCATAATCAAATTGCATAAATGCGTATGAGCAAACGAGTGATAATTTCTGATGCACATATGATCAAAGTTTGCATTAAGAAGGCTAAAAAGTTCGAAGTTCTATCAATCATGTGATCAAGTGATTTGAGTTTATGAATTGATTTAGCGCTTACTGAGCAGAAGTTAATGATCTGAGAAAAATATGAAAAAGAAAAAAGGAAAGAACAAAGCAGTAAATTACAACAAATAGAATGAAGTTTTAACAGAAAATACAGGGCTTTTACGAGTGATAAAAATCACTGCAAACAACAAACTTTTGAATTTATCAAAGAATAGCACACGCGAAGAGAAAATCACTTTTCAAAAGACGATCAACGAGGATCTATGGTCATAACGTACTCTATGGTACCAATTCAAAGGTAGTGAAAACAATGGGATAAGAAACGAAAAATTTCGTAAGCTTGTGGAAAATTTTATAATAGTTAGAGAATTCAAAAGAAGATGACTGATTCAATTCATTTTTGCACTGGGAAAATGCATGTCCTCCTGTTCGAAAAGGGAAATTGTGTTTTTTTCGTTATTTTCTATAGAAATTGTGTTGTTTTTTTTTTTTGCTTATCGTATGATTCTATGAATTTGACCTTGCAAGGACCAAAGGATGCATTGAAATTTCAATTACTTCAACCATTCATAAAAATCCCCCGCAAAAGATCCGATTTTTTCCATTCGGACCAATGTGAAAATGAAAAGTTGACCGAACGACGTAAAGCGTTGGCAGACTTTTTCAAAGTTCAACTGCATAAAGCTTCTTCCGAAATTGATCGCTTAAGGTGAAGAATGATTTAGGAGGTTAAAATATGACTTATTTCTTGGTTATCAGAAAATTTTCTTATGAAATATTTAATATCTCTTTATGACGTTAAGGGTGACCCCACCAAAGGTTCTCCTTCACAAGAGGCTGCTCACTGGCCGAACGATTTCCTACAGGTGCAACCCATGTATCCTTATCTCGAGCGATTTTTGCTTTAAAGTTTGCGAGTGACTGTGAACGATCGCGTAAGTGGTCTCCTCGGTACGATAGGCACGGGGAGTTGGCTACTGAGCGGTGCATTTTACAGTGAGCTAAGCTAGTCAAGCTAACGCTGACAGAGGCATCATCTTGCTGAGTCGGGAAGATGTAGGATTTTATTGGCGCAATAACATCTAGCTGACCCTCCTTGAGTGGGGAAGAATCCCAAGGCGGTTTCACATGGCTTTTTTTGGCTTCATCGCTCCCAGATATCGATGATGAAGTGGAGCGTACCGCTGAACTACCGGCATGCATGTCTAGTCGGGCTGAATGTGACGCCATTGACTCACGTCGTCTGGATGCAATTTTTCTCTCAATCGTAGTGCTCGGTTTGTGCTTGTGAAGCTCAAGAAGCGGTGGCCGTGGTTTGACATCAAGTGAGCGCCGTTTCGCAAACCTCTTTGTTGTAACGTCGTCTGACGGCGCACCGCTTTCGCTGTCTGATGTGTTTGGCGCAGTGTTCCACTTTTGAGCGTTCAGATCATCGCTCCCATACCGTCCATGTCTCCTCCTAGTTTCAGCATTCGGATCTCTTGTTGGCGTTCCGCCCCTACTCATAGGTGATCTTGGAGGTTCTTTTCCTTGTGTTTCTACTAGACGCCTACCTTGTGAAACTGGAAAATCAGTGCTCGACATCTCCTCGCCTGCTTTTTCATCACCACTCCTTACTATTGCCTCTCTCCTTGGTGCTATATATGCTTGCGCATAGTTTCTATACTCTGCCGAACTTTCTCCAGACGTTTGCACTCGATCCGAGCCGTCCGAGTTTTTCAGTATTTCTCGCTCGATATTCTCAAAACTCGAGCGGTGCTGCTTCCCACGTGCACTATCACTTCTGTGTGTTACTGCTCCAGATAGCATTCCACTTTCTTGCGGTCCCTCGTCTGTCGAATATTTGTACCTATCATTACTCAAAGGTTCTTCAGCTGTTCCTTTACCACTCTTACGAGGTGAGCTTTTCGGTATTTGTTCCTCATGCGTTTCAATCGACCCCAAATCTATATCCAGTGTCCCAGTTCCTTTATCAGATGATATAGGATCGGGCGTCTTTTTAGACTCTCTATGCATTTTCGCCTTAAATTTCGAACAAATATCAGGCATTCTTCGAAAATAGGCTGCGTCTAGTTCACTGCCGAATCCAGAAGTGTTCGCTGCATTTTTCAAGAATTCATTCTTATCAGCAAATCGTCGTCTAAATTTGCGTCTAAACTTTCGCCTTAGTTCAGGGATGACCTTGAAGTCATCGTTGATACGGGTCGTATTAGGGCACGATTTAGACGATGGCACTTCGTCAATTTCTTCACTGGTCAACTCAGCACTTTTCTCAGAGATGCTGGATAGCTTACGTTGTGGCGCATCGAAACGATGATAATCAGCACTAATCGTATTGACGTCTGGGTCGTCCAGCTCTGTATCTACGTCGGGATCTAGTTCACTTATCTTGTATTCATCAGTACTTCCCAGATAGTCGCTATAACTTTGCGCACGTAGTCGCGCAATATTTGACGACCGTAGAGGTTCAGTGTTATACCGTAGAGATTCATATGATGCGCTTAACTTCATCTTCTGCCTTGATGTTAGGGGTTTCCTCATGCCATTCCCAATGAAATTAATGTCAGGATCAATTAAAGCCATATCACGTGCCGACCTCTCCAACCGTTCAGCACTTGGCATACTCATTTTCCTAGTCTTCCATGCTAGACCACCATGCTCAGAATAGATCGGTCGACGATGCTTAGATGGAAGTGCTCCTCGGTACGTAATGTCTTCTTTGTTTTTCCCGTTCGACCTCCCATAAACGGTACTCAGATCTTCAAATCCATCCGTAAGCTCTGACTGCTCCAATTTTTCGAGCATATCTTCCAGACAGTTCGCCGCTGCGCGACGAGCAGTAGTTGGTGATCTAAAGCATGGCGAGTCCGTTTCAATACCGTTGTTTCGCTCCATGTCTGCTCCACGCGGGCGAAGTGAACGAGTTACTTCGTCGACGTTTAGGTCCCTTTCAGTCATCTCAGTAGCCTCCGTGTTCCTCGTACTTACCTCGCCTCCAGCCGTGCCTCTTGCAGTCATCTCACTGATATGCGGATCTTTTGCAATCACATCACCAGCGTCTCTTTCTGTCGCAGTCGCCTCACCGTCATCCGCGTCCACCGCAGTGCGCTTGCCGATACCTTCGCCTGTAACGGTCACACTACTGACATCCGTGTCCCTCACAGTGCTGTCATTTATTTCTGTGTCTGTTGCAGTGACCTTGTCAGTAACAACTTTTGCACTCGTTGGTTCGTTATCGTTGTCTGTGATGCAATGACCATCCATAACAGGTATGTGCAGCGGAAGAGGCACATCTGTTGTGTCATTTTCGAAACCTTCTTCCATTCCAGTGACTTTAATGTGAACAGCAGCCGCAACATTCGCAACCGCATCCGACAACATTTCAGCGACATCCGCATTGACACTTTCGATGTAGCCCGGTAAAGCGTGTGGTTTGTGCGGTGATAACTTCTCATTTTCAACGACCGTTTCGATTATTTCATTCATTCGATTTTGCACACTGTCCACTGTCATCTGCTTTGATTTAACGAGACGTTTCTTATCCTTGGGTTGTTCTACAGTGCTCTCTTCAAAGACTCTCACATTTGTGTCGTCATTCAAAGCGTTGTCCTGAATGCATGCTTCTTGCTGACTGGATGAATCGGATTTTTTAATGGCAACTTCACTTACTGCGTTTATTTGTCGATTATCTTTGGAGACGTTCGCTTCTGATGTGTTTTCTTCTGTCACAGAAAATTCTTTTTCACTAGTCTCAGATGCGGTTGAGAGTTTGTTGCTCATGATGCATTGTTGATCGTTATCAGTTTCAGGTATATTAGGAGAACCAACAGTACCAACAATTCCAGCGACTTCATCCGGCGGAACTGACGTCTGAACTGAGGACAGTTTTGTGGTTGATTCCAAGCGAGGTGTAACGCTGGGTGTTTTCTTTTGTTCGCGCGCCCTGATAAGCTCGTCCAGAGATGCTGAACTGCTTCTCCGAGCTGCAACAATGATTGTTTTTTCACTAGTGGCATGATAACTGCTGAGCAACGAACATAGATCAGAAGAAAATTTTGCTATGACGCGCCAATCACTCATTCTTCGAGTCCGCCCCCGTAAAAGCAAGTATTAGAGTATGTATTAAGGCCTTCGTCTACAGTTTTATAGTCCCTCAGATGTCGTCAAATGCCTTAACTAATAAAAGCATTCGTTCTTAGCTATAAACCGTATTTACTAAAAACAGTTCATTTGCGCGAATCTGGGCCAGAAATATTGTTTCCCAGCGTTTCAAATGGCGAATAAATTTGACTCTCAAGGTTCACAAGAAACAGAAATGAGCACCTTGGTTTGAGGACTTTCTCGTCGAAAGCAAAACCTGCATTTTTCCATGTATCTGCATCTTTGTCTGCTAATCGATTCTGCATGGTTATATGGACAAATTCATATTCCGCTTGGTCCGAATGCGAAATATAAGGGAAGCGGTTTATAAGGCATTGACAAGTGTATTTTGGAAGGATTACTTGAGCTGTAGAACTAGATTCGCCAAAATAACGCGTTTTTCGCTTTCGTAGCAATCCAGAATCACTCACCTCATTTAACGATACTAAAAAGGGAGATATTTTATACGCTCATTACCTTCGTCACAGAAATTCATTGGTTTTCCTTTGAATAAATATGGTACAATTTGTTCGATTTTTCAAGGAGCACTAATTATTCCTTTTTGAAGTAATTATGGGTGTTATTTTCTCAATTGCCTATTTATAACTTACATTTAATAGAATGACGTTTAATGTACTGCATGCCAAGAATTTTGAACGCATCCCAAATGGTCGGGCTGGAACCGCCGGATGGAGTGCTAGACTTCCTTGACGCACTGTCAATCGGTTTGTCGTCCACTGAGTCTTCCTCCTTCTGAAATAATGAATGTCTTCTAATTTAAAACGGCTGATTTTTGGCATAGCTATCTCGGCAAACTTATCCTCTTTGAAAACTTACTCACATAATTCAACCTACTATGAGCTAATAGCCGAACTGCAAGGAAATAATGCAAGGTGGATTATGGTTTCAGCACAAATTTCGCTTTCGTGGAAGAGAAATTAAAGCTATTTTCTGATAGTGCTGCTGTGGGTGCTAACTTTCATTCCGAGACCTTCGCATCATCTGAGCAACGATTTGCCTAGATTCCAGATAGTTTGATTCTTCGGAATGCTGCAATTCTTCACCTCACAGACACCGAAGCACGAGAAATAACCCAGATTGCAACAGTATCTACGATCGGCCATTTATATACGGTATGGCTATTGCTGAATCCCAGCTATCACTGTTAGTGGTCAAACTGAAGCAGGTGAACATAGAAGACGATTGGTTTATTCACTTCTAAAAACGTTTACCATCTACATTTTGAAATTTGCGTATGCATACAATGTTTCACGTTATACATGGAAAAGCCACAGTTCTCCCTTATTTGGATCGAAGAGGGGAGGAGGATGATTTCAAATTTTAATTTCTTTTCTTTTTTTTGAGAAATGAAGTGCTACAAGGGAGTATGCAATTGTCGAAAATGATTGAAAATCTAACTGGAAAAAATCGAAAATTCACAAATTTCTCAAGAAGTATCATTTGAAAACGCAAACTTGCTTCAGCCTTCTACGCTTCAGGATCAGATTAACGGATTGCCGAAGCCCCTCATTCACAACAATTTTACCGCTCAGATTTTATTTCCATCATATAAACGCTGATTCCCGATAGCTTGCCAACTGGTGACTCGCAAGTTCAAAATTAATGAGCCGAAGGTTTCTGAAAATAATAAATTGAGGAATTTTCCAAAAGTTGGAGGAGGAGGGATAGGAGTACGTACATGTGCCATTATGATACCAAATTCGAACTAGTCAACAAATACTCTCCCTTGGCACTTTATTCCACACAAAACTCGATTTTCTAACTTTCTAAATGGTTTTATATTTCATGATATTTCAGTATGGCACTGTTTTCACCATTTTACAGAGTGATTTTCTGAGCGCGATTGTACATCGAGACCGTAGAAATAACCGAATTTGGGAGCACCTTAGGTTCTTCCTTGACGCCAAACACCTCAGTTTGAGGCTCGTGCCTCTCAGATGGTGCGATGATTGTAACCGTTTTATTACTGAGAGACGTGTCTGTAGACGAATTTGTCTGAGGTGTATTGTCTGCGAGCGCGGGTTCTAATATGGTTACGTCATCATCGGTTTCAATTGTTTTCGTTCGAATCAAACCGAATTTCTTAATGCTGTTTGATGGCTTAATCAACGTGTTGGCACCACCGTTCGACAATATTTCCAGTGGTCGGTTGAGGTATTCGTCGTCATCCGATCGCCGCAAAATGGTTATCGGTTCGGTAAGCCGACCATTACTCGAATGGTTCCTCTGTCCTTCGACATCGACTGTCACAAGATTTGCCTGAGGATATTCCAATTACACAAATGGCAATCAAACTAAATAATCTCATGTTATAGTGTTGGGCTATATTTGCTACGAGAAAGCGTGATATTTTATGCAAGTTAAATATATATATATATATATATAATATATATATATATATATATATATATATAATGTCAAGCAAAACTTTTGCAATTTTAAAGAGTACAAGAATCGAAGGTACGACCTATCATCCAGCGAAGCTGCTACCTATCGGCGTTAGCTATTCTTATTAAAGGTAATCGCGTTGCCTAAAATTGATCCAATAAAGGTATCTTTCAGTGACCCCAGATGTTAACGTAGCAAATCTTTAAATAATCGAACCTGTTCCTCCCTCTCCTTTGCTGATTTACGATGACGATAAAGGAACCAGCCGATGCAGCACAATAATGGAAAAAGAAGCAGCAAAAGGAAGAGCAGAATCCAAAAAATAATACATATACCGAAAAGTTCCACGCATCTGAAAAAAATTCACATACAAATCTCTTTGTTCAATCGATTCGTACTGCCAGTTTGAGAATGTAAATCAAGAGGTGCTAAGAAGATAGAATTTTTAGATTGCAAAAGGTTGAAAAATTCAAAGAATTTGCATCTCAATGAACAATTTGAATAACTACTGGCACAAAATGATCAAGCCTGTTATTGAACGACCCGACTAGTTAGTAATATAGTACGTATACCCCTAGGGGGTTGAAAACCAGCAGGAAAGTATTTGATAAATAAGCAAACGAATAAGAAATGAGTGAACGAAATGAGAAATGAGGATGCTTGGCACAAAATACGATTTTTGCAACCTGCTACCATTTAAAAAAAGATACTTGAATTTTGAAAAACGATTGCTTCATGCGTTTTCAACTGAACGAACCAATTTTGTACGTAGTATTTGAACCGGGTCAAAACTGATTGTATTTTCTATTTAAGTGTTACAGATGAGGACTACTTATCTAACCAGAATTTGGGTCATGTACAGGAAGAAATTTGAAAACAGAAATTAAGAATACCTTCAAGTATCGCAAAATCATCTACACAGAAGATGATCAAACCGAAGGTAACTGGAACCGGTGGATTACAAGTGAATGTAATAATCATAGCTTTTTGTTCCGCTTGTTGAAGTTACCAGACAAACTGACACATACATGCGAAGGCGCAGATTGACTTCATCTCTGTACAGTGTTGCAAAACTTTCAAAGAGGATCAAAAATCATACTGGCCAAAAAATGAACGTTTTTCTCGTTAATGATGGAATATAAACTCTTTTGAGCCAAGTTGTGATCCATCGTTTTGAAAATACAATTCGTTTTTCTACTCAAGACTCATCTTAAGGCTCATCTTTTTTCCAGAAATTTTGTGGAAATATTCTAAAACGTTTTCAAATCTGTTCCTTATGAGGAACAGTAACTTCATGCAGATTGTTCGATTTTGCTATGAATCGAGTGCCTAGGGAATGTTCTACGAGCAACTCGATGAAATGTTTTATCACCGGAGGGGAAATTGGACAAAATGGTAACCCAATTTTGCTAACTCAGTTTTTGTATAGGAATGATGAATTTTCTTTGAAAGATGCAGTCAACAGTGCGAAGGTTATGCATTCACATTTTTATCGAATCGATCAATCGTACAAATCTTTCGCAAACTGCTAAAGATGCGCTTAGTTGATCCGATCGTTTCGGGGATTCGATCCGACCAGTTACTAAATACTTACAAATTTCCAGACACTTTTAAATGATCATAAGTAGTTTTGATGTCCATATCTTTAGTTTCAGTGGTTGGCAAATCTGAATAAATAGACAGGAACGTACACATATATTATGATGTCACCATAATTAATTTTGCAAATGCAAATTTGTCAACATATATAAAATCAAGTTCCAAATACTGCTTTGCTGGCCATTTTTCACAATTGGGGTTGTACTGCAGAGGTGACGGCTACAATAACTCCCTTTCAAAAGGGATGCCACAAAAGTATAGATCTATGTTATCTTACTATGTTTCCTCTTGATGCTAGCTTCAATAGCAGAGTAATGAAGAGCAGTTTGCGGGCTAAACAAACTTGTTAACTCTTCGTCGATGTGTTAGAAAAATAAAACGACGAAACTTATTGCCTAATCAATTCATAGAAAACATTACATTCATGGGTATTAAGAGATAAAATTCTTCAATACATAAGCAAGAATCGCTAATGTTGTATAATTCACTGAAAGATGAAGAAAATTTACTAACGCATCTGCGATAAGAACACCTTCACAGGAATGTCCTTTGCCATTCGAGGTATCGTTTGTTCCAGGTCCACAAACACATTTGTACTGTAGGCCGCTGGGAATGCACTCCGCCTTCTCATCACAGTCATTCATATCAGATTCGCTGCATGCTGAACGTTCGAACTCTACAATGAATATCTTCTTGAGCTATTCACTCAACGCACCTAGAAGACTTGTGTTCAGAGAAATAAGATTATTTGAAATTAAATAAAATAAACTGCCCTAGGCATTTATCTGTTATCGTTTTAAGGGTAGTCATTGGCTTCTTTATGGGGCTTTCAAGCCATGCCGCTAGCATGCGAAATGCTAGCACACTGTAAGTGACTGTAATGAAATCATTATGTACGTCAAAACAACTCTACAGGAAAACGGTGCGCTAATGAATAGCATGTTGGGCTTAACAGTTGATGACTCCGCCGTATGCAACATGCTTGCTGACCATTGCAATGTTTTAAAGCAAGATAACGGCTTTTTGCTTGATTGTCCACCTGGAACAATCCATCGGCTGAGCTCGTTAGATGTCAGTATTGAATCGTTGATCGATGCTACTACCAAACTTAATTGCAAAACCTCGTCAACACCAGATACTATTCGTTCCTATTTCATAAAACATACAGCAACGATATTCCCATTCCTCTAAGCATGATCTTACAGAGAAGCACCTCTTGTTCCCCACTTTTTTCCCGTACGAAGAGCGGTCATTATCGTTCCTCCTCTAAAAAAGTCTCCTTCTAGCTCACTTGAAAATCATCACCTATGAGTTTGTATGCAAGGTTATGGAAATCATCATTTGGGATTTAATATTTTAACTTGTGTCTCGATCTCTTATTAACCCTGCACAATATGGTTTTCTACCCACCCGGTCTACATGATCGCAACTGATCTCATCTGTAAGCTACTGGATAAGAACACAAATCAGAAAATCCAGAATGACGTAATGTACAATGACTATGCTAAAGCTGTTGATTTTGTATGCCAATGAAAATTCTTGCACAAATTAATAGCCTAGGAATATCTGATTCCTTACTGAAATAGATAGAATATTTTCTTTTAAACCGTTAATTCAAGGTGAGGGTAGGGGAATTCTTTTCGCCCAACGATGAAATCATCAGCGGTATTCCGCAATGAAGCGTCCAATGATTCTCTTCTTGATTTGTATGAAGCATGTTTCGAACAACTTTTCTAGTAAACTTAAAATATTCGCTGATGATATAAGAACCTGTTGACCTTCACGAGACAATTCTATCAATTTTCACACCCCCAAACTAATCTCGATGAATTCAATCAGTCGTAAAGGCCGTGGTAGCCAAACATGTTTTATGAAAAATGTCGTTTATTTCATGTGAATTTCAAGCATGAATGCTTTTTAAGATTCGATGTGTCTACTTTATAATCCTATAATGACGGGAATAGAGACCTTCATATGAGAATCTGTCTCAACCTATCGTGGAAACTGCATCGTCCAGAAATTGCCTTAAATGCTCATAAAGCTGCTAAATGCATTCTGCGATACTTAAGATACAGATGCCTCGAGCGATACCGTAAGGCGCACTAACAGTACGAACAGGTATGGTCCCCACATCTCGTCTCAAATGTTAGAACACTCGAAAAGATACAACAATATTTCCCTCGGGTTGCCCTCCATAAATTGCTTCTTGAATCCTTCTCTCCCGAGTATCACACTTGAAAAGAAGTCCTCTGCTATGAAACTGTGGAGTGGTTTTCGAACACATCATTTGATAGAACTTTCTCGCTCGTTGAGAAACGAGGAGGTCAAACCCATAACTTACATCTGAAACGTAAAACTTGCTCCACCAATAACACTTTTATAGCTTCCAACCTAGAGTTATCTCCATCTAGAACAGCCTTCCCCAAAATATTGTTGAGGCACGCAATGTTCTAATTTCTATGAGCCATCTTGATTCGTTCGACCTCAGAGTTGTTTCTAATTTAATCTACTGAACTGCGTATATATCTGTTGTACAATATTCTGGTTACTTATATTCATAATTTTTGGACTGGTAGGACATTATCGGATTGATGGTGTCTGTTTTGTTGTTTTGCTCGTACTTGAACCTTTTTCTTTATGCTGATGTGGTAATGTTATTCATCTTAATATTTCTATTGATTTTATGTTGAGATTTATTTTCGCTACCACATGCAGTTTTTTGTGATATCAGTAAAGAATATTTCTGCCAAATAATGACTTTCAAAATTTATCATCATTTCCGATAGCAATTGAAGGCGATTTCAGAGGAAATATCTAAAGTCTAAATTTTCATTCAAAATGATGTAATTGTATTTTTTAGCTTTAATACTTGTGCACAGTAACATTTTGATGCCGGAACTATAATATTTGAACACTTGAAATTTGGTTCTGGAAAAAGTTACCAAGCACAGTCGATCAATAATGTGCAATCTTATACACTACATTCCTCTCCTCTTCATTTAATCTACTGAACTGCAAATGTATCTGTTGAACAATATTCTGGTTACCTCCTTTGAAAAATGCTTGCTGGCATCTCCTCCAAACTGGTGGCAACTTGGAGTATAAACATTCTTCCTGCTTCTTTCATGCAATTTCCTTAAATCATACATAGTAGAAAATGAAAAGAGCTAACCGATCAGCTTAACAGGTACCTCTGGATCACCGCTCTCCCGGTATTTCTCGATGAAGCTGTCGATAGTGCACTGATCGTTACACAGCGCATTTATTACCAGTGGATCGCTATCTTTACGTATGCACATTGCATAGGGAAGCGTTTCGGATAGCTTGAAAAGCTTATTTCAACAATCAGCATGATGGCATAAAAGGCCTATTTTCATGCTCACTTAGAAAAGAATACTGCATTCTCCTCACTAATATATTTTACTCTAAACAATGCTATAGAACGATAAGAATTCTCGGAATCAGAGATGGAATGGATTGATTTTTCTATAGGAAATTCTAAAACTACAATAAAATGCGAAATTGCATGTAAATTTGAAGTGCAGTTTCCAAATGTCCGAAGTTTGAAAAGCCGGCGCAGATTTACTGAAACGATGCTTCATAACCTTTTCTAAAGAAATTTAACAGCAATACAGGTTGACATCGTTAGAGAATTCTAATATACTAAATGCAGCTCATCCACTTACGAGATTTGCCTTGTGCTTCTTCCATAAAGATCCTGTATTTTCACTTAAGTAGTAAGCTCATACCGAATGCGTAGTTCACTTCTTATAAGTAAATGAATTCCATATTATCATATGCTTATATTTCAATTGCGAAAAAAAAAAGAAAGGGAAGAATGCTATTCGTTGTTCAACTTCCAAATCTCTTCGATGCATATACTGTGTACTACTCTAGGTATAGAACAATTTTATACAAGTATTGCAAAGTTTCATAATCAGCTACACTATGATCAGACAATCATATCGCATTACTCGAATGCAACACAAAAACAACAAAAAGTATGACCATAACTTTGTACAAAAAAGTACCTTTTGCATTACCAAGTACGGTCGATCCTCTGCATTCATTTTAATACCTTCGCATATTTCCTCGAGGTAAACACCAAATGTGGAAATTTCAGCTTCTGAATCATTAATGTTATTAATGAATGGTCTAGTCGGTAGATGCCTCCTGTTTAAATGTGATTATTGCTTTCATTCCTTCTCGACAGCCTCTCATACCGGTGAAAGTATGTTATTCTCATGAGACAGCATCAATCGGCTCAATAAAGGGGAGCCCCCTCTCATCTCCTGCCTAACAAATAATCACTCTACTCTACGAAACGATCTTAACTTTAAAGTAAGAATTACATCAAGCTACCTTCTCGTAAATAGTCTGCAATTTTACGAAATGTTGACATTGGGATGACAAATGATCGATCGATCGGGGTCAACCGTTCTGTAGTCGATCAATACATAAACGATTCTCCAGCTCTGACGCCAACTTCCCCCCCCAACTCCCCCTTCCATCAAGTAAAATCTGGAGGGATCAGAATAGGTTCCTATGGAGTTTACTGCTTAGACATTATGAGAGCAAAGTTGCCGACGATGTTGCACTCCCAATTTCTCAAAAGAAAACCCAATTTTCGTTTCCCCACTATCGAAAGTTGCTCCTGGCTGAATTATTTGGGTTGATACCAGAAAAGCACGAGATTATTGAAACAACTTATTTCGTACTTCAGTCGTCAATGGAACGTGATTTACTAGGAAATAAGCAGGTGGTGTTTTTATCCGATTATGTTTTTTAGAAGATATTATATAGCTTGATGCCCGCTACTAATATTGTCTTATTAATCAATATATAAAAAATTTATTTACCACCGCGGATACTTTGAAAAATAAATAGAGAGCACTAAAAGCGCGTTTCCGCGTCTGATTTTCGAACGCAGAATACCTTTGTTTCTAAAAGGTAGGTAAACATGATGATGAGTAAGTAGAATAAACAACTCAGCATAATCTTTGCAAAATGCAACTCAAAGTTGTGAAAACCTTCACAGCGTCCAGCCGACGTAGGCATTTGTCCAACGGAACATCCACACATTGGATTCGGATGTGTTTGTTTTGCATTCTCAACAAATGATTTCGCACATCCACGACGACTCTCCATAATAGCTTCCCACTCGGCGTTGTCCGTTGTCAAGAACATTTCGGTTGTGATTGTTGATGGCGAAAGTCCACTCTGCAAATCTGATGCAGAATCACTCATTCGGGTTGGTTCTTGTGTCTCAGACGCAGAGCTAATTGATGCCGTCGACGCCGTAAGCGTCGCAAAGCTCTTGGATTCGAATTCGTGCACAGCAGCGGAACCACCTGCATCCGATGCAAACGAACTAATTGTTGGTGCAATAATTGCTTCCGTGACTGGAACGACCGTTGCGGGCACGTTCAGCAACGTCCAAGGATATGGGCCACGCGTAACACTTGGTACTGGGAGTTGTATACCCACTGGGGCAACAGTTATGCTCGAGACCGGAACTGGCGGCACACCGGCAGAATCCGAACCCGCAGCTGTCGCACCTTGTACTGGCCCTAACTCATCTGCCACCATTCGTGTCGAAGTATCAACTGGACGCCATTCGGTTATGACTGGCATTGCAATTTCTTTCGCTGCTGTTGCACTTGGCGTAGATAAGGCAAAAGATGGTTGTTCGGGAAATCCGGTAATCGATGTTGAGGTCGGTGATTCGCTTTCAAAATCAGCATGCGTTGAAACTTGAGGATGTTCAATTGATGAAATGAGCCTCGACCATGTTATGGGTGCAGTAGTGATTTCCCCTGTGAAAGAGGCTGGAGCTGAGGGTGTCTGCATCGAAGCATCATACGGCCAGGCTGGTCGTGGCAACAAGTGAGGTGGCTGCTGTAGAGCGTCGCGTGTGCTTGATTGTGAGAGTGTACTTATTCGTACTGCTGAAGCTATAGTTGGATGAACATTGAGTTCAGTCCAAAATGGCACTATACTAGCGTCAAGAGTGGGCATTGTGGAAGTTAGTTGTATTGAATCGAAAGGATTCGCTGGCGTTTTACTGCCACCGTAAGGATTGTGATGAGGTTCTATGATTGGTGTGCCTGACACTGGTGGTAGTTGCTTGCTGTGAACAGCATTAATCGCTTCAACCGCTTCAGTGAATGGATGTAAAGTTCTAGGTGTGATCGTGAAGAATGATTGTTGTGTGGCACTTCCCATACCAACCACGGGCACTATAGGTTCGTATGTCACCGAATCAACTGCACGAATAAAATCGAATACCGCTACATACTCCTCATCTGAAATTTTAAAAAAATCATTTGAGTGTCCCTCAAAGATTTATTACTGATAGTGGCTTGAATTAACGCTTTTCATATTGTCTAACAAAATCATTTTCGATCGTTGACTTGAAAAAGAAAATCATAGTGTTTTGTTGCCAATGATCATCACAGTTTGGTGGTGATCGAAGATGCATAATTGAAATACGATGTTCACTAATGATATATAATTTTTATCAATATTAGATTCACGTGAGGAACGATTTCAAAGTGACCAGATCAGAACCAGGTCAAGCATTGCAATCTGCTCAACATGCCAGCTCGATGTATTCGGATGTTGCAATTTAAGGCTGCCCGAATATTTGTTTCAAATAGCGAGCATATAAACATCCAAAAAGGGTCTTTTCTAGTAGGACGCTTGTTGATCTATGTGCTTTTGGTAGAATTTGTTTAATGCAGATGTTCTGGTAGGCAAAAAAAGTAAGCGGCCGATAGCTCTTAATAAAGCACCGGAAGTACTTTTATGTCCCCATATAAGCAATGATCCCCACAAATATTCTCAAACTGTCACCAAAGAACTAAACTAATCAGATAGCGACTTATTTCTTTTATTTGCCGATTCCATCAACGATATTCATCTCATCCTTTCAAAGAAAATAAATGAAAAATGTAAGAGCGCATTTACCGTATCCCTATTTGATAGGGACTCACTGCAAATCGCTATGATTGGCAGTTGAGAGCAAATTTGATTAGTGTGCATTGGCGGAACGCACGACAACACATGGAAAGTTCATAACTGAGTCACCTTCATCGCTTCCATCGAGGCAGTCCGCTTTACCATCAGCGAGCCATTTAGGAAGTACGCATTCACCGAATCCTTTACATGGTATCGTACCTTTCACGTTGCACAACTTTTCTTCTGAAGGAAAAAAAAAGAGCCAATTTTAGTGCTTCAACAGCAAATACACACCGTATTAAACATCTAATTTTCTCATCATGAGTGCAACAGCTACTTGACAAACTTAGTTAGATTATGATCCACTACTATTAAGTCCATAATTGTTTCACTTATTCAATTAGTTAGTTAGCTGCTAAGTGTTAATTAATCATCTCTTCAATGAGAACGTTTACAATTAATTATTGGTACTCGAACAGTCAGTTATCTAGGTTAAGTTTCGCTAACTCACTGATCGCTGAGCAGAACGGCGGTGATGTCGGAGAGCTATCACATCCTGAAAATAGATTCCCATATTATAAAAATATAAAACTGAGTCAGTACAACGATTTACGGAAGCAGTGTCATATTAAAAATCAATTAGCCACTGATATGCAAATTCATAAGAGGAAAATTTAGTAAATATACATGAGCGAATTATTCCATTTATTACAACGCCATCGAACGATGCGACTAACAAAATTTTCATCAAAAATTATCATCTCTCTCTGAGATGAGTCGGACTGAATCAATGAAAAAAAAAAACTAATTGCCTATTACTGAAATTGTCTTGCTAGTAGTAACCATGAACAAGAACAAGAGCATTGATGGACTGCACGTAGAGGCCGTGAAAGGAACAAATCTAGGTGTTTCCTTCATTTATTATTCATCACAGTCTACTTGCAGCCACACTGGGATTAATGGTGAAAGGACATTAATGCTACCATACAAGTGGTACAATTTCCAAAATATTTATGAAATTCCAATTCTTTTTTTCACATAAGTAGGTTGCGCTCCCAATCGATGCTACCACTCCATTCTTCTCTTCCCTCAATCCCTTCCTTCCCTTCCTCCACTTCCTCGGTATGAAGTTTCTCCTTTATTACCTCATCTGCAGAATTTTATCTTGTGGTAAAATGTGGCCACGCAATCCTTCGAGACAATCGTAATAAAGGATGTCTCTCGAACATTGGCTAAACCATCATATCGCAAAAATGACATAAAATGACATCAGTAGATATGGTATTCCTAGAATTCGCTCTTCCCCTCTCGCTACCTTCCACTCTTCTTCTACTTCACGTACACTTTAAATCGTATTTTCAAAGAGGAAAACATTGCAGAACAACACACTTATCAGAACGTCGCAAGGTTATTGTCGAGCATAGGCACATCGACTATCACCTGCTGAATTCAAAATGATACACCTAGTCAAGTAAGGCAGGCAAGTGGAGAAGGAAGCTGAGTGCTTGTGATGGTGATGGAGAAACTTACTCGGATTGATAAGGCATTGTGACGAGTAGCGAGGATCGACACAGTAAGAACCGCATCTGATATGGCCAGCAAAGCAATCTGAAGTGCATACGCTATCCGCTAGTGAGGACAACATGATTTTTGCATTCAAAAAAGAATAATTTGCAGTTCTTGAAGCGCTTAGATTTCCATTTAAGCAGAGCATCAGTAAGATCGCGGATATAGGTATCAGTTTAAGTGCGATAGATGTCTACCACCTTTATGCAATGCGACACGGATTCAATGAGCTAGAAAACGATCGGATGGCACCCGAATTCACTGGAAATGGGATAACGTGCAATCCGTTAAAGAAAACATGAGAAAATGGAAAGTTTGAACAAAAAAGAAAAACTTCTATTCATATGGATGTTTGAGTACTGTGTTAATTCATCCCTTCATTATCTTATATCACTGTCACCAACTGCATACTACCTATGACCTTTCTGATATGTCAGGTTGCAGTTAGATGGTTTTTTCGATTATCTGAATGTGACGGTATTATAAACGCCATAAAGAAAGAAAGAAGGATTTCAATCACTCAATAAAAATGTGGACTCCTCAACACGTATGATTTATATTTCTCTAGTTGACGACATAGTGAATCTGAATCACGATGTTGCAATCATATTATTTCACACCTTTCACATAAAGCACATAAATATTAGCTATGAAAAAGGGCATCAGGAAATTGATAACTCGACGTTGAGGAAATTAGATAATCTCAGCAATGCCACATCTCGGTTCGCTGCAACTGTTACAGCTAAATAGAAATATGTTACAGTAATACAGATGTTCATCACATGCCACGTGCCACTTGCCAGATAACAGAAAATATGCAATAGAGATAACGAATTCTTGTGTTCGATATGACAATTGCAGTATGCTTCAAGCAATCATTTCTCAGCTGTTCCTACATAATCTTTTTCTGCTAAAGCACACATTGTCGGTATCATCAATGAAATGGCCGAGAAAATCAAAAAGCGAACACTCATCGCTGAGATCAAGACAGTCAGCTCTTCCGTCGTGTAATCTTTCGAGTGGAATACAACGCCCAAAACCACAGTCGAATTCGCCACGTTGACATGAACCAGGGAACCTCATCTTGAACGCTGAAAATGCAATAAGTAATAAAACAGATGGGACAGACTTAATGAAAACTATATTTATGCAATAAGAGCTAAAGGCTGGCGTTCGCTCTCCTTTTCTCCCTTCATCCCCTCTCTCCTCCTCCACTCCCCATTCTCCCTAGATTTATTGCTTCTATCGTCTTTCGCATACGCATGATACCTCATATTAAATGAAGTCAAATATCGATCTTTAACAGCAAATAGAGCGTTGTCAAATGACAAAAATGGAAAAAAAGTGAAACATTAACCTTTATGACCCAATGAAAATTTTTTCATAGAAAAGTTCTTCAAATTTTGAGAGAAAATAGACAGAGCTTCACGAATTTTACTAAGTGTGCAATTTTATTGAAGACAATTATGAACCTTGTAAGTTTCCTTTGCAAATACAAAAGCAATGAGCTAGAATGCCTCATAGAGATTATGACGCTGGAAGTTGGCTACGCTGATGTGCAAAAGTAGTTAGAGCGCTAGATTAGGTGCCCGAAAACCACAGAATCATTAATGATTAATGAGCTGTTATTGATGTCAATTTTCCAAGTGCGCCTTTTAATACTGATATGAATTGTTCAACACCTCTATATGAAAAAGCCATACCACAATATCTGATAAGCTATTTCAACTAAGCATGAATCTTCTCGCTATGAGCGTTATCACGTGACGCAAAAACAGAACCTTTTTACTAGTAGATAAGTAACATGCTCGTCCAAAATCACTATAAAATGCTCCATAATTTGCCGTAAACTTCTCTTGTTAAGAAAGCTTTTCTAAAAACATCTCATTTTTTTCTGGATGCTTCATTTTTTTGAGAGATTGAAACGAAGGTGGCTATGACAATCACCAAGAAATGAAAGAAGCCGATCATTCGATTCATTCTCCTGTTTGGCGAAATCACAGATTGGGATAAGAATCCGAGAATCAGTTTTGGCACATCGTTTGGCATCAATGAAGTAAAGGAAATGATAGCAAACAACAGAATCAGTTACCAGCAAGTGATGGCCATTGACTCCTCGTTACCGGAACAAAATGGTAGATGAGGATGAGGATAAATAACATTTGAAGGCCACACACGACGTTAATTTGGCACGCATCGGCGCACCGATCCGTCTCCTGCTCCAAGTTGTTAAAATTTACCTGGCGTTCTGTAAACACACCACCTTCGAAAAACTCTCTTTGATACCCTACAGTTAAAACTATTGAGTTTAAACTGCACATCGCTTCGACACTCTTACTCGATTTAGGGCACGGCAGTACGTCGGATGGCAGAGAGATCAAAATAATGCACTGAAGAGAGTGAAAATGTTTTCCACGAACAACTTTCTAAATTTGCTGCTTCTTCTGGCTTTACGTTTATGACTTAGTCGACGGTGCTCAATACAGGAATTTTATTTTATAATCGTAGTAAACCGCTAAGGAATAGTGTGAAGTCCGGCACAACTGTACGAGGCAATCACCAGAACAATATTACCAGTTTGCTAGATTAAACAACTGATTTCCGCAACATTAGCTACGTTCTTCTGTCTTTGGCAGTTTTCAGAAAAATAAACAATAAATTAAAAGACTGTAAAAGCGAGCTGGCAAAATCGCCACCGCGACACGGACGACTGCGGTTTACAAGCAATCGTCATAACTCAACGGCAATATCGTTTACAGTTTACATAAAATGCAGTTTTCAAGAATCATTCTTCACATATCTCTAATTGCCGGATCTTCATTGTGAATCAATTATTTCATTTGCCGATGATTAGAAACGGAGTGCTTTCAAGGCTTAAAAGGTAAGCAAGAACCAGAAATAATGCAGTATAATTATGATGCCGTGATCGTTAATTCGCTTTACAACCTCTTGAAAAGAGTTAGAAAAAAACTTGAAAAAGAAAAAAAACACGAAAAAATTACAGTTATATGTCTAGAAGGGAATTGCTTGACTTCTCGCAATGAACTAACAGCAGAAGTCACCTGAAGAGCGATAATAAAAACAAATTGGCAAACGAAACAAAGTGAGCATGTGAACAGGTCAACACATAGGTCTGTCACAAGCGCAGTGCCATTTCGTCATATGCAGCCTGAGTAGAATCGGGGACGTGGGGCAGCAGAATTTAGCGATAAAATTGCTGCACACACATACGAGCGCGCTGGCCTTGCCCGGAAGCTATATTGACAACAATATAATTGTTGCAGCATGTGGCACACAAATTCACGATACGCCTACGAAACATTCTACTGCCAATCACTATAGCCTTGCTGACTATACTAGAACAACTCATCCGAGTTTTGCAACCTTCACAAAATCATGTTTTCTTTACGATGGCACGTTTTACACGGTTTCTACGTTCATGCTAACTAAGGATTTGAAAGCGAATCCGATTTGTGAGTAAACGCATAGAATCAACATGGCCGGATTGAGCATGGTAGCTGTTGCAATAAAATAGCATTTGCTGATGCGCCTCTCCAAACTTCAAATGGTGAAATTTTTATAGAGGGGCTTCACATTCACTGAGCGTTGTTTGCTTTAATTCTGAGAAAAGAAATCAAGCTAACCAATGAAAGAGAGACTATGAGAAGTCAATTCTTAAACTAACAAAGAAAACAAGGTGAGACTGCGGATAAATCAATGTAAATATGTTACTGAAAAAAATTTCTGAAACCTCGACTGGCAGCACAACTTCATATGGAGCCATAATAGTGAGTGGTATGTTACTACTTGCAGAGCAATCAAATATGCATGCAATTAACTTTTGTGTTTAGAACTCTTTTGGTCACTTTTTAGAGTATTTTTTGGCGATCGTGAAGCCAACAAAAGAAACAACTAATGAAATTTTGTGTCGTTTTAGGACATTACAAATGAATTTTAGATTATAATAAATTGCTCTTACCATTTCAGCTCATTCTGTCGAGTGAACGATTTTCCACGCGAGATGGTCGTGCAAGAAACTACGTAAGCAATGAGGATAAATATGATCACCAAGAGAATGGCAAAATGCCGCAGCAATGATTCTTTTTTAAGTTTCAACCAGTCCTTTCTTTCAGCAGAAGTGTGCCCTCATGGACCGAGCTTGGGGGTAATGAAAGAAAATTTTTAGTTCGGTAGTGGAAACCTCCATAAATCGATACTACTGTACTCTGAGAATAAAAGCAAGAAGAGATGTGCAAGAATAGGAAAAGCATCCTGAAGTGTTGGGCATCGTATCGGATTCCACTATAGCAACCAATCAGTGTGAGGCATTACGCACCATTTGCTTGTCCAAAGTTGAGAACCTCACAGGCCGTTTTGAATACTGCGTACGAAGGATGCCATGACAAGCGGTCTTCCTTTCTCCCCTTCCTCTTCTCCTTTCCCCTCTGCCTCTTCGATAAAGCAGAACGCATTGTGGTTCTTTCATTTTTTTAAGCGATCATATAATCATTATTGTACTTTTCCAGACAAAAACCCTAAAAAGTTAACAATTTCTCAAGATTTTTCAAAAAGAAGTACAATTAGCAGAAATAGTCAAAGCGTAGTTACAATAGATAATGCTTGAGATAGTAGAAAAAAAATTTTTTGAGTTTTACAGCGCTAGAGATGGAAAGCATTTAACTGACGAAGGAGTGGAGATGTCACAGAGAAAAGATTGTTACTTTACCCAAAAGTTTAAATAGGAACTTGTTTATTCCAGGTGAGGATCTTATCCAAGGTTTTACAACATATCGACATCACCGCCGATCCGTGTGTGTGTATGAAGCGACAATTACCAAGGAGTGTCCGATTGCAGTGAACGATTAAGGAAGAGCGTTAGTTGAAGTTTCAGCAATGACGCACGAGTGCACTCTAAAATTGCACCTCGAAATTCTGCCAACTCACTGCATCGTTGTGACCATCGTACAGCGAAATGGGTGGGCGTAATACATTACCAGTTACAATGCTTCCCTTAAAGAACTGTACTAATATACCTCAATAGTCAAATAATACTCATCCTGCAGTAACTCGAATACTTTCCTTACCGTCCTATTTGTTCACTGCATAGAGGCCCTAGGCTTGGACAACACTTCACGTTTGCTACTTGAAGTTTTAATTTTTAACAAACAATTTCGCATCCTCACATCGACAAACTTAACTATGTGTGATCTAGTAGCAAATTTTCTGAATGCACAGCGCACGAGTTTTTTTGCTGCTATTCTGTGGTCGTAGCGAACTTCGAGGCTTTCGAAGGGCGAGCGGCTTTGCATAAATCGGCGTTTCGATGAATCTCCCTCACGAATACGGCTGTTCCTTACAGAACTCAATGGAATATGGCATGGCAAAAGATAAAAAAGGTGTTAATTTGCATCGTTTTTTTTCGAAACTATCATCTGCAGACGGCCATTGTTAGACTTAAGGCGAGATGATTTTTAACGCAGAAGCCGTGCCTTGTCAGCTGATTTTTTTTTTCAGACTTGGCTTGCTTGTTGAGTGAAATCGTATAAGAACTCAATATAACCCAGGATGTACAGTGGGGTTATAGCATTGGAAATGGCAAGAAGAGATACAAGTAAAACAACACTATGTTGTTACCTATCACGTGAATGCAATCTTCAAGCATTTTAAAGCCAACAACAAGAAAGATACTGTTCGTTAAGGGCAAACAGCCCGACTTCAAAGCTTTAATAGGATAGTTAAGGCGTTAAGCTATAAATGGTGGGTGGGCGCACGATCAATCATCTCTAACGAGAGCATTTGATGGCCATGCTGAGCCGATATTAGCGACTGCTCGAACGATTACCTCATTTAGGCATTTTTTAGCAACAGCTCAATCGCATAATGGCACACATGAGCGAAGCAATTGCGAAAGCATTCCTTTTCGTGTAATTCATTCATTCAAAACTGTCATGCATAAATCTGTTTAATTCATTGCTAGTATATACCACATGCAACAGCTTATATGGCAGACCCTGAAACTGCCTCCCGTTCAAATAATTGATAACCACATATCTTAGGCAACTTTTACATAATCCGTAGTTGCGTCCTTTCCCCCTCCCCTCTTCAGTGATGTCCCCATTCAAGCAGGCCTAGTCTTTGGCTTTTAGTTATATTTCGTGCCTACTTTTATCTCCATGCATATGATACTTCACCTCCACTTATTTCCCTGTACAAATGGTGTTTCACCTCTATTTTTATCTCTGGACATAATATGTATGAATATAGTTATTAACGCATCGTTTGCGTTATATATTTTCCGTTCCCCTTCAATGCCATTTCGTTTTGGAATATTCCTTGCCAGTGGCACTGCCGTTACATGTATTTCTATTCCAATCGTTAATATAATAAGTCATTCACCTATGTCATCTATAGCTGGGTGAGATGCCTCGTACTGCACATATAGTATCAACCGCGATCTGATGCGCCTCGATTTATGCAATCATCTGCATCTGACGACCCTCCACTCAGACAGTCATCTGCTCAGATTTGATGAGATTCCCTACGTATCCTATTCAAACAAAATCTTTCCACCTGGTAAACATCAACTGCAATTGTATCGTCTAAGAGTGCTGCTTTTTTCGAATGAGACACAGCTGGCAGTTGAAAGAAGTGGAATTTTGCCAACATTTGGTTGCAATAGACTACGGTATGCATATCAGTCATCGCGTCTGAATGAGTCATCGGTGTGTGCGGTGGTGTGTTTCTTCGATTTCGATGTTCTGGATTTTTCGTTGATGATGGATGCCGTCTGAGTTTTCCAGGATATCCGATCAGTTTTACAAGTCCTTTATACTGTTGCTAGCTATTACCGAGCTGAGAATAGCAGACCTAGTGATTCTTCATTATGGGCACAGTTGGTTCTGTTTTGCCTTGCGATGATGTAAATAAAGCAGCAAATCGTTTATAATGAAGCGATGTATTTATTTGTGAACACTTTCATATAGTTTGGGAGGTTTTCGGATTCCTGGTAGGTAAGGTGTATTTACAAAAGTTTGCAGAATTACTTCAGAGTAACTACCACGATAAACATCTATGATAACGCCTGTCCTTATTCCATTTGAGGAATTGATGTCTCAAATAAACTCACTGTAGCAAATCTCGATAGAACGTAATTAGGAATTTCCGCTTCTCTAGAGGATAGTAGCGATGGTTTTGTTGTAAAATATTACGTCAGCGCTCACATTTGACGCATTACTTCTGTCATGTTCCTTGCGTATTTTCTTTTTTACTCAACTAGAGTAGATGAAATAGCATTATGGCACAAATACTGACAGGTACATTTTCAGCCGCTTGTTAAGTTTTTAGCTTGTCAGGTTTGGCTAAAACGCCTCCTCATTTTCCGATTTTTTTGCCCTAAGAAAGTATGATGGATTTTCCTACCAGCTTTCAATTGGACCTTCTTCCCATCGTTCAATTTTAAGTTGTCGTTTCGAGCAGTAGTCTTTGTAGTCAAGGAATATTTCTGTAGGAAAAGCGTATAAAGCGGAAATATTTCAAAGTATTTTATTGTGTTTGCAGCGTTATGACCACTACCGAAAAAGAGGTTGACAATTTGGAGCTGGATGCCGAACAAGAGAATTATGTACCTCCAGCTCAAAAGTCGGTATCAGAAATTGTTGCAGCAGATGCCGAGGATGAAAGTCTCAACAGGTAATTGGATATTGCCAACAAAGATCACAATGCATACCTTCGGTGCTTCCTCCATATGAATTTCACCAGTGCATTCTAACCACTTTCACCATTAGCATATCTGGGTCTTGCCAGCGGGAAGGAATGAGTGCAGTACAGGTGTGACGTACTCAAAGGTTATTGGAGAAAATTTGAAATTTGGGAGGAAAAGCTGAGTTTGATCAAAGGTGAAATGGAACCCTTTATATTGAAATAATTCCGACAGTTTTTGCTGCAACTGGAAAAAATTTCTTGCTTAGCAGGCCGATTTAGAGGAAAAGGGAGGGATAGGGGTTGCGATCTCACCAACCCGTTCATCTCATCTGCACTTCGTCGCTACAAACGGCCCACTGATGGTTTCGCAACATTTTATATACAAGCTGCAGCAAAAAATAGATGCACTGTTGTGTAAACCTTTTTATGCCGCAATTTCTGTGGATGTTTTTATTTATTTCGGCGTCTCAAAGTATACAGTATACAATATATATACAGTACGTGAAAGCAGCTGTAATGTATCAATCACCATGACTCAGTCGCAATTTCAAAACTAAAGAAGTGCTGCATTTTTTTTTTCTAAGTTATGTGAAAATCATGAACAACAGAAATAACGTCTATTTCTCTGTGATCTCAAAAGCAGATTTATTGCCTCTCGACAGTATTTTTATTGAGCGAACTGGAGAACATATTTTGCCTGTGACACGTATCTTGCAGAGTTTGTTGCTGTTGAAAAAATTGCTTGTTTTCACTGTATCATGGTCGTTATGTTTCTTCGCAACTTACTGTGGTTATTGCAAAGATATGTCATCTATATTCAACCAACCTCATCAGTCTAACTTCATCTCCAAATTGTTGCGCATAGGGAGCATCATAATAATGTGTTATTCATAGAGCCACAAGCAGATTAAATACTTGGACAGCCTTTACCTTGCTACAGGAGCCGTGCATCTCCATCGATAAGGCAGCCGAACATTCTCATCCGCAACTGGCAGACGTATTGCGCATGACTTGTTTTGTTCGAGTTGGTTTCAACTTTACATTCAGATACAAGCAACAGTTGCTGGGCGAGGCAAAGTTAGGGCAGGTGATCGTAGATGCGTCCGACCCACGCAATGTGCTTGTCAAGTCGATTACGCTGGTTGTCGATGGTCGACCCGATGTAACGATGCAACTCGATAAAGGTGCTCTTTTCTTTATTAGTGCACTGTACCGTTTTCCCTTGCTTTCCTGAATTCATTTTTTTCCATTTTTTTGACATTTGATTCAGTGTTTCTTTCACCAGTTTCATTTGTTTCATGCTTATTTGCTACACTTAGGCACCTTAGACGTTGGTGGTCACTAAAAATGTTTTGAAGCGACTGATGCGCCGTTCATTTCAGAGTCTGAAGAAAAGCGTAGCGTAAGGGTGTTGGGCCCTGTTTTGCCCATCTCCCCTAAATTTGTCTCCAAAGGATCCGCAAATTATTTCACTTTCGAACCTCGGCCAGGCGCTATGTAATCTGGCAACAAGGCGAGAGACAAAAGCTTTTTATTAAGCCTTAATAAAATCAACAGTAGTAAGGGGGAGGGGATAGCGACGGCGGGAGGGGGAGGGGAGGGGGGGGGGGGGGGGGGGGGGGGGGGGGGACGTCGATCTGACATAAGGTTGGCACGAATAGTGCCACCTCCGTCCCAGTGAGCACCAGGCATTCCTAACGCCCGAGCCACTTCGCGGTCCAACTGCGCACCGTTACATTCCGGACCGACCCTTACGATGATACCGCTGGCCAAAAGCTAAGAGCACACTGAGTAGCTGTAAGCAAACACGATCTCCTTTTATACGCACCGATCCTTTCTTCAAGCCATTTGTAGAGGGTTTGCTATGTCTTATGGTCATCGCTTCTGTGCTGTGCCCGAGAGCGGTTAATCGACGACTACTGGTCATCCCTCACGATAGAAGGGTTGACCATTTCAACCAGGGGGTTAAGGTTGACGAAACAGTGTTTACAATACAGACATCAGGTCACCTACCCGCCCGCCGATGCTTCAGTTGAACTTTAACTCTCTACTTAACATCTTCCTGATATTCTCACCCAGTGCAACTGTCCAAGTGGATACGTTGTAGAATTTATTACGTTATTCTTCTTCTTACTTGTTTTTACTGTTGTCTTTGTGTTTCAACTGCAGAGGCGATCTTTTGTTTTAGAGCATCTAAACGATGCGGTATTCACGATCAAAGAAGGTGCTGCTTATCGTATTCGATTCGATTTTCATGTACAGCGAGAGATATGTACAGGTCTGAAATACAAACAGAAAGTAACTCGTCATTCGATCACAGGTATGTTTATTTCAACGTTCGCACGTATTCTGACCTTTCTTTGCCATACGTCCCAGTTAGGGTTAAGGGTGCCTTTGCTTTCCCCTTTTCTCGAAATCGGGCCTTCGAAGTTCAGAGTCCAGAATGCCAAGACTAGTTTGCATGACAGTCTGTCTCATATTACACGATTTATGTCTAGTTATTCGAAATATTGCCAAATGTGTTTTATCAACCTAAACCACTGGCGTTACTGTGAGGTTTATTTTACTCTTCATCAAGATTTCCTATGATCGCAATGAAATGTATTGTTGCTATCGTAACTGGCTTTTTTTCTTTTGCTAGCGTATAGGTAACATATTTGCATCTTGCCTTCTGTTGTTATCGCAGCAAATGGCCGTATACAGCTTTTCCTATTCTCGCCCATTCCATATTGTAAAAATTAGCCTATTTTCTTGTTTATGACATCGTCTTCTCCCATCAGCTTTATGATATTACTTCTGTTAGTTGCCAGGTTCGAGTTGGAGTTTGAGTTTACCCAGAAGGTTCATAGCGCAAAAAGCAGAATCCACTTAATCACTTTCTAGCCTATTAACTTCACCGAATTTTGGTTGCCATTATTTGGAATTAATAATTGGTCACGGCTAATACCCAGCATGAATCATTTTCTCTAGCTCCATATTGAGGGGGGCACCCATTCCTGTCCTGTAATGAGTCACTCTTCAGTGTCATTTCTTATTTCTTGCAGCGAATATTATACTGATGTATTAACATTGAAATATGGGTTGAACACATTTTTTGTATCATGTTGTTTGCCTTGACGAACGTGCTTGAATTTTATGGATTCTGCTTGGTAAAAGTGCTCGTGTTCCCTCTGATAATTGCATAGAATGCTGGTTACAGTTGATCGTGATACGTTTATGGTTGGTTCATATGCGCCAAAGATGGAACTTCAGTCTTATACAACGCCCCTCGACGAAGCTCCTTCAGGTATACAAAGTTGTAAAAATGTGTTTTGGGCTGCCAGTTTGTGCTGAAGAGCACAAATTACTTTGTTAAATGTTAACTTCTTTTAGTTGATCAAATGTTTCCTAAATTTGAATGAAATGCCTTCCCATTCACAGCTAACCATAATCGCACATAACCTATATCAGAGCTGTTATGTTTCCTCACTCGTTATCAGAATGAACTTATCAGTCGCCTTTATACAGCTCTTGAATATCTCTCCATTCAATCAGTTCAAGATAGCTCAAATGTTTCCTCGTTTTCTCTGCCTAACTTTATTCGCAAAATGAATAGGATCCGCTATAAAAACTTTAGGTTTTGCTTCTGTCTTACATTGTTGGAAGAAAACTCGGCTGTAATAGACGAATCTGTAATGTTCTGTCTTGTTTCATAGGTGAATGAAGCGATTGTTAAGTGTTTTTTTTTTTTCATTTCTGCAAAAATTTGGTGTATCTGACTCTTCAGAGGTGTCGTTTATAAGTGTAAACAACACGTATGTGATGAGGTATAGTATTTGTGAGAGTGTGGAAGGAAAAGATGGGCATGTATTTGGTGTTGGATTTAGTGGATACTGAAAGGTTGCTTTCCGTTGAAATTGTAAGAATGTTACTTGTTAATCGCAAGGTTTCATAGGCAGAATCACTTTTGGCTGTTTAGTCAGATGCAATGGATACCGTTCAAGAGTTCTGCGTTGAGGTTCCTCCTCATTAGAACAGTGCTCCTTTGATGCTGCGCATATTGATGTTTTGAAGTTGGGGCGAGTTTTCTGTGGACACTGTTTAATTATTCATGCATAGAGGAGTATAGTAATGTGCAAACATTCAAGAGTTGATATTTATTTGAGGAGTGCTGCATCGAGGCTCTTATAAGGTGAAGTCGCAAGTAACAGACGACGACGGGAACGATTGGCTAACATGGACGTGGACATTGGAGATCTCCAAAGATTGGTAGGCTTACCTCAAGCGGTGACATTTATCCGTCTGGCTGTCAGCTTGCGGGTAATGCCGATTTCGTGAGCACTGCATTCGCTCATATGTTTCCACTATAAGCGTTTTTGCTATATTTTGGAAGCAGACTTGTTTGCACGTACTTTCTGGCTTAAAGTGTGAAACCCGAGATGAGCAGATGTACGACCGTGCTGGTAAAATTCGGTTGTTGGATGAGCTCGTCTCTGTATCTTCGGTTCCAAAAACAAAATCCTGATTTGATCCTAGAATTTCAGCGCGAGTTGTGTGTACCCGAACCTTGTTCGTATGCCCATGCATTGCTGAAACGTAATAAACATGAGTGCTTGTACGGCCAGCCGGTCAGTCGTTTCTGCTAGACGCGCATTGGTGAAGAAAAAGTGGAACATTGAACCGTTTGGACGAAAAAGTTTGCCGAAATTTATATCTTGCTGGCTCTAATGGCACGCTTCTCCACTTGTTTTTGTTAGTTGTGGTTATGTGAAAATCGATTATCTATAACTTTGACATGGCATTTTCCACACGTTTCTTGATGGATGTTTATGGTGGATGCTAACAGGAGGGTTGGATTTGCTCTTTAGCGGAAATAGTCGAGTTGTTCCATTCTGCATGAACCGTTTGATACAACTGTGGTAAAAGGTTTAGGTTTTCTCTTTGAGTTTTTTTTTGCCATGTTTGTTGTAGTTCTTGAGTTAAGTTGGGGATATTTCTATCACAAATGTGGAAATGGCCTTTTTGAAGTTATATATCACTGAAGTATTTTATCAGTAGATTTGCATTCCTTCATTGCTGTTATTGGCAGTTTTTTATTCTTCCATCGTCTGATGCCGCTATTTTCGGACATTTTTTAAGTAAATTTCCGTTGTTTTTTCTTAATGACGCTTCTTGTGAGCATATAAAAGTTTCTATTGTCATCCATAAGTTTTCTTCTTTGCTTTTAAAGAGAACATTTATTGCTCGCAAGGTTATCATTGCACTTGTTTTTTCACTTTAATAAGTTGCCGTTTTATGAATTTGATTTTTTTTTAATGTTTTTGTACTACTTGTCGTGATTCCACTGTTCCTAGAACGGTCATATCTCTCGGCTTATCGCTGTTTCGCTTATTGTGATGATTTGTTTCCCTTGAGGTGCGGCTGCTATGCAAATATTGTTTACTCTGCCTAAGCCTATCTGTGAATGCCATTCGCCGGTTTGTGATAAAAATAATAAATCATATCTAGTTGAGAGTACCGCAACGTTTACCATGTCCTCAGTTGAATCCACTGATAAAATGAATTTTAGGCTTAGGGTTTTACAAATGCAAACATTTCAAGAGAGGAGTTTAAACTTACAGATACGAACATGTGATATAGTCCTTTGAGCATAATACTGAATACTTTAACGGATGTTCATTGCTGTTTTAAAAGAAAATACTACATTTGAATGAAAACTATTTAGAAGATATATGAGGACGGTAAAATGTTTAGCCTGTAACTTCGTTTTAGTTACAGTTTATGAGGATGACTCCATTTTAAAGGAGTTTAAAACGCCTGAAATGTCCAGAAAGGGGCACAAAGTAGTCGAACAATTCTGAGAAGGTATCATTCGCGAAGCACTTTTTAATTACCTCCAAAGAGTGTTCACGCGGCTTTTACACAATAAAAAAGGTGTAACACATGTGATACTCAGAGAACAAATCGCAACGTTCAATCATTGCTGTTATTCTTGCAATAGTAAACTTACATCCGGAAATAACAGCGACCTCCTCAAAATAATACACTAAAATTGTCGAAAATCGATCCATTGGCAAGTCTACATAGCGAACAGAAATGGAAAACTTGAGTGCACTGAGAGTTTAAAATAAATATGCAAGTGGAGCAATTGTAAGTAAGCACTCAGAACATCGCATCAGAAAGCAATCGTCTGCAGCCAATCCACCTAAACTTTGATCTTATCTTCTTTCTTCTTTTTTTTCACACTAAGGCGTACGTATGCACATCTCATCTATAAAAATGTAGCTGGAAGAAAAACGATGAACTGTCTTGGATTATGCCATATACTTGGAGTGGATTATTGACATTATTAATAGTAGCATGTGGTAAATAGCAAGTTTCTATTATCGATGATACTGTTGATTGCTATTGCAGCTTATTTTAAAGAATTCCAAACTCTGCAAATACTCCTTTCATCATTGAAATGCACTGCACTTGCTCTTTGTTGTCTAATTTTCAATCGACGACGACTACAAATCGTTTCGTTGCCGACGAGTTGGTACTGCTGGTTGCCTTCGAGCATCTAGCGGGTGACCAGTGACTTTAAAAGTTTACTCGCTTAGCTGTGTTCTCTAAATATCCTTTACTTTTTATTTGCAATTCTTTGCTATATTTTCGCTTGACTAAAGGATGGAAAGCAATTTGTAACAGGTTTCCATTGTATAAATTGATCGGCCATCTAGGGGAAGCGAATGTTTCAATCGCTCTGATATTCTTTTCGTTGCATATTCATTCATATGATTTAGCCTAATAGGGGAAATTTCAAAGAGCGCATGTGGCACCCCTTTCAAACTCTGTTTAGTTCATTCGTTAAGAACGGAGGATTGCCTATTCTACTGATTTATTAGCTCAAACGATTCATAGGTGTACTCCAAGATTTATATGAAAATTAATCTTCATGCCCACGTGATGGTTTTAAACACCAATCTTTTTATATTTCCATTTGTTGTTCGTGTATTTTTTCCTTTGTTTGTTGTTCGTGTATTTTTTCCTATTTCTTTTTATGCCCTATGTGAAGCGACATTTTTCCCCATCTATCCTCTCTTTCTTCCCTTCCTTTTCTACATATATGGGATAATTACATTTGCTAGTTAAGGAAATGATGGGAACTTCATATCTAGTGACTGAAAACTTTTTTTTTACATATTCGCATTCCACTCACTTGTTATATTTGTACAAGCACATGTGCTTTTCGTTAATGTCGATCCTTCTGAAATGCTCAAAGAAGCGCTGTATAGTTTGGTTTGGTTCGTCGCTCCTTCTGCGTGCCCATCGCGAACACAAACCCAAATATCGTTGTTGAACGTTTATTGTTACAAAACATTTGTCATTGCAAAACTTTTATTTTCATTTAAGATATTTGTTGACGAAGTTTCATTCATGGAATATAATCAAGAAATGGAACTTCTTAAAGAAGGCAACAGTACGTCTAGAATATCTCCATTATAACCAACTTCTTGAGATATCATTTTTTTTTCAGTTAATTCATCATTCCCTTGAGCTTTGTTAGAACTTAATTAGTTCCCATATTTCTTTGCTCGTATTTAATTCCATAAGAGTTCGTTTTTAAGCTCATCTACGAGCAAACATCACATAAAGATTGCCATATTTCTAAGCGACTTGCAGTATAAAAAGGAAAATTTGATTGTGATTTTGTGACATCGATGAGGATTGAGGTGTGCACGACGATACAATTGACGAATTTTAAAAATGAGCCCATCGGAGGTTATTGACGAGGTGCGGCATCGTGCTGAACACCTCTTATGTATATGTAATCAGCTCCATTGAGCGGATTCGCAAATTCCCCCCTCCACCAATCATTCCTTCAGAGTTCTGATTCCTTTTAGTGTAACGCCATCAAATTGCTTCTTTCATCTATTACTTAAAACTCTATGCACAGGTGTCATTCATAAGATTACCAGTCATTAACAAAATATTTTTAAAAAATGTATATCCATCTAATAAAGATGTCGATCAAGCTGAAATTTGAGTTCTTATCTGAAAAACTGAATGAGGAGTTGAATTTGCCGCGCATATATATATATACTCGGATACCGTTGAAGCAATCGACTTCTACATGAACGACTTTGCATGAAATTTGGAACTAGCTACACATCAACAATTTTAAAATTGCTTCTTTATATATATTTTTTTCTACTGTTAAGAAAGGAACACAATGAAAATTCGATAAGGAAAGAACGACTGAAAATTTAACAGTCTTCCCACGCATTCCCCTTGTTCCATTTTTTTTCTTAGAAAAACTAAACCAAAAAGAAATCATTATGAAATAATTATGTCCATCATTATGAAATAATTATGTCCGCACGAAACGCATGTCGAGAGTTAGCATCGTCTTCATCAAGCAAGAAGAATGGCAAAATGACTATCAAACACTTCTCCCAAATTCGATGAAGAAAGGGCCCACTCAAGCGTCATATATTGTTCGCAAAGAAACACCCCGATTCGGGTCAATATGACTGCTGCAAATGCCGTCTGTAGCGTAATACTATAAGCCAAAATCGCAAAATGCACGCAACGACCTTGAGGAGCGGCGTTGTTCGCTGTCGACGAATTGATGTGCTACATCAAACAACTCATATCTTCACTTAGATATCCCTTTTTTTTTATTGCGCAAAACTTTGAGTTCAATTCGTGATCTGATTTCAACGATCGATGCAAACGAATTGACAGGGTCGCGTATTGCCGAGAATCGTTGCAACGCGCAATTTTGTAGTCACATCACGTGAAATATTGGCGAACGAGAAATATGCGAGGTGGACCAGTCGGTTATAGGTCAAGCGGGAATAGGGCGCTTGACCTATAACCTAGTCAAAGTAAGCCAAAGAAGGTCAGGAGCATGGAGCAGATCAAACAACTGCCCAGCATCCATTGTCAGGCTAGCTTGAAGCAGAATCGGGGGTGTATAAAAGGGGTTGACGTGCTTCATTCGAGCTTCTAAACTCGTCTTAGGGCCGGATGGGCATTCGTGTGTCCGTTAGAGTACGCGATGCGATTGGCGGCGCCGTGGGGCTCAACCGCAGGATTGTCCCGGCGACTGAAGCTGTCCTAGTGTCCTTTCCTGTTTGTCACCTTACTGTATAAATGCGATAGACTGTTCACCCATATATCTGTGTTATCTCGCAAGTTACTCGGCAGCAGCTCTACAGAGGGTGAAGATCCTCAAGGAGACCTGGGGGACTGAACGAGACAAGAGGAGCTGACACTTACAAATAGTGTAATACTAACGTCTTCCATAGCTACTTCTTTCCTAAAAGCATTAAAATTTCAACCTTTGGAAAAAAAACCTCAGTCTTCAATAATTTTTTAAGAGAGATTTTGGCTCATATATATTTGAAATAAAATGGAAATCTGCCAAGCAGAATTTGATAATGATCTCACTATAGTTAACGAGTTGTTCCTGTGTCGCTATCGGATCACAACTCTATGCATCGATTTTCGATCATTGAATGGAAACGTTCAAATTTTCACTTGCCCACCCAATCAATGATATGCTAATTTTGTAGTTAATTTTTGGTGGTCGTGAAGTGGATTGGTCTTTATGGTAGAAAATGTGAAACGTTTACGCACAATTCTCTGATATGCTAATCGAAATCATAGTGGCAACAGACAATAATAAGCTTAAAAGATGGCACTGTTGGTAATGTTTTCATCGAATGTCACGTTCGTCAAGCGAACAGCTGTCAAAATATTCTGTGCGGAGTGTATCTGAAGCATGATTTCAGTTTCTATCATCACCGATAGCCTCATAAATTATTGTTGATTCACACATTTATAGCATTACAAAAGTATTTCCAACGCAAAATTTTATTCATAAAAAGAAACTTTTCGAGAAATTCACAAGTATTTAGTCAAAATTTCACAAAATTTGTAGCGGCGAGTAATAGAGTGGAAATGAAAACACGTCTGTTATAATAAAAAGTTGAATGTTATTCATCGATACGTTCCACAAATTAACAATATTTCTTAATTGAGAAGCAAGAGAGCAAGTTGAAGCAAAAGTCGTTGTTTCGTGCACTCATTATATGGTTAACATTTACACTAAATCGGTTGGCTGTGCAAGTCGGAGCTCGTTGTTAGATTGTTGGTCGTTGCTGTGAGTCGACTTAACGGGTGAAAGAACAACGAATCGCAATACGCGATGTCCGTGTTGTTCAAGTTTTTAGCAGGATGGTATTTTTCTGCGTTGCGTATTTCGGAGTGGTGCCTCATTTCCAAAACGAAGGTGTTGTAACATCTTATTGTATAACATTGCGAAGTGGCCGCAAATGTACAATTCGCGACACACATAGTGCATCATTTTGCACGCCTTTTGTTGTTGTTGTTTTTTTTTTGTTCTCACGTTTATAAGTATTTTTGTTGAGTGTTTTAACTCGTCTATGTATTCAAAATTACCCAGTGATAAATGAATTTGTGCATTTTGTTTGTACACATCTTAACTTTAAATGTTTCTTATTTCTTTTATTCTTGCCAACAAATTGAATTGTATTATTCGTTGACAGCAAACGGTTAGGTGACCGTTATTATATTAGGGATCGTAGTTAGTATTAAGGTCTAACAAAGAAATTTATTATTACATCACATTTCCTTGTTATATGCCATAAGGCGTTAAGTATATAACAAACAGCTGTGTTACAAAACAGTGCGCCTCCTTTGTTAAGCGCAACATTTGCTATGAACTCCATGTCGTGTTGAACGCATCTCTAAAATATTGCAATTCGATCGTCAATACGATAGGAACTTTTGAGGCTTTGTCAACATCTATGAAAGTGAGCAGAAATCATTGCATTGAGGATGAGGTGTTTTAGTTAACGGAACAAAAAACTGCATTTTTGTTTGTTTGCATATAAAAATAAAATATTTGTACATGTAAATGAGGTCCACACATAGCAATGCACTTCACACTTCAGTTATGCCCTCTAGACGTGTACTGTAACACTTGCAAATTGTGACACGTCGACTTAGCGAAGAAACGAGTCCTTTCGACACGTCGCATGCCGGTTCGATGCGTGCTTCCGATCTTTCTCTCTTCTTTCCTCTCCCTCTCTCCACGTCGTTCTCTCTCACATCAAAAACCTTTTTCGCAGTCGATCGTTGGCTGTCCGAAATAAGGAAACTTTTTCAGCTACCTTTCGGCGACCCACTTACCTGTATGTGGCTCATTGAACGTTTCATTTAACTCGACACATTGTGCATACCATTCAGCTGGTAGCGATGATCATTTTGAGGTGTATGTGGAAAAAAAAGAAAAATCCAGCAATAACAGTATTCTGAAAAGTTGCCAGGCAATAGAAGTATTTATCACTGTAGAAAATACTGCAAAAAACTTGAATTCATTAAGAGATCATCACATTCTTATTAGTATTTGGAAGTGTTTATGAGTTTAATACCGATAAAAAAAAATGGTTTCTTTTTGGCTTCTTGCAAATATTTTTGAAATCATTTTCTTGCAAACTTTTGGTCGCTATTGCCGAAAAGTAAAATTCTTATGCTGATATATAGATGGTTCGAAAATTTACGGAAAAAAAAGAAACTTCAATAGTTTTAAATGATCGGTCGGATTTCTTGCGACGATAAATTTATCGCAACTTCATAAGTCAAACGATGAAATTTGTGAAATTAACAGAAATTGTACTTCCCAGTCGTTATCAACTGAGTGCTGCATTATCCTAACAGTATCATGAATCGATTGCCTTGTGGAATTGATGCTAGACAATGTAGTTCGAAGAACACTTAATATTACAATGATTAATTGAGCGTAATTTTTCTTGCCTGAAATATTATGAAAGAAATTTTTTTTTCGATTTTTTATGTGAAAAAAAAAAGTTTTTCTAAATTATCCTGTCACTTCTAAGGCGGTATCGCATTAGGGAAGTATTCGTGATGGCATAAGTATTACGAGTTGGAATTTATGCTAAATGTGTAATTGCCTCTTTTTCATATTTTTATTGAATTCGTTTACTTAACTTAATGTGATTGTCTCGGATTTTTTTCAGCACATTAATGTTGCAAAACAATTTTGTTTATATGGGCAACTCATTTTTAAACAACTTTCTATAAAATAATACAATTACTTTAAATTGTGGATGTAATAGCAGTGACGTAGATGACATTTTCTATGAAATTTTAATTTTCTGAGATCGTAGTAAATTTGCATAATGAGCGATTTACAGTTTATTCGAAACGACATATTTAATAATATTGGGATCGCATTGAAGAGATGTACTTTTGTATCGATATTCCATGGAATATGCAAATAGCGTAAGCGAATAGCTCCATAATATTATGAGTGCAGACTTTCGAAATGTTTGATATGGGAGCGAGTAAACATAAAAGTCAGAAAATCAAATCGATTCAAAGCAATGTTCAAATACATTTCTACTAAATTCTAAGAATTGTGTTTAAAAAAAACTATGTTTCGATGAATCAAATTCCTTATGCGAAATGAAACGCACCTTAAACTACCAAATTTGAAAATAAAGGTTTGAAAACATTTTGAAAAGTGAAGTTGCTGAAAAATTACATAGACTTTTGCCTTAAAACATTTATGAGCACGCTTTGACGAATTCAGAGGCGTCCATCCATATTTCAAACATGTAAATGCATCTAGGAGCCTTTAAAGATGGAATAGCGCAAAATCGAAGTGAAGGGAGCCAACTCGTTTCGGTGATTGTTGGGGGCGATAGCGAGCTGCTCTAACTTCTTCGCTGAAATCAATTAATGCAGTAATGCGTTGTGCTGATGCGGTTGACAGGGACGAGGGAGTGGTGGTGAAGGAGGGGTGAGGAGGGGATGGGAAAAACAGGAGTGAAGGAATTTCAGACATGCTCCTACCTCTTTACCAATATTTTTCGTGACGAAATTGTTATTTGTTTGCACACTACAAAACGCGCAATAAGAATGCGTAAATCGGCACATTGAAATCCTTTAAAAACTACAGATTTTTTTCAATGCTGTTCTAATTGGGCATTGCACTAATTTCATGGCCATGGGCTAGTTTTGATATTTTATTCCAAATTTTGTCGGTTTTAATTTGTAATTTTCAAATTTTGATTTTATTTTCTTCTTGGCGTTAGATCCTTTAAATTTGCACGCTTTTGAATTGAGGAATTCGGAGTTTTATCAAAAAAAAAAAAAAGATATTGCCTATTTACTTTTGCACTTCCTGACATTTATCAATGCCTATGTATTTATTTATTTACAATATCACGTATTTTCTCAGTCTTATAAATTTACTAATTGTTGGTTGTTGATTTGAAAATAGTTGCAAATGACCAGTAAATGAAACTTATAGGAGTGATATGAAAAATTAATAGACGATAGAACAAGAAATAGAATAAAAGAAGGAAATTAGCGAAAGTAGTTGAAGAAATTTCTCAACATATGCATTTAGTCACGCATCAAATCCTACTAAGTTTACTAATTCATCATTTAGTCAATATTTATTGCCTTTAAATTATAACGTACGATGTGGGATATCTGTCGGGAAGTAACCATCTTCAAATTGCTAACATATATGCCAATACTTGACAGCCAACAGCGAATGTGACAACAATTGAAATCATACAACGAAGCAAAGAAGTTGTCATAATAGCAGTTTTATGCTAGCTGAGTACAATTGAAATGCCAAAAGAAAGGGTTGACGCCTATGTGTGGTCTTTATTTCCTATTTGCTTTCCAATGTCTACTTATGTATGACTCTCGATTTTATGACAACTCTATATTATACATTACGCTTCGCACCGCTGTTATGTAGCCAGCTAACTTAACGTTTAAAAGGGAAAAAAATTATCTCCAAGTTGCTCTTACATGTGAACACCAGCAATCGTGCTTTATTGGGTTCGCGTTTACTTACGGAGCGGGTATTCAATTCATTTACTTACCCGATGTGTCATCTGTTTCTTATAGTTTAAAAATAACTTACCTGCATCAGGTGTTGAACTGTCAAAGTATTTTAATGAATAGACACATTTCATATCTTCTCGAGTTGAAGAATTCTCATTGCTACTCAAATTCACTCTTAAATGTTTTATACACTTCAATAATTGAAGTTTCACCCTTAATGGCATTTCACGGAAAAAAATTTACACAAAATGCATCAAAACTTTTGATAGATGCTTAAAGAGTTCGAGCTTTTTGCTTGAACAGATAGAAGTTTGGAAAAAAGTTTAAAGTACAGCCAGATGTAGTTATGTAATTGAAAAGTCCAATTATTATAACAGTACAAAAAAAACGCCCACAAACGAGCGATAAAGGTTATTGACCTTTGACGTTTGTTGATCGTTTCGGGGATCCCCACTTAAACGCTTTGCAGAACGATGTTCAATAGCCAATGTGCAAAGAGATGCATTCGGTATGTATTATTTATTTAGGTGGATATTTTCATGCTTGGAGAAGGTCAAATTCATCATCTCAAATCAGAATAAACATTTCGACGTTTTCACTAGTGATGTTGTTCTGGAATTTTTATAAAGATGTGGAATATTTATTTTCTTTCTTGAAAATTCTCAGCATTATCATATTTCTTCCGCAAAATAGTTGCAGTTGACTATGAAATTTTTCTTGAAAAAAGCATTGGAACATTTTTTTCTCCCTCATTCTGCAAAAAATTTGAAATTTCATTAACATAAAGAAATAATTTTAAGTCTTCGAAGCTTATTTGAAAATTTATCAAATGATCGTCTGCTTCCATCTATCAACCTGCTGATTTATCAGATAATTTTTCCTAATTATAGAGAGGTGATATCAAGATCCCATTGCTTCAATCGGTTAATTTAAACAAATCCAAACTAGAGAACTATGTGCGTTTAGGACACAATCTTTTTCAAAACATCGCTGAAGGCGAAAACTCGTTGTATTGCATCATCCTTTAAAGCGTTTTAGTGCTTCTAACTTGAGAATCGAAATTTGGAAACTATTTAACTTCTAATACTCCTCATCAGTTGGTTATTTCCAAACAAATTTCTTTGAAAATTAAAGAGCTAATATTGGGAGGAAAGTGAAAAAATTTATAAGATTTCATGTTTCGTCACAAAAATTTCGCATGACATCTACGTTGAAGAAATGTTTTATTGAACAAATGTTGAATGGATTTCACATGACGCTTCTCTTTTCTGATTCATTCCACTTTCAACTGTAAGCGACAAATAGAACGGATAGTCAACGTTCAAGAATTCAACGATATTTGACAATTTTTTATGGAATTTAACCATCCATTGCCCGTTGCGTATTATTAATAGCCGATCAAGAGATTCTCACAAAGTCTACAAAAAATGCGCTTTTTTTCAATGAATTATGATGCGGCACGCTTTTAATGCAGCATCTTTGCAGCAGAGATTGCTCTTAAATGCATTCAGAAAATCAGTTGATTTCCCTTCCACTCGAAATGCACACAAAATCGGTAAGATTTTATTGAATTTTACTGACCACATATATTTCAATCAAATGGATTTCCGCACACAAATAAGCCGCAAGAAATATTTGAAAATAGCGCGTTTAGCCTGAACAAATGTGATCTCGGGCGTGGCAAACTCTCACCAATCGATGGGAGGGGCGGGTGCCGAAAGACCAATGAGCGCCGCCCACGAGTAGAAAAGGAATGCGAGGCGGGTGTGCGTAAGTGTGGAATTGGCATTCGATAGTTGCTGCGATGTTGAGGTTGGTCGCCTTTGGTGTATTTGTTGTTATCGCGGCAACGTGGGCCGCTGTCGAGGAGGAGGAAAACGTTATCGTTATCACTAAGGTTGGCACTGAAAAATTTCCGGTGTATAAACGAATCTGGTTGCTATTGATTAATATATATATACATATACATATATATGTATATATATCGCTTTCATTTAACGCCTTCATCGATACGCATTCAACTAATAACAACGAGATTGCTACAGTTGTGCGCGAATTTTTGTTTCGATTTTTATGCATTGCTTAAGTTTGCGTTTTCTTATTTTCCTAAATGTTTTAAGTTTTAATATTTGGGATGAAATTCGTATGATATCCTATTAAATGCAAGTTTTTATTCATTTAATAGTTGACTCTTCTATACGTGTGAAGTAATCAGCAAAAACGCTTGATGGCATTTGAAGTTTTTTTTTGGTGGATCGGGAACTATTTCTCGAACATCATCTACAACGCAACAATTGTTGCTGAATGAGGCGTGACTTGAGTTAGTCAAGTGGTTTAAAGTTTTTTCTAACGTGTTGTGGTAATACTGGATAGTTTTTATTAGGGGAACTACGTGCTACACGAGAGTTTCCGAAGTAATTACTCGTAACGACTTGTATGACTCGTGCCCTTTTTTGTATTCTCTGTCATTCAAGTCTTCTGGTGCTTTCATTCCGAATAAAGCAGTCCTTTATTCAAGTTTTTCAGCTTTCCTCACATTCATCTCAATACCTGAAATACTCTACTGCGCTAAACAATCGTCTTTTGCTACTCTTAATCCGCTTTTTTTCCTCTCTCTCTTCGCATGTTTCAGCGCTATTTCATACCTTCCGGAAACTGTTAAATATGTAAATCTATATAAAGAGATTTTTTGTGTTGGTCTACGTAGGAAACTTCTTTAAACAGACCTTCGTATACAAGGAGTCCTTTCTACAACATGGTTTTTTCCGTGGGTTAGTTCCTAAAATATTTGTTCATTTGAACTTTTATTAACATAACAGTCTGTTGAGATCAAAATGTAGTTGATAGCAATATGAATGAAGTGTGATCCTGGTTGCGACCGAGAATTGGATCGGAATTGAGTTCAACCCATGAGCATATGGATGTAGGTTAGATCCGATCGCAGTCAGGCGCCTCCTTTCAGCAACTGTGGACCTGCTTCTGATTTAATCGGCCCTAACTCGGTTTTAGCAATTCGCAATCAGACAACGATGGATGTAGTCGCGACTGATAGTGAGCCTGATCCACACTCGTTTGTGATGCAACATTAACAGCAATTGCCATTCACGAACACCTCCATATGTCCGATGTAGTAAAGTTGGTGATATTAGAAAAAAATATTTGTGCGTTCAATCATTTAAACTTAACTTTATCTCATTCAGGATAATTTCGATGAGGTGGTAAACGGTCACGAATTTGTACTTGTCGAATTTTATGCGCCTTGGTGTGGGCATTGCAAAGCGCTTGCACCTGAATATGCGAAGGCTGCCACTCAGTTGAAAGAAGAGGACAGCCCGATCAAGCTCGCTAAATGTGACGCTACCGTCCATGGCGATCTCGCATCTAAATTTGAGGTTACTTTCTTCATTATTTCGAGTCTATTTTTCTACTTAAACTACTAGGCGCCCTATAAGCCATCACCGTCACTGTATTCATTTCCACAATTTTTACTTTTATTTGGCGATTTCATTGAAAAACGTGTTACTCTTTTTTCTGTAACAAGAGATTACGCTTACTCTTTAAGCAATGCCTAGTTGTGGCCTTATCATCCTCGAATCGGCTCCATATTTGTCACCAATCCTCTATTCCTTCACCATTGCTTTGAGCTACGTGCATTCAGAATAGTGAGAGATGTCGGTCACTGTATGCCGAATAAAATACTGGTTTACTACGCGAGTGTTGGAATACTGCATAAATGATCGGACAACGGGCATAGTCTTCTAAACCTAAAGTCGTGCAGTCGGCTCGTGCCAGCTGCTCTGTTCGTTTTTTAGGCAGCTGATCAGGGATCTGCCAAATCTCACAGAGTGATAGTAATGTACCATGCATGATTTTCTTGCCTTTCTTTATCTACATTTCCTTATTTATATTTGCAGCGTAACGTTTTACAACTGTAGTCTATGTCGGTAAAAGTGTTTGTGTTTTTTGTTCGTGTAGTTTTCTTTAGATCAGAGGCAGCAGGTTTCCATTTAATCCAAAAGCTCAACAACTTTATAAGCAGTGAGTGGTTCGTTTGCTGATTGTCGATTATGCCGAAAATTGATGCATATTTTGCATTTTCATTATTTTTCCGAGCATGTTTGCACCCGCAAAGTGCTGAAACAGAATGGAAAAACAGTTAAAGTCCGAAATGCCGTTTCCAGATGTTTTGCTTGGCGTTACGGTTACGTTTCTATTCATCGGTTTTATTTTCCTTGATTTTTAGAATTCAGAAATGCGGTGATTTTATTCCTCTTCTGTATTGTTAAGGTCGTTATATTTTCTACTTTTATGCGTCTATTTTATGCCAGCTATCTCTTGATACCTTCCTTTAATTGCGCTCTCTGGCAAGTTAAAGTTGGCCTAATGTTCTAGAAGTTGATTATTTAACTAAAAATGAACATTTCATAGTCCAAGGTGGGTGCCTTATAAGTTGATTCTTATCGTGAATTGCTTGAGCATTCCAGCATAGGTGATGCTCAGTGAAACACATTAGGGTCTGCGTGGTGTGTTAGACGATTTCTGCCCTATATTCAAAGTGTGGATGAACACTTCTTTAATGTGGATTCATCACTTCAAATCAAAAGTGTTATGCACAGCGAAAAGCAAACTGATTTTAGTAGCCTTTTCCGCGATGCTGTTTATCGCTTTCGCTCTCAATGTACCATGCTTTGTGAAGAGGATGCTTTTACAGCTATCCTGGTCCATTCCCATTTTTCGCGTGATTAACTCGTTCCTGCCATTTTTTTGCTTGATGACATGTTGCCAAGTGTAGGACAAATGACCATTGTGTGATAAAATCTTGCATTTAGAACGGTGAAGAAGTAATATCTGCACAGAAAGTGGTGTTGATAATAATGTTTGATGCAAAACAGTGTAGAGAGTTAAGTATCTTCTTGGTTTTGCGATGTGTGAAGAGACTTGAGGCTTCCTTTGGTGTGCTCTTGATTTGAGGTGGTTATCATGAGCTACCATTTTAGGTTCGTGGTTATCCGACGCTGAAATTATTCCGATCGGGTAAACCAACAGAATACGGAGGTGGCCGCGACGCAGCTTCGATCGTCGCATGGCTCAAAAAGAAGACGGGTCCTGTCGCAAAAACACTCAACACGGGTGATGACGTGAAGGACTTTCAAGATTCAGCCAATGTGGTCGTTGTTGGATACTTCAAGGTTAGTCGAGTAGTTCTTCATTCAAGTTTCTGAGAATGTTTTATACGCTTTTGCATGGTTATGCAAAAGCTATCATATTGGGTTCGTAACGGTGTAGATGTGGCGGGCAATATTTCTTGTTGGAACGATGAGGCGGCGTGTCATTCGTCCTTGACTCGTATTTGCGGTGTGGGAATGCAAGTGACCTCTGCACAAGTGGAGCCGAAAGCTTTGTCCTTATATGGGTTCAAACCAAATTTCTTGTTGAGGGTCTTTAATGGAAGTCGTATCGTTATTGCGTGAGTTCTACAGTCTCATGAATCAATAAATCCCTTTGCGGTGGTGTCTAAAAAGTCGAGCGGTAGCTTCGTTGTTAGTTTCCGTTTTGCAAGTTAAAATCTTTTTAGGTCTTAGTGAATGGTGATTTTGTACCAACAAATCACCTTTTCCTCGATGTAACTAATTATGGCGATATCAGAGTTTCGCTGTTCAGATCGATGATTTTCTTTCATTCCATCCATCAGATAACAGCAAGAAAGGGGGGAAGTGCGCTAAGAATGTGCGCAAGTTGCTTGCATTAAGGGGAATATCCTCAGGTGAGCAGAAGTGGGAATCCCCATCGAAAGGTGTATGCAGATTTTCGATGGTTATTAGGGTAATGAGATGTTCACTGTAAGGAAGTGCACTCCGGTGCGCACGCATTCGTCTATGCAGCTCGCGACTGCTCAATGTATAGTGCTAGTGCCACGTTGGAGTGTTGTGCGATGCGTCCTTGCAGTTTGAATGAGACGTTCGCAAACAAACTTTCTTCCAACCGAGTGCTCTCCCCTCGTCTGACGTTGATGAATTTCTGAATCTCTCGTATTCCTCTTTTCTCTCGACTAAATGCTTAGCGTGCGGAAATGTGATCGTCGATTGAAACAGCTGCAGCAACGCGTGCATTGGGGCACATTTTTGAACGGCTGTTTTTGGGAACATTGTTCTTAAGTAATGTTATAATGTGACTTTTTATGTACTTATCGTTCTCTGTCAAGCATTGCAAAAAAAAAGAAAAAAAGAAATGCAACGCAGATCTTCGGAAATTTTCTTTATTCCTGTTCCTTTTTTTTTTTAAATCGACATTGCTAGCGTTTTTTAAAGGTCGCCTGAGAATCGTGTTTTCTTGTACATTGGCACTTTTTGACGTGATTTTCTTCGTATTGCGTGATTCGAGCTCTTTGTTCGTGAGAACGGAACTGTGTTCTGTGCACCGCAAGCGTTAATTGAGCACAGTAGATGAGCGCCGTCAATTCTTAAAAAATAATATCATCACTAGCTTTATTCATGTTGGTTACGCATATTACGAACTTCTGCCTTCCCAAAAATCCCTTGAAACGCCCTCGACCATCTCGCAAATTCAATGGAGCTTTGTGGCTCTGCGAAGGAATAACGGAGGGTGTTGCGTTGTGATGATGAATACTGCTAACATTCAGGTAAGTGATGAAAGCATTGCCAACTTGTTTTTCTCTTTTTGGATTTTCGATATTGCAGGACGCTGGAGACGTTGACGCAAAAACCTTCCTTGAAGTCGCTGCTGCTATTGACGACATTCCATTCGGCATCACCTCGGAGAGGGATGCTGCAAAGCAACTGGAAGCCGATAAGGAGGGAGTCATCTTGCTCAAGAAGTTCGACGAAGGGCGTAATGTTTTCGATGAGAAGCTCACTGTTGATAACCTCAAGTCGTGGGTTCAGGTAAGGCTTGATGCCCCTGATCTTGCTTTTCTTCTTTACTGGTTTGACTGTGACGGCTGCAGACTTTTCTATGAGAATTTGGTAAATGGCCTAAGAGTGAAGGTGTTTGTTGGTTCATCTTATACTTAATCTGATCTCTTAGTTATTCGCATTTTATTTTTGGATGTTGAGGTAGCAGTTTAGTGCCGTTTCCACTTTCAGTCACTTTTATCGGATAGAAGCTTTAACTGTTTTTGTCATCATGGAACTTTCGGGTAACCGCAAGGCGTAAACTTGGTTTCGTGGATGTATTTCACGATTTTCGGGGCCACAATAAACTTCATATTTCTATGTGTTTCTGTAGTAATGACCTCGATATGTTAACAAGTATTTTTGAAGGGTTCCACAAAATTGGCCTATGGGAACTCCCCATGTAACATCCAGGTAGAGGGGTAAGTCGATCGACTCTCGCTGAAACTGATTTCAAGTTAGCTAGCCGTCTAGGCTAAGGAAACCATTTGCGGACTGATTTTGGAGCCCTGGATCAAAAACATTTTTTTATATCGACGACGTCATCATTTCTTCAGGGATTTTTTCCTCGCTGGAGTGTGTTGTAAAAGTGCAAGTTTTTTTGACAAGGCGAACTATCAAGATTTTTTATAGGTCTTTGGTAGGAAGAAAATGAAAGTGAATCTCCATAGTCTGTCAAATATTATAAGAGGACCGGACATGGATCTAACTTTTTTAAGAACAATTAAAAGTATTTCAAATCGGCTTTTGGAAAGTGAACGAAGGGAACGAGACATCTGCACCTAGCTGTCGGGCTTCATACAGATCAGTCGTTTGTAATTATCGTATGGTGTGAAGTTTCCTTAATTAAGATAAAAAGCGCCAGAATATGCAGGCTGCTTGTCTAGCGCGCTGTCCAAACGTTAAGGTTGAGTGTATTCGTCTGGTCGCATAGTGGATGTTGCTGGAAGTGACAGTTATAGATCCGTTTCGATTTTTTTTTCTCTGGAATTGGGAAAGGCAATTTCAGGTGAATAGGATGCCGTTGGTGAGCGAATTTACACAGGAATCAGCCTCAGTCATTTTTGGCGGCGAAGTAAAGTCACACAATTTGTTATTCATCTCAAAGGAGAGCCCAGAGTTCGAGAAGCTCGAGAAAGAGTTCCGTGAGGCAGCTAAGAAATTCAAGAGCAAGGTTTGAGCTTATTCGTTTGCTGCTGTTATTGACTTACAGTGAGTTGAGGATATTTTTATCTTGTGACCAGATTGTTTATGAAACTATAAGTTAATGCGATGCTTTGAACGTATTTCTCACAATTTGCTAATGTTCATAAGAAGTTTGGATGAAAGGTTGAAGCTTGTGAACAGTATATCTAGGCGCACTTCAAGTATCGTCGCCCAAAGATTTAGAAACGTATCAATGGAAAGTAGTTGTTATGACGAATATAGAAACTGCACCTCTGTCCAAACTTTTGATACCAGTCTATTATATACTAAAAAAGAACCAGTTCGAAAATATAAGTTGAAAGCGGTGCCTTAGGTATATTGCCGTACCTGCTAGATCCCTGTTTTCATGTCCGTGTTTAGTCGGATTTTGCTGTGTTCGATATCGGTTCACAGTGCAGTGGTTCTTTTTTTCAGCTTCTCTTCGTCTACATCAACACCGATATTGAGGATAACGCACGTATAATGGAGTTCTTCGGTTTGAAGAAAGAAGATCTTCCAGCGCTACGCTTGATTAGCCTTGAAGAGGATATGACGAAGTTCAAGCCAGATTTCACTGATATTACAGCTGAGAACATCATTACATTTACGCAGTCGTATTTAGACGGAAAGTTGAAACCGCATTTGATGAGCGAAGAGGTTCCCGAAGACTGGGATAAAAATCCGGTCAAGGTGCTAGTTGGCAAAAACTTCGACAAGGTAGCGAAGGACAACAAGAAGAACGTACTCGTCGAATTCTGTAAGCCTTCCTCGGAGTTTTTGGTGAATGGTGTTGTTGAGATGTAATTTGAGGTGCATTATTTTGTATTAGCCTATCGTTCACCCTCGTGTTGAACGCAGAGCACATCATAGGATTTCGCTACTTTATAACTGCGCGTCAAACCTTTATTACTTGGCGAAATATCAGATGTTATTCTTGTTTCGGCTTTAATATTATAGCTTCTCTCTTTTTCACTCAAAGCGTAATTTGTTATGCAAAAGTGGCGCTCATTTAAACGATAATTTTTATTTATTTATTTATTTATTTTTGTGCTGGTTTTGCCCATCAAATTGAAGAAGTCGAATTCCGTTACCCCACGGAATTTATATCTTCCGAAAAATGCCGCTGCAGGAAAATGGATCTGCGGTTATTGCTACATTCGTTTTATAATGCACCATTTGCGTCTGCGATATCGCATTAGTTTAGTAAGAAAGCTTTTATTTTTTTTTTCTTTGAAGTATTTCTCTCGGGTTTTTCACCTTCAAACTTATCTCATATGTTTCGTTCTTGCGAATTGAAATGATTCTCTTAGTTGATCGACGAATTTTTGATTCTTGTATGTTTGCCGCTGTAAGTGCTGCAAAAAAGAGTATTGAGGCTGACAGGTTTCGTTAAACGAAAACCTCTTATCACAGGATCAACGATGTTGCTGCAGTTTTGAAACAAACACAAGCTACATTAGTATAGGAGCACGCAAAATACATACGTAGTTGACGTAGCAGTATAAATGTGCTTGCAGCCGGCGACCCTTTTGGCATATTAGTTGAAAGCTTATTTGTGACAGATCTTACACTGTTCCTGTCCGTGTTGCGTTGAATTTACATGACTTCTTGTTTAAGAAATTGGTTGTTACTTTTTCGTATTCCTTAAATCCAGGCCGTCCCCTTGCGTCTTCAGTATCTCATTTTTATTTTAGTGTCGAGGTAGGTATTGGATTGTGTACAATTCATAAATTGTACGATGTAGGAATGTTAAAATTTGTGCATTCACTGAAGGTTTTTAAGATGCGCCTTGGTGTGGTCACTGCAAACAGCTAGCACCAACATGGGACAAACTCGGCGAGAAATACAAGGATCACGAAAACATTATTATTGCTAAAATGGATGCAACAGCCAATGAGGTCGAAGATGTGAAGATCCAATCATTCCCGACAATCAAATTCTTCCCAGCCAACTCCAACAAGGTACATATCCACTTCCTCTATGCACTTTTTACTCGAAGGTGCTTTGCAAAGTATTTTTGGATATGATGTGTATGTATGCTCAAAGCAGTCAGTAACGCCTTGCGATTTGAAAATTTCATTTGTTGAAGAGTTTGGTCGTTAGGCTTACTTGGTAAGGAGGTTTCAGTGAACACTCGTTGTGCACGATATTCGACGGATAAGTTTACATGGGTTGAACCCTCTAACGCTATATTTGGTGTCGCCTTCACTGACCGAGGGAAACCTTCACTTGTTCGGGAAATTTTTGTAAATGGCAGTATTTCAAAGAGGTTACCGTGCTATATTGATTGCATTCGCAAATGTTTATTTTCCAAGAGCGAGCACTGTTGCAGTTGCGTCTATGGGTGAAGCTTGTCTTAAGGCATGCTTGTTTGCAGGTTGTTGATTATACTGGTGAGCGAACGTTAGAAGGTTTTACGAAGTTCCTCGAGAGCGGTGGCAAAGAAGGAGCTGGATTGTCGGACACAGAAAAGGCTGCAGCTGAGGCTGAAGGCGAGGAGGAAGAGGGCCACACTGAGCTTTAAGCTCCCCTCCTGCGGTGCTAAACGAAGGGTGCGTTGGGCTCAGGGGCCGCATCAGTACACCCCGATGTGTTATTTATCGAGGTGGGGGTGCAGGATGATGATAATGGGAGTGGGTGAGAGGTACCCAAAGCGATGAAGCCCCGGGTAGGTGTGCTCTCCTCTTGCCGTACTTCATCTCGTGTCTGTGTTGTTGTTTGCTGATGCGTTGTTCTTTGTTTTGTTCGGGTTACCTGTTGCTGTATGTCTTCTATATGCCTAATTTATTTGAGCTAGGAAATTCTATGGAATGCTCGCCGTGTTTTGTGTTTTATCATTTCCGACTCCACGAACTTGGCCCAACTTTTTCCAGATTGCCTTGTTTTTTGCACTTTGATGCATGAACACAATAAAGGAAATTTGTTTAAAGCTGTTGTATTTGCCGGTTGAATGCGTGAGAGGAAACAGCTGAAAATTGTGCCCCTGCTATTGTGGTGTTACGTGACGATAGCTTTGCTCAGCCGAGGTTGTTATTTGTTATATATTGCGAGAGGCGGAACAAGAGGGGTTGGGGAGAAGAAAAGCGTCAATGAGAGGTGGGGCGGTGGCTCTTTGCCTTGCTCAACTTTATGCTTCGTTAAACGCTCGATTCTGTTGCTAATGGTTGAGCGTGGGCGGTTGGTGGTTGAATTCCAGGTAGGAAGGCGGGTATTCCAGGCAAGGGCGACATCCACCATTGTTTTTGCGGTTCTGCGGCGTCTTGCATGAGAACCAGCACGGGGCAAGGAACGAGGAAGGGCAAGAGAAGCGGACGAAATGGAACGCATATTTTCCATCCGCATGTCTGTGCAATTTTTTTGGCGTGTCTTTCTAATAAGTGCGCATCTGTATATAATATTTGGATCCTTTAATAATTGAAGAAGCTAACACCAAATTTTTAGTGGATACAGCTAACTAATTTAGGCCATCAATGGGCTTAGGCATTGACCTAATTGAAAAGACGGACTCAGGTTTAACCGAGGCGGACATGAACTGCATTTAGGCGAGGACATGTCCTCTTTGCTGAAAGTATTGCAACCCAATGTTTGTTCTCCTAACAGGCGTGGATGAATGTTGTCCGTCACTAGATTTGACTGGAAATGATGCTACAGGCATGGGAAAATTTGCATTCTTCGGTACTTTTCTTCGAAACTAGTCAAGTCCCGACCTAACAGCAGTGTTTGTTAAGCATCTGATTTGGGCTTCCACCCTGAAAGAGTCAAAATTTTTGAATAACCAAGGATGAGCTGGGGACAGAGCTGCCAATATGTGGTATAAACGGTTTCGGCGATTGAGAGATTTCGAAGTTAACAGCGCATGGTCGTACTGTTTGAATGAATAATTTTCCACACTCGGAAATGATTGGTATTGGTCTACGGCGATTTTTGAAGTTGTACTACGACTGCCCCACGAGACGTAATATGGCAATATTTCCTTCCAGTGTAAGTCATCATCTGGGAATTCAGAAAATTCCGTCTGCCTTCATGCCGACTAGAAAATAAGCTTACTGATGCGTTTTCGCAGCAATAAACTGTAATACGGATGGGATTTAGTACTAAGAAATATGATGTATTGATGGGTTTTGATTGGAAAACATCCATTTTATGGCGTGTATTGTCACTCTCATTCCCTCAAATTCGATTATATGTATGTCATGGCAACTTCGATGCCCGTTGAATTCGTGAACTGCGTTTTCGATCTATACATTCCACTCAAAAAGTTGCACACTACTCGCCTCGCATTGCCTAGCAATTTCTAACCCCAGAAAGGATTTCTCAAACGCAACAAGCCAACGTAGGAAAATATTCTTTTCGAGGTGTGCCAAAGATCTGTGCTTTAAAAGCAATAAAACGGGGCGAGATGTTTCATTTAACTGAATCCTTTTATAATAAATCTTTATATTAAACAGGAAAATAAATCTACCGCAGAGTACCAGCTTTCTAGAAGACGCTAAATTGCGTCGAGTGAATGATTATTTATTCAGATGCAATCTGATCACGAATATCTTTTGTTGTGTTTTTAAATTGGATGATGAGTTAGCGTTTGTATTTCCATTTATAAGTATTATATAGTAAGCGTTCGTGTCAAAACAATGTTGAATGTGAAAAATGGATAGAAAAATTTTTCAAACCTCAAATGGTATCCCCTCTCATTAAACATAGGGGTCGAACAACTTCCGCCTCTCTGATCATACTTTCTGAGAGAGGGATTTCGTTTCTTGTCCGGTCGGCCTGCGCTACCTCGACTAATTTTATTTAGAAGTGACAGTGCTTCTGCTCAGTTCACTCGCTTCTAGTTAAACAGTATTTTTGTTTGTAGATTTGTTTTAGTATTTTTCTTTTATTCTCCCCATCGGTTCATCCGTTGCGCTTTATGACATGTATATTATATTACATGTCATCGTACGTTTGCGAATAAACTCAGTTCAGTTTCAGTTCAATATAATGTTCTACGCCAGAAAATGCAAGGAGATATGGGGTACGTCGACCGCGTAAAGCCTTTGATGTTAAGCGTCGTAAGAAACTTCTGCACAAGTTAGGAGCCTATAACTTACCCGGAGTCACTATTCGAATGGGTGGAACTATTCATTGTTAAATGTTCGTTCAGGTTCAATATAGAATAGTTGTTGTTGTATGGACATTAAATTATGAGCGGTGATCTTCAACGAAGCTTATTGAGTTCGCTACTCTCACCAATCTATTTATTCGCAGATGATTTAGAAAATGCCAATATTTCAACGATCCCACTTTCGCTTTTTATGCGGCATAAAAATGATCTCACTAGATTTTATGGATGTTTGAAGTTCTACTAAGAACAAAGGTGCTTCATTACAAATTTATGCATAATGATATTACATGGATAATTCCACATACATCGTGGGAGATTTCATTACTAGTGCTTAATGAGATTTGATAAAACGCTGTTCAAATCAACTGAAGAGATTATCCATGATCTTATGTTAAAATCTCTTCAAATTTTTGTTTTGTGCATCGCATTCTACAAGCATTCCATTATGTATAATACTTATATTCAGCACTATCGCTATGCACATTTATTATATTGTCGCTAAATTATGGAATGTTGTATTGAAGTATGCTCAAATGCGTTAAATGAATGATATAAAGGGCACTGAAAATTCACAAGAATAGTTCGCTTATGTGACGTTGCTCCTTGAACTATACATTCCCGACTATCAGACTTCACTAGAGGTTTTTAATCGTGCATGCTTCGAGTGTCACAAGTTCAAATTCGATTTGATTTTGTGCTCTAAAATTAGAATTTTTTTTTTCGACATTCCACATGAAAGCATTTTAAAGCATTTTCTTTCTTCCTTTCTGAGAAACTTTCTTCATCCGACAGATTTTTTGTTCCGAGGTGGGGGGGAGGGGGGGGAGGGGGAGGATGGGAAGTCATTTCGAGATCATGAACTTCGTAGGTAAGTATTTAAATAAACGAATATGAAGCATTCCAAGAAAACTGTGAGTTCCCACTTCAAATGAGCGAAATCTCGAAGTTGTTTGGTCTTTCCTCGAGAACAGTCACATATGAGGTTAATGCTTAATGACGAACTGAAATTAAGTACTCATGGATGCGTGGATAATTTCTCATTCGAATATCATCGTGAACATTGAAGTCAGATGAACGAACAGTGTTAATAAACAGGTTAGCGCGTTGATCAAATGCAATTGCGCTTTAATATTGCATCATACATTTTCTTCGAGCGCACTCTGCGTTGATCTGCTTTTTCCCCTCCCGTCATTGTTGTTTCCGTATGCGCAGTGGAAAGAAGTGCTTTGAATTTATGTTCAGAATTGAGAAGGAAGGATGCATAGCCTGAATAATTGTGGACCACCAAGTTGCCCAAAATCCCATTTTTTTATATCTTCTTTAGTTCGTTATCAAAGCAGCGTAGAGGTTCTTCATTTATGCATGTAAGGTGATTTCCAGTCGCAATGAAATTCGCTAAAAACAAACCAACGAATATCATCGTATTTGAGATTATGTTGTTTATGGCTCGTTTTATCAAACAAATAAGCACTATACTTGCACTTGAATAATAAATCAGAACGTTGAGTATTGTGAGTTGTTGCTTGAGTGCACCAATAAGATGTGTGCACATTTTAAATGAGACCTACACTTAGTTCGCTAAACGATAAGAATAGAAAAAATTTAAACGGTACTTCTTTTTCTCCCATTTACTGATAAAAGCACTAATTTATTATTGACGAATATGAGTAAAAATACACATTAGAAATTTTTTTGAGTCTGTAAACGATTATTCGAAGCACATACTCAATATTGCTTTTGCGCTCAAAATATGAAATCCTTATGCCCATTACTTTTGGCAACCTGTATTATTTGATTGGTCGAATGTGTTCCACCTAGATCAATAGGTTTAGCGCGCAGGAAAAAACGCCCAAAAATCTTCAAATTCACACACCCACTTATAAAACATGCGGATCATACCACAAGTTTGCACACTGCGTTGGGAAAAACGAAAAATTCACGACGTTTTGAAGAATGGTATAACATGTTTGGTATAAGATGGTATAACACGTTTTGAAGAATGGTATAAGAATGGTATAGCATTCATAGGTATAACATGCTCGCTCGATTGGAGAATAGAGGTTGTTCTAAGTGCAATATTCGTCCGTTGCAAATGCAGCAGACGATTTTTGTATGGTGGTGTCTCAATCCTGGAGGTGAGAGCGATAGCCATTTGTTTGCACGTTTATTTCTGTGCGTCTCTTGCAGCATTTTCACACCATTTTTCGAGAAATCAAGAGGAAATTGGGGTTAATGCGTACTTAAGTGCTTCATTTTGAAAAGTCCCCTTATTTTAGTTTAGTTTATTTACAAACGATTTGTTTACAAAAGATTGCATAATTATTTATGAGTTCTTTTTGAAGTCAACACTTAAGCATTTGAGGGAAGGAGGAAGGAGAGGGTTGTTCATCCTTACTCAACAGCCGTACTTAGTGTAAGTATCACTGATGGGTTGCCGCTATAGTAGCACATAATAGTCAATATAACTTTCCTATGGCGTTTGCGGTTACGCCTACAGCTCAACTGGGAATAGTATTTCATATTCGATGGTTACACCTCAGCATTCGTGGAAACTAAAACTCGAATTTTGCATAAGTTTATTTACTGGAAGTTTTTCCTTATTCAATAAACGTCACCACAATATTTTACTACGTTCATAAGCTGTAAATGCGACGGGAAAGGGCTCATGTCTTCATCGTAGAAATTTGCAGCTATTTTAGTACTAGGAAAGCATTTCAACAATATAAGAAATTGTTCTTCACAAGCAGCCCCTTCACTAAGTCATACATCAGGTTCTCGCTGGACTAAAGGGTTCATTAATCTTCTCGTTATAAGTTCCTTTAATGTACCTCTCTCACTTCAGTACTCTCAGGTTTTTAATGTGGGCAATAGGATGGTTTCGTCAAAGGACGTGAAAGCAAACTCTTCCTCACCGGGAGTTTTATAGGACGGATTAATTTTTCCAGCAAAGAGGATTACATGAAAAGATGCACTGAACTGATAAAGCATTCGCATCGTTTGCAAATGTCACCGATATTGATGACAATATACACAGGAGTACAAGAACAACCGTATACACAGGAGTACGTTTTTCGAGATGTTGAAACGAAACATCCCCTTCCCCATTAAAGGAAAATTTCTCAAAAAATTTCGGACAAGAATCCGCTTGCTTTCATAAAAACTCCCCTCAGTAATTTCTCCACTTTAACTGCAAAACTTAAAAAAATGACCTACATTCACCAATCGAGGACGTTGCAGTATCATTGTTGTAATCTAGTTTTGGGTGCAAAAATAACCTTCATCTAAATGAGCGCTCTCTCAAATAAACCATTTCTCAAGCATTGTTCCTTCGCTGGAGTTTCGACATTTATTCAAATTGATGCAGTAGTTATCGGTACAGATGTGCAAAATTTACTGTAAAATTTTACTAGTGCTTAATGAGATTTGATAAAACGCTGTTCAAATCAACTGAAGAGATTATCCATGATCTTATGTTAAAATCTCTTCAAATTTTTGTGTTGTGCATCGCTTCACATGCATGAATTATTGCATGAAGAAACTCTCAAATTTTTTATCGAGCAATTTCCCACTCGATGTTCTTGTCGTAATTCAACTGCCAACTCTTCTCTACCTTGTCTGTACTCAGAAGTGAGACATGAGCCAAAAATTTATTGCAAATGCAGCAACTTTTTATGTATTAAATTACATTAGCTTGATGTTTTTACTTCTGACCGAGCGAAAACGACCAAAATGTCAATTTTACAGGTAAGGAACGAGCACATTTCCTCCACTCCAAGCGTTGTTTTTTACGCCTCTATCTGGGGGACAGATTTCTCTTGCCGCCCCTCTCGCACGCAGATCGATCACATGTTCGTTTTCCGGACAAAGAACATCGGCGATTGTTCGAAAGGACGGGTGTTTGGACGAGGGAGCTGCAGTTAACCACACCTTGATCGCTGTTCGATCGTCCCGACGTCAAAGCAATTCCATCTCTGGAGCAGGCGAACACATCCGACACTGATAAGGCGGCAAACGCCACCAAGCAACGGACCACTGTATCAGCACAAACCGTAAAAGTTCTTTGGTGATCGGTCGCATAAGCCACGCCCCCGAAGACACGCTATATTTGAGCGACTGCCATGGTGACAGTCACTTCAGTGGACGATAACGACAAGTGGACGATTCATTTAACGACTTCGGTAAACATGCCGGTCTTGCGAAGGGAACCTGGCCCATCGGAAGTGTTCCTTTTCACATCCGAGTCAGTGTCTGAAGGCCACCCTGACAAAATGTGTGACCAGGTGGAGCACTTTCTGTTATGTAGTTCAACGTAAATGAACCATCCTCCGTAGAATCTTCACCAAGTCTTTGGTGAAACCAAGGTGCTTGTAAATATCAGCATTCCTTTGTCACGGCTGATACTTTAACAATAGAAATGTTTGCTTCCTTGCTCTTCCATCGTAGAACAAAAACCAGAAGGTTTTCTGAAACCATAGAAGGTTTCCGGAAGAATAAACTAAGGCTAGAAAATATAAACTCACATGTATTGATGACGCAATTATTGGAGAACAGAGGAAGAGCGATTAGCGAAGCAGACACAGTTTGTTCGCTGATTACCACATTACTGGTTTCAACGTCGATGACGCCTATCGACCGAAAATCGGTGCCGTGGCGATGCGTTCGCAATTATTGCAGAAGACTGCGCTTTGATAATAACATCAAAAATTCAACGCGGTGCTGTTCAGATAATAAAAATCCGTTTTCAGATTTCAGATGCGGTGTTGGATGCTCATCTCGCACAGGATCCAGAAGCGAAAGTTGCCTGTGGTAGGCGACTGACATCTGCTTTAGAACCTATTATAGCATTTCATGCTAATCGTTTCATCACCATTTTATTCTGCTGAAATTTTTTACTTTTTGAATAACAAACTGCGCAACAACAAAGTCATGCCATAGAATAGGCAATCTTGAGCATAGAAAACTGAAGCGTTGCGCAATCAGCACAAATTGAAAGCGTTTCTGAATCGCTTATAGAGTAGCATCAGAGTTGCGGGATTGTCCTATCCAACTGGTCACTTTCGTTCCAGAAACAGTGACCAAAACGGGTATGGTCATGATATGTGGTGAGATCACTTCAAAGGCTACTGTCGACTACCAGTCACTGGTACGCAACGTTGTCAAGAGGATTGGCTACGACAGTTCAGATAAAGGTGAGATGTTTTCTTTTCACTGCCTCGTTCATTATTTGTGTACCATATCAACTGCACCTAGTGCAGCCATAACGCAGTGTATCGCATCATTACATACCGTAATTTGCCTTATTATACCCCTCGCATTGTACTGTATCGAATTATTCATTCATAATGTACTTACAAGGCGTTTTTGATTGTGGGTGGTTATTTGTTTCATCGCCAAACAGTATCTTTCAAAATGGATGCACCGGATAACAGCAAGCGTATGATTTTTTGATGTGATTTGTTTCCAGAGCTCATCTTTTAATAGATCGCTTCGTAGAACTCACTTCCGTAATCGCGATTTGTGTTGACCCGATGACTATGTAACGTCATTTAAAGGGTTCGACTACAAAACGTGCAACGTGTTGGTCGCGCTCGAACAACAATCACCCGAAATCGCCGCCGGTGTTCACAAAGACAAAGACGAAGACAACATTGGGGCAGGCGATCAGGTTCTCACCACCAAACTTTCTCCTAGAAAATCTTCAAAAAACCCTCAGTTTTGCAGCAACTCCCTTTGGAAATGGAAACAAACACATCATTCAAATGAATACTCTCTGAAGATGCTTTCAAGGTGTTTTTATTTTGGGCGTTGATTGCAGTTAAAATTGTCATGAGCACATTTTGTATTGCTGGAAGAAATCATTACACAATTCAGTTGGATCAAGCCCCACTTTCTTAACAGTGTTTTCAGTGGTTTTGCTTTGTTTCTTTCCTAACCGGTTGATCGATACAAGAGCACAAATTGGATACCCATCAAGTCATTTCTGCAAAAACATGCATTGTTTGATATAGTTTAATTAATCGACCATAAATCTCCCGATATGAGAACCTACATTTACCTTCCCTCATTCGTTTCCTCCCCAGAGTGTAAGTGCGGGAGAGGGTGGCAGTTCCGCATTACATCAAAAGTCCTCCTGTTCTTTCCCTTGAAATGATTTCCTCTCATTTTTCCTATAGCGTTTCTTTTCCCCACAATTTCAACGCCTAATACAAAGCAATGGTAAGCACCAGACAAGCATGAGTAGACAATACACTTACATGTGCAGTCAAATTTGCTTTTGCGCAAAATCTAGCACACAGAAAGTTTCTACTTTGCATTCAAGGACAAACTGCCCGGATGAGTAGTTATCTATTACTCAATTATTGAGGGGACGAAATAGGAGGAAAGAGGGAGAGTTTGCTCTGTTCTCGCAAGCCTCTCTTCTCACCCTCTTTCCTATCGTGTTAGTTTCAGTGGGCACTGAACAGTCACGGGGCAGCTGAGATTTCAATTGCTTCTAATCGAACAGTGGCAGAATAAATTCATTGTTGGCTGCAATTGGACGCAATTTTTGTACTTGTAATGTAATCGTTAGTTGTGAAAAACACTTTGACGTGATTTTATTCGGGATCGAAACACTGAGGGATGACTTCTGTTATGATAGCAGCTGCCCGATCCAAGAGATGACCCGTGTTCTTGGCCTTAAGGCAAGTAAATCCCAGAGTTGAAGCGAATAGAAAAAATTGATTTCAATGAAAACAAATTTATAGAAACAGCCATTCCTTTTTTATATTCATTTATTGCAGTGATTAATGTTGACTTGAGATATGGCGTCTTAGGATGTTAAAAAAAAACTTAGAATGCTTAAACACGTTCAGCAGCGAGAACCACTTGCACCATTGATAGGGTAACCGATGATAGGGTAGTTTAAAGATGCACAATGCTATGCGAAGTTCACGTGACAGCTGAAGTTCATTCACGTGCAAGTAGCCATATTTGAACGATATCAGTGGTACCATGACGTTGCACTCAAGATGGAATTACTAGACGCTATCGACATAAACCTTTCCGCGTTTCATATAGAAAAACTTAACGGGACCCCTCTTTCACTAATTGATAATATGGCTATGACATTGCTCGAACCGAAGAAAAAAACTACTTTTTAACACAAAATTTCATCGTGCACAAACATGATAGGTGATGATGCTCAATGTCAACAAAGTTTGTGAACAGATCTTTATTGAAACTATTATACACACCTTTAGTTTGAAAAAAAAAAATTTATTTTCCATACAATATGTACAGTTCAGTTGAAAAAAAAAACCATTAAGGAAAACAGAGGCTTGATTAGAGCGAGCTATACTGGTGGAAGATTCTGCAATTGTTTCATCTCAAAGGTCATTATTGTAATATGATGAATTTAATACAAATTCTAAGGGAGATAATGTGGATGAGATTATTTCTATACGTTTATTGATCATTATATCAAACTGTGGATTTTTTTTCTTTGCCAGTTAAACGACGGCAAATAAGCACATCATTTCTTCTGTAAACAAAAAATGCACATAAGATGCAACTACCTTAGCTAATTGGGCAAGAGTACAGAAATCTTAGCTGCCTAAAAAAAACCATTATATTATTTCGCTCATTATTCAACGACAAAACTGAACACTGAGTGGAAATAACTATGGTATTTGATGGAAATTTCGTACTGTAATTTAATATTACTTGAATCGTTGATGCTTCACTTAGAAATGAGTTGAATGAAAAACTGTGTTAACGTTTTTAATGTTCGTGGAGGGTCACGTATTTGCAATATGCAAGATCAGCATATGTCGAAATGATAATATAAAAACATATTAAGTGTGCTGTTTTTGAAACCCGTTTCATGCATCGAAGGAGGGGGAGGGTGTGGTTTTTGAATCTTTCGATACACTTCACTTAAAAAATATTAGCATGAGATGAATCGAGGGAGGTAAGTTTGGAAAATTTGATAGCAATATTCTCGGTGGAATTTAAATTATGACGAAAACAGTGTTTTTCTCTCAATTGAAGCGAAAAGCGTTGAAAAATAGAGAACTGAAGGGAACTACAGGGTTTGATGTTCGGCTATGCAACTGATGAAACAGTGGAAGCCATGCCAATGACACTGCTATTAGCTCATAAGCTCAATGCAAGACTACATAAGTTGAGGCGAGACGGCACTCTTCCGTGGGTTCGCCCAGATTCGAAATCACAGGTAAGGAGTAGACATTTTAAAATATTCCTTGTATATGAAGCATAACCGAGCCCAGGTAGAGCGAACACCTGGTAAAATTGATGTTGTATACTTAGGAAGCAGTGATGTTCTATTTTAGAAGCATGTGGTATAGATGGGCGCCTCGTCTAAGCAGAAAATATTAGGAAAGGATTAGCTTATACAGAGCGAGATATTAACACCCACAGCACTCCAAGCTATTTTTCATGTGCCAGCATATCGTTAATGTACATATCAGCAGTACCTTGAGCAGATTTCTGGACAAAATCGCCGCAATTCTGGCAGAAATTCAACGTTTTTTTTGTCTTTGAAGAAAGGATTTGAAAATTGTTTCATTTATTCCACGTTTGCATTGAAATCCTCCTTCGCATACATGTTCCACAAATACGACAGCAATGACAATTTATGGAGAGAGAGTTATGTTGGAATTTCAAAAAAAAAAAAAAAATTGAAATTAGGAACGAACTTACCAACAAATGATTTTTTTCACATTTTTAAAAAAAATACACACCTGTGCAATGCGTATTTGCAGTTGATTTTGCTTTATATTAGCTTTCTTTCGCACTCACTTTAAATATTTTTTTACCTTCGGCAAAAAAATATCCTCACTAAATAGTATTTTGGTAAAGCCTAACCCTTTAAGAAACCGAGGTGATTGGAACATCGTCGTCAATAAGTGTTTTTCATCGTATTCGGCTATCTTCCAGGTGACAATAGAATATACGTTTGATGGCGGTGCGTGTTTACCTAGACGTGTACATACAGTGGTTCTATCAACACAACATAATCCTGAAATTACGATGGAGACACTAAGAACAGAGCTCATGGAAAAGGTCGTGAAGTTCGTCATCCCAGCGAATATCATGGATGAGAACACCATCTTCCATCTGAATCCGTGCGGAAGCTTCATCACAGGTGGCCCAATGGGCGATGCAGGCCTCACGGGGCGCAAAATCATCGTCGATACGTACGGTGGTTGGGGAGCTCATGGAGGTAGGTAGACGACTTTTGAGGGAAGGCTACTGAAATCGATCACTCATAAAAAGTCAAGAAAACTTCGTAAACAAAGGTTTTAGCGTCGTTCTGCTCGTTGCATGGCTGGCATAAATTTGCTAAAAGTGCATATGGATTTCCTCTTCAGATTAATGTTTCTGAAGTACATTGGAAGTAGGTTGGAAATCTACATCCTTCACCATTACCTGCTGGAGTTCATTCCGAGTCAGGGAGAGCTCTTTTCAATGGACACTTTTTTAGTCATTTGAGCCGTAATGCCTTTTATGATGAAATCATTGTGCGTCTGTCACAATCATACATTCAACAACGACAATACGTGAGAGTGCAATCTCTAAGGTTGAATGAAGTGCAACAAATCCCCTCTCCTCCACATTTCCCTAAGTGTAATTCCTATTTAAAACGCCTAGAATGTGAACGTTTCTCTCCAATAAAAAAGAAATTTATTATAGGTGGAGCTTTCTCAGGAAAAGATCCCACAAAAGTGGACAGATCTGCAGCTTACGCGGCACGATGGGTTGCGAAAAGTCTCGTGAAGGCGAAAGTTTGTCGACGCTGTCTGGTACAGGTCAGCTGGCACATAAACATTTGTTTAGGCAGTCCCGTCAGTCATTGTTAGGTGTCGGTAAACAATTCCACACTAGTCAGCGCACGTGATTAGTATTTTAGGTTCAAAGATTACTTACAAGCAAATTGATTTCATACACGTAGTTTGTTGGAATCAATTGCAGGTATCATATGCGATAGGAGTTGCCAAGCCACTTTCGGTGATGGTCTTCTCGTTTGGAACATCAGCGCTCGAAGAGCATGAGCTCTTACAGATTGTCAACGACAACTTTGACCTCAGGCCCGGAAAAATCATAAAGTTCGTTGTTTTTCTTAGCTCGTGAAGCCCACTGACTGCACATGCACAATCTGTTCCATTACCGAAATTTCTTCGCAGCGGAGTTTCTCGATTTATAGGTGCAGCTGTTCGAGTAATCTAAAACACACATGCGTTATTTCAGAGAATTGAACCTAAAGCGGCCAATGTATCAGGTGACCGCCGAGAACGGACATTTTGGTCACGAGGAATTCCCATGGGAACAGCCGAAAGTGCTGAGAATCAACCCGGAACTGCTCAAGAAGTCAAAAGGACGCCCAAAGGCTGCCCACGAGACTGGAGCCATTGCTCACTGATTTTCATTGATTTTTTATTACTCCTATTGCGTTCAATAAATGTATCGTGTAAGCATTCAACAAATTTGCCATTGAAATTGCGCCGCACATCGTATCTTCGTTCGAAGCAGTGCACAATACAGCAAGCATGGTTTTATTTCAAAGAAAGCATTGTGGTGGCGAAGGTTAATTCTACGGCCACTATGATCTTTTCAGAGGCTAATGTTCAACTGCATAAATAATAAACAGTGTTCTTGGAATCGAAAAGAACCCTCTCCCGACGAGCGCTAATATGTCATTGCAAAGAAATTCTCAAAACACCACTGATGGAATAGCGCTTTACCTAAATTGAATATTTCTGACTGCATCTGGCAGTCCATCATCACTCACCGGTATTTAATCTTTTCTATCTTCAAAATTTCAGAAAAGCATCCGAGTATGAGAGGGAAGTAACGTCGAAACACGCAGGCATTCTCAAGACAAACCGCCCTCTTCCGCCCATCTATGAAACATAAATGAAATATGAAATACACTAACGTACGGTTTTCACTGCATTCACAGAACAGGTGTACACTTGATGCGATATCCGTCCTTTCGTTTATGTACATCGACATTTAAAGACTCGCAAGTATAACTGGAAGATCGCTTTCATCCACCAACAATAAGAGCGTGAACGTCTAGCACTGGCAAAGAACGGAAATCTCGAATGACGCACGCCGACGCTATGAAGTTTCTGTAAAAAGTTATTTCGGCAATTCATACAATAACTTCAATCGATCTTCAACATTCCATTCTTCTTGAGGTCTCGTGATTCGCAACAATCGAAACACCACTTTCAACTCACAATAAACGTTATGCCCTCATTCTTACCTCCCCTTTAGTTTCATTTAAAATTGGCTGCGCTTTTTACACTTCCTATATCCGACATTCATTTCGCTTCAGTATTTCCTTACCTTTACCTTCAATAGGTCGAGTGTTCGTGGTAGCTCACTAGTACGGCGGTGGGAAGTCATGAATTCTTATCCTCTACGGATAACACTTTCATTGGTCATCGGACAATGGCTATTAAAAGTTTTGTAGCTTTTCATCGAAAAAAAGTTTTGCACGTGGACTCTTATAAGTGTATCAAACAAATCCAAAACCTATGTAATCAGAAGAATAAGTTTTCTAACGAATTAACGGATCGTATGAGAAAGAAAAATATGGAAACATGAACGTCTGAATTCATTTCAGAGAACGAAAACAATTGTTCGCAAATATGCGCTCATAAAAACATCTTAAATGAAAGAGCGTTCATTGAAGACAACAAACACACATTACAGATAAATAAAAATATATACATCTCAACTGAATAAACATACGAATGAATGAACATACAAACATTACAATTAGCAGAGAATGGCGATAACAATTCGAGTGATGTGAAAAAAACGCCTCAAAACATACTCTATTTATGAAACCTTTTGAATAGTCTCAGTTTTTGCCGAATCAACAGTGAAGTCGTAACGGATACCCCGTGTTTCAAACACAACTAATGAATCAAAACAGATTTCAAAACCCTCGATTCGAAATATACGAGTAATATCATATCCTAGATGGATACGAGCGACATTGAGAAGAGATGCAGTTACACTCCGTTTTAGTGAGAGAAAGTTGTCGCAAAATTTTTTCCTTCATCTTCATGACAGAAACGCTCAAAAACGAAAGCTCTCGGAAAGTTTAAATCACTTTTAAGTTGCTAAGTTGCAAAAAGTGGCATATATTTGAAGAGTGATTATGAAATGAGCACATTAATGGAATACTAAGCGAATAATGAAACAAAAATAGATAAAAATAAAAAATACTGCATCTCATGAAATACAATAGGATCAATCTGAAAAGTAAGTTTCATGATCAGGCAATCTCTATACAGAAGAAATCAATAAAAGAAGAATAGCGGAACAACTATATATGCCTGCATTTATAGAAAGCATCACCCCATAAAATTCGAGAGGCATCTTCTAATTCAACGACAGTTGATCGTAAACACCATTTAATTTGCGCGACTGCAACGTATTATTAACCTCTACGAGTTCAAAGTTTTGTTTTTTCAGATGTCAACAGTGCATCGACAAGCTCACTTGCCTTAGTTGCTAAGAAGTTTTCTATGTTCGTAGCCAATTGCCCTCGACGTCAAGTAAAAAAAAAGGTGACTGCTGATAAATTCTTCCACTTCACACTATCTTTCATAACAGCATCAATTCTTGAATTCTATTCCATTCTAAATTCGATACTGATCCACTTTCTGCAGTTCAAACCAATGCTAGCCTCAGTTTACCATCACCTGCAATCCAATCCCCTTCTCCTTCCCCCACCTCCCTTTACTCAAGTAATGAATGTATCGCTTTGGTATTAAGGTGAACAACCCAAATTGAAAAATTTTCTCCATTTGTTCAGAAACAATCTGCGGTCCACCATACGCGAGATCAAGCTAAATTTCTTGCAAGAAATAAAAGCAAATTTGATTAAAGCAGACCCCGGACCGCTAACCCATCAAACGCTCTGAAAACAAAAGTGAACGGGTGTGACATTACAAATCCGCCAACTGTACGTACGACTGACGAATTAGAAGACAAACTAGAAACCACTTCCGAAGGGATTCGTTGACGCCGGCTCGTCATCTTCTTCTTCGAACGGATTCGTAGATTTTGCATTCGGAGCACCGGTTGGTGTGATTCCGGCTTTTGAGGAACTGCGTGTGGATGATGATGCACTAGGCGACCTTTCGAATGGGTTCGTCCCGACAGCGTTCGGTTTTTCTATTACACTCATTGATGGCTTCTCGAATGGGTTTCCAGAATTTGACGGTCGAGCACCTGACCATGAATCGAACAGCCCATTGCCCATATAGGAGGCAATCAGAGACATACAATCGACTGTAGCATCCATCTTAAATACAACAAAAACAAATGAAAGGCAAGGAAGTAACGAAAGAGCAGGCAAAAAAGTTTGCGAATAAAAGCGGAAGTTTAAAACCCCCTCCCCCCATAAAATCAAAAAACGGATCGAAAGAGCCCAAATTCACTGAAAGTTGAACAATGTCTCATAGACTGCCAGATGTTTCAGTAAGTGCTTTCTTACTTGCGAATGTTTTGGTATTAGAAACATGAAATTTGTCCCTCTCGGCTACACAAACGAATTCAGCACTGTGCATACCTACTGGTTAGGCTCACAGTCTAAAAAATGAGTCCATTTTCATGTACGATTCCTTCGTAAAGCAAAGAAACATTTGCACACTTTTCGGCAGTCACATCATAAAATTTAGTGAACACGATAAAAATTAACAATCACCTCATCGCGAAACTGTTTTCGTGCACTTCTGCTGCTAAATACGTCTGCATAATGGTCACGAGCACTGAAAATAATATTAACAGATAAAGAGCAACAAGACAATGATGACAAGCAGCTTCCAACAAAAATAGGAAATTCTAGTAATCTCTCCTCCCCACTCTACTTCTAAAACAGCAAAACGAGATAGCAGTAAGTGCAACAATAAAGCAAGCAATTGTAGGCTATATATTGGGTATGCAACCTTTGCTCCACTTGAAAACAAAAGCAAGCGGATCAATGGAAACGAATAACTACTATGACGCGCAACTCAACCTTCTGCATGATTGGTGATCAACAATGTTGGATGGTCGAAAGAACAAACAGTAGTAAAAAAAAGAATTCACCTTCTACTAAAAGCAAAGGTCTCTACGTAAGGGTTGACGATGGCCGCCTTGACGGCTGCTGATCGGAAGTGCATATATCTAAACTTCTCAGAAAATAAGCCAAAATCCGTCCAACTCTTTTTCGCAAAAACTTTTATTCTTCAAACAAACAACGGCAAAAAAACGAATGTCCACTTCATTGACAAACGAGGGAAGCGGAAAAAATAAAAATGCATAACACGTGTATAAAAAGGAAGCTCTCACCCGCTTTTCAAGCGCATCCGTGTACATGCGGGGCATGAATCCGCCTTCTCGCTATACGATTCGAGGCAGTGTGCATGATAGGAATGCTTGCAAAGGAAGTGCACAGCGGGCAGTTGTAGTGAAGTATCGCAAGCGGAACATTTATTCATTTGAAATATTTGCACTCTTGAAATATATGGCTAAGTAATACAATAGAACTCACATCGAAAAGAAATGTGAAGAAAATATTAGTTCTACGCTTTTTTTTTAAACGCAGTTTAATATCCGACAATAATTGTATATTTTACTACAGTTTCTATTTTCTGTCTTTACAAAACTTTCCGCTTCTCTCCTTTCTCCTCTTTCTTTTACGAAAGCTTTCACTATTTTGGGGATATTTCGGTTTAGTTTAATCTCACCAGTGATTTGCAACCGCTTTCACAGTGGTATGTTTTTATAAGCTCTTTTACAATAACAACTGTCTATCCTCATTACTACCTCTTAATTTCGACTGTAATTTAGAACTGTATCGACTGACTGCCTCTTTCTTTTCTATTTTATTGTTGCACCATAAGTGTTGAACTATATCGTCTCATAGCGGATGCGTCAGAATACTTGTACGACGTTGACAATGGGATTTTTTAAATTTATTTTTGTCAATCCCATTTTCGTATATTTTAAATTTTCAGCTTAAATCTATTCCTCCATCGTTTAATATATCACATGTATACTGTGAGTTTTCAACGTCCTATATTTACATTCGCACTACAAACGTTTGAATGTATATTGTTAGGCCTTCGTGTGTGGTCAAGCACATAATTGGCGTTGTATTACAAAAGATGCATAGCTTTCGTCATTCAGAAGTTGCATTCTCGAAGAAAAATTGCCTTAGATAATATCACTCACTTCTACCTCCTATTAGTACACTTTGCTCGTGCTTCAATTGTTACGAAATAGAAAACATAATTAATACCTGTAATTAATACTCTCAATTTGCTCCTCAATTTGAGTCATTTTGGCCTCACTAGCAGCAATCGATTTTTCGTCCGATACAATCTACAATAGTGTAATTTTTAAGCAAAACAACAAACAAGAAAAACACAACGGTTTTGAAATACCGCTATGTGCTAATAGATTACCAAACTAGAGTTCTTCCTTGTATCTATCGAATGCCATCTTCAGCAGCACGATAAAAGGACTGACGAGAAAAAACCGCAAAGAAACTGAAATGACAAATTAAGGTTGTCCTGTTCAAAATGAAACTGATGCAGAAATCGGAAATAGCAGTACAGACGTTAATAACAAATAACGAATGGCGGAATTTTTCGAGAGGAAGAAAAATTCATGCCTGCTATGTATCGCTCCTCTCCCTACTACTTCCATTGGATCTGTCCTGAGGAAGTTACCCGCCAGACGCGCAAAAACCTCCTCTTTCCATTTCCGGTCGCAATCATCGCTGATCATACATTCCCACCATAAGATCTGCCCACCGACTCTTTGGTCGATCGCACAGGCGCTTCCGCTTGAGAGGTACATAAGTAACCTTGCGGTCCCCATATTGTCATCCACGCAGACCATATGCCCCGCCTCTTTACTTTTTCGAATATAGGGTTCCCGGACCACGTCTGCAAATTTTGTACGAGGTTTGACCCCTTCGGAAGTAACATAGCCACGAAGACCCATCTTACGTATGCTGTGCTTCATTGCTCTTTGCGTCACAACCGGTTGTTTTTCGTCAGTTTTTGTTGTCGAGCAACATTCCGCTCTATATAGGGTAGAAGGTAAGATACCGGAATGGAACAACTCGGTAGACCGGCAAGATGTCGTCGAATAGTAGTTTTTATCTTATCGAAACTGGGTAATACAGCTCTTTTGCTTCCATCACTTTCACCTCCGAAGTTATTGGCGAAATGCTACAGTGTTTTGGTGGCCGAAGCATATGCTCAATACAGGCAAAACTGCTTTTGCATCTATTTCATCTTGGATGGATCCATTTCGAATATGATTTTGTTGAACATTCCTTGAACTTGCTTCACTTTGTCCTGCCGTTCTATCACGCTATGGGCAAAGATAACGCAGTCGCCTGCAAACAACAGATGCATCAATTGCTCACCATCGATAAAGGTGTTCCGCCACCATTCGAAGTTGTTGAAAAGGGCCTCCAGGATTATTACAGAAAACTTCGTTGAGAGTGTATCGCCTTGGCGTAATCTTTTTCCGTATGGCAAATGTCGTTGACAAACTTCATCTCTGTTCCGTAGTCAGTATTCAACTATTGCATTACGTCAACATGCTCTAAGTTGATGCTCGCTGTGTTTATTGCACAACCCGCATCAACCCAAAATTGTGTCATTCCTAAACGGTCATAAAATTGACAAAAATTAACAAACGCATTGAACACACTCATCAACTCGCTCAGGGGCCAACAAGGCATCGCGTAACGAACCTGCTCGTTCTGATGCTTCAACCATCTGAGTATATAATCCCTCACGTTAGCAACACATAGTTTGTTGCTTCGCGAAAGTATTTCGAGGACCACCAATGGGTGAATGCAATTCGTCTCTTCCACCCTTTAAAATAAACCCACTAAGTCAGCCAAAATAACAGCATCAACAATGCTTTATAACTTAAGCAACGATCAAAATCAATGGGAAATTACCGCACTTGTTTAGAAATCAAAGCAAAAAAAAAACAAATTTTAGCCGTATATAATAATTTTATAAACATATGAAAAAAATATAATCGCTGAGATCTCACTGGAGTAGAATAAAATTTATGATTGCAGCAAAACTCAAACGCATAGAAAACCTATAAACACCTGTTGACGAACAATGCTTTAACGTTGAAAGGTTTCAATTCTCAGACAAATCAACAAACATTTCACGTCACCATATCACTTGATGCACTTCTTCGAACCATGCTCATTGGCCGCTTGCTATTCTTTTTTTTTTCGCAAATTCTTCGGCTTTGGAACTCCAGAGCTGTCATAATAGCAGCTCCACCAAAATGCCGAAATATTAACCAAGGAGAGAGGCCGCAAGCCACTACGAAGCTCGGTTCGAAGAAAGAAAGTGAAAAGTGATTCAGTGATATTCCAAAAGGCGGCTGGATAAGCGTAATCATCTAAAATGATTATATATTTTAAAGCTATAATCAACAGCAGAACAATTCATGTTAAGACACACGCGATAAGCAGAAGAGACACATTCACATTATACAACAAATTCAATAAAAAGTTTTAAAAAAATTACCTCTCTAATAAATACTGAAGAGCATTTGCGTCGATACTCTCTTCACGAGATGCAAATATTATAGCGTCAATCCATAACTTCGGACTTCTGAAATACAAAACGAAAAATAAATCTCCAAAGAAAGGCTATTAAAAAAGCCACTGGAAAAGTGTAGCGAAAAAAATATGCTAATTTTGCCATCCATTATAGTCAAAAATTAGGTAACTCACCAAAGAAATTTGTTGTAAGTTTTGATGTAGATTAGAAACGAATAAGATCAACGCATGCTTCCTTAAAAGTATATCCTAGAAATTAAATACACGTGAATTCTAGCAGAGCTAAATATTCTAGACATAAAAGCGTAATAAATACTTAAACGCGATACTGCTTCCATAGAATAATTGGATGATCGATTTTAAAGAAGAAAAAAAAAGAGATAATGCTCAATCGACAGACAACGTTTAATGCAGATAACATCGGACGATTCTCAGGAAACAACATATTTCCTTTAGAAGAATTTGTGCTCATCATTCAGAATTTCATAAATGATATAGTTGAATGAAATTATTGGAACTGTAGGCCTTCAAATGGACATTTTCAAATGCAAACTATTAAAAAGACAATAAAATTCAGAAATAAACGAAAACATCCAAACAAAACTCACCCTTTAAGTTCGCATAGCTCGAAAATTTCCTTCAAATTATTTTGTCGCATGTGATACTCAATAAGCTCATCGAATCTAAATTAAAGTACTTCATTGTTATGATAACTTAAACGATTATTGCTGATGATAACCGATTACTGGGGAAATTGGCGAACTGAAAACTTAGTGGAAATTTCTTCATTTAGCTTGAAGAGGTGATCAAGAAATTTATGGAACAGGAAGGATTTTGATTCATCAACCCCTCTTCGAGTTCTTAAAGCTAAACTTCGTCACTCTACCTATTATGAGTTATGGGTCGGAAAAAGCATCGAGTTTCATATATAAGTAAATAAACGAACAGATACGATGGCCTTATTACTCAGCGAACAGGTTGAAGATAATTATTTCCCATCATTGAATACAAAAAGAACGGGCCTTTCTAGTTTAGTATAGACATCGACGATTCCTGGGGCAAAGTCGAACATTTGACAGATTTGCAGTGCCTGATCCAAATCCTTGTTTCCGATCAATGCAACTATTTCCGCACTTGCATCTGGAGAATCCTGTAACAAAAGGAGAATACTGGTGACGCACTCAAAAGATACATAAAAGGCGACAGTGAGCAAATTTCGTTGCAATGTGTTCAGATATGATAGATGCAAGGCTTGCATTTATCAGTAATAAAAAATATATTAACAACTTCCAAGTGGGAAATAATGAAAATCTCCACTCAAGAAACTAACAGATCTCGCTATTGCCAAAATTATAAAAATGCAAAATTCACAAATATAAACTTCTTCACTCATGAATTGAAACCATAGGAAAGCAAAGAAAAAAAAAGAAAAAAAGAGGAAATTGAGAGGTCAACACCACAGATGCTACCTTCCTTCAACATCAAAGTAAAAAAATCACCTCGCTACGTTGTGACCACTGACGAAGTCGCAATTCAAGAACGATATCACGTAATTGCGAATTATGTCCATCAGCCTGAATCAAGCAAATCGACATCATCACCCTAATGAAGTCTAATGCCAAAATTACCAAAAAAACAGATAAAATAGGATGGGCAATATGGGAAATGCATTTATATTATGTTTAAAAACGATTATATCATCAATTAGATTAAAGGGTAAAGTGATTGTCCATGTTGTATACAACTTTCGACATCGAACGTGGTCTCAGTACGATCGATTAAAAGTGGATTTAATCCAAATACATACTCAGAACAAATGACCATCATTTCTTTCCCTATTCGAACATAATCGCTGAGAATTTAAAAAAAAAAGAACGTAATATTCAAGAATCACCTGCAATGCGAGTTCGACGAATCGGGAGCAATGTAGCGCATCTCCAACAAACATTTTCATTAAATGCGTTGCGTTGATTTTTCCTGAAAATGAGCTGCGTTCGTCCCCTCAGTTTTTACAGTCAACATCTTAACTGGAATAGAAATAATATTAGACCTTATTTAACGAAAAAATTGGGCTCCGAGCTTTCAACATAAGGCGGATTGTTTATAAACAGTAAATCATAGTTGCTACGAATACCCTCAAGAGTGCTGAAGACAGATTGAAGCGTAACTTCTAGCGATAGATAACTTTCAATGCCAAAGCAATGAGTGCACCGTTTGGATGAGGCAGTGTTCTATAGCGTTAAGAAATATTTCTCCGTTAAAGTTTCTTTTTTAGTATATATATGACAGTAGAAATTTACTCTCTTTTTAGTCAAGATACAATGAGCGCATTGCACGGTTAATTTAGCAAAAAGGAACTGTAAAGCGTAAAAAGAGTAGATAACAAATCAAGTGGCTTCTAAGACGACGAAATTACCGCTAGGATTCAGTACGAATGAAACTGACAAATGCTTACCGTTAGAGGTAACCATCCTGACGAGGAAATTCATCGTTTGCTCCGGAAGTTTTTCAAGAAGCAGTTTGCCATATTTCTCCAGATATTTTTCGACCTAAAAAAATCTCTTAAAGATTTTGCAAGGTGATTTAAACAGTATAAGCATCTCGCACAAAAAATTTGAAAATATGGAAATCCCGTAACTGATAAAGCTAAATCGACGCAAAACTTAAACGTATACTATGCTCTGGTTTTAAGCACAAATCTTTGTCCACCGTAACTCTGTTTAGAGGCCCATCAAAAATCATGATCATCAGCGTATTAAGTTATAAAATAAACTGCAAAATTAGAGGCAACCTGACTTATACGGCAAAGAAATCAATAAACACTACAGGTTCAAAAAAAATAAAGAAGATAGAATTGAGTACCGTATTTTTGAGGTCTTTTCCTTTTCAAATTCCAAACTTGGAGGTATTTTCAAGCCTTCAATCACTAACTGACTAGAGTATCAACTCAGGATATCTCCTAAAGAACAGATATGGAATGGTGTCAAGGAATGAGGAAAATGAGGAAAAGATAAACGCACTAAATCAGGTTGCATATTCTCGATATATGCCAACGCTACCGCATATTCAGCGCAATCATCGATATAAATACTCAGGAGCGCGTCATGCAGACCGTTTTCTTCACAAAGACGGCAAGCTTCCGTTGTGAAATTCGCTCCTCTCAACACCTGAATTCAAACAAAATTTGCAAGTAACATTTACTCAAGATACCTATGCAAAATTTATTGACAGCACACCTGCATGCTGGATCCAAGTTAGCTGTCTCAATTACGAACTAGTGATGCTAATCGAACGATCAAACTTCAGCGGAAAACCGAAATTTTGGTGGCTTTTTACCGACTGGAAGCCGATTTGGCTTCTTAGGTTGCAATCTTCGATCTGTAACCGGTCGACATTTTTGATTGAATGATTTCGGTCTTTTATCGATTATCACCCTTCTGTCAGAATAGGATTTCTAAAAAAGCGTCAACAAGTGCGTCTGAGCTGAATTTTTCCCTACATCGCTATGGTCGGCTCAAACTGCTGCCCTTGCCACATGTTTTTGAAGCGTATTGCTCAGCAAAGGAAGGGGGAAAACATTCCAGCGTCGCTGTTCGTGATGGAAATCACACACAGTGAGCCTGACAACTTAAATTTTTAGGAATACTTTTCGCCCTGCTGGCGAAACTAAGTTTAGTTCGAGTATACCACGCACCACGACAAATCTTACAGGGTGGCATTTTTTCATACAAAATTCATATGATATCGGCTCGCTTTCAAGTATGCCAGCATTCTTTCTTTTTACTCCATCGAGAAACAGCTGCCTTCGGCACATATTCGCGAGAACTAAGTTGAACAGAAGTTCATTGAAACATTCACTTTTTAGTTCATTAAAATAAAAGCGATGCTTTGGATTCCTTCTTTGATTCCTCTCCCCTCCCCCCTCTTTCGCCCTCCAGAAGATTCCATCTGATTCAAAAAACAAGCAGAGACATGGATCAGAAAACAATACTGAAAGTTCACATATTTTTTGGATGAGTTCCATTGTCACCCCTCATAGATGGATTAAATCATTAACTGAACGCATCACAGAACATCTGAAGAACCATATTAAAAAAAAGAAAAAATTAAACTAGCAAAATTTCAAAAAAATGCAGAAAACATGGAATAAGAAAAACCTGTACAGCGACGTCAATATCACAGCTTAATTTTTGTTTGATAAAAGTGTCGATTTTATGACGAGCACCCAACTTAGTGTAACAGTTGAGTAGAATAGTAGTGTGCTGTGCGTTTGCTTTACCCTTCTTATGTAACATCTCTAAATATGCGCAAAGTTCCTTTATCCTCGATCCATCCAGAAACTATAATGATATGAATTAACGAATACTCCTAAAGAAAACGGCAATCTCCAAGCAAATATAACACAAAAAAAAGTTTTATTCGACTTAGAACATCAAAGAACGAAGGGACGAGAACGGACATCTATTAATTTTTTTTTTAAATAATTAAGCAAGTAGAAGATATCAACTGAGTGCATATCTTCGAAGTTAATTTAAACCAACCGCAGAATCCTCCCAACATACAATCACTACGCCAAAACACCAATATAATCATTCAGTGCAACCATTTCTTTAATCGAGTTTACCAAAACAGCTATTGGAAAACGCAGCAACAAAACTTGCAAAGAACTGCAAACTTTACAATGATTGGTTGTGAAAATATTAATAAAAATAAACCTCACAAAACATTAGGCTATATGCATTCAAGTGGGAAATAATATGATTTAAAAAAGTGCATTAAAACTTCACTTAAAGGACACACCTTTTTAATTACGTATGAAGGTTCAAGAGAGCCGATTGTCTCGATATACTGTTTGACAGCATTTTCAACATCACCACTTCTATAAAATCAGCTATATGCTCGCCTCACATAATAACTCTACGTTAAGCTAAGATAGACTTAAAAATTATTGAAAGTCAATGGAAAAAATTATGTTAAATTCTGACATAAACAACACGAGTATTTTAAAATCTGTTTTTGCTTCTTTTACTGATGAATGAAACCTGCGTATCTTTCCGAAAAACATTTAATTTGTTCGAGAAATGATGCTCTCAGTTCCCCTTTATCAGTGGATCAACGAATGCTCCAGTTTTCTTCGACTGCGTGTTTGCACTGTCCGTAATATGTTTCTTTAAATGTGTAAGCAAACAACTTTCCAAGCATACGGATGACTACTATAAAGCCGTGCGTGTTCATCTGCTGTTATTAGTGAATAACAATAACACATTGGTCAACAAAATATTTCGACCCATTACGATCGATTCTAATAGAAAGGAATTATTGAGAAATGAGCAGCTGAAACTACTTTCTATCTCCAACCCCTCTCAGTGTATAGGTATAAAATACAGACGCATAAAATATTAAAAAAACTTACTGGAATAGATAATCACCATATTTTGTATAAATGTCGGGAAGATAATCGCTACCAAGTGGGCTTCGTTTGGCGAGTCTATAAGTAATTACTTTACATACATCTAAAAGCAGTAAGATAAAGCACTAATAAATGTTGCACCTTCATCTATAGGTGCATTCTTTTCAGCCAGAACACCGCATATAAAACTTACTGACAATTAAGTTTCATTGCTTATCAACCTAATCCATATATTCGAATGGCAATCGAGATTACTTTCCTCTAAAAACAATGCGAAGTTTTCTATTTTTCGTTAACGTACACGTTTAAAATATCAAGAAGCGACTGATCACAATTTAAATTCTTCACCATTAATAGTGCGAAAAAATAAGCGAACCCATCAACAACTATATAAAAATGAAATATTATATAACTTTGCAACACAAATTTTCTTTGTATAAATAAAAACTCATCAAATAACTTGAAACAACTACCCAACAGCTAAATCGAAAAGATTCTTTTTGAAGAGAACATCGAGCTTCGTTTTGATGTGCTTTTCGACTAGATGAGCCAACGTGCCATCAGCACTTAGCACCATAATCGTTGAATCGAGAAGAAATATCTGCGAAACGGATGGCAAAGCACATGAGAACGCCACACACTGCCCTTCTACATCATAAATTGAGAGCACGAATGTCCACACTTCCTCTGAGGATCTAAATTTCTAGTGTAATTTTAGAAAAATAATATCACAGTTTTAAAGGATGTTTGTCATTTACAATGATATGAAAAGTAAATATTGTCGGATAAACGTTTTTCAGAAATGTTCCACCAAAGAAAGAATGCAAATCATTGTCAGTCATGGCGCGTAGGCATCCTTCGTTCTATACTCTGTTTGAATCATGTCATGTTATAAAGGAGAATGCCTATACTGCGATTGCTTAAAGTGCTATATTAGTATACTTGCTAGAATTATACTGCAGTATGATTTTTAGCAAATACACAATGACCGATAACCAGAACAAACATGAGAAGATATCTATTGCTAAGGATTATTAAATTAGAGTCAATTTAATAAAATATTGACGAACAAAGCTTCTTAACTGAAAAGGAGTGAGCCAAAACGATGACGTGTCGCTCAGGTGTGATTAGGGTCTTTATTAAACATTCCCTGTAAAAGATACTTCTATTAAAGCGTTTTTTTTTCAAGTATTAAATTTCAAGTTCAATTAAAGGGATTCATCAAGCGCAGTTTCCTGTTCTTTCCAAATTTCAAAAGTGTTTAATTCGAGAGAGCTTTAGACAGGTTTTCCAATCAAGGGAAAAAAGGCGTTCATATATCAAAGCCAATTGTGAAACGCAGTAATTCATAAGATTCCAACAAAGCTTTAATATGCCTTCGACGATTATCCTATAGCTAGCATAAGAAGAGGCGTCATATATGAAGAGTAACATAAGCTCATTTAATGAACTTTTCTTATCGGACCTTTTCGCTTCTCTATTCACACCCTTCAGTTGTTTTAGCTGAACTGGCAAAATGGCTGCATATATAATTTTAATTCATCAAGGACATTCACTAATACAAACTTAAATTCGGTTCCCTACAAGACGGAAGAAGAACTATGCACAATGCATAGAGACTGAATGTGGAATCGAGACGAAATGATCAGTGGCTGAAACGATAACATGGAAGTGACCAACCCTCTGCAATAATATCCTCTAGATGTCAAAATTATAACCGTCTCGCTATAAGGCTAAGAATTAGCAGCATGCAAAAAATTTCGATGGGCAGACGACGCTTATACTGCATCAGACCAGTTGCGTAGCACTTTTATTTTACTAATATTTTGGATGCCTATGACAGTTGGTCAGCAGCTGTGAGACGTAAAATAAATTAAAGGCGCCGTTACTTCCACAACTTTTCAACGTAAACTTAGAAACGATAGGCAACGTACGGAATCGCAGAAGGTTGCCGCGTGAGCAAAGCCACATAATTATTGAAAGCGATTAGGTGCACCTTCTCATTACTCCGACCGAGAGCATGGCACTTGCCTCGACCACCATCGACATCCGACATTAAACTTTGCTCGGCCTCGTAGAAGTGCACCATCTGAAGATACCAATAAGTATCCAACACTTCATTCTTCCATAGCATCATCGCAAAATTCAGGGAAGAACAATTGAAAACTACAACAATACACAATGGAACTTTTTAGCGGCAATTACAATATCGAAAATTGTTGCCAATTCCTGCGGTCCAATGTCTTGCAACTTCAAATTAGAAGCTTCACAACTGCAAGGGTTCTGTCGTGCCTGTAGTATAAGTTGATGTCCCAATCAATAAAAACATCCTCCTACTGAATGCTTTTTACAGCTAAAGTCTTAACTCAACCAATATTTCAGTAATATTTGCAAAAGAGTTTCCACGGGCTGGGGAGCAAAAAAATGAATATAAACGACCAAACCTAGACCGAAAGGCAGCATCATCTAGAATCTAAGCAACTCGGTCACATAATTTCAGCGCCAACCCTTTCGTTTCCTCCATTCATCCCACAAGATCTACGAAAGAAATAGAGCCCATCAAAGAAGAAAAGTGTATAATCGAGAAACGTACAGCAAAAATTAATAATATTACATAAGACAAGCCAATCCAAAATAAAATAGAATTAGGAGATATGAATGAAAAACAAATCAAAATGCTAACTTCAGCACTTCCTACGACGAGCCGATTGGTTTCCTCCGAGAAACTCCAACAGTCGCGAAGGCAACCTTTTGCATCATGCATTACCTGCAACCTCAATTAGATGACACTAATCCCATCTGACATAATAAGCAAATGAATTCAACAGGGCGTCTATGACACCCGCATCGACTTTGCTCCATTCTTGCCTAATGCTTTCTTTCATTCTCTGCCGTCTTGGGCTCTTGGGAAGGAAAGATTCCGAAAACATCACCGGTAAATTATGTCACCGCCTTAGTTATTGCTGAGTAAACCGTATTCAAAACTTCATGTCAATCCCATCCAGCATGCAAATAAAGTGTTTATTAATCGCCACATTTTACGTTGCTTTTTCCTATCTCGGTCAAAATGGATGAGAATATCCTCCAAATTACTTAAAGAGCAAACACCTCATTTTTATGTTTACAGGACTCCCTTCTCTTAAATAAACTTCGAGGATGAGCCCATTTCCGACGTGAATATTAAAAGCAGCCTCAATATCTGCAAATTAGGCAATACAATAAACAAGAAGGATGTCACTCAGTCGGGTAAGAGTGCAATAAAACAATTGGTGAGTTTCATCCAGTAGCACAGCATTGAAACCACCTTTACATGAGTAATAACAAGCAGTCTACACAATTAATACAACGTTTAGAACATAAAGCGTTGCAAGACGCGCCACACCTTTAATTACAAACTACTATAAGGTAACGAAGCATTTATTTAAGAAATTTCTAAACTGTAAGAGAGTGATGGAACATTCATTTCAGGAATTAAAACCTCATGCAATAAATGGGAATCTATTTCTTTAGTTGTTCCACCACGAACATTCCAAGCTTATGCATACAATCAAGAAATAGAACCAAACCTAGGAGGCAATAAATAAAAAGAAACATTCAATCCAACATACCGTCGCTATAACAGCTTTGTTACAAATGACGAACGACTGCACGGTGGTGGATGTCATGACGTAGAGGACGCATGCATTTCTGGATACCAATGATGCCAATGCAAGGCCAGTTATTTCATCGCCAGTACCAGACATTACACCGTCGACAACTGTCAACCATTTAGTAGGTCTTAAAGAAGAAACCGATCAACCAAATTTAACCTGCATGAATAGCTAAAGCAGAAAAAACGATCAAATCGAACAGATTTGATTAGAGATCGATAGATATTCAAATGTGGGAATGAATATGTGAAGCGAGGAGGAGGTGAGGGAATGAATAATGTTGCATACTCACGTAAGCATACGCCCGCGTTTGTCGAAGGCCACAGTCATCGTGAGCACCGCATCAACAAGAGTAGTGTGAATATCGAGCTATTTTAAATAAGATTTGACTGCCAATCCATATCCGAAATGCAATGTTGGCGTCTTCTCGTCCTACACCCCCCCTCCCCTTCACTCCTTTAAATTAAAATTTTTGGCTACTTGAATAAATGAAAATATGATATGAAATAAAAGCGAACTAACTTTTCTTTCAAAACGTTGCCAGAGTGATAAAGCAGTGATGAGTCGGAAAATCCGATGGCAAAATGTTGCAAAGAGGAATGCAATGCAACCGCACACGCTCGAGGACAACGTGTGACACCCAACAGTGGACATGCCCTTATCACGCGAACACAAAATGGAGCTTCCTTCTCTATTCGATCCAATTGCCACAATTTAACTAACGAGTTTATTCCCTCTTCATCTTCCTAAAAACGAATTGTTAGATAAACTAGTTATCCAAGAAGCTTTACCAATCCCACTATAGATCGGATGCGTATTAATTATAGTGGTCACTTTTATCAACGTATCTTCACAGCTCGTAACGTGAATAACGGCTGTGAGTTTGTTCAATGCGGCTGCAGAATTTGGTACCCTCAAAACTAACCTCACAAACTCAGCCAAAGGTCATCGAATATTATTGGCAATCCGCATGACAAAATCATCAGTAAGCTCACTTTTGCACCCAAACATTTAAATCGGGGTTATATAGTCAATAAAGGATGAATGTTCATCAAAGTATACAATTACTGAAAGAAAATTTCCGAGTCAAAAGAAGAAAAAAACTGATACGGCGTCAAATTGTTGAAAATTGGAGTTTACTTAACGGAATTAATTGCCAAAGGCAGCGATTTTCCGATTTCATTTCAGAAATGTGCGCCTATTGGATTATTCAAATCCGAATAGTTATTAGGACGATGCTAGCTCCGAATCCGTCATACTACGATTTTTCCAGCGTTATTCAGTCCAACATTATCACCTCAACTTACTCATTATCAATCCCTTTTATTCTCTTATGAGAACATATATCCTTCTGTATATAAAGTGACGAAGGGGTATAAACTTGTAAAACCGAAAAATTTGAATGACAAATTCGTATGGGAAAATATAACCGAATGAGTGAAACAAGCACCTACCCCCACCGTTGCAAGCACATTGCCTGCCAAGGCGATCGATGCTAGTGAGCGCTTATGCGCTATCCAACAATATTCTTGCATTTTTCGTGAAAGCTTAAAAATTGCTCCGCCTGGTTCACCAAACAAAGTGAAACCATCACCCGATTGTGAACAACATGCCGCGAGATTCTGAAAAAAAAAAAGAAATTGCAATGGTAAGAAAGCAACAGAAACCCATCACCAACGAATTTATTCTTATTGAAAAAAAAAACGACCGAAAAAAATCATAAAGAATAATGAGAAAAAAAAGTACGAATTTCAATCAGTCAGCAAAATTCACGTTGAACTCAAACGGTCTCTGAACGGAATGTACATTCAAACCGAATGGTTTTATGTTTCTACAAATGGTTTCTCACATTTTTATCGAATCATACGAACATCCAATTTCTTCCTTTTCCGAGCAGAAATTAAATACATTTCTTTAACAAATACAAACAAATCAATACATAGATAGCAACTAAATAAATAATTTGACTACCTCGAGTCCTTTGAATTTCTCTTTAGAATTGGTTGGATCCATAACGCTACGTTTTTCGAAAAATGTGAACTGCCGCCATCCCAACTCGACCAAAGACATCTCCGCTGAAATAAACCATTATATTCCAGTCTTAAATAAGACGCCATTGTATTGAATCGAAATATTCCATACATTGAAGAAAATATCAACAGATGTTCAGCACTGATGCGATGTACCTTACACTTGAATGTTGACCTCGAAAAGCAGGAAAAGATGAACTAAACAAGATGTGAAAGAGCACAGACGACAGATAATTGAAGGATGCAAATCTGACCATTAATGATTAGCACCCCCTCCCCACCCCCCCCCCCCCCCCCCCCCCCCCCCCCCCCTTGTCTGTAGAAGATTGATGATGTCGCTGCAGAACATAGTCAAAAATATTCGATAGAAAACTTTTATACATTCAACAGCGGCTTCATACTCGGATATGCTAAAAATCGTTTTATTTTACTTCAACGAATGGACTAGTTTAGACGTATGAAACCGAAGAAAAAAGAGGTGGACTAGTCGATTTTTAAAAAACAAGCATATTACAACAATGTAATAATGCTCTATTATAATCTCCACCCTTGAGTGCATAAAGATATATAAAGAAACTCAGCTTCATCAGAAAATCAAAGAAAAGTATAGTAAAATTAGATAAAGAGCGAATGCAACGAAACGAAACCGCAAACGCAAACCTATGTAGAGATGAGATCGGCCGTCACAATGAGCGTGGTTTTATAGGCTAGCCGAGTTGAAGAGGAGCAAAACGCATACAAATAAATAAATGCATATAGAGTTGAAGTCTGGACGAAGATATGGGCGAGATAACGGTTTAACGCAGCAACATTAGAGACCCTCATAACCAATCTCTTCTCCTCCCAACCTCCCGATATCCCTCTCTCCTCCCTCTTACCCTCGTTGATTGATGAAAGTGGGAAATGAGAGGGACGTCGGATATTGTGATAGAACTTGGATTAAAAACCGAATTTTGGTCGATTCCGACCTGCCGATGCGACTTTTAACAGGGACCTAATCAGCGGAAAATTAGTGCGGAAGTACATAAAACCTGTCAGACCACTTCAACCGACCTAATTCTGACTACACACATTTGCTTATGCTCAAGTTTGGCTCCGCGCGAATCAATCGATGTGATTTTGGTCCTTCCAGCATCCATCATTCACCAACGGATAGAAAATGGAACGTCGACGCGATTCGACGGTTGAATTTTACGCTATACCTTTTAATGTTGAAAATCAGATAACCGCAAAAATTTTGTGCGAAATGCCACATGAATTCCAAAAAATTATGGAAGAGGGAGCCAGTGCTAGAATGTAGCCAATTCCTGTGGACTTTGACATAGTAGCTCCTAAACATAATCAAAGCCAGCAAAGACAAAAAAAGGAAAAGAGCTTATTGCATGGAAGCCTATAAATGAGAAAATAGGGCAATCTTGTTAGCAATCTCATTTTAGAGTGGCAACAATTTAACGTTCCTAACCGCACATCTTCAGATCGCTTTCTAAAGTATACGATTGAAAACATGAGTAATGGATATATAATTTCAAAGATAAATAATAATGCGATATGTGAAACACTTGAATCCTTCAACGAAACATCAATAGATAAGAAACGAAAATTTATTTGAAACAATAACAACAATAATAAAAAGCATTACTCTCAAAGAGAGACGAAAATAATTCATAATAATTCAACAAATAACGTTTCACTCTTATAAAATGCAACGTAATTATGAAACTTATACTAAATTATAGTCATAGCCGATAAGAAATAAATAGATCACCTTGAAGTACTTTTTATAGAAATCTTTTTAAGATACTTGCAAGTTGGATACTTTTACTGAATATTCCAGTAGAGAAGTAACAATAAATACAAACAATGTTAGAATATCGCTACGGAATGGGATGCGATGAGGATAGTTTCGTGTTTAACTTTAAAGCAACGAATAGAGAACAAACGTCAATACATCAGAATCTTCCTTGAAAAGCACGAGACAACAACATAAAAAACCAGCTCAAATAATAAAATACTCGGGAATACAAGGAAAAAATCTATATTGGTACGAACTCTGCTCAACGTTTTTTATATAAACATGGTTGCAACTTCAAACCCAACGGTCGCTTCTGTAACACTTTGCCGGTCTTCTTGAACTCCATTATAATGAAGTAACCATCACCTGTCGTCCTCTAAACAAACAAACAAATAACTATAAATAAATCACATAAACGATCCCTGAAACAATATCAATCTCAAGCAACCTACTGCCCTAGATAAGACAGCTGGATATTTTATCAGTGATAAGTTTCGAAAGGTAGAGGGAAAGACATAGTATTTCAAAGGCAACAATAAATGCAAATGATAAAGAAACCTGTTAGTAGTTTTTCCCACTTCTTCCACCTTACCAGGTAGGGCGGATTTTTAAAAGTTTATATAAGTTGCATGTGAAACTCAATCAGCGCAAAGAACGCTGCAAAGGCTAGAATCTTTAACAACACATAAATGCATTGGAAATAGTTTGTAAAAACTTGGCAGCACTTTTAAGGTGGGAAATTTTTCTGAAAAGTTATTTAAAACCGTCGAACAATACGTTTGATTAAACAACTCCTATTCTTGAGGGAAAACTATAAGTATGAAAATAAAACTTCAAAGCAACCTTTTCAATAAGTTCGAAGCCCATTTTTTCAACGGCATATAGAAATTGTTTGATACTCGTGAAACGACTAGCGACTTCCGCTATTTTCATAAAACCTCTGCAAATTAATAAACCACATAAGAGCATTTATGCATAAATTTGTGCACCACTAAAATAAAAGGAATATGTGAAACATTAAAAGAATTCGATTAGATATTCCTCTTGAAAAAGAAATAATCAAACGAGAATATAAGAGGAAAAAGTAATCTGATTTCACGAAATTATATCGAAAACAGTTTCATTTTTAAGAAAGAGAACTTAGCTCCAGAGTATCACAAATCAACGTAATCAAAATGAAGTCAATAAAAACTAGCTAAAAGACTAAACAAAAAAAACATGACATGTGTTCAACGCAAAAGACATGCCCGTCGTTTTCTTTAGTATTGAATAGAAGTAGCGAAAATTCATGAAACATCCCCGAAGTGAGTCTCTAATAACAATATTTTGGAAGTGCAACATTAGCGCAGACTTTCCTAGAGGATTCAGCTCTTTGCCCATTTCCGTCCCAACCAAAACATCTAGCTTCATCGAACGAAACTAGAAAACATATAAAAATCTAAAAAACAAAAACCAAATGGAGCATACCCCTTTTTGAGTATTCGATTGGCTTCACGAAGGTACTCATTCAAGTTGGTACCCATAAGTGACAGGCAAAATACAACTATGTCGACAGCATCCTTTTCAAGAGGCACCTGAAAATATTTGTTTTTAGGATTGAATTCAATGTTATCCATCAAAAATGTCCCACGTGAAAATTGTTGGTTGTTGTTAATCAACAACGCCTCTAGAGCCAAGAATTGTCGACCCAATTTCTTTGTAGGTCTGCTAAAAAAACTCAACCGCTCTCAATGAAACAATTTCTGTGAAATGCTAAATTCGGGCTTGTCGAATTTCTAAAATTCAATTTGCAACTTATTCCGATCTTCGTCGAGTTTGTTCATATTTCTTTTGGAATTCTTTGAAATATCCATCTATCTGCAAAGACTAGAATATTACGTCAATATAAAATATGCTGAAAAATCTGCATTTCCAAATAACTTTAATGGAACTTTCCTTAAAACAAATGCCGCCTTATGCTTGATTAATTAAACTTGAATAATTTCCGTTTCAGAAATAGCAGTGCACTCTCGAAATTGGCAAAAGTGATGTGAGGAAGCATCAAGTGAAAGATAAAGGTAAAACTGCGGAAACTTTCTAGAGTAGGTGCAATCGTCATCGGGCGAAAAAAAAAATTAAAGACTGAACCATCTTCGTTATCATCATCCCTGGAAATCGATATGCAATACGACAACCGCGTATTGCATATGAAAGCTGATTTACAGGGATCACCAAGTGATCAGATACAACCAACCTTCGCCATATTGCATGGTGTAACCCTCTCGTTGAGTGCAACCAAGTCAAACGAATGAACAGTCATCGAAGATGAGAGTGTCTCAGCAATTTTCGCTTCCCCACAACCCATATCCGCGACCACCAAATCTTTTTTGTCTGCCATTGTTCTTAACCACTGTATCACACCGTTCACCGGGTTGAACGGCCATTTCTTCATCTTAAAAAACATTGAAAACTGTAGACTTGTTGCATAAGCGAATAAATTCAATTGCAGGATGCTTTCGAGCAAGATATCTACAGAGATATCAGCCCCACTCAAAGCTTCCATGGCTCAAAGTCACACGTTGACCTTCTTGCTTGCTTTTGGAATACAATTTCCCTAATCAACTCCAACCAATTAAGCGTTGCGCTAATAAAAAACCAATGAAAAAAATGGCCAACATAAACAGGCGAATAACTTTAGAGAATGTGATGCGATCGCTCAATCGGCACATGTTCGTTTTCGCAAAGATATTAATCCACTATCATAAAAAGACGATGGACTGCTTAAAGTTGGCATTATTGAGATGCGAGTTAGACATTCCAGAAAAAAAAAGTTCCGGGACTTTCCGTCGACTATTCTGAAAGAACCCTATTCAATTTTTCGTTCGTCGAATCTACCGGAAGTGCGTCATATGAGCGCATTGCTCGAAACTTTCATAAAATCGCGGTTCATCGTAATAAACAAAAAAAAAATTAGTCGTCGTGCAATCATCGTATTGCATAAAATTTGTGAGTAAAATGGCTCATCGAAGTTTAAGCACAGCAATAATAAAATGCCTTCTGAAACGGCATCATTATTTCTGCCCACAGTGACGCATTCCAAAATGAATAAGGCATTTGAAAAAAATGGAATAACCTGTGAACGATAGCCTTGATGGTAGATCTCGAAGGCAAGCGGATCTTCACGAAACATCTTCATCGCATCTTCTCCACTGCTCGTATAGAGTTGTTCGTTTATAAAGCGGAATCGTGCTGATTTCAATTTCTTCTCTGCGTTCGCAATCGAATTGCCTTTATGGCTCGACGATGGCACTTCATCCGTTTGCATATATGCCTTCTTTTTCTTTTTCTTTCTGCACTTCTTCTTCTTTTTTTCCGAAACCCCTGCTTCCATATTCATTATTTGTTTCATTTCGGCGTTTTTTGCTTCTAAAAAATTGGGAGTGAAAATGATAGAATAGCCGAAAGATGACACGAAGTTGAATGTGTGTTTAGAAATCATTGAAATTGACTGAAGTAAAAAAAATCAAAATGAAGATGACACATTACGAGTCGGTGACTCATACACTGCTAGGAGAGGGAGAGAGAGAAAGAAGGAGAGGCAGGGAGAGGGAGAGAGGGAGGGAGAGAGAGAAAGGAGGGAAGGGATCAGCTGTTGTAACGTCAGCCGCATAACTATACTGACAATTTTTAAAGATACGCGATATTGTGGGTTCGAAGGACTAAGTAGCCATATTAAATAACACATTCTTTAAGGCATAGCATAACGTGTATAGCTAATATCCCTCTTCCGTCAAAGTCTATAGAGACGCGAATTTATCTCTTAGCTGAACGTTCCCCCCCCCCCAAGTATTCCTGTCCTCTCCACCTCCCCCACCGGAAAACAATCTCGAATGACCAAAGCAAATACCTTCTTCCAGTCGACGTTTTCTCGCTGCCTCTTTCATTGCCTTCTTTCTTACCTTATTACGCCATGGACGTCGTACTCGTTTCACTGCCTTAAATTTTTTCACTTTCAACAATTTCAGCACTCAAGGTGACAGGTAGCAACTATTAAAAATGAACAGATAGTGACATACTCAATGTGCCAATCTGGAATAGTGAATATTTATAGGAAGCAATGAAAAGGATATTCAGAGACGTGAGCTTTTAATGCCACCATTATTGCACATAACCATATGCCACTTCGCATCCGAGTCACAAATCCAATATTACAAATTTTAGCATCCGAATCACAATTTTTCATTTTTTCGAAAGTGTTTCTTAAACGAAACGTAGGGGATGTGTTTATGACCGAAACTGCTAAGAAATTAAAGTGACCAATGTTCTTTTCAACGGTTTTGCCTCATGAATGGTTTTTCGCAAATCCGACTAGCTAAAATAACTAGGTAGACATTCGCTTCCTTCATGTTATCCAGCAGTTAAGTACAAAACAATGCGAAATCTCCCTCCCTTCCTATAAAAAAAAGGCTCATAAGTACAATTAGTACCAGGAATTCAATACGCTTGCTAAATTTGTGCTGAACCATAGATTGAGATTTGACCTCATATTTTTCTAAAGCCTTAAACTGATAACGTAACTCTGCAACAACATCAGTGCTATGAATTTTGCTTCCGTAAAAGAAGAGGCGGGGAGGAAGATAACGAAAAGTGGGAAAATTGAGGTTCCAGTTAGGGAAAGCATGCAATAGCCTTCTTTCCTATAGAGGAAAGAAAAACGCATCTCTGAAGCTCAGGCAGAAAAATAAACCAAAGAAAAAACTTTAACAAATTTTCCACTTGAAGAGAATTCATCCTCCCCTTTCCCCTTCCTCCTTATTGGATACTCGTAACGACACCTGTCTTCAACCTTTCAACTTGTGTAAAAGAGGAGGATAAAGCTTCTTATCATACTTCAAGTGTTGCATTGCTCCTTTTTGTTGCATTCGCAGTACTCTCCGTCACGATAAGCTCACATTTTGACTTCTTTGCGTCCTTTTCAACCTCAACCGTATTGGTTGCCTTCCTCTTCACACGTCGTGTATCCTTTGATCCCCCATCCATATAGCCCGGAAACACTTCAAAATGCACTATGCATCATTTAAAAAACCTAGGTGGTCTTGCAACAGTGACACATTTGAATGCAAACCGCCCAATAGCAAAAACTATCAAACATGACTTTCAATTGAGAAACCAAAAAAGTTCGAGAAGTGCGATGATTTAAATCACACAGCAAATGCTTTAAAATCTCATTTTCTCATTCATTCAGTTAGCCTCCAACAGTAAATCCCCCCAAGCGACGATCCGAGCTACGAAGAAAACAATAAATATACGAACAAGGGAATTCTTTTATTTAATAAAGAGCCCTCCGCACTACGATAACTCATTTGGTTTTTCTATTGCAACTCAAAGTCGTATTTACTTTAATCTTCCACATCCACATAAACTTCAAAGATGTTGCTGAATCATGCGTTAGAATTTCTCAGCAACTTCCTCCATATATTTAATTCCTAAACGGCGCGTAGTATAAAGATTAGACGAAGGACACATGAAACGACGAACAACGGAGGGAGAGAGAGGGAGAGGGACGAGGCAAAAGCGCCACCTCTAGCTAAACATAATCATAAATAATACCGAAAAAAAAAACGCCACCTCTAATCTAAATATTCCATAAATGTGTAATTTCTTATATATTACGGATGCCATGTGTTGTACAATATTGAAAATCTCCGTTAAGCTGCAATCAACAGCCAACCGGCAGTAATACCGAGCTAACGATGCGTAATGCAGCGAAAGTGAAACAAACTGAAGAAGGAAACCAACGATGAGTACTCTTTATTGCAAATATTGAATAACGACCGCAAATAACCTCAACTCGTCAAAAAGCAACAACAAACCACTGCCGAACCAGAACGGACGCAAGAAAAAAAAACCAAATAAGCACTATGCTCCCACATAACCATACCACCCAAGCGGGTTGCACTGTGGCATGGCATATGTTCGTTCTACTGCTAGTGGTACAATAAAACATTGAATTAGTGCAACAGCCTAACGCAAGCAGATGTTTTCACTTCACATTTTATCACAATTAGCTTCAAATCGATAAAAACTGTTAATAATATAATAGATAGCAGAGATTTCATCGACATCACTCATGAAAACCAACAGATATCGTGCAATATAAACGCATTCAGGCATCGTAGATCAAGCAGTGTTCCACTTATATGTAAACAGAGAACCCATTTCAGCCATCAATCAACCTTTATATATCACAACTAAACTAAAGCACTTGCCCACATTTTCACTTACGCTATTGTTTAAATCGGTTCCTAAATTCCCATAAAATTTCGATTGCACAGGTGCCCTATTTAAAATAACAGTTTATTATGGACTTCTCACTTCATATTTGTGGATTGAAAGCCTCTCCAAACCCTCTACTCAGATAAAGGTAATTCAGTAGAGTTAGTTGCACACCCTTAAGGTGCTAACAATGTCATTGTCCGATCGGCCAAGCACCGAACTCTACGAATTGCCAACTATCACATCTTCAGCTCAACCCATTTTCGATCAAACTTTTTCATGGCAATTACGAAGCTCATGAAGAATAATTTTTGGCGACGCATTCAATAAAAGTCTGTGCCTTGCATTTATTTTTAAATGCATAACCCAATCGTTCCCCATAACCAACCATCGAAGAGATTCAAAAATTAGTGCAGATCGTGAGAGACGAAAAGCTGACACAATGCATGCTTTTACATCCTCCTCACTTCATCAATAGAGTTCGATAATTTATTAACAAACATTAAAACATGCAAAATGTCCCACAGCTTGCCATTAAGATTCCAAACTTATGAAATATTTGAGAATTTACCAACAAACAGTGGAACGTGCGAAATAATATCTTCATATTTGAATCGAATCGATCATCCGCATAAAATTCCAACAGACGATCAATTTTCCTGTGATTTTTTCGATATAAAATGAAAATGTGGCCAATTTATTTGCATATGAATTTTCTTATTTTCTTCAAAATTTTCCTTTCGAAGTAAAATGTTATGGATTTAGGCAAAAATATAGCATTATAAATTGAATAATGTAAACTACAGGAAAATGAATGCACATCACGAAGTATGATGCATATTATAATCGCAAATTTTTTCAACTCAAGCATCAGTGCATATAATGCAGTTTTACTAAAAAAAAAGTCGTAAAACTGCATTAAGATAACTAAAGAGAGTAACATTTCTAGCGCCGATTGGTTTTACCGATTCCCCGTTTTCCAATGAAAAGATGCTGCGGACGCTTGACGAATACTCTTCTATCGGATTCTCCTTGGCGTGCCTCGCGTTGAATTGGTTTCTGACTTTTGTAAGCCATCTTTTTCGCCTTTTCGTGCGTCTGTAAATATTCTTTCTAAACGATGAATTGTGACTTATTTATTTTTGTGAAAAACTCGTCGATCAGTTGTAATAATTGCAACAAACCAAATGTTCGACTAAATTTGTAATTTTTAAAATCAATTCTTATCCACTTCTGTGTTTTTTTTTCAGAATTCATATCCTTAGCATGCAGCGAATTTTATGATCAACCAGCCAAATCTTACGTGAGATGTTCTCGTTTAGTTATTAAAATATAGCTGCAAAAGCAAACCTTCCGATCAGGCACACCCTGCACGTCTCTACTGGGTGGACGCAACGCCGTAAGACTTTGGCTTCGTCCTACACGGATCTTCTTAGCAGTAGGCTGCCTCTGCTGCTCAGCTTTTAGGTTCTTCATTCGTTTCGCTTCGAGGTCAAAACCCAAATCGTTCAGCTCAGTCTCTAGTCGTTCCACAGTGCGTTCCCTCTTTCGTGCAATAGACCGTCCTACGCGTGGTTTTTCGACAGCTTTCTTTGCACGTGATTGCTGCAAATAGTGTTAGTTAATACCATCGACAGGATATGTGAAGCTTTGCTCTGCCTAGTGAGAAAAGAAGCAATTTTAAGATACCATTAGCTACATGCTCCCAATCAATGAAAGGAACTGGCAAAACAGGGCATGTACTCAATGGACTCGGTCGATCGTATATAGCCTACTGAGCTGAATGCTTCGGGTGCTAGACCACATCAACTTTCGTGACCCCGCTGCGGTCCAGACACATGTGGTAAACACCGCATACTATGGTCAAGAATAGAATAAAGTTAAGCTGTAAATACAACCTTATCACATAAAACACGCCAATCACAATTGTCGGCACAATAAACGTCCAGTTTCTGTCGAAACATCTGCCCAATAATATCAAACAACTGCGCAGGAGAAGGGAAGGGAAGAGCGAATGGAATGTATTGAATTTCCTTATCTTTAGAATGGACATCACAAGAAAATTATGGAATTCAAAGGGGCAAGTCCTCATTGTCTAATCTACATTGTCTTAGCTTGAAAATTTTCCAATCTTCAGATTCTCAGCTCGTTCATTCCACTTTAGCTCACAAATTCTCTGTTCGCAAAGTTCACCTCTACTTATAAGATGGATGCATCAGCAGCAAAAGCCGATATTCCTAAAAGTTGTTTAAATGCTTCAAAAAAAATCCCAACAAATTTATGGCATAAGACATGCTTCTTGCAGTCTCAACCGGTCTACGGAAATCTAATCTATTGCGAAACAATTTTTTTTTTTCCGCAGCGCCCTTAGTCGACTGTAATTTTCTCTCAAGTTGGTGGGACAGCTTAAAATTGGTAAAGAGAATCATAATAAAGTATTACTGTGTCCTAGATTTTTCCTAGATCAAGGTTCAGCGATTCCTGGATCGATACTACCGAACAAACAGACAAGCAGATATATTACAAGAGGGGATGTGGCTCACAGTTGCGTATCTTTGCATAGTAAATTTGTAGAAGTTCATAAGGAATCATTCTGTTCCTTACGCGAAGCCAACTAAGTAAAATACAACCTCAGCAAAAATAACGCTTCAGTAGCCGTGTCATAAAAAAGTGTTCCGAAATTAGTGGCGTGATGCTAAAGGTGTGTCTGTCCAGTTTCACCAACATCTCTCCCTCGTTTAAGTCAGAATGATGGATAAGGATCTGCTCTCTACAACAGTTTCAAGCAATATCATTAGTAACTATCAATGTGACAATAACAAAACACGGGAACAAAAAACAAACCACTGATCATCAACGGACAAAAACTAAGAAAACACGCCAAATAAGAGGAATCGAATACGAACCATTCTCAAATATTGCTCTTTTTGATGAATCTTCTCTGCATCCTCGAGCAATTTCTTTGTCTCGTCATCATCCGAGTCAAGATAATCGTCATAGTAGCTGCAACGACCATACCACAAAACTATATACGTCGACACAATTCTATCCACTCGCTCATTCATCCTCTTCGATAACTATATGCCCCTAATTTATTTATATTATTAGCACAGAGGACATACCTTGACCTTCATAAAAACCACGCATTCACTCATTAGGATCCCCTAAAGCTATGGAAGTGCTATTTGTATGACATTTCTTATATATATATATATATATATATATATATAATATATATATATATATATATATATATATATATTTGCGCTGCTGCAGTCAGGTGTAAAAAGAAATAGAATAAAGTGAATCTGGAAAGAGAAGAGGACGGAAATAGAAAAATAGGCTAAAATAAGAGAATAGAAGACAAGGAATAAGTGTGGGAATAAACCCACCCTGCTTCGATCCTCTGTTGCTCTTCAAACTGAATAGCCTCCAGTTTCGCAGCAATATCACCTTGTATGAAATCGAGGACATTGTGCCCTTCCCATATCTCTGGTACAACATCGTATTTCTCATCGCTGTTCTTCAGATCGTAATGTTCTAAAAATACATTTTTTTTGGGAGTTCTTTCGTATCGTTCATCTACGCTTCCCGAAGTGAGATGGATACACACACAAATTATTAGTTGCTCATCAATGAATATCCCATCCCCTCTCTCCCATTATTTACGCAACCATTAAATTCACCATAAAACTTCAACTTTCTGAGAGCAAATACACATTTTCAATAATAAAAAAGACTTCACTTACTGAAGTTTATTAGCAGCTAAATTAATTTGCATATGTAATTCAGTCAAGCACGTTTGCTGTGATCACTCGGAAACCGTGAAGTTTAAATAAAACTGAGTAAAGAAAAAAGCCAAACGTAGTGCTGTAAATAAAACGTCGATCCGATCGCTGCTTATGAGTATGTATCAAAACCACCGTGGAAAAGTGCAAGTGCCCTTTTGTGGAAGTTTATTATTACTTAAATTTTACAATTTATAATACGCAACTAATGAAACAAAATATCATTTGCGAAAGTTTAGTTCGACATTACTCAACTCAGCATCGACATAGACAACAAATTTTGGCTCATAAACAAATGAAATGAGAAAAAAACCAACTTTTTAGATCGAGAATGTATTCGTCTTGCATTTCGAGCTCAATCTGTCGCTCCAACTTACGAGTTGACGCATCTCTTTCAATCGTTTTCCCCTCCATGACCGCTTCACGCTGCATGAGAATCTTTTCAGGGATAAATGGAGGTCGCACCTGAAGAATAATACAATCAATTAGCCATAGTCATATAATAAAAAAAAAAGAAAAAAAAATATGAAAACGAAATGCGTTATAGGGACTTGTGAAATCCGAACGCGACATCAAAATAAATAGTGAACACAATGTGATGAAGGAACTTGTGAAATCCTCTCATAAAATGCCTCAACGAATATTTTCTTGTATATTAAATTTACACAACCTTATTAGTAGCAGCATTTAGTGCTAATGAATGTGTTTGTAAAGTAAAATCTCAATAACAATGCAATGAATTTAGAACTCCCCGAATTCTTGATGGAATAAACGAGAGAAACACCTCAAAGTTTAAACATATAGAAATTGCACAAAAAACAAAACCCAGCTAAAACAGCTATAAAACGACGAAAAATATCAAACAAAACGACGAGTAAGAAGGAACGCGAGGAAACCTTGTCATCCCTCAGCGTTGGATACGCAACAAAGACGCGATTTAGCACTCCATTCTCCACTGTCGCCTTCTTCGTCTGCAGCTTGCTTTCGACACGCTGTGTCAACAGATCATCGCACGCCTGCAAGATCGTTCACTTTATAGCATTAAACCATCTAAGAAACATCGTGTCGACTTAGTCTGGTACAATAAGACTGCAATGATGGCATTAACAGTTGAATACAAACGCTGACTGTTTAAGCTCTTTATCAAGGATTTTGCTAATTTCAGCAACACTATCAGGCATAACACACGTTTTCTATCCATCTTGTCCTTTCTTCTATATCTATACGGAGACTTACATATCACAAGGCTCGCAATGCTGCATAACCTCAATCAGTATAAGCCTTCATAAGGAAATTTGTCAAAACATATATCCTCGAAAAGATCCACTTAGCGTATACATATAGAATTTGGGGAAAAAAATTTCCGCTAAAAAGAATAATGGGATCTAAAAGATTAAAAAACCACTGAGTCTTTACAATAACAAAAAACGAACATAAAACAAAGCAGACTAATTGCGCTTTAGAATCATAGTTCATTTCATGGACGATGGTTGAAATGGATTTTATTATTCGGTGGAAAAAAGAAACGTAGATTGAATAGTATTATTAACAGCCTGACTCCACTACACTGGTCATTACAATACCTTAAGCGTTAGAACGTTAACCGTTCCATGTATATTGCTTGAAGCGAATTGCACAAATAAACACGAAAAGAGTGGTTGGTACCTTATTTTTGAAATCGGTGATCCCTTCCTGTGTGACAGTACTGATCTCGAAAATCGGTATTGATTCCTCTTCCAGTTTATTCAGCAAAGCTGCTTTCTCGTTGTTTAGAGCGCCCCTCTTCATAATGTCCACCTTATTGAGACCAACAAGCACTGGTTTGTTAGCGAACAGAGGTCGTATACTTTCGAATAAAGCGACCTGGAATTACACTACTTTTCCAACATAAACCAAGCAATATAAAAATTAACCTGCGAGATATATATCAAATGACGATATTCATTCGCTCTCAGGTAAAGTCTTGCTCCAGGTAGCGCTATTTAGAAGCTCCCAAACAGCGTGACCTAGAACATTTGCCAGCATAAATTTTCCAACAGTACCAACAACACTTATGAAACAAAGAACCTACGAAAAAAAAAAACGAAGAAAATGTGCTTCCACTTCAATCACAAATAAATATTATTTATTAGATAGGAAGGTTATTAAATGGCTTTCCAGTTGCTGATCGTAAACTGAATCTCCGAAGCTAAATGAAAGAGAAAACGCAACAAATACCTGTTCTTCGATTGTATGATCACAAAGTTCACTCGCGTCCATTATAAAGAGAACGGCTGCACGCAAATGTGCCAACGCTGTGATCGCTTGCATTTCGATCGTGTTACGTTCTTCTAGTGGTTGATCAAGCACACCCGGAGTGTCGATCACCTCAAAAATACTCACTGCTGCAACAGTCGTTAAAACATATCAATAGTTGCCATACTATTCGCCAACAACACTGTCGAATCATTTCTTCGCTTGGAAAAGAGTTACTGTCTGTATCACGCGACTCGTTGCAGTTTTTATTTTATGTAGTGGACTCGAGCATAACACGTATTTCAGATGCAAGGATTTGTGAGGACAGCTACTCTGAGCAGAACACCCTCCCTTCCCTCCTCACAAACAACAATCGTAATCGATCACCTGAAATGGCGACTAAATAGGTTTGTACATAAACGGTCAACTGGTACCTGCCATCTCAGATATCTGTAATCGAAATGTCCAACATATAGCGCTTTAGTGGTGAACGCATACGGCTGCACTTCAACGTCGGCACGAGTTAATTTGTTCATCAACGATGATTTGCCAACATTAGGAAAGCCGCATAGGATAAGAGTCCTGGAAACAATCTTGTTATTATGCCCAAAAAAACGCTTTAATAAGCTGTTTTTGTGATGTCAACCAAGTGATCGGAAGCCTGAAAAAGCGAATCCTCCTCCCCCCTCCCTCCCACACTACCCAAACAAACTAACAAAGAAAGTGACCCATGAAAGCATGAAAAAACAACTGCAGGACGCATAATAAGAACCTAGTGTTCGGATCGATGCTCGGCAAACGAGAGAGATGTTGTCGCACTTGTTCTAGATAGTCGAAGCTTGCCTTTCGTCGCTTCAACATTTTGGTCATACGACCAAGTGCAGCACGTTTCAGCATTTTGCAACGATAAAGCGAATCACCATATTTCATCAATCGAACGTATTCGCGTGCTATGCTGAAACATTCATCTTCACTAAAATTCAACCATAAGATTCAAAAAAAAAAAAAACATGCCGGATGGTCCATGCAAACGTTCAACACTGAAAACAAGAAGAAATTTGGAAACGAAAAAAATAGAAAACTGAATGAAAATCCTCCTCCCCCTGGAAATTGCAAAGGAAAAAGAGCGATGAATTTCGATTTAAACATATTGTACTCATGGAACTTCTACTGCACTATTTGGAACATTGTCTAAAATTATTGAGATTGCATTCATAGAATATTCACCTCCACTATAGGCCCACGTTCGTCTAAAAACAGTTGTTCCATTTCAGAGGTTGGGCTGACATACTGTCAACTATGCCAATCTAGCGCACAAGCCGATAACGGCTATAAAGAAAAATTTTAAAGAAAAATGATCCACCTACTTATCAATAAGGTGCCTGGCCGTGTTCACTTGCCCAAGTGCAATTTTATAATGGTCTTTATCATAGAGAATATTCATAAGATCTGCATAGAAGGGATGTACATCCTGAAAATCAATTGTGCAGATATAACGATAGAGAAAGTAAAAAATGAGCGGGTCATACGATATGGAAATATCTTTCTAACGCTAACGATTCGTATTTTATTTTGTTAGATCATATCAATGCCGTTACAAGACAAACACAGCTTATCATCATTCCCAATGCCATTTTATTGTTAACCTTTACGACAAGGTTCTTTTCCCTGCTTTTCCCAAGGTTCTTTTCACCGCAAGAGATGAAGGAGGACTACTCAACCAATATACGTCAACACTGAGAATTGCAACATATTTTAAGAATTATTCAGAAATATATTTGAATTCTGCGAAAAATGTACCTCGATCTTTGGGAATTCGCTTATGATTTGTGTTAATTTGTCTCGTAGAGTTTGCTGCATAAATTTAACTTTGCGTGAATAAAATGCACGAATACGACTGATAGCGAATTGACGATGGATGACCGTTGGCGTTTTCCTTTGTGTTTTCGATAGTGCCACTTCCTTCAGCTCCTGAATAAGATTTTAAAAGATTGTCAACGTCACAATAGCAAAAGCTCTAAGTTCCATTCATTCTCACTAAAATATCTCAACTTCTTCTGCTGTCCCCTCTCTTTCCCCCTATACCCACCAAACTTATGTTCCACCAAGCGTTGCCACCATTAACGGAGTACTGGATGGTAATAGAGGTCAATTTATTTATGCACCTTGATGTGGGTTCCGAACGAAAGTAACAACATCAGGTATTCGAAGAAGTCATCACTTATACCCATACGTCGAATGGCCACCGAAATTTTGATATCACGCAAAAAGGGAAGGTTGACTTTAAAAAAGCAACGAAAGAGACCAAAAAGGAACTCTATAAGCCTGGCTGAGATAGAGTGAGGTGAGTCATAAGGCACAGGTTGATCGTATGAGGAAATCGAAGAATGTCGAGAAAAGGGAAAGAACGGTGGAAAAAAGCGGAAATAAGATAGTTACATTGTTTTCAAAGAAAAGTTCGCGGGTAGCATTATTGCACTTATAGGAACAGGGCATAAGCCGAAGTGCTACACCTAAGATGGGGTCGAAGGTCAAGTTGCGGTACCGGAAATCAAGCATATCATAAGAAAGGGCGAAAATGGAAGGGGTCTTCAGTTTACCCAACAGCATAAGTGGTAATCTAATAAGGTCCTGCATAATCCTGAAACAGATTCAAAACCAACTGGAAGTCGTTCGATTGCAATTTTCACTTAACGAAGTCGATTTTATCTATTGAGTCATGGTTCTGCAACTCAAAAAAACGTTTCCATGCAAGTGCATGCTTGTAGATTCTTAAGGAAAAGATGCTACCATTCGTAGCCAACATGCCCTATAGACATCTAGCGTAACATTGTTCCGGAAAATACAAAGTTCTAAGGTGTTATTTAAACATTCAGTGTACTACTTCATAAATATTGAACAATAAAGAACGAGATGAATAAAGAGAAAATACTAACTGCTGCCGACGGCACGACGGTGATTTTTTTGAAATTATAGGAAGAGGCCATTGCAGTATGAACCAAGTTACTTAAAGAACTGAAGTATTCATAACATTCTATGCACTTTACACCGCATATACAGCAACGCATCGAACAAATTCGACAATATAAAACAAATATGACGGTATGAATTAAATAAGCGTGAAAACTTCATAAGAAATAGTCATTTTGAGTTAATACAAATAAGAACCCCCTCTCTTCGCCACTCATTCCAACCCAGTCTGACACTCCACCCCCCCCCCCCCCCCCCCCCCCCCCCCCACTCTCCCCCACCTTTCACCTACGTTTTACTCCTTGGCTTATATCTACTATTTAATGACAGCAATATGATGATGAAATATTGCAAGAGATTTTTTTAATTCCCACAGTTTCCTGTCTACAAAATTCACTGCTATTGTTAGTTGTATAATTAGGAGGAAAAATATGAGTATTACATCGCTTACCTATCTGACTATCGATTTAAAAAAAATAGGATCTACAAGGAAGAAGTAGCGAGGAAGCATACCTGAAAAACGGCATCATATGCGCACCTCATAAATTAATTCACCACTTTAAACCGCTTAACCATCAATTGAAGCCGATAAAGGAATACCTAACATCCATCACCCAACGTAACCCACCCACCAGTGATAAAAACCATCTGCCACACCTTCATTTCAATAAAGGTGTGGCAAATACGAAAACAATCGGTTATAACCACAATTGGAGTGTTACATGCGATCATGCGTGCTAACATCATACACGTTGTTGTGCGAATTGTTACATCAGATGCGACAATCTCACTAACGGCTGCGAATATAGCACTACCTGAACCACATGCTTACCCAAGCAACGGCAATATCAATGATGAACTCGAATACGGTTCAAACATTTCCCAATTCTTGCACGTCTGCTGGTGTTTAGAGGTAGTCTATGTCACCCAACCATCTATACCGTAATCCGATATTGCTTCAAGACCTCCGAAGTTTGAATGATGATGCTTTTACATGCGTACGAAGATGGAAATTAGCATGCAATAATCAGAGCATAATGCATAATGACGAATAAACGACTCAGATTGGTGTTTTTTTTGCAAATGACGTAATTTTAACCCGGTTGTTCTTACCTAGACATTGCTGCAATCAGCTGCTCCAGGGTAGGTTGCCCTTTAAATGAGCCCTCTCTCACTTGTCCCTGAAACTTCAATGGGATATCTACTATTTACTTTTCAAAAGCTCTATTTTGAAAGCTTCATCTTATACTCACCGTTCAAATAAAGCATTTCTTGTGTATGATTTAGCTCATACTAAGGTAAATTTGCCTTTCGTCTTCATAAACACTGTGGAGGAAGGGGAAGGAGTGGGCGTAAAGAGAACAAACAAATGATTGAGCAAATACCCAACTAGAGGTATTTCTACTGCAAAATGTAGATATTACGAATACGAGCAACATTAAACTGTCATATATAAATCTTGAAGTTATCTTCGATTTGTACATATGATTAGTGCTTAAGCAACAAGTACTACACGTTATCGTCGAAGTATACGATCCCTTAGCGTTAACATATCAGTGAAAGCATTTAGTCAGCAGCTATCGTTGAGGGAATCCTCGCAAGAGATGTCCTCTCACTTTCGACGATCACCAACCCAAACAACGAATTATGCCGATAACCCTTTCATAGTTTACCGATTTGCGAATTGCCACACTAAGCAACGTCTATGTCGATTCTTCAGTTGCAACTACTCTTCGGTTTTATAGCAATAGTGGCATTGCTAATTGTTTAGAAATTGTGTACAATGAGGGAAAAATCATCATCGTTGACTTACTGCAAATCGTATCCGACGTTCTCAACAAACAAACATCACTTTCAAGTATATATTGATAGAAAATAATCCAACCGACCCTTCTGCTTGTAACATAAAAATAAGCAATCTTTTATGAAATGCTATGACATCGAAAAGACTTTCACTCGGCGAGGATCACTCAAGCTAGCATCATAACAATCAACGCACATTTTGGTGGAGTTTCAAAGAAATCCTCGATGAATGAACGCTCATTTTAGAATCATCCCTCTCCATTAATGGATTTCCATACTGCGACAGTGGTACTCTGCAATCTCAGCAAATACATAGAAAGAATCGTCAACTAGGGCAGCTGTTGACAGACGAAGAAAGGTACTTATCGCTGTGGTGCCTCATTCACCATCAACTGAACTCCATACAGAATCATCACTCTTCATCTATCTGAATGGCTATCATCAAATCATCAAGCAAATTACCCAATGCACATAGTGGTCATAGGTAACATATACTCAAATAATTCTACTAGTAATTTTTACGTGTCTCAACGAAGAGATCCTCGGCGATTCGACACTGATAAACACTCCGATCATGGAAGATGGGCAAAGAAATTGTTGCACCTCCTCTAATGCAGCCAAATAACTTCTAAAAGTACTTGCTGAAACAGTGGCTACTCCCAACTTCTTTCAATTCAGTCGTCTCGATAAAGATACGCTCAGCCGCGCAACTGTCAACAAATTAAGCAGTGACGTGGACTATTCAAAGCCTTCGCGAACGACTCCACTGACGATTGCGGAATAGAAGACTATGAGTTCAGCTCAGCCTTCTTGTCTCCATCTGCTGATGTCGGTCATCCAGGTCAACCAATGAATATCCAAGGCGACTCGTTACGAACATTGCGTTAACTGTAGCACTGCAGGCGCTTTTGCTGCCCATTCCCTTGGGTGGGTTACGGAAGCCGGAATAAAGAGCCGTCTACATCTGAAACGTTCATCGGTTCATCAACACAAAAAGTAAGTCAGATACTATTCGCTTACTGGTTGGGTTCTTTCAGACTTGTGGTTGTGATTCCCTACTGCTTTCCTCGAGCATTTATTTAACCTTTGCATAGTCAGATTAAGCTGAAATTGTTTGTTTTCTCGAAATGAGCGAAAGGAAGGTAAACTTCTGCTGAAAGCTGTGTTGTGGCACTGGACATTCGAGGACGGTTTCAATGCAGAAATGTGGCTATCGTTCGTCTTTCCTAAGTGTGTCCATCTCCCCCATTCCTTTTACAGTACATCTTTCCCTTCAATTAAGATACTCATTTCACCTTCCTCTATAATCTCCGCAAGCACATATCCATTTTTACTGCAGACTTTTGTCGCTCTTTTCACGGAAGCAGCGTGTTTCCCACCGTACCCTTCATCTACCACTCTTCTTTCACCTATTTGCGTCTGAACTTATCTTATAATTGTTTCTTCCCCATAACCTACTCCGTTTTTACCATCCTGAAACATTTTACTAATCTGTTACTGATGTTCTCATGTTTGTGACGAAACGTTCGTTATTTTTGCAGTTAATCACCGTTTATAAATGTGGTCACCAATTCAGTACTGTTACAGGTAACAAAAAACAAGTGCATCATAATAACGAGAATACAGTAAAATACGTGCTATACCAGTAAGAAGTAAGTCCTGCCCGTATCCCTCAAGTAAATCTTCAAAGTGCAAAAAAGTGGATGCAAATCCAAGCAACACGTAGCTAATCTGAAGAACGGATATGGTTAAACATGTGCTCACAATCAATGCAAACCTCTTATACAACAATAAATGGGCAGTAAATGCAGGAATATGCGATTATCATAAACTAGCAAATGCTAGCCATAGGCTCGAGTGAACGTTAATTAGCATAATGTTTAGCCTGGTGCCGTACGGATTTTTTGCACAATAACGTAATGATTCGCATCGGCCACTTCGTTGAGGAAACGTTGACAAAATCTTCTTGCAAAACTATTGTCATCATCATCGAGCTCCATGCGGTTTGTGAAGCGCTCACATTTAGAGCATGACGCCTGAAATGCAACCCATTCATATAAGCATTATATGTGCACTAAAATGTGACTATAAAACGCAATAATTTAGAAATTTCAGAGGAGCATTTATCAAGGGAATAAATTTTGACAGATCTAATTCAAATAGGAACTAATCTTTGAAAGGATTTCAGAAATGATTCACAATCGAAGTGAATTATCGACTTTCATCTATTACTGTATGAAGTTTGTCAACTGCTTTTGCTAATAAAGCTTCAATATTTGACGTTAAAAGCTGCACAGTTATATTCTTTATAGCCAACTTTAAAAAGCACGCTTTTTAGTTCACTCTAACATAGTCAAGTTTTTTTCTGTCTCCAAGATATATGCTCGATATTTATTTCAACTTTACGAACGTAAGCTGCACTTCGTTCAGTAGCACAAATGCTAGCTGCTCCTTCAGAAGGCAAACGTTGAAAACATAAACCCATAACCAAAAAAGCCCCGCAGATCATGTGTAATGCTGAAAAAGTTTGAACAGATACTACTTGACTTACGCTGTGCCCTGTCGAGTAGCTGGAGAATCGCCGCACAAATGGACCGCTCCTACTTGCACAACTGACTTCTGAATGTAAGCCGATGGCATAACGAGGCAATTTCTGCTGAGTGCTGCATAAAATGCTTTTTAGCTGATCTGTAATACCCATCATAGCAGAAGTGGATAAGGAACTTCCTTGAAAGAGAGGTGGCGATGCCATTGTTGCTTGCTTCGAAACTGGCTCTGCATATGCCTCAGTCACCAGCTTCATACGTTTCACCGAAAGCATACCCTTGTCCTCCACCACTGACTTACATCCTTTCTTTTGCGGATCCCTCTTTGGAACGACTTTTTTGGAAGAATCCTTCGACATTACATTCCATTCCTCTTCTGCATCGCCTATATGTGACCACCCTCCATTCGTACGACCCGTTTCCTGAAAAAACCTACACGTAAGTCGCAGTGACCATTGGCATGCGTACTGCAGAAGCTGCCGAAATTCTTAAGAACACACACCTTTTGTGGTCGCCATCATACTGCAACATTCAGGTGCTTTTCTTGAGCCTCAACATCCTTCCCAATATTTCTCCAAGCACACTTGTTCTTTCGTCTCCATCGAAGGTTGATCACAACTACAGTAACCTACAGTTTCATCTAAAGGACTCTTCCAGCCCTCACTCAGGTATATGGCCTTAATAGACTTTGTCATTTGAGATTAGCAGATCCATGACACATTACTCTGGTCACTCGTTGCCCTTTTAAGATTAACTCTCGTTCCATCACCTATTCTTCTCCAATGAAATCGTCCTTGAATGTTGAACCTGCATTATAGACCACAACACAGTTTTATGAAAAGTTTAGCTTCCTTTTAGCTACTTCGAGGAAACAAACAATTTCAGCTTAATCTGACTATGCAAAGGTTAAATAAATGCTCGAGGAAAGCAGTAGGGAATCACAACCACAAGTCTGAAAGAACCCAACCAGTAAGCGAATAGTATCTGACTTACTTTTTGTGTTGATGAACCAATGAGCGTTTCAGATGTAGACGGCTCTTTATTCCGATCCTGGACATCTGCTGGTTGACAAGCGTAACCAATGTGAACAGAAGGAGACAAAGAACTTGTTAGAGAGTGCTGAGCCGAGCTTATAGTCGTCTGTTCCGCAACTGTTATTGGAGTCGTCGCGGCTTCGCTATCGATTCGCTTTTTAGGCTGCTCCTCTGCCATTAATGTACCGCCCACATCCTCTCCTTTGATCAGCTCTCCGCTCCTCTGTGCGTTGTCCACGTCCTTTCGCTTCATCGCTTTTCCGCCCTCCTGCGTCCTGATCACATCCTCTTCCTTGACCGGCTCTCCGTCTTTCTGTGCGCCATCTACATCTTTTTCCCTGATCGGCTTCTCGTCCTTCTGTACGTCGTCGATTTTCGTCCCTTCTGTTGGCTTTCCGCCTCCCTGTGTGCCGTCCGCATCCAAATTCTTTAAAAAATCCACATTCCAAAACTGAAGGAATATAATGTTGTTAAAGAGAAACGTTTGGACAACTTCATTTCAAGCACCTCCAGCATTCTCCTTTCAACACATTTTTTCGCCTTTTTATGAAACATGAGATAAGGTCCTAAGAGTCAAAATTAATGCCGACAACGCGGCAATCCTTAGGCTGCGATACAAAGATAACTAACTGACTATGGCGAATATATGGATCCACGAGTAACTGAGACATAATTCGTCACGTCCAAGCAGAAAAATTTCTAAAATATAGCCCACCGGTCATTCGACCGCGTCCCCATCAATCGTAATGCCTATACATATTGTGCTTCATCACAATCAACCGTCATAGTACCGTAATGCACAGATCTGTGGTCAGCCGATAACGATAAATTTACTGCTGATATCTTGAACGAAAATGCATTTATGAAAGTTTTGTGTGAGGAAAGACATTCAAGACTAGTGATAGTGCAAATATATTACTACTAGTCGCATAAAAATTCACAAAGAAGCAAAGGCAGCAGCACCATCGATTTGCAGTTTCGGCACATCCATCGACCGATCGCTTCCGAATCACATTTGGCGTGAATCGCACAACCACACTGCTGAAAACAACTGCTATAAAACGAAATAAAATCGTTTTAAGCATATGACAACGACAGAAATAGACAACAGCCATTCGTAGACAAAGAATTTAGCAAAATTAAATTTTGAAGTAAATTCATTCCTTAGTGGTATTTACTGATCGAATGAGCTTAGATGAAAATTGCAACTGCTGCAGCACAACGGATTTGAGCTATGAAATCTGATAGTCTCAGTGAACTTAGATAAACTATGAATAGACAGCAATGCAACGGATTCCAAACAAGTAACTGATAGCCAACAAAGCATCAAAGTTTCTCTCAAGAAAACCATCATCCATTCATACGTATTCAAAAAATCACGTGACTTTAATTTTGCTGGAAGCAGAATACAGTGCAGAGTTTTAAATGAGTTGGAATACCACGAAAAACACAAAAAAAGAGATTTCCACAAATAATAAGGTATATGAAATAATTAAGCAATAAAAAAACAGTTAATCGCCTACCACACAGAACGTCAACTCGTTACCCTCCCCACATACACAGCAGACACGATCATCAGTTAAATCCTCGAAATCAGCTATCCTGTAAATGCCTTTCTCTTTCTGCAAGAAAATAACACCAACACCGAATAGCAAAGAACTCACTGCAAAACACCGAAATTTGTTGCAAAAAATCCTGAAATATACAATCAAAAGCAAATCTGAGTTAAAATATGTTATATTACGAGTGGTAATTTGTACGACTCAAAAATCCAATACGAATACTGTATTTTCCTGAACAGAAACGAACAATTTTCTGTAATATAAACTCTTTTGAATAAAATATCCTCCCTTGAAATCCGAGAAAACAGAAGACACAAGCCACCTTCTACTTTATCATATACGCATACCTACACATCGTGTACTACATAAGCGTTCTATATATTGCACGATGATATTGAAAATAAGAAAAATGAATGCATAATTCGTTCTAAAAGAAAAGACAAAACAAAGAAGTGATGGTTTCAAAAGAACTCCTAAATAATAAGTGTTAGATCGCTGCCTTTCCAACTTGCTCAATGATAAAATTAGCGGCACATCTGGATATGAGAATATAGCAGTTTAGATATAGCAAAAGAGTTTGCTAACACAATTAATGCGAAACGACTTCTTTCACCCGAAGCAACACTAACTCTCAACAGTTCGAAAATAACGACTGATTGAAGTGAAATCTTCGTGTAAAATCTCAACGTTATCTACTCATAGTTTACTATTGTTATAAAAAATAACTTCCTATACTGCAAACAAACCAATCCGACTTATTCCACCTAAACACTATTTCCATTAATTTGCGACATAATTCACTACTCGCCACAAGATTCTCTATTAACGCTAATATAGGATGTTTCTTCTAAAGCCATCATAAATGGAAATTATAGGAAAGGAAAATACCAATCCGGAATGAAGATATCTTGAATAGATAGTACACTTTGAAAGGCGTTTTTATCTCGACCGTCCATATTGCAGTGCACGCATTTTATATCTGCACCCCGAGAGTATGCATATTGCTGGAAATTGAATTTTAAGAAAAAAATCTCCTTAATAAGAGGAATGAAGAATGAAGTTGAGGACTGAAATGAAAGAAAAAAAAACTGCTAAAATTCAAAGAAGGAAGTATCGCTTCTCGAAACTCTTTAGCACATGCATCTATGAAGCAAAATGCACAAACAAGAGCAAATAGTTAGAAATAAATAACATAGAAATTTGCTTTCACAAACTATAACCGTTTCAAAGCTTCTTTTGTAAAGCAAACTGTCGGAAACCTTTAGATAAAACAATTTCTAAAAATAAGATCGATTTTACTTCAAAAACAATAAAAACTATGCTGTAAACTACACTATAATATGTTCATTTCCAAATGCTAAAAAAAATCACACTTTTTTTTTTGAATTATTCAATTTCAATTACATTACTATTGCTCAAAAATAAAATGACAAAATACAAATAAACGTACACCAAAAACGCAAAATTCAGGAGGATGAACTAACTGGGGCTCTCAAATCGTTGTACGCCACTATTCTTGAACAATCCACCAAATTGAAAATTTTTGAAAAATGGCCACGTTTTTGGAAAATGAAAGTGCTACATTCTCGGAAAAAGTCCAGTCATATCTCCACGTATTTTCAACTACTTTCCATCGTGATGCGAAACGTCGACCTAATATGCTTCGGTTTGTTTCTAGTAAATAAATACAATGCATCTGCCAATTTTCGTTGCTCACGAGAGACAAACGATGCCCTTCGGGAAAGGGAGTGATGGGAATGATGGTCATCATTTCGACACATCAGCAACAGGTAAAACGATAGCTTTCGAAAGAAACTGGATACGCTTTCTTCGTTCCCAGAACAAATCCATCCAAACCGAGCTTAGTCAGAAATCTTCGGTATAGGACTGCGCATACTTCCAGTGATAGGAATAACGCGTCATAGGGTTCTTGTAAGGAGTTAGGTGATAAGCCCCGCTAGAACACGACAAAATATAAGAAAACTCCAGAAGAAATAACCACGGATAGAGATACCTGCATACAATCGTAATGATAGTAAAGAATCCCGCAGCAGCCAGTTATGACCACCTAAAAGACAGCAAAATTAAGTTGTGAATACTTTTGGCATATCCAGTTTTAGTCCGGCTCAAACCTGAAAGACACTTATGCGTGAGTAGTCAGGGAAAAAAGCGATCGCGAACGGGCATGTGCCGGAAAACGATTGTGACACAGAAAATATCACCTATTATTCACCAGGCGATTCAAATAACTATCACTGTAGTGTCTCTGAAGACTGGAACCACAGTAATTAAACATATCTTGCTCCGGGGACAGATCCGTGAGACTATGTACAGTTTTATACATCACCAAATTTGTCGTGTGAGGATAAATTCGTAATTCTTTTCGTGAATATTTCATCGCTGCCAAACGACAGCTCAGACTCTTAACTCTTAGCAGAATATAGCAATTTCCCATACTCATTTCTGCTAAACTTTACAGCGATTTCTTAATAAACATTAAATCGAATAGGTAAACAGCTTTACACCACATGTTTTTCCCGTGGAAGCGAATTAACGAGAGGGTACTAATAATACATTCAACTTTTTATGCAAAGTTATAAACACATGAATACCTCTTTGTACTTCAATTGTTGCGTTACTTCTGTCATACAGATCAAACATTTCGCATTCTCCTTGCCGCTTTCCTACAATGAGCATCTCAATAAAATGCAACACCCGCCTGGAAAGCGCATTTGTTTGCAATTAGATGAAGTGGTTTTATTCAGCACCCGTCCCCTCCGCTGCTTCATATCTTCTTTATTCTGAAGCCAAACCCCTTAAAATTGCTAGTGGCGTTACCGCTGCTGATAGCTATGGTGTTTTCGAATGTGTCGTTACCCTATCAAAGCATCCGATCGCGTTTCACAGTTTCTATTTTCTTCGGTAGGCGATCGAAAGAAGATCTAAACTATCTGTGACTAATGAAGAAATATGAAACTTTATCGCCATTTTCATTTCCCTTTCTCCCCACTCATCCCACCTCCTTCGCCAAATCCTATCCTCACCAACTCTGAAGAAATTGGACAATGTGAACGCAGATGAGCTTATCCCCTCCCATCATCCGGCCCATTTCATGATCTCATCGCCCACGATTTGAAATACACTTTGGCTGTCATCGTGACATCGTTGTGTAAGATGAAACCAACGTAAAATAGGGAACCGTCCATCCTCCATCCCACTCTCTCTCCTTCGACACGTTCAAATCAAAACCAGAACGCTTTCAGAAGTGATTGCAAATAAGTGCACACATATATTAGTTGATAACCAATGTGCTAACATTTGCTGCTTAACCGTCATTCCTCTTCACTCTAATTATCTACGACGATTATGAAACGCCGATAGAGACACCACAATTATCAGTGGAGTATTTCATAGCCAATCATGCAAACATCACAAGAATATAAATTAGGAGGTGCAGAAAGGAGAATAGCAAATTAAGATAAACATTTTTTTTTTTTGTGCATTAAACAACTGCTCTACAATTTTTTGATCTATTGAAGCAAATCTATTCACTATTGAGCTTATGAAAATTCAATTCAAATGTAGATAAAACGATTTTTTAAGTAATAAAAGATCACTTTATGATGGTGAAATTTTCTTAGTCTTATAAAACTTTTGAAAGTAGAAGGAAATACCTCTTTTATGAAGAAGAACTGTGCAAGTAATCTTCTGATGCTTTCAAGCTGGAGATGTTCATCACAAAACGAACTAAAACATAATAATGCAACCAACATAGGCATTCATTCATCTTTAGTATGTTTCAACGCGACGTTAAAAAAAAATTGGCTGAAACTGACTTCGATTAATAAGTATAATTTTTCATAAAATCAACTAGCATAACTGTGATGCTACGATCAAAAGTGTGCCAAGGTATGAATAAAGAGAAGCAGCTCATCACAAAGGCATTTTCTTAAGAAATGCAGCTGTGACAGCACTACGACAATTATCAAAGAAGTGAACTATTCCTTATTCGCCTCAGCAAATGTATAGAGATTATTACGTTATTTCAGTTAAGGGGAGTGAGTCAAAGTGTACGCAACCCATCGTGTCACCTTCTCTCATAATTTCAACTTACACAGTATTCTCTTTCAGCATTGCAACACTCGTTCTTAACTTGAGAACGAATAAAACAAATTCACAATTTTAGAGTGTTGGCAATTTTAGAGGTAATCCACATCATCGCTTTTGGACGTCAAAAATAGGCAAAAATTTCATAGTTAGAAGTGAGTCGAGTTCGTAGTTAAGAAAAAAGAGAAGTCAATTCTTCATGAAGCTGGAAACGTTGAAAATTCTTGAAGCCAAAAGTCGGGGAATTTTGGAGCTGTCGTTAGCCCTATAAAGTGATATCGGCAAAAGCTCCACGTCCAAAGTATATTCACCATTCTTCATCATCTCCGATGGAAAAAGCCAAGCAGCAATACGTATATAAATGAAATGAATAACGAATGCTGTTGAATAACGAACTAATCAATGAAATGAATATCTGGGTATTGAAAAAGAGCAACTGAAAAAAGCGATACATATCTAAATTCTCGTTACGCAAACGTCGCGCAATCCTCTATCGTGTCTCCACTCAAATCATATTTTTTAAGTTTAAAAAAGCAAGAATTTGCTATCCCCTAAAATAATATTGAAATAAGATAGAGCCTTATTCGAGCAGATGATTATGAATTGCAAACTATGCTCACGAACAGTAAAAAAAAGATGAAGAAACCTGTCAAGCTCATCATGGAGTCGCCAACCATTTTCGATCGCGCATGGGACATGCATACGTTTCGTACAAATTGTACTTCCTTGACAACTTAACGTTGCGAACGATTTGTGACATGCGTTACAAGACTGCAAAGAAATCCAACAACTTATATTCGAAACGAAAGCCAACAGCACGAATTTCAAGCCATAACCAGCATATTTCAATCGACTATTAACCAATGTGATTGCTGAAGAAATAAAACATCAAAAATGGCTGCATTCATAGGAAACTTTTCTAAGGTTCTTTTGAACTCATTCTAACAAATAATGGCTAAACAATGAAAATATTTCGACGAATAAATTCTTTACATTAAGTGGGCGAAACTGAGGCCACATCTCTACCTTTATCAAAGAACAATTAACTCAAACCATTTCTTAAAAGCATGTTTTTCCTTAAATTATATTTATTTAGAGAGCAAGATACCCATCTCTATATTTCTCTCAAATTTTATACCAATTAGTCGACTGTTTTTTTTTCGAAGAGAGGAATACTCCATTATTTTCAAAAACACTTCGACCCCTTCACACTCACAAAAATATGCGAACGCGCCATCACCAAGCTGCACGTTGCTTTACTGCATACAGAAGAGATATTCTATGCATATTTTCTGCTGTAATGCTTCTTCAATCTTGGAGCCCTTGCCACAGCAAATCATCGCAAAAACTTGAAATACCTATAAGAGGTATAACGATGGACAATTATGCATTTCTATGATGCTCATTTCATAAAGTGTATGCATATTTTTTTGGCCACAGTATCACCATCTCTGAGAAAAGGCTAGTAAAGTTCACATGCTTTAGGCGCTGAATTTTCAACAAACTCTGCGAGGTTTTTTTTATTAGATGGATTGCCGGTGCGGCCCTCTCTTGCTGCTAGTGAATCAGTAAAAAACAAAACGCAACACAACGGGTAACCCGCAAGCGTCTGCCCACAAACCTAGCAGCCATGTCTATCATACGTGAAGCTTTCTAGGTGCTCGAATTACTCAACGGCGCCCGCAACGGCATGTCCAACATACACACGACATTCAAGGTGGACCGTTGTGATGAACGACCGCGCTGCAACTCATTTTGTATACATCAACCTAAGTGATATCTGTTCCTCTCTACCTATTACATATTGCACCTTTCTGGTTGTCTGGCTGCGTGTTTCAAACCCACTTGCTGTTATATGCGTTGACTCGGGTATTTTGACGGTTTTGCGCAACCTTCGGTTCAGACAACCAGTTCAATTAACCAGTATAGTGCACCGGTTCAGTAGACCCTATTCGTCAAATTGCCTCCCCGTCCACACCGCAGTAACGTAACATGAGCTTGCGCATGTATATTAGTTTGATCAACTATGAGACGGTAAAGTTTTTTTCTGTTTACTCATCTTCAACGGTCTCGTGAGCTTATCGCTTGCATATACGGCTTCTATCTCTGCGAACTTATGTAGAAAATCGTAGCTTTTCCATGATTATGGCATTTCCAACCTACATTCGTTCAGCGTTCATATCTACAAGTCTTTAGCAGAAACGCAACACAACACATCGCTACCGAGGAAGGAAAAGTTCCATTATCCACACATTCCCTAACGTTACCAATACACGAATATACACTCAGTTCAACACCACTCC